>CM077676.1:172954435-174154435 GCA_039707655.1 Elymus sibiricus
CAGCTACTAGAAGAACATCACAGCCTTCTAGTAGAACAATTCAGTTAACCACTGGAGTACCACGAACTTGGCTCAAGTTTTCATTGATTTTCGGCGACGGTAACAAGACCCAAACCCTCTAAAGCAGGAACTTAAAACTGACAACGGAAACATCTTTCTTACAGAAAAGTAAAGCAACGAGAAAGAAGCAAAGCAACAAGAGCAAGACGACCTCTCGTCAGATGCATCCATGATTTCCTTCCTAGTATCATCGATCTCTCTATCCAGCGACGTCAGTGCATCGCCGCTGACACGGACGGAACCCTCGGGTGGGTGGATGGTGGGGTCCGGGTTCCATGCTGACCTCGCCACGTTGGCGTCATGCGGCAGGATTGTCCCCCCCCCCCCCCCCCCCCCCGAGCACGGAGCGCCACATGGGGTCCACCTCGTCCTCGCCGGCGGTGGCGACCCACTACGCCAGGACGACGAACAGCATCATGTTGCTCGGCGGCGCGATGAAGCGGTCGGCGTGGTGTGCCCGTCCACCTGCGACCGGAAGAACACGTCCCGGAGCTCCACCACGGCGCTGACGGCGTGGGCGCCCAGCCCGCCGCGGCAACTCAGCCACGGGAAGTCGAACAACCCCGGCGGCGGCTTCCACGCATCCCCTTCCCCACCCTCCACCACCGCCGGCGCCGCCTCCTGGAATGCCGCTTCCGCCAGCGCATCAGCCGCCGCTGCCGCCGCCAGAGCCGTCATCTTCACTGGCGGCGAGTCCTTCCCCTCCTCCTCCTCTCCCCGCGCACGCTTCCTGCTGCCCTCCCGCTGATCCATGCTCCGCGCTACACAACACAAACACACACACACGCATGCACACGAACATCTCAGCTTCGACAACCAATATATCTTACAGTACTTTGCATGCAACAACAAGAAACACAGGAGCGTTTGATCGAAGTTCATATCGCAAGAACACATGCGCATGCATTCAATTACCTGTTCTTCTAGCCTTCTAGGCAAGGAAGGATAATGTCGGGACTGAGGGGAGGTGCCGGCCCTCTCCTCAGGTGTTCTTTGCGGATGCGGTGGTGTGGAAACTGTGTAGGGTGTGTGCGTCTATATATAGAAGACACACACTGTGTACTGGCGGCCTGGGTGAGAGGCCGAGGGCGGTGTTTTGCACGGCATCCGACTACTACTTTTGTATCAAAATGGTTTCCATGTGACACTGGAAGGCCGGGGGTGGTCCTCTTTTTGAAAAGTGAACTGACACTAGTAGAAAACAGGGCATCTGTCCCGGTTTCAGAGGGCCTTTAGTCCCGGTTCTGGAACCGGGACAAAACGATCGGGACTAATACCCAAAACCTTTAGTCCCGGTTGGCCTACGAACCGGGACCAAAGGAGCTCCACGTGGCCGCTGTGGGACGTCCAGACAGGAGGACCTTTAGTCCCGGTTGGTAACACCAACCGGGGCTAAAGGGTCTCCACGTGGTCGCTGCGCAGCACTTAGGCAGGAGGACCTTTAGTCCCGGTTGGTAACACCAACCGGGACCAAAAGGCAGCCACGCGTCAGCAGCTCGCAGGCGCTGGGGTTTTTGTTTTTTTTGAAAGCGGGGGGGGGGGGGGGGGGGGGGGGGGGGGTTAGGGGTTTTGGAGGGTTTTGGAGGGTTTAGGGGTTTCATATTGTGTTAGCTAGCTAATAGAGAGAAGTGACATCTCTTTCTCCGTGCTTGGTCGACGCTAGCTACTACATATAGAGAGAACTCGACGCTAGCTAGTAAGCAAATGAAGGAAACCATTAATTACACAAGATCGTCATGAACATATATAGAGAGAAGTGACCTCTCTTTCTCCGTGCTTGGTCGAACAACAAGTTTTCGTATATCTATCCGACGCTACTACATATATACAATATAACATTCCTGACATCATCAAGCGCCAAACTCCCATTGAATTTTCGTATAGTATTCTCCCTTTTCATGTATGACGTGGTCAAGAAAGAATCCCGCCAATTCCTCTTGAATTGCTCGTATGCGATCATGTGGTAGGAGTTCATCCCGCATCTGCCAGATCTAATTTAAAGAAGGGGGTCAATACATATATATGAATGAAACTCAACACAATTGATGGTAATAAAATAAAATTGTGAATATTGTTTACGTACTTCAAATTGTTTGTCAGACAATTTGCCCCGCTCAGTGGTCGAGTGACGAATGAACTCGCAAACGTAGTATCCACATAAATTATTCCCGCCTGCCTGCCACAAGCACTTTACGAGAATAGAGTTCAATCAAACTGATAATCAAGCATGATAATGGTATTGATGAAACTAGAATCAATGAGAGATGCGCGGAACTAGCTAGTACTACTTACTTTGGGGTGTGTAAATCGCAGCTCGTTCTTCAGACCCGGAACCTTTCCGGTGAACTGTTTCCAAACCCTGCCAGGCAAAGAAAATGATTACTTGATATCAGGAAATGAACGAAAGTTGCCGATATGGTCCCGGTATTGATTGAACTTACTTCTGGAGCATTGCAGTCATGTTCGCATAATCCTTGGGATCTTTACGTCTCGAGTCTAAGACAGTTACTACTCCCCCGTCAAGCTTAATGGATAGCAGAATAAAGTGGAACCTGCGCACGCATAACTCATCAATTACAGTACTTAACCTCGAGTAAGCGAAACCGAATATGCACAAGACAGTAACACTCACTTGAAGTTGTAAGGAAAGAGTATTTCCCTTTTGTTTTGATGTCGAAGGAACGCTTTTAGCAAGTTTTCCTCGGTATCTTTAACTCTGTTTTGTACCGCCCATTCATTTACGGTATTTGGGCTAATGAACCCAATGTCATAGATTTGTCTTTTTTTGCATTCGACGATCTTCAATCTGCATAATATAGTGAGGATAATTATATATACATGCAATGAACGAGCTGAGCTAGAGACTTAATTACAGAAGTAATACTTACAGACAGTAGCAAGTCATGACTTGTTTGTCGAGGGCCTCTTGATTGAATAACTAAAATAACTCCACAAATTCAACAGGCATCAGGTGGACTCCAATGAGGTCGTGCTCATCTTTAATTCTCACCATCAAACTATCGGACCCATTCTTCCTGCAGCTTTCCAAGTACCACTCATGCAATCTTCGCATCATCGTTGTTAGATGAGGATGATCAGGTTTGACGAGAGGCTTCCCGTGCTCATATCTAAAGATCTCTACTACCTCAGCCATTTCAAACTGTACATCATCGCCCACGTAATCACCAAGAGTGGTACCGGGCAGTAGCCCCGGATGATTAGCGATATCGCTAGACACCTTGAGCGGGGGGCACGATTGCTTCTCCTGTTCGCCGAGCTGGGGAATTGTTTTCCCACTTCTTCGTCTTGAAGCACAGCGGTCATAGTTGGATTGCGGCGGAGGCGGTGGTGGTCGCTTAAGGGCATCCAGAGTGCGCTTCGCTTTCACCGGATCTATTGTTTCCTTCGGAGGTGGACGTTTCCGTTCAAAATGGGCCTGCAGTTCGGCTTTCACGATGTCATCGGTTTCCTTGTCAGTCCTCTCATATGGTAACTTTGGAGGAACCCTGAGGCTTGGACCAAATTTGAATTTCTTCCCGCCTTTTGTACTGCTAGCCGCCGGAGCGGCGGCGGCTCTCTTCCGCTGTTGCTGAGGCGGCGGAGTCCGCTGACGCGCCGGAGGAGGCGGAGGAGGAGGCGGAGTCCGCTGACGCGCTGGAGGAGGCGGAGGAGGAGGCGGAGTCCGCTGACGCGCCGGAGACAGCTGAGGCGGAAGAGGACTCTGCTGAGGGGCCTCATCCGGCTGAGTCTGCTGAGGGGCCTCATCCGGCTGAGCTGGACTGTGAGGAGTCTGCTGAGGGGCCTCATCCGGCTACGTCTGCTGAGGCGGCGTCCAGTTTGGAAGCTTGATGTTCTCCTTTCTCCATAGACAGGTACTCCTTAAGGCATTTTCCAGAAGATTATCCCCTTCACCTGTAGGGTAGTCAAGCTCCAGCCCCTCAAATCCCTCCATTATTTCATCCACCGTGACAATAGCATAGCCATGTGGAATCGGACGGCAATGGAAAGTTCCCTCAGCTCGAGGAGGTAAAACAGAGCCGACCACCGCCTTCAAGGTCAGGTTCTGGCATTTCGCCATTAGCACACAATGTTCAGCCTCCGTGATACTATCCACGGGGTAGCGAGGAGCCGTGAAATCAGGCTGAACGAGCTCCGTGGAAGCCACGCTGCTTCTCCGCTGAGATGGTGGGGTAGCTTCTGGGGCAGTGTCGAAGGAAGGATCTTCGTGCCGCTGAGATGGTTGGCCGATAGCTCGCTGGCTCTCAAGTTCCTCTAGTTTCGGTAATCTTGCACTGAGCTTCTGCATTTCGCTTGCTTCCTCTTTCTTCTTTCTCTCTCGGCTTCTATAACCACCGCTGTCGGGAAACCCATGCACCCACGGAACGGAGCCTGATGTGCCTCGTGTTCGTCTAGGGTGTTCAGGATTCCCAAGGCCCCCCTTTCGTCCCGGTTCGTGCCACCAACCGGGACCAAAGGTGTATTTCGCCAGGCGAAAGGGCGGGAAGCCCAGACCATTGGTCCCGATTGGTGGCTCGAACCGGGACGAAAGGGGGGCCTTTCGTCCCGGTTCGAGCCACCAACCGGGACCAATGGTCTGTGCTGCCGCATCCAAAACTTTAGTCCCACCTCGCTAGTTGAGACGGGCTCGGAGTTGTTTATAAGCGCTGCTGCCGCTTCCCTCTCGAGCTCCTCTCTACTGCAGGCAGTAAATGCCTATCTGACGCCCTGTTGGGCCTGCTTGCACTACGGGCCTGCATCGTGGCCCATCTCTAGGGTTTCTAGTCGTATGCAGGCCGTGGTGGCTAGTAGGTGGGCCTTTTTTTTATTTTTTGCATATGTTATGTTTTTAAATTTTTAATGTTATTTTTTGCATATGTTATTTTTAGTTATATAATTTTAGTTGCATAAATTTTATATAATTTTAGTTGCATAAATTTTATATAATTTTAGTTGCATAAGTTTTATTTTTTATTGATTCTTTTTAGTTGATTCCTTTTGCTATTAGAGTTTTATAAAAGCTTTTTAGTTTTCTATTAAAGTTTGTAACAAAAAATACTTTATGAAAATTCTTTTTACTATTAAAGTTTTTAACAAATAAATACTTTGATAATTTTAGTTAATATTATTTTGATTATTTTTAGTTGATTCTTTTTGCTATTGAAAAATATTATATTTAATTGATTGTTTTTAGTTCATTCTTTTTGCTATTAGAATTTTATGAAAGCTTTTTAGTTCATTCTTTTTGCTATTAGAGTTTTATAAAAGCTTTTTGATTCATTCTTTTTGCTATTAATTCATTCTTTGAGCTAAATGAACCTGAAATTGAAAAGCAGTACAAATGAACTCTGAAAAGGTTGAAAGTTGGCATGGTATCATCATTTCACCCACATAGCATGTGCTAAAAAGTTGAGAGGGTTACGGCAAAAACTGGATGCACTTCGTGTACACAATGGACAATCTCTTTCGAAGTATCACGGTTTCGGATGAAAACTCATATGTTACAAAGGCATTTCATTTCTTGACATGTAACTGCAGTGATATTCTAGATCAAAGCCATCATCAGAATAGTTGTGGAGATAAAGTCTTCACTTTTTCTTCGCGTGTGTCCCTTGCTTATTGCGACGTAACCATGGATAATCTTCATCGTTTAACAGGGTGCTTGGGTCAGCCTTCACTTTGAAGGGAGGAATTTCATGAAACTTTTCATAATCTTCAGACATGTCTGTCTTGCCCTCCACTCCCACGATGTCTCTTTTCCCTGAAAGAACTATGTGGCGCTTTGGCTCATCGTATGATGTATTCGCTTCCTTATCTTTTCTTTTTCTCAGTTTGGTAGACATATCCTTCACATAGAAAACCTGCGCCACATCATTGGCTAGGACGAATGGTTCGTCTGTGTACCCAAGATTGTTGAGATCCACTGTTGTCATTCCATACTGCGGGTCTACCTGTACCCCCCCTCCTGACAGATTGACCCATTTGCACCGAAACAATGGGACCTTAAAATCATGTCCATAGTCAAGTTCCCATATGTCCACTATGTAACCATAATATGTGTCCTTTCCCCTGTTGGTTGCTGCATCAAAGCGGACACCACTGTTTTGGTTGGTGCTCTTTTGATCTTGGGCGATCGTGTAAAATGTATTCCCATTTATCTCGTACCCTTTGTAAGTCAATATAGTCGAAGATGGTGTCCTGGCCAACGAGTACAGCTCATCTCCAATAGTGGTGTTACCCATGAGATGTGTTTGCAACCAACTACCGAAAGTCCTGATGTGTTCACATGTAATCCAGTCGTCACACTGCTCCGGGTGTTTGGAGCGCAGAATATTCTTGTGTTCATTGACATACGGGGTCACCAAGGTAGAATTCTGTAGAACTGTGTAGTGTGCTTGAGCCCAAGAATGCCCGTCCCTACATATTATTGAGTCCGCTCCTAGCGTGCCTTTTCCAGTCAGTCTCCCCTCATACCGCGATTGAGGGAGACCAATCTTCTTAAGGTCAGGAATGAAGTCAACCGAAAACCCAATGACCTCCTCTGTTTGATGGCCCGTGGAGATGCTTCCTTCTGGCCTAGCACGGTTACGAACATATTTCTTTAAGACTCCCATGAACCTCTCAAAGGGGAACATATTGTGTAGAAATACAGGGCCCAGAATGGCAATCTCGTCGACTAGATGAACTAGGACATGCGTCATGATATTGAAGAAGGATGGTGGGAACACCAGCTCGAAACTGACAAGACATTGCACCAAATCATTCTTTTACCTTGGTAGGATTTCTGGATTGATTACCTTCTGAGAGATTGCATTGAGGAATGCACATAGCTTCACAATGGCTAATCAAACGTTTTCCGGTAGAAGCCCCCTCAATGCAACCGGAAACAGTTGCGTCATAATCACGTGGCAGTCATGAGACTTTAGGTTCTGGAACTTTTTCTCTGGGATATTTATTATTCCCTTTATATTGGACGAGAAGCCAGACGGGACCTTCATACTGAGCAGGCATTCAAAGAAGATTTCCTTCTCTTCTTTGGTAAGAGCGTAGCTGGCAGGACCTTCATACTGCTTTGGATGCATGCCGTCTTTTTCGTGCACACGTTGCTGGTCCTCCCGTGCCTTTGGTGTATCTTTTGTCTTCCCATACACGCCCAAGAAGCCTAGCAGGTTCACGCAAAGATTCTTCGTCACGTGCATCACGTCAATTGCAGAGCGGACCTCTAGGTCTTTCCAATAGGGTAGGTCCCAAAATATAGATTTCTTCTTCCACATGGGTGCGCGTCCCTCAGCGTCATTCGAAACAGATTGTCCGCCAGGACCCTTTCCAAAGATTACTTGTAAATCTTTGACCATATCAAGTATGTGATCACCAGTACGGAGGGCGGGCTTCTTCCGGTGATCTGCCTCACCTTTGAAATACTTGCCTTTCTTTCGACATTGATGGTTGGTCGGAAGAAATCGACGATGTCCCAGGTACACATTCTTCCTGCATTTCTCCAAATATATACTTTCGGTGTCATCTAAACAGTGCGTGCATGCATGGTATCCCTTGTTTGTCTGTCCTGAAAGGTTACTGAGAGCAGGCCAATCATTGATGGTTACAAACAGCAACGCATGTAGGTCAAATTCATGTTGTTTGTGCTCATCCCACACACGTACACCTTTTCCATTCCACAGCTGTAAAAGTTCTTCAACTAATGGCCTTAGGTACACATCAATGTCGTTGCCGGGTTGCTTAGGGCCTTGGATGAGCACTGGTATCATAATGAACTTCCGCTTCATGCACAACCAAGGAGGAAGGTTATAGATACATAGAGTCACGGGCCAGGTGCTATGATTGCTGCTCTGCTCCCCAAAAGGATTAATGCCATCTGCGCTTAACCCAAACCATACGTTCCTTGCGTCACCTGCAAAGTCCCCCCACCTTCTCTTGATTTTTCTCCACTGCGACCCGTCAGCGGGTGCTCTCAACTTCCCGTCTTTCTTACGGTCTTCTTTGTGCCATCGCATCAACTTGGCATGCTCTTTGTTTCTGAACAGACGTTTCAACCGTGGTATTATAGGAGCATACCACATCACCTTGGCAGGAACCCTCTTCCTGGGGCGCTCGCCCTCAACATCACCAGGGTCATCTCGTCTGATCTTATACCGCAATGCACCGCATACCGGGCATGCGTTCAAATCCTCGTACTCACCACGGTAGAGGATGCAGTCATTAGGGCAAGCATGTATCTTCTGCACCTCCAATCCTAGAGGGCATAGAACCTTCTTTGCTTCATACGTACTGTCGGGCAATTCATTATCCTTTGGAAGCTTCTTCTTCATTATTTTCAGTAGCTTCCCAAATCCGTTGTCAGATACACCATTGTCTGCCTTCCATTGCAGCAATTCTAGTGTGGTACCGAGCTTTGTGTTGTCATCTTTGCAATTTGGGTACAACCCTTTTTTGTGATCCTCTAACATGCGATCGAACTTCAACTTCTCCCTTTCACTTCGGCATTGTCTCTTTGCATCAACAATGACCCGGCGAAGATCATCATCGGGCACATCGTCTGGTTCCTCTTGATCTTCAGCTTCCCCCGTTGCAGTATCACCATATTCAGGGGGATAGTTGTCATCATCCTCTTCTTCTTCGTTGTCTTCCATCATAACCCCTCTTTCTCCGTGCTTGGTCCAAACATTATAGTGTGGCATGAAACCCTTCTCAAGTAGGTGGACGTGAAGGGTTTTCAAGTTAGAGTAATCCTTCGTATTCTCACAGACAGGGCATGGACAATACATAAAACCATTCTGCTTGTTTGCCTCAGCCACTTCGAGAAATTTATGCAGGCCCTCAAGATACTCGGAGGTGCGTCGGTCACCGTACATCCATTGTCGGTTCATCTGCGTGCATTATATAATTAAGTGTATCAAAAACCATTACAAAACATCATGAATAGAGAAGTGACCAAATTAATACAAGTTCATCATCACATTAAAACCAAAGTACAGTAGTGATCAAATGTTATTACTGAAAAAATAAATACATAAAGTTCATACATATATAGTTCTCATAGAACAACATATAGCTCTCTAGAGCATCTAATTAAAACATACATTGAAACTATGAAAAACATTTAAATGCAACAACAAATGCGATCATAATCGCAACTAAGGTAACAATTGATCCAGCGGCATAATGATACCAAGCCTCATTATGAATGGCATATTTTCTAATCTTTCTAATCTTCAAGCGCATTGCATCCATCTTGATCTTGTGATCATCGACGACATCGGCAACATGCAACTCCAATTCCATCTTCTCCTCCTCAATTCTTTTCAATTTTTTCTTCAAGTAATTGTTTTCTTTTTCAACTAAATTTAACCTCTCGACAAGAGGGTCGGTTGGAATTTCCGGTTCACATACCTCCTAGATAAAAACATCTATGTCACGTTGGTCGGCATAATTGTCATAAACACTAAATGAAACAAATCATAATAAAAGATAATATACCACATCCGAATCATAGACAGGACGAGGGCCGACGGGGGCGGATACCAAAGTCATGGCACTATATAATAACAAACAATAATAAAAGTAAGAAAATTATACAAGTAGCTATATAACTCATACAACAAGTAAGAATTTTTTTTCTTTTAAAAAGAAGATAAGAACAAGAGGCTCACCACGGTGATGCCGGCGACGAGATCGGCACGGGCGATCAACGGCGGTGAGGACGGGGACGGGGACAATGGTGCACCGCCAAACCTAGACAAATCTTGGGGAAAATGGAGCTTGGAGGTCGAGCTTGGAGAGGAGAAAGCTTAAGTGTGACTCGGGCATTTCATCGAACACCTCATGTGCATAGGAGGTGAGAGCAGAGCAGCACACACCTCCCACACCGGCCGGCCAAAAAACAGAGGAGTGAGCGGGCAGGGGAGAGCATATATATAGGCATCTCTTTAGTCCCGGTTCGTGGCTAGAACCGGGACAGAAGACACACATTTAGTCCCGGTTCCAGCCACCAACCGGGACTAAAGGGGCTGCGCCAGGAGCGAGGCCCTTTAGTCCCGGTTCGTGTCTGGAACCGGGATCAAAGGGGTCAGACGAACCGGGACTGGTGCCTGCCGTGGCCCGGCCGGCGCCCTGGCCTCACGAACCGGGACTGATGCACCCATTGGTCCCGGTTCGTAACAGAACCAGGATTGATACTCTTATCTGGCCTGGACCAAAGCCCTGTTTTCTACTAGTGTGATTTTGTATGAATTGTAGTTTTGTACTAGTGCCGTTTGAATTGGATGGAGGTAGAAGTAGCTTTATGAAGAAAAAAATACCTGTTGCCGAAGGGGAAAGTTGGATATGATTTCTCACCGGATCCACATCCAGATCTGCATAGGTCGGCTGACTCTTAATGGTATGGCGACCAAGGGAATTTTTGATATGGTAAGGAATTAACGGAAGATCAAAAAAATACCTATTGCCGAAGGGGAAAGTCGGATATGATTTCTCACCGGATCCACATCCAGATCTGCATAGGTCGGCTGACTCTTAATGTTGTGGCGACCAAGGGAATTTTTGATATGGTAAAGAATTAACGGAAGATCAAAAAAATACATGTTGCTAAAGGGGCAAAGTCGGATATGAGTTATCATCGGATCCACATCCAGATCTGGATAGGTCAGTCGACTCCTAATGTTATGGCGACCAAGGGAAGTTTTTGATATGGCAAAGAATTAACGAAATATCAAAAAAAAAACTGTTGCCGAATGGGAAAATCGGATATGAGTTCTCATCGGATCCACATCCAGATCTGCATAGGTCAGTCGACTCCTAATGTTATGGTGACCAAGGGAGTTTTTGATATGGTACAGAATTAATGAAAGATCGAATTGCCGAAGTGGAAAATCGGACATGAGTTCTCACTGGATCCTCATCCGGATCTGCATAGGTCAGCCGACTTCCAACATTATGGCGACTAAGGGAATTTTTGATACGGTAAAGAATTAATGGAAGATCGAAAAATATTTGTTGCCGAAAGGGGAAGTCGGATATGAGTTCTCACCGGATCCAGATCCAGATCTACATAGTTCAGCCTACTCCTAATATTATGGCGACAAGGGGATCTACGTTCTCGGTGGCTAGAAGCGAGGTCGTGGATGTGAAAAAGATCGTTTCATGTGCTCGACAGGTGCTATGAGTATGTGACGAACTTTGTCGAATAATAGAACCTTAAGGTGTCAACTACCCGAAGTGTGGTATGTCGCTACCTGGATCTATGATGGAATGTGGCGCTACAAGAGAGAACCAAAGGAGATCGAGGGATGGAAGATACTCAACTAGATATGGGAAGATCTAAATGGGCGAGGGAAGTCGAGGGAAGGCAAGGGCCGACAAGATCTAAGGTGGCATGGTGCCCTAGATGATAAAAGCTTAGAATCATTTTTTGTATGTGTAGAACAAATAAAGATAGAAGAGATACCTATTCGTGAAGAGGAAAGTCGATTACCCCTTCTCGCCATCAAATTCACATATAGATCTATGTAGGCCGACTCACTTCGGGAGCAGTGTTCTGGTCTTGGATTCAAATTTTCGGTGCTAGAACTGAGTGTGGAGGTGGCGAAGGAGGAATTGCACGAGGAGGGGATACTGGAGCATGGCGATGAGTTTCATTGAATGATAGAACCTTTAGGTGTCAACTACCTAAAATGAGGATGCTGGTACCTGCATCCATTAGGGGAGGCGGCGATGCAAGAGAGAACCTAAGGAAGTCGAGGGATCGCAGCGGTCGGCCAGATGCCGGAGGAGGTTGAGGGATGGAAAAAGTAGGGAAGATGGTGAATTTTGTGGTAGCAAGGTGCTGTGACGCCCCTGCTCGACCGTTCACTAATCATACACGCAAATGCACATGATCGAGATCAGAGACTCACAGGAACATATCACAACACAACTCTAAACACAAATAAAAGTCATACAAGCTTTATAATACAAGCCAGGGGCCTCGAGGGCTCGAATACATAAGCTCGCGATCAAGCGTCAGCGGAAACATCATAATATCTGAGTACAGACATAAGAGGGAAACAAGTTTGCCTTAAGAAGGCTAGCATAATAACGACACAGATCGAAAAGGCGCAGGCCTCCTGCCTAGGGCCTCCAAACTACTCCTGGTCGTCGGGGATCTCCACGTCATAGTAGGCTCCAACGGAAGTGTAGTAGCGGTCGTCGGCGGTAGCAGCTGGCTCCTGGGATCCGTCATCTGGTCGCAGCAATCGGGTATGGGGGAAAAGAGTAGCAAAGCAACCATGAGTACTCATCCAAAGTACTCGCAAGACTGACATCAGAACTATACTAAATATGCATCGGTATCAAATGAAGGGGCTGTATCTGTGGACTGGACTGTAGAATTGCCAGAATAGAGGGGAAGGCCTAGCCTATCGAAGACTAGCATCTTCAGCGTCTTGCAGCATAAGAAGAGTGCAGATTAATAACATTGAATATAATAACAAGCATGTTGTAACAAAGCCTAGAGATCCTTCCTCGACTTCCTGCGAGAAAGCGATCCCGGAGCTTCCAATTAATTAAAGTATCCAGTTCAAATAGTAGTAGATCGGGATACAACACTGAGCGTCCTGTTACCGTGGACACGGCTATTCGAATAGATAACTTCCCTGCAGGGGTGCACTACTGTTACCCAACACGCTCGATTAACTCTGGCCGGACACACTTTTCTGGGTCATGCCCGGCCTCGGTTGATCGACACACCGCAGCCCTACCTAGAGCTCAGCAGAGAGGTCCCCGCCGGTCTACATCCTAAGTGCTCAGGGGTCCTGGGCCCATCGCCCTTTGCACTCCGGGTCGTTGCGCACATGGTTAGATCCAGGCACCACCTCTGTCCTGGATGGCGCCGATCCTGTCGTGCCGCAATGCTGAACTGGACGTCTGACAGAGCTTTCGGCTGATACATACGGCGCCGAGGGCCCCATAAACCATTATCCCGCGTGGTGGTAGTGCGTATAGGCCAGTGGCCAACTCAGATCAATACCCAAATCCGTTAGCGAATTATTAGGAGCTCGCGGTGACGATCAGTACTCCTGCCGTCCCGTCTCGAGGAAGTGCAACAAGGGTCAGGCCCATCCCTCTCTAGGGCGGTCTCTGCCTGCCCGGCCGCGCCTCGTAATTATCTCGCGGGTACCCTCACGGTCAACCCGACTACACAACTCTCGCGGGTACCCCTCGGGGTCGACCCGACTTTACCCGGGGTCTGAGGTAAATTCAAGGTATCCGTGTGTCCATCACATGAAGGGGGAATCCGAGGAATCACCCTCTATGGATTCCTACTCGATGTAATCCGTCAAGGAGAATCAGGAGGAATCACCCTCGATGGTCCCCACTTGAGGGGTGGTACGACAGAGTCAGCATCGGGACGGGGAGAGCGAGGAATCACCCTCGGCAATCACCACCGATGTGCTATACTACAAAGGTATCATCAGGAGTGCAGTACGAGGTATCACCCTCGGCACTCGATAGTAGCCCTGCAGAGCCGTACAACTAAGGGGGTGTGCGGTGCTGTGACGGTCTCTGCACATCGATCACAATGATCGAGGTACTGGTAACAAAGCGGGGCAACAGGGACAAGGGTGAGGGGTCTCGGATGGATCACTAACCAACCTATTCTAAGCAGTTTAGGATAACAGGTAAAGTAGCAACAACAAGTTACAAAAGCAGGCTATGCATCAGGATAGGAGCAAGCAATTACAGTAGCAAAATCTAATGCAAGCATGAGGGGGGAAGGAATAGGCGATATAGGAATGATCAAGGGGTTTTTGCTTGCCTGGAAGCTCTGCTGAAAGGGGCTGGTTGTCAGGGGCGTAGTCATACACGGCAGCAGCGAAGGTCTCGGGGTCTACCGGAGAGAAGAGGGGGGAAGAAACAATAAATACAAGCAACAAATGCAATCACAGATGCATGGCATGGCAGCACGTTATTCGAGGAGTGCCCTACTGCAGTACTACGCAAGTTAGTCGGAGCGGGAAACATCTGGAGGTGTTTTACCAGCTCCGGGCAATTATTGGACAGATGAATCGGAGGGGAAACTTCCATGTTCACCAAGTTAGAGGGGTGTGGCAGGTATGTGGGTGTCATATTCGGATTCTTCATATTTTTCTGATCGTTTTTCATATATAAATTATTTTCATCCGAGTTACGGATTATTTTATATTAATTTTCAAAGTTTTAATTCAATTTCTGGAATTATTTTAATTATTAAAATTGAATTATCCGAAACAGTGACATGTGACGTCAGCATGATGTCAGGGTGACGTCAGTAGTCAACTGTGGACGTTGACTGGTCAAGCTGACCAGTGGGTCCCACCTGTCATTGACACAGATTAATTAAACAGAATTAATTAGTTTAATTAGGTGGTTAGTTTAATTAAGTTTAATTAGTTTAATTAAACCGGATTAATTAAGTTAATTAATTCACTAATTAATTAATTAATTTATTTATTTTATTATTATTACTATTTTTAAATTCTTTTTTTTATTTTTTTAAATGGGCCGGCCCTACTGTGCAGTGGCCCAGCCGGACATGTCCACGGCTGTGCCCTTCCAGGGCCGGACATGTCCGCGCGGCCAATGGAGGGTCAATGCGCGCGCGCGCATGGCAGAGGCCGGCCACGGCGCGGCCGGCCGGCGAGTAGGGGCGAGCAGTGGCAGGTGCGCGCGGCAGGGCGGAGGCAGGCGCGGGCGGCTGCGGTCGAGCGACGGCAGGAGGGGTAGCAGCAGCGGGCAGCAGGCGGCAGAGCAACAGCGCGGCAACGGGCGCACGCGGCTGGGGAGGCGGCTACGGGCGCGCGGGTGCGCGTGCGGCTGGACGAGGCAGGGCGCACGGGAGCGCGGCCACGGGCGCGGTCGCGGCGGACGGCGCGGTCGCGGCGGACGGCGTGGGGAACGGTGGGCCAGCAGCGGGCGGAGGGGAGAGGCGGACGGGGCTCACCCCATAGCAGGGTTTCGGGCGGCGAGGCTCGGGGTCGGCCGTCAGGGAGGGGACGAGGAGGCGACGAGGACGACGCGGCGTCGGGGCGACGGGGACGAGTGACGGCGACGGCATCGGGCTCGAGGGGGGGGGTGGGGGATTTGGGTTTTAGGGTTCGGGGGAGTGAGGATATAGGCCAGGGGGCAGGGTGGGCCGGCTGGGCCAGCCACTCTGGCCTAAGGCCCAGTCTGGCCTAGCTCTTTCTCTCCCTTTTCTTTTTCTTTTTCTTTTTGTTTTCTGTTTTGCAAAAATGTGTGGCCACAATTTGAGTTTTGTAAAATATGTGACTTAGCACAATAATTACAGTGCAATATTATCTACTACCAGAAAATGGTTTGGAAACCAAATGATTTCATTTAAATTTTTGTTAAATAAAATGGGATTAAATACTGCTATTTGGTACTGTTTTTGGATGATAGAGTCATCTAGTGATTTTTAGTGATGTTGTTTTTCTTAACACAATTAGTTATGGATTATTTCCTATTAAATGAACATTTTAGATTTTCAAATTTGAACAACTTTTATTTTTACTTTAATTTGAATTTGAATTAGAGTTGGAATTTGAAATGAGATATGATTCAGATGATGATCAAGAACTGTTAAGCCTGGTGACTTGGCATGATTAAGAGGTGATCACTGTGCTTAATACATGGGGATGTCACAATTCTCCTCCTCTAAAAGAAATTCTCGTCCCGAGAATTCAGGAGGTAGAAAGGAGAAGGTCGGGGTATTCATAGCAAGGATGCTTGGCATGGGCGCGCGGGGAAATTCCCATTAACGGATTGTGCAACGATTCACTTCTAATGTCATGCGTGAATGCAAAGAATTTTTTGCGTAAATTTGAATGCGATGCTCCTGGATCAATTAAAACAGGAGGTGATATTGGGTGAACAAGGATATTACCGTTCACAGTAGCAAGATGATCTTGAGCTTCATTCAGATCAACATGGTAAGCTTGACCACGACCATAAGAAGGCCTGGCATTATTGTTGCGAGGCTGATTGTTACCACGGCCAGCAGAGGGAAGTGCAAGCTGAGTCTGGTTCTGAGGGCATTCTCTGGAACGGTGACCTGGACGGCCACACTTGAAGCAGAGCCCATCATTGGGACAGGGAGCAGGAGCTCGAAACAGTGGAGCCTGAGATCTTGGCTGTCCCGGCGGTGGGGGAGGTGCAGCTGGATGGTACATACTGTTGGGAATCCAGATACGACGCTTCTGCGATGACGCGCCCGAAGATGAGCCAACGTCATGGGTGCTCTTGATGGCTTTCTTGTGTTCCATCTGAGCGGTCTCAACCTGGATAGCCTGGTTCACGAGGGTGGCGAAGTCGGTGAAGTCCTGAACAGCAAGTGCAAGCTTGAGGTCTAGGTGGAGTCCATTACGGAATTTCTCGTGTCTACGAGCATCAGTGGCAATGTCTTCTTCAGCATAGCGAGATAATTCAAGGAATTCCCGCTGATAAGCTTCGACAGTTTTATTGCCCTGGGTAAGGTTGCGAAACTCTGTTTTCTTCCGGTCCATGATTCCCTGAGGAATGTAACGGGCACGGAAAGTAGTCTGAAACTCGATCCAGGTAACGACTGTCCCATCAGGTAGTGAACGCCTATGGGTAGACCACCATTGAGCAGCGGGGCCCTTCAAGAAGTAGGACGCGAAGGTGACCAGGTTGTCAGGGGCGACATTGGCAGATTCCATCTCGAAGGCGATGTCGCGAAGCCAGCCATCAGCATCCAGTGGTTGTTCAGAGTTGCGAAAAATAGTGGGGCTGAGACGCACAAACTCCTGTAGAGTTATTGGGACAGGTTGCTGATTCTAAGCATTCTGGTTCTGGTTTGGGAACTGAGCCATGATTCCAGTCATGAATTGACGGTTTAGCTCAAATTGCTGCATCATAGCTGCCATATAGTCTGGCGGGGGTGGAGGGTTGGCAGCACGGCCACGACCACGACCACCTGGTCTAACCATCCTGCTAAAGGTTTAACAGGGGGATAGTTTAGTAAAAACAACTGCAAGTGTTTAGTGACAAGCATGATGTAGCACGACAATGAACAAGTAGTGCGATAGATTCATAAGAGTAGTCAATTAAGACATACAGATCCATACACAAAGTCAGGTACATGCGGACAGCATAAGTCCGGAAATTCAAACATCTAGACATACTAGGCGGCGCGCAGGCACGCGGTGAGGAATACACAACGAGACATATCAAAGGCTACATCAACGTCGGGGAAAACCACTGAAACTAGGTAACTGCACGTGCGGACGATGAGTGTCCACGGCAGAAAGGTCCCGCGCTCCGTGAATACTCTGATGCAGAACCCGATCTCGAACTGGGAGGAGAGGTCCACGTGTGGGTGTGCAACCTCCAACAGCAGGCCAATCGATACCCGTAGGCATCTGAGTCCTGCGCGGGTAGAGGATGTACTCTGGGTGTATCCCTGCACGAACAGCTGGCAGCAACTGTGTCATAGCCTCGTAGAGACATGCGCGAGTGGTAAACAACTCGACGGCAAGAGCCCGGGCAGTGCGATCCAGAGCCTGAGTGCACTGAATCAAAAGCTGCGGGTCGTATCGACGTCGCTCGTAAGGGACACAGACAGCTGTGTAGTATCCGGTACCATCTCCAGCAGGGGCATACGGGATGTATCTGAACTCGGAGTCATCCAAGCGACTATGTGATACGTCTCCAACGTATCTATAATTTATGAAGTATTCATGCCATATTTATAACAATTCTATATGGTTTTGGTATGATTTGATTAGAACTAACCCGGACTGACGCTGTTTTCAGCAGAACTACCGTGGTGTTGTTTTTTGTGCAGAAATGAAAGTTTTCCAAATGAGCTGAAACTTTTTGGATATTTTTTATTGGACAAATAAAAAATATTGGCACCAAGACCCACTGGAGGGGGGCCACCCAGTGCCCACGAGGCACCAGGGCGCGCCACCCCCCCCCCCAGGCGCGCCCTGGTACCTCGTGGGGCCCACGTGGCTCCGTTTCGCGTGATTCCAACGCTGAAAAATCATATATATTCAGAAACCCCCGAAAGTTAACCTAGATGAGTTTTTACGCCGCCGCAAGCCTCTGTACCAGAGAGATCCCATCTACAGCCCTTTTCTGGCACCCTGCCGGAGCGGGGAAGCATCACCGGAGGCCATCTTCATCATCCCGGCGGTCTCCATGATGAGGAGGGAGTAGTTCACCCTCGGGGCTGAGGGTTTGTACCAGTAGCTATGTGTTTGATCTCTCTCTCTCGTGTTCTTGAGATGGCACGATCTTGATGTATAGCGAGCTTTGTTGATATAGATGAATCATATGGAGTTTTCCCTTCTCTATCTTCTTGTGATGAATTGAGTTTTCCCTTTGAAGTTTTCTTATCGGATTGAGTCTTTAAGGATTTGAGAACACTTGATGTATGTCTTGCATATGGATATCTGTGGTGACAATGGGATATTCACTTGAGTCACTTGATGTATGTTTTGGTGATCAACTTGCGGGTTCCGTGACCTTGGGGATCTATGCATATGGGTTGGCACACGTTTTCGTCTTGACTTTCCGGTAGTAACTTTGGGGCACTCTTTGAAGTTCTTTGTGTTGGTTTGAATAGATGAATCTGAGATTGTGTGATGCATATCGTATAATCAAACCCGTGGGTACTCGTGGTGACATTGGAGTGCCTAGGTGACATTAGGGTTTTGGTTGATGTGTATCTTAAGGTGTTATTCTAGTACGAACTCTAGGGCTGTTCGTGACAATTAATGGGGATGGCTCATAAGATTGATCGGGAAGGATAACTTTGAGGTGATTTCATACCCTACAACAATTTCTTCGTTTGTTCTCCGCTATTTGTAACTTTGGAGTGAACTCTTTGTCGCACGTGAGGGATTTACATATGATTCAACTATGCCAACAATGTTGGGAGATCGCACTAGTGAAAGTATGAACCCTAGGCCTTGTTTCTAAGCATTTCAATACTGTTTGTGCTCACTTTTGTTACTTGCTACCTTGCTGTTTTTATATTTTCAGATTACAAAAATCTATATCTACTATACATACTACACTTTTATCACCATCTCTTCGCCGAACTAGTGCACCTATACAATTTACCATTGTATTGGGTGTGTTGGGGACACAAGAGATTTCTTGTATTTGGTTGCAGGGTTGTTTGAGAGATACCATCTTCAACCTACGCCTCCCACGGATTGATAAACCTTAGGTCATCCACTTGAGGGAAAATTGCTACTGTCCTACAAACCTCTGGGCTTGGAGGCCCAACACGAGTCTACAAGAACAAGTTGTGTAGTAGACATCAAGCTCTTTTCTGGAGCCGTTGCCGGGGAGGTGAGTGCTTGAAGGTATATCTTTAGATCTTGCAATCGAATCTTTTAGTTTCTTGTTTAATCACTAGTTTTGTTTATAAAAGAAAACTACAAAAAAATGGAATTGAGGTTGCCTCATATTATTCGTCTTTATAATGTCTTTCTTGAAAATAAGGATTCCGATAATTGTGCTAAATTGATAGAAGAAGAATTCAATAAAATGTTTGCAATAAAATCCATGAATGATGAGCATGATTGCAATGTTGCTAGTATGAGTTCTTTGAATATCCATAATACTAATGATGATTGCACTAGTCATGATAATGATGTCTCCTATAAGGATGTCAATTTTTGTGGAGTGAATTGGGAGTGCAAATGCATACCAAAAAGGGAAAATAGATTTTGTAAGAGGCATAAGTATTTAGAAACTAAAGGGTTGCAAGAGAGGCTAGATGATTGTGCTGAAAGATTTAATTTTTCTCGCCATCCTTGTGAACTTTGCAATGAACGTGGTCATTTAAATCTCCAATGCAAATTGTTTCATGATCGAATCGTGTCCAAGAATTGTGATAACTTGATTATCCTTGCGCATCATAATGAACTTAGTCTGCTTCTAGGGTATGAAGAAATGAAACGTATAACTAGGGATATTCCAGAATATAATCTCAAGAGATTTCTCGATTTTGATCTAGAGGAAATTTATATGTATTGTGCGGTGAATTGCATTGACAATCCTTATATTGCCAATTATTTAAAGGCAAGAAAACAAATAGAAGATGAAGAGAATACTAATGAAGGGGAAAAGGTTTCCCAATATCCTCCTATTTTTTCTTATGATGAATCAGGTAACAAGGAGGAGCTTTTTATTCAACCAATCTCTTCAATAAAGTGCACGGAAAAATTGATTAAACCCACACATGAGGTGGTGAAGAAGAAAAAGAAAAGAAGGAAAAGTAGAGGTAAAAAGGTATCTCTCCCAAGTAATGTTGCTCCTATTACCATTGTGCCGCATGAAAATGAATCAAATATGATTGTGGAGGATGATGATATTGAGTATGATTTTGTGATTCCTACTACTTGTTGTGATGATTATGATTGGGAAGATAATGATACTTCTTATGATCTTGAAAATCTTTATGGCACCAACTTGGAAATAATGATGATAATTGTTATACTATTGGTGCTATTCATACTATTAATGATGAAAGAGATTATGCTTATAATATGCAAAGCCACAAGCTTGGGGATGCTATGTTTGATCAGAATGACATATTTGAGAATTTATTTGCTGCAATTGATGTTTATCCCAAGCTTGGAGATGCTATACTTAATGAAGATGATCTTTTTAGTTCCCCTACTTTGCATGATCAAATTCGTTATGATGATTTCATGCCTCCTATCTATGATGATTATTGTAATGATACTTATGTTATGAAAAATAGTGATGATTATTATTATACTTGTTATAATTATGAAAACCCTTTTATTGAACATCACTCTTTTAATGTGGAAACAATTTATAGCATTCGAGTTTCATATGATACTCCCACTATTATGAATGAGAAGAAAACTGCTTGTGTGGAGAGTAATAAAAATTCTATGCTTGTAGGTCATGAAAAGAATGCTTTATTTGATAGTTATATTGCTGAATTCATTCATGATGCTACTGAAAATTATTATGAGAGAGGAACTTATGATTCATGATGCCCCCGTTATGTATCAATCTTTTACTTCTATGAGTGCATCATTCAAAATTATCATGCCTAGCTAAAAGGCTTTAAAGAAAAACGCTAGTTGGGAGACAACCCAATATTTATACCTACTGTTTTAGTGTGTTCACATGATTAAGCTACTGTAGTAATCATGTTTTTTATGTTTTCTTTCAATAAAGTGCCAAGTAAAACCTTTGGGATAGTGTGGATACTTGTTGATTCAATTCTGTGCAAAAACAGAAACTTTTGCCTCCAGTGTTTAATTTCCCAAATTTCACTGGAGCGTCAAAAAATTCTGAAATTTTTGCACAGTATTTATATGCAAATTTTTGACGTTGTCCTAATTTTTCAGAATTTTTAGAGTTCCAGAAGTGTGGTAGTTGCTTAGATCATTACAGACTGTTTTGTTTTTGACAGATTCTGTTTTCAATGCATAGTTTGCTTGTTTTAATGTTTCCATAGCTTATATTATGAGATATAAATTGTGTAAATGATAGAATACAGTAGGCATTACATGGGAACAATTGTGAATCTTGACTTGGACAGTACCTAAGTGATGGTTTATTCTTTATCATACTAACCGTTCTCACGAAGTTCCGTTAAGTTTTGTGTGATTGAAGTTTTCAAGTATTGGGTGAGATATTGATATGAGGAGAATAAGGAGTGGCAAGACCCTAAGCTTGGGGATGCCCAAGGCACCCCAAGGTAAAATTCAAGGAAGTCCCAAGCAACTAAGCTTGGGGATGCCCCGGAAGGCATCCCCTCTTTCGTCTTCAACATTATCGGTAACCTCACATGGAGCTATATTTTTATTCGTCACATAATATGAGTTTTGCTTGGAGCGTCATTTGGTTCTGTTGATATTTGCTTGCTGCTATCAATAATCATGTTTTGTATCTTTTGGTTCAATAAAATGCCAATTATAGCCTTTACTATGCTCAGTTTGCAAGTTCATGTGTTGCTGTTTGAAAACAGAAAGTTTTCTGTTATGTCCAGAATATTCCTGAATAGTCAGAACATGATAAAAATCTGAAATTTTTACACAGTAAGCATGAATGAGTTCTCTGTCATGTGGTAATTTTTCAGAATTTTTGGAGTTAGGGAAGTATGGATTCTTATTCACCTTTATAGACTGTTCTGTTTTGGCAGATTGCTGTTATAGTTGCATTGTTTGCATATGTTTGCGTGTTTAATTTTTCTATTTGAGGATAGGAGTATTAAATATGAAGAGGCATCTAGTATGCAATGTTTAATTATAATTTTTGTGATTTGCTACAGTAGAGAATGCTAAGGTTTTGAGTTGATTTATACTAACTTATCTCACGAGTTCTTGTTGAGTTTTGTGTGGATGAAGTTTTTAAGGTTTATAGAAACCGTGATATGAGAGGAATTAAGGAGACACAAAAGCTCAAGCTTGGGGATGCCCAAGGCATCCCAATATAATATTTCAAGAAGTCTCAAGCATCTAAGCTTGGGGATGCCCCGGTTGGCATCCCACCTTTCTTCATCAACATTGTCGGTTAGTTTTGGTTGAGCTTAAGTTTTTGCTTCTTTACATGATATGTGCTATTCTTGGAATGTCATTTTATTCTGTTTTTCTTGATGTTTGAATAAAATACTTAAGATCTGAAATTTTTAAATGAGAGAGAGTCCCCACATAGCTACCTATTTACTTAACTACTCATTTGATCTTCGCTTATATCTTTTTGGAGTAGTTTGTCATTTACTCTTGTGCTTCACTTATATCCTATGAGTAAATTGTTGAAATGAATTGAATATCATAAAGTTGAAATTTATATGCTTCATATGCTTGTCTTATGGAAAGTAATGACATTACATAAAGAAAAGTATAAGTGGTAAAATTTATTGGAGGTTAACAAGCATAGCATTAGTCAATGATGCAATTCATGAAAAAGTTAATAAGGGAAGAGAAGATTCACATGCAAATATACTATCTTGGACATCTTTTATGATTGTGAGCCCCCATTAAGTATTTTATGTCAAAGTGTTGACGTTGGACAAGGAAGACAACGTAATGAATTATGTTTGTTCATATTCACATAGATGTTATATTGTTATAGATCCTCCAACATGTGGTGCTTGCCCAATATCTTTGCTAGCCAAAAATCCGTACTAAGTAGAGATGCTACTTGTGCATCCAAAAACCATTAAACCCAGTTTCTTGCCATGAGTGTCCACCATATCTACCTATGGATTGAATAAGATCCTTTAAGTAAGTTGTCATCGGTGCAAAAAGCAATAAAATTGCCTCTAAATATGTATGATCTTTTATTGTAAGGGAAATAAGCGTTGTACGAACTTGTGATGGTAAAGAAATAAAATCGGCGGACTGCATAATAAAGGTTGCTATCACAAGGGACAATATAACGTGACGTTCCTTTGCATTAAGGGCTTGTGCATCCAACAACAAAAAGCGCATGACAACCTCTGCTTCCCTCTGCGAAGGGCCTATCTTTTACTTTTATGCATTTACTTTTATGTATTTATTTTTTATGCAAGAGTCAATAGTGTTTTCCTCTACTTCCTTTTTATTTTTCTCTTTTGCAAGCATCATCTGGTGGGGAAAGATCTAGGCACATATATCCAGTTGGATATGAGTGATCATGAGTTATTATTGTTGACATCACCCTTGAGGTGAATAAGTTGGGAGGCGAAATCACAAGCCCCTATCTTTCTATGTGTCTGGCTGAAACTTTTGCTCCATATATATGTCGTGAGTGTTAGCAATCAAAGAAGACTAAATGATGGTTGAGTATGTGGACTTGCTAAAAAGCTCCTACATGAGACCCTTCCTGAAAATATGATGAATTGCAATTGCATTGTTGACTAGAATAGTTTGTTAGTTTCCAAGAAAGTTTATGCCTTATACTTCATTGTTGTGATGAATTGTTACTTGCTCATGAGAAGTTTTATGATAATAAATATTGCTGTTATAATAATGATCTTGCTTTGAATCATTCAAGTCCAATGTCCATGTTATAAAAGAAAAGATTATATGATGATTATGATAGGTAGCATTCCACATCAAAATTTCTGTTTTTAATTGCTACTTTATCATGATGACTTTTATGAGAGAAAGTTGCTGTTATGATGCTAGGAAAAGTGATTGAAATTATCATTGATCAAACTTATGCACTATGCTAGCATTCACACTTCATAAATTATTTCTTTTACCATTTACCTACTCGAGGACGAGTAGGAATTAAGCTTGGGGATGCTGATATGTCTCCAACGTATCTATAATTTATGAAGTATTCATGCCATATTTATAACATTTCTATATGGTTTTGGTATGATTTCATTAGAACTAACCCGGACTGACGCTGTTTTCAGCAGAACTACCGTGGTGGTGTTTTTTGTGCAGAAATGAAAGTTTTCCAAATGAGCTGAAACTTTTTGGAGATTTTTTATTGGACAAATAAAAAATATTGGCACCAAGACCCACTAGAGGGGGGCCACCCAGTGCCCACGAGGCACCAGGGCGCGCCACCCCCCCAGGCGCGCCCTGGTACCTCGTGGGGCCCACGTGGCTCCGTTTCGCGTGATTCCAACGCTGAAAAATCATATATATTCAGAAACCCCCGAAAGTTAACCTAGATGAGTTTTTACGCCGCCGCAAGCCTCTGTACCAGAGAGATCCCATCTACAGCCCTTTTCCGGCACCCTGCCGGAGGGGGGAAGCATCACCGGAGGCCATCTTCATCATCCCGGCGGTCTCCATGATGAGGAGGGAGTAGTTCACCCTCGGGGCTGAGGGTTTGTACCAGTAGCTATGTGTTTGATCTCTCTCTCTCTCTCGTGTTCTTGAGATGGCACGATCTTGATGTATAGCGAGCTTTGTCGATATAGATGAATCATATGGAGTTTTCCCTTCTCTATCTTCTTGTGATGAATTGAGTTTTCCCTTTGAAGTTTTCTTATCGGATTGAGTCTTTAAGGATTTGAGAACACTTGATGTATGTCTTGCATATGGATATCTGTGGTGACAATGGGATATTCACTTGAGTCACTTGATGTATGTTTTGGTGATCAACTTGCGGGTTCCGTGACCTTGGGGATCTATGCATAAGGGTTGGCACACGTTTTCGTCTTGACTTTCCGGTAGAAACTTTGGGGCACTCTTTGAAGTTCTTTGTGTTGGTTTAATAGATGAATCTGAGATTGTGTGATGCATATCGTATAATCAAACCCGTGGGTACTCGTGGTGACATTGGAGTGCCTAGGTGACATTAGGGTTTTGGTTGATGTGTATCTTAAGGTGTTATTCTAGTACGAACTCTAGGGCTGTTCGTGACAATTAATGGGGATGGCTCATAAGATTGATCGGGAAGGATAACTTTGAGGTGGTTTCGTACCCTACAACAATTTCTTCGTTTGTTCTCCGCTATTTGTAACTTTGGAGTGAACTCTTTGTCGCACGTGAGGGATTTACATATGATTCAACTATGTCAACAATGTTGGGAGATCGCACTAGTGAAAGTATGAACCCTAGGCCTTGTTTCTAAGCATTGCAATACTGTTTGTGCTCACTTTTGTTACTTGCTACCTTGCTGTTTTTATATTTTCAGATTACAAAAATCTATATCTACTATCCATACTACACTTTTATCACCATCTCTTCGCCGAACTAGTGCACCTATACAATTTACCATTGTATTGGGTGTGTTGGGGACACAAGAGATTTCTTGTATTTGGTTGCAGAGTTGTTTGAGAGATACCATCTTCAACCTACACCTCCCACGGATTGATAAACCTTAGGTCATCCACTTGAGGAAAAATTGCTACTGTCCTACAAACCTCTGCGCTTGGAGGCCCAAGACGAGTCTACAAGAACAAGTTATGTAGTAGACATCACTATGCTCTCCACGGAGACGTGCGACAGCAGAATGGGCAGCATCATGGACTGCTATATCAATCGTCACGCCGATACCGTGATAAGTGTGCAACTCAGTGTCGGAGTTGTCCCGCTGATCAAAGATACGAACATCAGCATGATACTGCTCCTGGTTGAACTCGCGAAAATCCTCGTAAACTATGTACTCGGGGTACTAGCGGTAGCCCAATCTGGTCAGGAGGGCGATCAGGATAGCTGGAAAACCAGGCGCATCACGAGCCCAAGTCCAAAGTACGAGCTGCGTTGCAGGGCGCGGTGGAAACAAACGATCCATCTGAAACAGGGGAAATTTCAAGTTTGTCAAATGACAGTGTGATAAGTATATAATAACTTGGAGAGAAAGGTTAAACAGACCAATGGAAAAGAAAATGTGATTATCAGACTAATCAGATCAATGGGAAGGAATAAGTGCAGATAATCCAGCTCTCCGGGTAGACGTGAGTACGAGAACCTAATGTCGGAGTTAGCAAAATCATTTAACCCGTAAAGAAGAGAGGTCAGAGTCCCAGAGTATGGAAGAGGAATAAAAGATCCTAATACCACCCATTTGGCGACGTGGGCCCGTAAGCCACACAACCATGTTAGTAAAACGGTTTCTGAAAATCTAGACTCAACTTCGGCCAAGGAGTTAGAAAGGGGCTTCCTACAGGCAGTCGGCTCTGATACCAACTTGTGACTCCCCTGCTCGACCGTGCAGTAATCATACACGCAAATGCACATGATCGAGATCAGAGACTCACGGGAAGATATCACAACACAACTCTAAACACAAATAAAAGTCATACAAGCTTTATAATACAAGCCAGGGGCCTCGAGGGCTCGAATACATAAGCTCGCGATCAAGCGTCAGCGGAAACATCATAATATCTGAGTACAGACATAAGAGGGAAACAAGTTTGCCTTAAGAAGGCTAGCATAATAGCGACACAGATCGAAAAGGCGCAGGCCTCCTGCCTGGGGCCTCCGAACTACTCCTGGTCGTCGGGGATCTCCACGTCGTAGTAGGCTCCACCGGAAGTGTAGTAGCGGTCGTCGGCGGTAGCAGCTGGCTCCTGGGATCCGTCATCTGGTCGCAGCAATCGGGTATGGGGGAAAAGAGTAGCAAAGCAACCGTGAGTACTCATCCAAAGTACTCGCAAGACTGACATCAGAACTATACTAAATATGCATCGGTATCAAATGAAGGGGCTGTATCTGTGGACTGGACTGCCGAATTGCCAGAATAGAGGGGAAGGCCTAGCCTATCGAAGACTAGCATCTTCAGCGTCTTGCAGCATAAGAAGAGTGCAGATTAATAACATTGCATATAATAACAAGCATGTTGTAACAAAGCCTAGAGATCCTTCCTCGACTTCCTGTGAGAAAGCGATCCCGGAGCTTCCAATTAATTAAAGTATCTAGTTCAAATAGTAGTAGATAGGGATACAACACTGAGCGTCCTGTTACCGTGGACACGGCTATTCGAATAGATAACTTCCCTGCAGGGGTGCACTACTGTTACCCAACACGCTCGATTAACTCTGGCCGGACACACTTTCCTGGGTCTTGCCCGGCCTCGGTTGATCGACACACCGCAGCCCTACCTAGAGCTCAGCAGAGAGGTCCCCGCCGGTCTACATCCTAAGTGCTCAGGGGTCCTGGGCCCATCGCCCTTTGCACTCCGGGTCGTTGCGCACATGGTTAGATCCAGGCACCACCTCTGTCCTGGATGGCGCCGATCCTGCCGTGCCGCAATGCTGAACTGGACGTCTGACAGAGCTTTCGGCTGATACATACGGCGCCGAGGGCCCCATAAACCATTATCCCGCGTGGTGGTAGTGCGTATAGGCCAGTGGCCAACTCAGATCAATACCCAAATCCGTTAGCGAATTATTAGGAGCTCGCGGTGACGATCTGTACTCCTGTCGTCCCATCTCGAGGAAGTGCAACAAGGGTCAGGCCCATCCCTCTCTAGGGCGGTCTCTGCCTGCCCGGCCGCGCCTCGTAATTATCTCGCGGGTACCGTCACGGTCAACCCGACTACACAACTCTCGCAGGTACCCCTCGGGGTCGACCCGACTTTACCCGGGGTCTGAGGTAAATTCAAGGTATCCGTGTGTCCATCACATCAAGGGGGAATCCGAGGAATCACCCTCTATGGATTCCTACTCGATGTAATCCGTCAAGGAGAACCAGGAGGAATCACCCTCGATGGTCCCCACTTGAGGGGTGGTACGACAGAGTCAGCATCGGGACGGGGAGAGCGAGGAATCACCCTCGGCAATCACCACCGATGTGCTATACTACAGAGGTATCATCAGGAGTGCAGTACGAGGTATCACCCTCGGCACTCGATAGTAGCCCTGCAGAGCCGTACAACTAAGGGGGTGTGCGGTGCTGTGACGGTCTCTGCACATCGATCACAATGATCGAGGTACTGGTAACAAAGCGGGGCAACAGGGACAAGGGTGAGGGGTCTCGGATGGATCACTAACCAACCTATTCTAAGCAGTTTAGGATAACAGGTAAAGTAGCAACAGCAAGTTACAAAAGCAGGCTATGCATCAGGATAGGAGCAAGCAATTACAGTAGCAAAATCTAATGCAAGCATGAGGGGGGAAGGAATAGGCGATATAGGAATGATCAAGGGGTTTTTGCTTGCCTGGAAGCTCTGCTGAAAGGGGCTGGTCGTCAGGGGCGTAGTCATACACGGCAGCAGCGAAGGTCTCGGGGTCTACCGGAGAGAAGAGGGGGGAAGAAACAATAAATACAAGCAAAAAATGCAATCACAGATGCATGGCATGGCAGCACGTTATTCGAGGAGTGCCCTACTGCAGTACTACGCAAGTTAGTCGGAGCGGGAAACATCTGGAGGTGTTTTACCAGCTCCGGGCAATTATTGGACAGATGAATCGGAGGGGAAACTTCCATGTTCACCAAGTTAGAGGGGTGTGACAGGTATGTGGGTGTCATATTCGGATTCTTCATATTTTTCTGATCGTTTTTCATATATAAATTATTTTCATCCGAGTTACGGATTATTTTATATTAATTTTCAAAGTTTTAATTCAATTTCTGGAATTATATTAATTATTAAAATTGAATTATCCGAAACAGTGACATGTGACGTCAGCATGATGTCAGGGTGACGTCAGTAGTCAACTGTGGACGTTGACTGGTCAAGCTGACCAGTGGGTCCCACCTGTCATTGACACAGATTAATTAAACAGAATTAATTAGTTTAATTAGGTGGTTAGTTTAATTAAGTTTAATTAGTTTAATTAAACCAGATTAATTAAGTTAATTAATTCACTAATTAATTAATTTATTTTATTATTATTACTATTTTTAAATTCTTTTTTTCATTTTTTTAAATGGGCCGGCTCTACTAGGCAGTGGCCCAGCCAGACATGTCCACGGCTGTGCCCTTCCAGGGCCGGACATGTCCGCGCGGCCACTGGAGGGTCAACGCGCGCGCACGGCAGAGGCCGGCCGCGGCGCGGCCGGCCGGCGAGTAGGGGCGAGCAGCGGCGGGTGCGCGCGGCAGGGCGGAGGCAGGCGCGGGCGGCTGCGGTCGAGCGACGGCAGTAGGGGTAGCAGCAGCGAGCAGCAGGCGGCAGAGCAGCAGCGAGGCAGCGGGCGCACGCGGCTGGGGAGGCGGCTGCGGGCGCGCGGGCGCGCGTGCGGCCGGGCGAGGCAGGGCACACGGAAGCGCGGCCACGGGCGCGGTCGCGGCGGACGGCGCGGGGAACGGCGGGCCAGCAGCGGGCGGAGGGGAGAGGCGGACGGGGCTCACCCCGTTGTAGGGGTTCGGGCGGCGAGGTTTGGGGTCGGCCGTCGGGGAGGGGACGAGGAAGCGACGAGGACGGCGCGGCGTCGGGGCGACGGGGACGAGCGACGGCGACGGCGTCGGGCTCGAGGGGGGTGGGGGATTTGGGTTTTAGGGTTTGGGGGAGTGAGGATATAGGCCAGGGGGCGGTGTGGGCCGGCTGGGCCGGCCACTGTGGCCTAAGGCCCAGTCTGGCCTAGCTCTTTCTCTCCCTTTTCTTTTTCTTTTTGTTTTTGTTTTCTGTTTTGCAAAAATGTGTGGCCACAATTTGAGTTTTGTAAAATATGTGACTTAGCACAATAATTACAGTGCAATATTATCTACTACCAGAAAATGGTTTGGAGACCAAATGATTTCATTTAAATTTTTGTTAAATAAAATGGGATTAAATACTGCTGTTTGGTACTGTTTTTGGATGATAGAGTCATCTAGTGATTTTTAGTGATGTTGTTTTTCTTAACACAATTAGTTATGGAATATTTCCTATTAAATGAACATTTTAGATTTTCAAATTTGAACAACTTTTATTTTTACTTTAATTTGAATTTGAATTAGAGTTGGAATTTGAAATGAGATATGATTCAGATGATGATCAAGCACTGTTAAGCCTGGTGACTTGGCATGATTAAGAGGTGATCACTATGCGTAATACATGGGGATGTCACAATTCTCCTCCTCTAAAAGAAATTCTCGTCCCGAGAATTCAGGAGGTAGAAAGGAGAAGGTCGGGGTATTCATAGCAAGAATGCTTGGCATGGGCCCGCGGGGAAATTCCCATTAACGGATTGTGCAACGATTCACTTCTAATGTCATGCGTGAATGCAAAGAATTTTTTGCGTAAATTTGAATGCGATGCTCCTGGATCAATTAAAACAGGAGGTGGTATTGGGTGAACAAGGATATTACCGTTCACAGTAGCAAGCTGATCTTGAGCTTCATTCAGATCAACATGGTAAGCTTGACCACGACCATAAGAAGGCCTGGCATTATTGTTGTGAGGCTAATTGTTACCACGGCCAGCAGAGGGAGGTGCAAGCTGAGTCTGGTTCTGAGGGCATTCTCTGGAACGGTGACCTGGACGGCCACACTTGAAGCAGAGCCCATCATTGGGACGGGGAGCAGGAGCTCGAAACAGTGGAGCCTGAGATCTTGGCTGTCCCGGCGGTGGGGGAGGTGCAGCTGGATGGTACATGCTGTTGGGAATCCAGATACGGCGCTTTTGCGATGACGCGCCCGAAGATGAGCCAACGTCATGGGCGCGCTTGATGGCTTTCTTGTGTTCCATCTGAGCGGTCTCAACCTGGATAGCCTTGTTCACCAGGGTGGCGAAGTCGGTGAAGTCCTGAACAGCAAGTGCAAGCTTGAGGTCTGGGTGGAGTCCATTACGGAATTTCTCCTGTCTACGAGCATCAGTGGCAATGTCTTCTTCAGCATAGCGAGATAATTCAATGAATTCCCGCTGATAAGCTTCGACAGTTTTATTGCCCTGGGTAAGGTTGCGAAACTCTTTTTTCTTCCGGTCCATGATTCCCTGAGGAATGTAACGGGCACGGAAAGCAATCTGAAACTCGATCCAGGTAACGACTGTCCCATCAGGTAGTGAACGCCTGTGGGTAGCCCACCATTGAGCAGCGGGGCCCTTCAAGAAGTAGGACGCGAAGGTGACCAGGTTGTCAGGGGCGACATTGGCAGATTCCATCTAGAAGGCGATGTCGCGAAGCCAGTCATCAGCATCCAGTGGCTGTTCAGAGTTGCGAAAAATAGTGGGGCTGAGACGCACAAACTCCTGTAGAGTTATTGGGACAGGTTGCTGATTCTGAGCATTCTGGTTCTGGTTTGGGAACTGAGCCATGATTCCAGTCATGAACTGACGGTTCAGCTCGAATTGCTGCATCATAGCTGCCATATAGTCTGGCGGGGGTGGAGGGTTGGCAGCACGGCCACGACCACGACCACCTGGTCTAACCATCCTGCTAAAGATTTAACAGGGGGATAGTTTAGTAAAAGCAACTGCAAGTGTTTAGAGACAAGCATGATGTAGCACGATAATGAACAAGTAGTGCGATAGATTCATAACAGTAGTCAATTAAGACATACAGATCCATACACAAAGTCGGGTACATGCGGACAGCATAAGTCCGGAAATTCAAACATCTAGACATACTAGGCGGCGCGCAGGAACGCAGTGAGGAATACACAACGAGACATAGCAAAGGCTACATCAACGTCGGGGAAAACCACTGAAACTAGGTAACTGCAGGTGCGGACGATGAGTGTCCACGGCAGAAAGGTCCTGCGCTCCGTGAATACTCTGATGCAGAACCCGATCTCGAACTGGGAGGAGAGGTCCACGTGTGGGTGTGCGACCTCCAACAGCAGGCCAATCGATACCCGTAGGCATCTGAGTCCTGCGCGGGTAGAGGATGTACTCTGGGTGTATCCCTGCACGAACAGCTAGCAGCAACTGTGTCATAGCCTCGTAGAGACGTGCGCGAGTGGCAAACAACTCGACGGCAAGAGCCCGGGCAGTGCGATCCAGAGCCTGAGTGCACTGAATCAAAAGCTGCGGGTCATATCGACGTCGCTCATAAGGGACATAGACAGTTGTGTAGTATCCGGTACCATCTCCAGCAGGGGCATACGGGATGTATCTGAACTCGGAGTCATCCAAGCGACTATGCTCTCCACGGAGACGTGCGACAGCAGAATGGGCAGCATCATGGACTGCCATATCAATCGTCAAACCGATATCGTGATAAGTGTGCAACTCAGTGTCGGAGTTGTCCCGCTGATCAAAGATACGAACATCAGCATGATACTGCTCCTGGTTGAACTCGCAAAAATCCTCGTAAACCATGTACTCGGGGTACCAACGGTAGCCCAATCTGGTCAGGAGGGCGATCAGGATAGCTGGAAAACCAGGCACATCACGAGCCCAAGTCCGAAGTACGAGCTGCGTCGCAGGGCTCGGTGGAAACAAACGATCCATCTGAAACGGTGCTTTATAAAATTGAGGGGGGGCTCTGGGCGAAAGGGGGAATATCGTGCCACGGGGAATGTAGGAGTGGAAGAAAGGAGGGTGAACGAAATGATGCTTTATATAATCGAGGGATGGTGCCACAAAATATAAATAACAAAACATTTTGAAAATTTCAACTGATTATAAATCATACATTTTTCGCTTGTGTAGGTGAAAATTACCTGTTTGCCATTAAAAAAATGTCATAAAGGAAATAATCGGTTTATTCGTAAATTGAACAATAATTGGTTTGTTCAAAAAAGCTACTCAGACTAACTATTTATTGTCAATTTCAGTTATTGTTCAAAAAAGACATTGATTATTGAAAGAACATGTGGTGCCCCCATGTTTGGTTTTGGTAATTGATGACAATCCCTATGGACTAATGGTTGCCTTGAGTTATATTTGAAGGGTTTGTCCATAGGCTTTGCTTGTAGACCATTTGTTGGTCTCAAGGTGATTTGAAGAAGAAGATTGTGTGGACATTCATGTTTACCTTCAAGACATCATCCTAATGAAGATAGTTGGAAAGAGTCAAGGCTGATCAAGACTAAGTACAAAGAGTGACTCAAGTTGATCAACACACAAAGCGTAGAAGATGTACCAAGCGGGATCAAGTGATCTCATGGTATGGTAAGCATTGTCCATTACGCTTTGTGTACTAACCCGTGGTCTATGTGAGAGTTGTTTGTGGGGTTAGGTATGTTTCCATGGGCATGCATCAAAAGGAAGATATCATACAACCCATGAAGGATGACATCAAGTGGTGATCGTCATCAAGGTTGCGGTTTGCAAGTTCAAGTGGAGCATCACGAAGAGATCAAGTGTTTGAAGCTTGCCGTCCATTGTCACCGTGGTGACAATGGACGTGTGAAGATGTGCCGAAGAGTGGCTCACCCATAGTGGAGTATGGGGGAGCAATCAACCAGTCTTCATCGAGCCAACGCAATCAAGAAAGGTGGTCCAACTTGAGGAAGTCAAGATCGTCATCATCTAGCTCAAGTGGACTATGTGCAAGGCGAAGGTTTGCCCTTGATAGATTTTCTATTTTACCGGTCTCATGGTGGTAGTTGAGAGACCGGGTTATAGGATCGATTGCCGTACTATCATGGGGGGCTCTTAAGTAAGTAGCTTGATCGTATCGTTCATAGAGAGCTCAAACCATTGCATCCTTGCATCATCTTTCTTGGTTCTTGTTTGGTGTTTCTCTTTGTGAGTTTTTGAGCTTATGGTCATCTTCATGACAAGCTCGAGTTCATCGAAAACGGAGTTCATATATGCATCTTCTATGATGTTTTCGATGTTGGAGTTTATGCCGGTTCTTCATTCATAGAGGTTTCTCTTCTCTATATCTTAGGCATATCTCACCTGTCGGTTCTTCATTCTATGATGTTTTCGATGTTGGAGTTTATGCCGGTTCTTCATTCATAGAGGTTTCTCTTCATTTGCAGAAGTTATGGCAGTTCTGGCTTTATTGTATCCTCTGCTTTCTGTGGATATTCAGTGGCATGCAAGCGGTAGTACCGCTGGTGCCCACGGTAGTACCGCTTATGCGGTAGTACCGCTGGGTACTTCCGTGGCACTGCCGCTTGGGGTTTCCCCGAGCGTGCACCTCTCTGTTGCCGGTCTGCAATTCACGGTAGTAGCGAGGTAGTACCGCTCTGGCGGTACTACCGCCCGTACTACCGCCGCCACTACCGCTTGCGGGGTTTCCTCCGTGCGCGCTTATGTTTCCATTTTACCCTTTGCGGTACTAGTGCGGCACTAGGACGGTAGTACCGCTTCGCACGGTACTGCCGCCTTGGCTGCCTCTACTACTGCTGCCTCTCCTGGTCTAAAACCCCCTAAGCGGTAGTACCGTTCCGGCGGCACTACTGTTGTACACTCAGTGTATTTCAGGCTTGTGCGAGGTAGTACCGCCTAAGCAGTAGTACCGCTCCTAGGAGCGGTAGTACCGCTTGGCTGCGGGCACATGGCAGATAACGGTTGGATTCGAGGGCTCCTATAAAAGGGGGTCTTCTTCCCCAATGGACCTTATCCTTCTAGCTCATGTTTGCCCCATTGTTGACCTTCCTTGAGCTTGCTATCTCTCAATCCCTCCAATGATTCTTGCTAGTTCTTGAGGGAAAAGAGAGAGGAGATCTAGATCCACATCTCCACCAATCACTTTCTCCTCTATGTGAGGGGAACCCCTTGGATCTAGATCTTGGAGTTCTTTGTGCTCTCTTTCTTGTTCTTCCTCTCATATTCCTCCATAGCTTTCGTTGCTTTGGTGGGATTTGGGAGTGAGGGATTTGGGCACTCCGTGTGCCCTTGCCATTGCATTTGGTGCATCGGTTTGAGTTCTCCACGGTGATACGTGGAAGTGAAGTTTGAGAAGCTTTTTACTCTTGGGTGCTTGGTACCCTAGAGCTTGTTCCTCTTGGGTGCTTGGGCGCCCTAGACGGTTGGTGGTGCCTCGGAGCTCAATCATTGTGGTGTAAAGCTCCGGGCAAGCGTCGGGATCTCCAATTAGGTTGTGGAGATCACCCCGAGCAATTTGACGGGTACCGGTGACCGCCCCCAAGGGTTGCCAAAGTGTACGGGTACCGGTGACCGCCCCCAAGGGTTGCCAATTATACGGGTTCGGTGACCGCCCTCAAGGGTCCCTTAGTGGAATCACGGCATCTTGCATTGTGCGAGGGCGTGAGGAGATTACGGTGACCCTAGTGGCTTCTTGGGGAGCATTGTGCCTCCACACCGCTCCAAACGGAGATTAGCATCCGCAAGGGTGTGAACTTCGGGATACATCGTCGTCTCCGCGTGCCTCGGTTATCTCTTACCTGAGCCCTTTTACTTGTGCACTTTACTTTGTGATAGCCATATTGTTTCATGTTATATATCTTGCTATCACTTAGTTGTTCATCTTGCTTAGCATAAGTTGTTGGTGCACATAGGTGAGCCTAGTCGATTTAGGTTTTGTGCTTGACAAATTAAACGCTAGTTTTATTCCGCATTTGTTCAAGCCTAAACCATAATTATTTTAAAGCGCCTATTCACCCCCCCCTTCTAGGCGACATCCACTATCTTTCAATTATGATAATGATATGATGTTTAGTTTGCGTTAATCTGCTCTACCATATCGTGCACGCTACATGGCACACACATTAGAGCCTTCCATGGTGCTTCCATATTCACACCTCCATTTCTACACCTCAATGTATTGATTTGTATTTAATATGGGATCCGCAATTTTGAAAATTCATTGAAGTCTTGGATTTTCAAAAAACTACATATTTGAAATGTGTTAGAAAACATTTTCTATGTGCTTGATTTCAATTTTCCATGAAGTAAAGATTTCATTGAATTTGAAATGCATCTCACTTCATTTTAGCAATGGTTCAGTAATTTTGAAATGCATTTCACTGTATTTCGATCTTTGATTCAATAAAATTTAGTACATTTTCACGAAAGTTCCAAAAAAAATCATCATTTTGAATGCATTTGAAATGCATGTCAGCCATGATTCGGTAGTATTTGTATACATTTCACAAAAGTATCAAATGCATTTCAGTCATAATTCAGTCCAATTTCGAATGCATTTTTCTTAATTTTAGTTTAGATTTAATAAGCTGGAAATGCATTTTAGTGAATTTAAGTCTTGATTCCATAACATTTCAATACATTTAAGAAAAGCCTCAAGAACATTTAAAATGCACATGGCATCCATTTCAATCTTGATTAAGTACATTTAAAATGCACATGGCATCCATTTCAATCATGATTAAGTACATTTAAAATGCACATGGCATCCATTTCAATCATGATTAAGTACATTTAAAATTTGTAGTGGTGGGATCCACAACAACAAAAAATCAAAAAAGTCACGCATTTTCCCAAATTACAATCTTTTAAAGAAAAAATGCGTTAGAAAACTATTCCGGCTGTATATATAAATCGATATATTTCACCAATTCAGTGTACGTATAAATATACAAAATACATACGTGAATATGTGATAGCATGTAAAATATGTATTGCATAAAAGAGAAATACAACACACATCTGAATAGCATGTGCCGACGGTGGATTCTTCGCAGGCCGCTATCCGACCGGGCACGCTAGAAAAATCGTGTTCGTCAATCTATTCATCAAGGGACATTTTCAAGGACAATTTTGACTTGAAATATTGTTTGTTCATAAATAGTTTGGATTGCTTACCACATGTGTCACATGGTGACTTGAAATTTTGTGACAACATATTCCCTCCGGTCCTTTTTACTCCGCGTGTTAGATTTTTGTCAAGTCAAACATTGCAAAGTTTGACCAAATTTATATTAATAAATATCAACATGTACAATACCAAATATATATACTATGAAACTACATTTCATAACGAATCTAACAATATTGATTTGGCATTGTGAATGTTGATATTTTTTTCTATATGTTTGGTCAAAGTAGAGATACTTTGACTTTGGACAAAACTTATATGTAGACTAAAAAGGACCGGAGGGAGTATATTTATGTTGTGTGAATGTGCTAAATTTTTTACAAATTTTTCGAACATTTTGCGCTGATTTTCAAGATATCGTTCCTTAGCACGTAGCAGCACCGATCCTTAACGAAGAAGGAAAAACAGGCTGCACACGAACGAGCGGCTCTCACACCCAAATGATGTCACCAGCAGGCATACGTTTCTGGCGTAGGATCGTCCGTTCCCCACCCACAGCTCTACAGAGTACAGATCAGCGTGCATGCATGCACGCGCTGCATGCAGAGACTCCCTTAAGCGGCGGGGCAGCCCGGGAGGGGCGATGACAAGAGACCTCCTATATAACGCTCTCTGCGGCAAAGAGTTGGCACGTCGCACAGGCAAGTCTCCGACCGGGCCGGCCCATCAAGGTACGCATACTGTAGCTCAAAAAATACCTTCGGTCGTGGGTTTCGATCACAGGATCTCAGGGTATTCACAACAAGGTACTACCGCCTGAGCTAGCGGTCGCCACTGGTCATATTGCAACGCCAAATCTCAAGAACAAAACAGCAGCGCAGATTAAAATTATTTTTGGAATTTTGAAAAGTAAATTGTTTTTGAAAAAAAACTGAGTGTTCTGGGAAACGAAACACTTTCCAAATTTGTGTTTTTTTTAAAACGGAAACATTTTCGAAAAATGGACATTTGTTGAACATCATGAACAATTTTTTTGATACGGGCACATTTTCTAAAATTTCAAACAAAATTTGGAAACGTGAACATATGTTGAAACTCCCGAATAAAATTTGAAAACATGAACATTATTTGAAATTCGTGAACAATTTTTGACACCGTAACATACTTTGAAACTCTCAAGAAAATGAAAAACGGAACACATTGAAATTTGTGAACAAATTCTGAAAACGGGAACATTTTTTGAAATCCAGAACATTTTTGAAAGTTGTTAAAATTTTGAACAAAAACATGCCGAACAATTTTTGAAAAACAAAGACATTTTTTTGAAATACCCGAACAAATTTTTAAAAATGTACATTTTTCTAATTTATGAACAATTTTTGAAAAAAAACTGAGTGTTCTGGGAAACGAAACACTTTCCAAATTTGTGTTTTTTTTTTAAAACTGAAACATGTTCGAAAAATGGACATTTGTTGAACATCATGAACAATTTTTTTGATACGGGCACATTTTCTAAAATTTCAAAAAAAATTGGAAACATGAACATATGTTGAAACTCCCGAATAAAATTTGAAAACATGAACATTATTTGAAATTTGTGAGCAATTTTTGACACCAGAACATACTTTGAAACTCTTGAAAAAAATGAAAAAACGGAACACATTGAAATTTGTGAACAAATTCTGAAAACGGGGACATTTTTTGAAATCCGGAACTTTTTTTGAAAGTTGTTAAAATTTTGAACAAAAACATGCCGAACAATTTTTGAAAAACAAAGACATTTTTTTGGAAATGACTGAACAATTTTTTAAAAATGTGAACATTTTTCTAATTTACGAACAATTTTTGAAAACATAAACATTTTTAAAATTTGGAAAAAAAATTAAATGCATGAACAATTTTTGAAATTTCCGAATAATTTTCGAAAACATGAACTTATTTAAATTAAAAATAACCTTGAAAAAGAAAAGAAACAGAAAACGAAAAATAAAGAAAGAAGAAAGAAGAAAAAGAAACAGAAAAAAAAAGACCAAAAGAAACAGGAAAACCGGTTCAGGGAACCCTCTAGAAGGTTCCCAAAACCGGGTGCCTAGCTGTGGTAAAATGGGCCGGCCCATTTCTAGCGCTGCGGGGGGTTCGCCTGTGCGTTGCGTCGACAGTTCGACGCAACGAGCGGCGAATAGGATTTTCCCGATGACAAGAGCACCGCTGGCTCCATCCTATCCATCTACTGCTATCTCCAGCACCTGGGCCGTCGCGTCTGGGCGTGCGTGCGTGCTCGCGTGCGCCCGCCGGCCCACTGGCTCTCCGCCCGCCCCATGGCATGGCCGACTGGCATCTTTCGTGCTCATGGCATGCACGCGGCTGTGGTTAGGAAGAGAACAAAACAAGGGTCGCGGGAACGGCACGGTACGAGCTGGCGCCGGTGCATCGGCCGGGCGCGCGCGCGGGGTGCATGCGGCATACGAGGCCAGCTGCAACGGGCGCAAAGGCCGCACGTTACAGCCACGCCTCCGCAGTAGCCTCCGGCTCCGCAGTAACGGAGGTAAAGTCAGTGAGTTGTCAGGGCAAAACAGGAGGGAAAAGTGAACCGGCATTTGTTGGGTGGTGCAGTTGTACTACAAGATGACACCGTCCGCTAGAGTGTAAACTCTCTACTAGTAATTACGTTGGAAGTTAGCAGTGTGAGAGGTGAGCCGTCCACCGGCTGTTGCTAGGTTGTGGCGGAGTCGTGGAGGAATGCATGACCCATCCCCGCCAGTGTGGTTCAAATTCTGATATTTACAGTGGAATTTAGTGTCAAGAATGACTAAAGAACAGACGATGACTCGCGTAATTAATTAGCCCTTCGTTTTGGTTTGCATAATGGTGCGGAATAACGTTCTCCCGGAGCTGTAGACGTACGTACGTGGAGGTGGAGATCTACTTCGTTCTGGGCCGTGGATCGCCAAAGTATGAAGGGTTGAGACAAAAAAATATGCGTTATTTCGTGTGTGCATGCATGGATCAGGACGGCCGACACGAAGATTCGGTGCGGCCGTCGGCGTCGGTGGGCAGACAGATAGATAGAGCTAGACAGGCACGTAGACGGGATAGTGTACGTGTGCAGCCCCTACGATGCCGGTGGCATATTGGCAGCACTGGAGGAGGAAGATCGCCACATGGCAGTGACGATGGCAGTGGCGTGCGTCAGTGACTGTACGTGTTGGAGACTTCAGTTCAGGGGGTGCCTCCAAATTTGCTCTCTGCTTCCATCTCCAGGATGAGTTCAGACTTCAGACTTTAGAGAGATCCGACAAACTATGATCCTGTCATTTTGCCACAACCAACTACCATCCCTAAATCCACTCCCATTGTTTATGAAATAAAAACAAACATTTCCATTGTCCTCAGGACACCGACCTTTGTTGCTTGACCTTACAGACTTCTCCGACCACACTGTTTACTTCAGGCCTGTTTTGGAGCGCAAGGGAATTTTGCTATAATCAGGAACATATTTTCCAAAGTTCCTTATATTCCCGTCTCAGTAGCGCCTTAATGGGCTTCGAAACATAAAGGGGAATTTTATTGTGCTGACGTTTCGCAGAAAGACATGGCAAAACAAACATTTTTATGGCAATTTTAGTTGCCGCAAGGATGACAAATTTAGTTACCAAGCACGGCAAATCCTGACAAAATAAATAACTAGAAGGATTTGTCATGCTTGCCAACTGAACTTGCCATCCAAGGATAACAAAAATTGCCATTCAAATCGTTCGCAATTGCTATGTTTTCCAACGAACATTCGGTCGTTCGTTCGCTGGTTACGAGGGTTCAACATAAAACTGTTACTGCTTCTATGTAAACCGATAGTGTACGTCAACACATGCAAAATGTACATTGCCGGGTACATGAACACATACTGGCATACCATTGATCAAAACGTAACGAGCTCACATAGGCATAATTAGGGCGGACAATAAGCAGTTCTTGGTACTTATTTATACTCCCTCCGTTTCTTTTTAGTTCGCATATAAGATTTGTTTTAAGTCAAACATAGTAAAGTTTGACTGAGATTGTAGGAAAAAATATCTAGAGATGAACCAAATCTTGGCAGCGTTTTGGTACGTACGTTGTAAGCTTCAACAGATAACATCTATCAGAGTACACACTTCTGGACAGCACCCCCAGAATGAGATACTGCATGCAAAATTGTGATGTATCAAAAGAACGTCGAGAAGGGTTTGTAATATTTGGCGCTAGAAAACTATGAAGCAGCCTCTACCCAAGAATTGTTTTTTTTTTACCAAAATACTTTAGCATTCAAAGAAACAAGGGGGCCAGTGCACGTTAGAAGGGCAAAATATATCACATAGCCATTGTGACTAATTCATGGCGCGGTATCAGGTTGATTTCACAGCAGATGCAAGTGACTTCAAGAGAGCTGGTGATGGTCTTCTTAATGTGTGAGTGAGAAGGATCATCAGTGACAGTAGTGTCAATGCCCCAGCTTGATGAGCTGAACCTAAAGAGGTAGGAACATACATCAGAAGTGTAGATATTCCCAATGTAACCTGAAACAAAACAGGTAGCACAGTTAATGGTGCTGCATGTATTAGTATGGGTAACGAAATCGTTCAATGCTGCAGTTCGAAATGTTAGTTTTGGCATATTGTTTGATGCAATAAAATCATTCATCAGCTATACAGAGGCCATTAAGTTTTAAATCAGCTTATGAGTCAGAACTGCATGGACAGTTGAAACATTATTAACACAATGTCAACAAAAGAGCCAAACAAATCAATTTGTGAACTATACCTGAAGAGCAGCCATCCCAAGTGTGCTTCCAACCAGAGACTTGACCGCTGGATGCATATCTACTTTCCTTGCAGCCAGCCATAGGGCACTCACAGACAATAAGGTGCTTGTAGCAAGAATTCGGTGATTAAGCTACAAGAATGTAAAAAACAACATGTTAACCTGCAACAAGTTCTCTGCCACGTGAAAAGATGGTGGTTATGTGCTACAAGAATTAGTGAACTGGTCCCAAGAAATTAGTACTTATAGGACTCTTCTCAATATTGGTTGATGCTTTTTTTCGAAGGAGCTATCGATTATTATTAAAAAAAAGTTTTTGATTCTAGCCAGGTTACCCTTCATAGAAAAAATGAATAACTGAAACATTAAGGAGCTAAGGGAATGAATGTGCAAACCAATTAAGAACAAAAGTTTAACACGGCATAATTTCAGAGCTATAAACTCCTATCATGATTACGGACAAAATGTTACCTGCACGGTAGATGTATTTTCAAAGAAATTACGAATAAAAGGCTCCATACTGAACACATTTTCTGGAATCCAACTGTCACCCATCTTCGGAAATGTATTGTATGCACGCCCCTGGTCATAACAAATAATTAGGCATACAGAGCAAACGGAAGCTAAGCATAATTTTTAAGAGAGCACGAGAAGTATTGACATACTGCATCATTCCCTGCAACGAATGCTCCAGATATGGCAGTAATGCCTACAACAGCACTGGCAGGAATTGCCAGCTTTCTAAATTTTGCTGCCCCTTTTACCCATTTCATTGATTCAGCCGGAGGGTCTGGCATTACTACTGACAGAGCAGTCCACAATATACCACAATATATAACAAATGCAGAGGTCAGATGAGCTGCCAGCCTGTATGGGCTAACTCTTGGTTCAACATACTCAGATGCTGGTTCCTAATATGAGAAAAAACGAGTGGTGAACCTCCAAGCCACAAACATACTAGTTCAACAAGGGCATTGTATTAGTACCTCAAGACCACTTTTCACCATCCACCAGCCAATCAGTCCTTGTGCACCACCAAGTGCAAAAAGAGCAGAGAGCCTGATGCCAAGTTGGCGGGTAACATAGCCTTTTGCAATAAAGTATGCAAAAGGAACAGCAAATACAAAGCCCAAAGCTCTTCCCCACATTCTGTGTGCATACTCCATCCAGTATATAAATTTGAAATCTTCAAGGTTCATTCCTTTGTTCACCCTAGATATGTTAATGAAAAGATGCTGTCGCATTAGCAGAAATGTTGAAAAAAAAGAGCTAGATGCAACTGACTACAGATGACAGATGAGAGAAATGAAAGATCTCACAATAATTAGAGCCAAAAGTAATCTTACGATTTCTTCCTACAAAATGTGTCATGTGTGAGTTACTTTTCCCAAATAACTAGCAAAACCATATCATTCTCTAAAAGAGTAATTGGATCGGAGAATAAAGCCCAGCCAAAACTCTCACAACTTCTATCAGCACCTTCATATAGGTTGCTACTGTTAAGAACTTATGATTATCAAGTTAGAATGTGATCTGACAGGCATGTTCTAGCGGGGCCAGTGATGACAATTAATCAATCCTTATGGAGCATTTAAACTAAGGAAATGAAATATCATTTATTCCGTTTCAAACAATTTATATATCCAAGCCATGTTTTTGCTTAAAGTTGTAAACACTTGTTCTCAGATTCATAAATTGACAAGGGGATTTGTCAAGGACTGAGGCAAAAGAGACGTGAAAATCAGTAGCACTGGTACTAATGCTACGAGATAGGGACTTCCTTGAAATGCTACGATCATCTGAGAGGACAGTAAAAATTAAAGACTGGAGCAAAGCAACAAATAATGAATGCAGCAATTGCATTCTTACCTCGTGTACTCAGGTGACTGCTTGTATTTCTCAAATTCCAGTAACCACTCTTCTTCCGACATTGGAGGCAAGCCCCCGGCGAACTTCCAGTCAGTCATTGACAGCCCCGAACGTGTGAGCCGAGTGACTCCACCAAGTATGACCATGCTGAATACCCAGGCAGCACATCCAAAGAGCCATATACCAACTGCCTTCTGTGCTTGAGGCCCTTTGGTAACTAGCAGCTTCAGTCCTGAATTTGCTGTTGCGTTTGCCATATTTGAATTCAGTGCAGCTGCAGTAGTAGACATTTTCCGTGTGCATTGGCCCATAAAGCTCTAACATGATGCAAATGAAGCACCAGTAAATTTTGGAAATTACTTTCAACAAGTGTAGCATTTTGTAACAGAAAATTGAAATTGAAACAGGTGATTGTGATGAGCTACATAGTGTATTCCTTATAAGTAAAGAAAATTGATTGTATAGTTAGAGCATGCATTCCACACATAAAACAAGTGTCACTCCTTGGCATCAACATATCCAAGGAAAACAATCAACTCTTTTAAGTTGAGTAATTGCAGCCGACTAAGACACCATTATCAGTTTACTAGCATGTGATATTCCTCTGACTGCAAAAAATTAAAGCATGACCACGGCCAAGCATTATTGGGGCTACAACTACAAGTTTATTACAGCAATCAGATAGCCTTTTCCACTACAACGTGATCAAATGTTAAACTCTAAACCAGAATGTCTCACATCGAGTCCGACATTATGCCACTTTTGACAGAGATCTCCTCACAAAATGGTCACACTCGACATTCGAATCATAGAAAATTACTGTACGACTCACGCGCCTAGAAAATGATGGCGTAACCAAGAGGAACCACGCAAGCAGAGGAAGAGGGGAAGGGAAGGGAAACGCTCACCTTGGGGCCGAAAGAGAGGAAGGCGTGGTACGAGCCAACTCGGGAGGCGGCTAATAAGCCACCAGTCGATTGTGGGGGTGGCGGCGGGGGGAGTTGGCGGCCGCCGCCGCCGCCGGAGCCGGATCCAACCCTAGGAGGAGCGGGGGGCGGAGCTGGAGCGCTCCTCGGGAGGCGAGGGATCGTCATCAGGGCGGAGGCCTGGTCCCTGCCCCGGCGGAGCAGCGACGCGGCCACCCTGCTCCCCATCATGGCAGGCGGTTGCGCGGTGGCTTGCGGAGGAAGAAGCAACGGAAGGCAGAGCTCGCCGGAGATTTTAGAAGTGGAAAAATTGTGGGGTTTAGGCGCTGGTCACGTCGTGCATTTCCACTACACACGGAAAATGCGTGCGGGTGTGCACGCCCGGAAATGGGCTGGCCCGACTTGTAGACTAGGCCGAATACGAACTTTCGGCTCATTGTACACATTAGATCATTTTCTTCTGCATTAGGTGGGGGTACGGGCGTCTTTCAGGCCCGGCAAGAGCCTCCTTTCCCCTCCTGCTACAGTAGTACGAGGAGAAAGTCCGATCGCCACCGAGCTTCGCCGGTGATCCCGGCGGTTCCCTCTCCCTCCGCCGGCCGGTTCGGCGGCGGGAGGGTGGGGGAACCATGGATCTAGCCCTTGGTGTACATATGGTGCGGCTTGAGAGCTCTGACCGGCACTGCCATGGAGGGGTTGGAGCTGCCGGTGAAGAATAAAGGTGTCGCTGCATCTGCCCCTTCCGACGTGGTGTTTGGCTTCGTCGAGGTGCGGGCGGCTCGTCGTTCTCGCGGATCTAGTCGTCTGGCGAGTTTTGGTGTTGCTCCTCTGTCCGGCGCTCCGGCTTCTTCGGCGGTGGCGGCGGCGGAGGTCTGCTTTTGGGCTGCTCTTCTCCTAGTTCGTTGCTCTTGGTGGCGATGGGAGATGAGTTCGCCAGCGGCGTTCGTAGGCCCTGGCGGCGACGTGGTGGTGGAGTTCTCGTCGTCGTTTGGGCGGAATAAATCCGTCGGTCCTTCTCCCCCTTGCTGGTGCTGCGGTGGCCGGCTTGTGAACGGCGTTCTTCGCCCGCCGTTCGGCGGTGGTTCGAGCCTCGCATCCGGTGGTGGCAGCGGCGGATGGCGAGTCCATTTTGCTCCTCGTCGATCCTGGGATCCGACGAGTTCCCTACTCTGGCTGGTCGGCAAGGCGACGTTGGCGGCTGTGCTTCGTGACTTATGTTGTCCCCTTCCTCTTCGTCGTTGCGCTGGTGAGTTCCCCATCGCCGGTGCGGAGGATGGGTTATGCAGTGTTGCTGGGGATGTTTGGTTGAGCTGCAGGTCTGATTCCCTCTCAAAAGATGCTGGTCTTCTCCTTCCACTCCGGTTCCGTTCGGAGAGTGTCGTTCTCTCGGAGTGTTCTGATGATGCGGTTGGCTCTCGGTGTCGCCGCCGATATGTGTTCATCGATTTGAGATCCCGCCCGGCGTCGGGTGGCTCATGCGGCGTTAAAACCTTTATGGCGGGGGTTCCTGTACTCCTGGGGCGGCCTGTGGGCATGGCGTCTTCTCCAGCTTCGGTGTGCTCCGGTGATGGCGATGTGATTTGCGCGAGTTTTGGCGTTGGTCTGTTTGTTGACCGGCTGTGCCTTTCTGCTGTATTTCCTTTCTTTCCAGAGGGACTCTATGTAATCTTATGCTATGAATGAAGCAACTCTTTTTCTCAAAAAAAAAAGATCATTTTCTTCTTCTTCAAAGAAGCAATGTTCCTAAACATTTTCTATTACTCACTAACGCGGATCACTTAAAAGATGTTAGAAAAGTAAAAGGTCGATTTTGTTCTTCTGAACTGTTGAAATATAGAGTGGGCCTTGGCCCATCTAACAATTTCAGAAAAATCTCTGAGGGCCCATGTGGGATATATGGCAATGGGTGTGGTGGGAAGTTTAGTCCCATACCGCTAGTGGAGAAGGAGTTGAACCTCTTTATAAGGGATTCTCTTCCACATGCTATTGGAGCTTGAGAAGAGAAGTGGTTCCCGCGCGCTCCGCCGCCTCGCCCCGCCGCGGGTTGCAGGAATGAGCCGAGCCGAGCTCACACCTATGCGCTTATTTATGTATGTGCTTGCGTGATCAAATATCAGTATGTTGTTAATTTTGTCAATGCCATGCTAGTGATTTATTCATGGATTAAATTAATCTGAAAATTGTCTATTTATTCAGCAATCCAAAAACCTAATGTGTGTAGGAATTTTTCGAATCATGGTTTTGCTGCTGCACTGAAACCGGATAAGTTTACCGATACGTATTTTAAGCGTTGGCAGACCAAAATCACCTTATGGCTCACAGCAATGAACGTGTTCTGGGTCGCCGGTGCGACTCCCACTGTAACGATTACTCTGAACAGGAGAAGGTGTTCAGGGAGGCAACCGTCTTCTTTGTCGGAGCAGTTCTGAGCGTGATCGGAGATAAGTTGGTTGACGCATATTTACATGTGCGGGTTGCCAAGGAGTTGTGGGAGGCGCTCGAATCTAAATTCGGAGCCACCGATGTTGGGAGTGAGATGTATGTCATTGAGCAGTTCCACGATTACAAAATGGTCGAGAACCGTTCTGTATTGAAATAGGCTCATGAGATACAATGCATCGCTAAGGAGCTTGAGCTTCTTAAGTGCGAATTACCGGGCAAATTTGTCACGGGATGCATAATCGCTAAGCTCCCTAATTCCTGGAGGAACTTTGCTACCACTCTGAAACATCAGAGACGTGAATTTTCAGTAGAGGATGTCATTGGCCATCTGAGTGTTGAGCAGAACTCGAGAGCAAAGGACTCGCACGGAAAAGGGATCAAAGGTACTTCTGTCGCCAATATGGTACATCAGAGGAACTTCAATTTCCACAAGCACAAGGAAAAGAATTCTATCCAACAGAATACCGACTTCAAAAAGAAGGGTAAGAAGACCTTCAAGAAGAACAATAAGGGAGATGGCTGCTTTAATTGTGGTTCAGAGGAACATTGGGCTAGCAAGTGCCGAAACAAGTACAAGAAGCCAGGGCAGGACTCCAAGTCTGCCAATATGATTGTGGGCAACAATGAAAGTGGTGCATCTGGGTACGGTAATTTATTTACTGTGTTTTCAGTTTGTCAGCCCACCGATTGGTGGGTGGACACAGGTGCAAGTATTCATGTGTGTGCTGACATTTCATTGTTTCTTCTTACCAGGCCATAGGTCATGGGTCCTTATTGATGCGGAATGGCGTGAGTGCTTCTGTTCATGGTGTTGGCATGGTCGATCTGAAGTTTACTTCGAGAAGGATCGTGCAGCTGAAGAACGTGCAGCATGTCCCCGCCATCAAGAAGAACCTTGTTAGTGGTTCCCTTCTGTATAGAGAAGGGTTTAAGTTAGTCTTCGAGTCTAATAAAATAGTTGTTACGAAATATGAACTATTTGTTGGAAAAGGTTATGAATGCGGAAGAATATTCCGCCGTTCCCTCTCAGATTTTTGTAATAAAGTCGTGAACAATATTCATTTGAGTGTTAATGAATCTGAAGTTTGGCATTCACGTCTTTATCACATTAGTTTCGGTGTTATGACGCGGCTAGCAAAATTGAATTTAATCCCGAGTTTCACTTTAGCCAAAGGTTCTAAGTGACATTCGTGTGTGCAATCTAAGCAACCTCGCAAGCCTCACAAGGCTGCGTAGGAGAGACACTTGGCGCCATTAGAACTCATACATTCTGATCTTTGTGAGATGAATGGTGTGTTGACTAAAGGTGGAAAGAAATACTTCATGACATTGATAGATGATTCCACTAGATATTGCTATGTGTATCTGCTAAATACGAAAGATGAGGCTCTACACTACTTTAAAATATATAAGGCAAAAGTTGAGAATCAACTTGAAAAGAAAATTAAACGATTCCGGTCAGATCATGGTGGAGAGTACTTCTCGAATGAGTTTGATTCCTTTTGTGCGGAATATGGTATTATTCATGAGAGGACGCCTCCCTATTCACCCCGGTCAAACGGGGTTGCCGAACGGAAAAACCGTACTCTAACAGATTTGGTTAACGCCATGTTAGATACATCGGGTTTATCCAAGGCATGGTGGGGGAGGCTATATTGACGTCATGTCATGTCCTGAATAAAGTTCCGACAAAGGATAATGAGGTCACTCCCTATGAGCAATGGGAGAAGAGAAGGACGAAACTCTCGTACTTGCATACTTGGGGCTGTTTGGCGAAAGTCAATGTGCCGATCCCCAAAAAGCGCAAGCTTGGGCCAAAGACCGTGAACTGTGTTAATTTGGGCTACGCTAAGAATAGTGTTGGCTATAGATTTCTAGTAGTGAAATCTGAGGTACCTGACGTGAAGGTCGGTACAATCATGGAGTCTAAGGATGCTACATTATTTGAGGATATTTTTCCTATGAGAGATATGCAAAGCACTTCTAGACAGGAATCTGAGGAGACTCCTGAGCCTGCCATTCCTATGGAATATTATGAACAAACACATGATGAAAATCCTGAGGAGGATGTCGAGGAAACCCTTGGTAGGGGCAAGATACAAAGGACTGTAAAGACCTTTGGTGATGATTTCCTTGTGTACCTCGTGGATGATACTCCCACTTCTATTTCAGAAGCGTATGCATCTCCAGATGCTGACTACTAGAATGATGCGGTCCGTAGTGTGATGGATTCCATCATGGCTAACGGGACATGGGAAATTACTGAACGTCCCTATGGTTGCAAACCATTGGGATGTAAGTGGGTGTTCAAAAAGAAGCTTAGGCCCGACGGTACTATTGAAAAGTACAAGGCTAGGCTTGTGGCCAAGGGTTATGCCCAGAAAAAAGAAGAAGATTTCTTTGATACTTATTCACCTGTGGCCAGACTGACCACCATTCAAGTATTGCTCTCGTTGGCAGCCTCGCATGGTCTTCTCATCCACCAGATGGATGTTAAGACGGCTTTCCTGAATGGAGAGCTAGACGAGGAAATCTACATGCAACAGCCAGATGGCTTTGTGATAGATGGTCAGGAAGGAAAGGTGTGTAAGTTGCTGAAATCTTTATATGGCCTGAGACAAGCACCTAAGCAATGGCATGAGAAGTTTAATACAACTCTGACATCTGTTGGTTTCGTTGTTAATGAAGCTGACAAATGTGTATACTATCACTATGGTGGGGGCGAAGGAGTTATATTGTGCTTATATGTTGAAGACATACTGATATTTGGTACCAACCTCAAAGTCATTGAGGAGGTTAAGTCATTTTTATCTCAGAACTTTGAGATGAAGGACCTTGGGGTGGCTGATGTTATCTTGAACATCAAGCTATTGAGAGATGATGAGGGTGGGATTACACTTCTACAATCCCATTATGTTGAGAAGGTTTTGAGTCGTTTTGGATATTCGGACTGCAAACCATCTCAAACTCCATACAATTCTAGTGTGCTGATTCAAAAGTTCGAAGGCACAGCTAAAGATCAATTGAGATACTCTCAAATTATTGGTTCACTCATGTATCTTGCGAGCGCAGCGAGGCCTGACATCGCATTTGCTGTGAGCAAACTGAGCCGGTTTGTTTCCAATCCGGGTGATGTACATCGGCGTGCTATTAAAAGAATTATGCGCTATCTGAAAGGTACTATGAACTATGGATTTCACTATAACAGATACCCATCCGTACTTGAGGGGTATAGTGATGCGAATTGGCTCTCTGATGCTGATGAGATGAAGGCCACAACTGGGTATATGTCTACTCTTGGAGGTGGTGCTGTTTCCTGGAAGTCTTGCAAGCAAACGATCTTAACGATATCGACAATGGAAGCAGAATTAACAGCATTAGACACATCTGGTGGCGAGGTAGAATGGCTTCAAGATCTTTTGATGGACTTGCCAGTGGTTGAGAAGCCAGTTCCGACCATCCTTATGAACTGTGACAATCAGACAGTTATTGCCAAAGTAAAGAGTTCAAAGGACAACATGAAGTCCAACAAACATATAAGAATGAGATTGAAAGCTATCAGAAGTTTAAGAAACTCCGGAGTGATAGCGTTGGATTATATCCATATGGCTAAGAATCCGGCAGATCCCTTTACTAAAGGGCTATCACGTGTTGTGATAGACAATGCATCGAGGGAGATGGGTATGAGACCCACATGAGTTGGCATGGTAGTAACCCAACCTATGTGATCGGAGATCCCGTGAAGTAGGACCTGGGAAAACAAGCCAGTGGTGAACTGAGGAGAGTAACCTTACTAACCCACTCCGTTGGAGATGCAATACTCTCGGAAACTGTATGGTAGGTTGACTACTGTCTTAATGTGTTCCAAGGCTTATACAAGCAAGATGCTATCCTATAGAGAGATCTTTGGAGGAACACACCTATATGAGCTCGACTGCTGGTCACAGTCTATGAGATTGGGGTGATCTCTAGCAAGCTCATGAATAGGCCAAGAGTGTGACTAATATGCTCCACCCGAGGGGTCAGCCTTTGGCAGCCTAGTACTAGTAAGACATGTGGTGAAACTTCTTTTAGCCAAACTGACAATTCAAGTCATAGTCCATTGTTCAGTTGTGAAGGAGTGTAGCTACTTGTTCTAGGTGGAGTTCAACCTTAACCAGTCTCCACTGAAATACTGGTATATCAAAACAATGTTTGGAACAAAGGACAGGATGGGCCCTTGAGATCTGGTGGGGGGTTGTTGAAATATAGGGTGAGCCTTAGGCCCATCTAACAATTTCAGAAAAATCTCTAAGGGCCCATGTGGGATATATGGCAATGGGTGTGGTCGGAAGTTTAGTCCCATACCGCTAGTGGAGAAGGAGTTGGACCTCTTTATAAGGGATTATCTTCCACATGCTATTGGAGCTTGAGAAGATAAGTGGTTCCTATGCGCTCCTCCTCCGCCGCCGGCCTCGCCACGCCTCACCTCATCACAACGCGCCGCGGGTTGTGGGAATGAGCCGAGCCGAGCTCACACCAATGTGCTTATTTTTGCAGGTCAGGAACGGAGCGTCTTTGACAGATGGGCCACGATCTGAGACGTCGGATAGTGGGCTGTCACCGTCTCGGACGTGGGTCCAGCCCACGTCTCTCCACGTGGCCGCGTCTGCCAACCCTAGCCGTCACGCGAAACAAATTGCATCTGCCTCCACGCCCACTGTTGTTCTTTTTGCTGCTACTGCCGCCGGTTATCCCATCTCGTCCACCGCGTACAAGGTTGACGAGAGAGCAGTCCTCTGAAACCCCGCCTCTTCAGATCCTGTACAGGAGAGGGGCGATTAGGTTTTTGTGGAGCGTCTCCTACGTGACTGCTCGTCGCCGTTCGTCCACGTCCACTTCATCGTCTTCGTTCGCGTCGTCCACATCGTCATCATGTCCACCGACGCCGAACGTGCCGCCGCCGAGAAACTCGAAGCCGAGAAGAAGGCCACCGGGGATGCCTCTGCCGCCGTTGCTGCTACGGCCAACTGGGCCTATTGGAGGGTATAACTCATTTATCCCGCTCCTGTTTATTACTGTTTTAGCCATGCTGGCGTTATACGTAGATGTATGCGCTATTAGCATAGTATGCGCTTGCGTGATCAAATATCAGCATGTTCTTAATTCTGTCAATGCCATGCTAGTGATTTATTCATGGATTAAATTAATCAAAAAATTGCCTATTTATTCAGCATGAACCGCGCCTAGCCGATCCCTTATCGTTGTTAGAGGAGTAAAAAGTTTACTCCTCGGCCGCCCCGACTCTCAAATATACTCGTCCGCCCACCCGTGGAGTAAAATTATCCCCTCCATCCCACGTCGGCACCCTCCCCACCCCGCGCCACATCGTCTCCGGCGTTGCCTCCGACGACCATCCTTTGACTCAATTGATACCCCGCTGCCTCCGTTGGCCGCCAGATCCCACTTCGAGACGCTCGCTGGTTGCTACCGTCACCAAAATAAAGTTCTATCGCCATTATCGCCACATCAATCCCATCGCCGAAAGCACGCATCGCATCTTCTCCCTCTGAGCCCCTTCATTGACTTCCGACCATCTTAAAGCCCCGCCGATCACTAGCATCTAGGACATCGGCTCAACGCCACCGACCGACCTGACACCTCCATCATCCTTCAAGTGTTCAACGGATTGCCTGGGTGAGTTTCTTTGTGATTTTTCATCTTATTTTCTTTTTGGCAATCGAATTAAACCTAGTCATTTCTAGTGTAGATGAAGAGGTTCAGGGAGATGATCTTTGACGACTCTTTGTCGGAGGGGGAGGAATAAGATGATGATGACTTGGAAATGGCCATTGCCATAATCTTCAACGAGGATTTTCGAAGGCCAAGAGTAGTGATGTCTACTACGCAACTTTTATTCTGGTAGACGTTGTTGGGCCACCAAGTGCAGAGTTTTGTAAGACAGTAGTAAATTTCCCTCAAGTGGATGACCTAAGGTTTATCAATCTGTGGGAGGCGTAGGATGAAGATGGTCTCTCTCAAACAACCCTGCAATCAAATACAAGAAATATCTTGTGTCCCCAACACACCCAATACAATGGTAAATTGTATAGGTGCACTAGTTCGGCGAAGAGATGGTGATACAAGTGTAGTATGGATAGTAGATATAGGTTTTTGTAATCTGAAAATATAAAAACATCAAGGTAGCAAGTGATAAACGGAGCACAAACGGTATTGCAATGCTTAGAAACAAGGCCTTGCTACTTGTAATCTGCGTTGGTATTTCCCCGAAGAGGAGAGGATGATGCAGTACAGTAGAGATAAGTATTTCCCTCAGTTAAGAACCAAGGTTGTCAATCCAGTAGGAGAACCAAGCAAAATTCCGTTAAGCGCACCTGCACACACAAGAGCAAACACTTGCACTCAACGCAAATAAGAGGGTTGTCAATCCTCTTAGCGGTTATTTGCAAGGATTAAATCTTATCGAGGTAAATAGATAAACTAAAATACTAATTAAAATAAAAGTAAATAAATTGCAGCAAGGTATTTTTAGGTTTTTAATGTGATAAAGATAGACCCGGGGGCCATAGTTTTCACTAGAGGCTTCTCTCTCGAGCACAGGAAAATACGGTGGGTAAACAAATTACTGTTGGGCAACTGATAAAAAAGCGAATAATTATGATGGATTCATGGCAATGATCATGTATATAGGCATCATGTCCGAGACAAGTAGACCGACTCCTGCCTGCATCTACTACTATTACTCCACTCATCGACCGCTATCCAGCATGCATCTAGAGTATTAAGTTAATAAAAACAGAGTAACACCTTAAGCAAGATGACATGATGTAGAGAAGCAAATTCAAACAATATGAATAAACCCCATCTTTTTATCCTTAATGGCAACAATACAAATATGTGTCATGTCCCCTTCTGTCACTGGGATTGAGCACCACAAGATTGAACCCATCACAAAGCACCTCTCCCATTGCAAGATAAATCAATCTAGTAGGCCAAACCAAATCGATAGATCAGAGAGAAATACAAAGCTATATTTAATCATGCATAAAAGAATTCAGAGAAGACTCAAATGTTTCTCATGAATAATCTGATCATAAACTCACAATTCATCGGATCCCAACAAACACACCGCAAAAGAAGATTACATCGGATAGAACTCCAAGAACATCAAGGAGAACATGGTATTGAAGATCAAAGAGAGAGAAGAAGCCATCTAGCTACTAGCTATGGACCCGTAGGTCTGTGGTAAACTACTCACACATCATCGGAAGGGCAGCAAGGTTGATCTAGAAGCCCTCCGTGATCGATTCCCCCTCCGGCAGAGTACCGGAAAAGGCCTGCATATGGGATCGCGGAAGAACAGAGGCTTGCGGCGGCGGAAAGGTTTTCTCTTCTAGCTCTCTGATGGTTTCCGAATATTTGTGAATTTATAGGAGTGGAGTTAGGTCAACGGGGCCACGTGGGCCCCACAAGGCATCAGGGCGCGCCACCCTGGGGTCGCGCCCTGTTGCCTTGTGGAGGCTTCGCGAACTTTCTGGCCTCCTCTCCAAGTCTCCAGGGTCTCTTTTATCCAGAAAAAAATCTCCAAAAAGTTTCGTGGCATTTGGACTTCGTTTGGTACTGTTTCTCTGAAAAGCGAAAAACAAGTAGAAAACAGCAACTGGCACTGGGCACTAGGTTAATAGGTTAGTCCCAAAAAATGATATATAATTGCATATAATTTCATATAAAAACATCCAAGATTGATACTATAATAGCATGGAACAATAAAAAATTATAGATACGTTGGAGATGTATCAAGCATCCCCAAGCTTAATTCCTGCTCGTCCTCGAGTAAGTAAATGATAAAAACAGAATTTTTGATGTGGAATGCTACCTATCATGTTTCATCATGTAATCTTTCTCTTACGGTATGAATAATAAGATCCAAATGATTCAAAGCAATAGTCTATAATTTGATATAAAGACATCAATACTCAGGCATACTAATAAACAATCATGTCTTTCAAAATAAAAATGCTAAAGAACGTTATCCCTACAAAATCATACAATCTTGTTATGCTCCATCTTCTTAACACAAAATATTTATCATGAACAACTCCGGTTTTAGCCAAGCAATTGGTTCATACTTTTTAACGCGCTTCAACTTTTTCAACTCCCACGCAATACATGAGCGCAAGCCATGGATATAGCACTATAGGTGGAATAGAGTGTGGTGGTAGAGATCAATAAGGGGAAGTCAAAAATAAGAAGATAGTCTCACATCAACGAGGCTAATCAACAGGCTATGGAGATGCCCATCAATTGATGTCAATGCGAGGAGTAGGGATTGCCATGCAACGGATGCACTAAGAGCAATAAGTGTATGAAAGCTCAACATGACAACTAAGTGGGTGTGCATCCAACTTGCTTGCTCATGAAGACCTCGGGCATTTGAGGAAGCCCGTCATAAGAATATACAAGCCAAGTTCTATAATGAAAAATTCCCACTAGTATATGAAAGTGACAAAATAGGAGACTCTCTATATGAAAAACATGGTGCTACTCTGAAGCACAAGTGTGGAAAAGGATAGTAACATTGTCCCTTCTCTCTTTTTCTCTCATTTTTTTTTCATGGCTCTTTTTTGCCTTTTTTTTGAACGGTCTCATGGACCTCATCCCCACTTTTTCGAGGACTCATTAGTCTCCACCATTCTTTCCTCACTGGGACAATGCTCTAATAATGATGATCATCACAATTCTATTTACTTACAACTCAACATTACAACTCGATACTAGAACAAAAATATGACTCTATATGAATGCCTCTGGCAGTGTACCAGAATGTGCAATGATACTAGCGTAACTTGTATAAAAATGGTGAACGGTGGCTGAGCCACAAATACTATGTCAGCTATATGATCATGCAAAGCAATATGACAATGATGATGTATGTCATAAAAACGAAACGGTGGAAGTTGCATGGCAATATATCTCGGAATGGCTATGGAAATGCCATGATAGGTAGGTATGGTGGCTGTTTTGAGGAAGATATAAGGAGGCTTATGTGTGATAGAGCGTATCATATCATGGGGTTTGGATGCACCGGCGAAGTTTGCACCAACTCTTGATGTGAGAAAGGGCAATGCACGGTACCGAAGAGGCTAGAAAATTGCGGAAATATGAGAGTGCGTATAATCCATGGACTCACATTAGTCATAAAGAACTCACATACTTATTGCGAAAGTTTATTAGCCCTCGAAGCAAAGTACTACTACGCATGCCCCTAGGGGGGAGGTTGGTAGGAGTTAACCATCGTGCGCCCCCGACCGCCACACAAAGGAAGACAATCAAGAATAAATCATGCTCCAACTTCTTAGCATAACGACAGACCATACGTGCATGCTTCGGGAATCACAAACCTTAACACCAATATTCTTACTAAACCACAATTATCTACTAGCACCTCCCACATATTACCATCTTAATATCACAAAACTATTGCTAGGAATCAAATTTATCATATTCAGTGATCTACATGAAAGTTTTTATTTTATCCCTCTTGAATACCTATCATATCAGGACCAAATTCATAACCCGTGCATATTAACATTGCTATCATGAGACTCTCAAAAATATATAAGTGAAGCATGAGAGTGCAACTATTTCTTTAAAATATAACCACCGCCATGCTCTAAAAGATATAAGTGAAGCACTAGAGCAACTGCCTAGCTCAAAAGATATAAGTGAAGCACATAGACTATTCTAACAAATCACGAATAATGTGTGTCCCTCTCAAAAGGTGTGTTCAGCAAAGATGATTGTGACAAACTAAAAAGCAAACAAAAGCAAACAAACTATATCACAAGACGCTCCAAGTAAAACACATATCATGTGATGAATAAAAATATAGCTCCAAGTGAGTTACCGATAGATTGTAGACGAAAGAGGGGATGCCTTCCGGGGCATCCCCAAGCTTAGACGCTTGAGTCTTCCTTGAATATTACTTTGGGGTGCCTTGGGCATCCCCAAGCTTAGGCTCTTGCCGCTCCTTATTCCTTTATCCATCGTAGTCTCACCCAAAACTTGAAAACTTCAGCACACAAAACTCAACAGAAACCTCGTGAGATCCGTTAGTATAACAAATAAATCTTAAACTATAGGTACTGTTGTAAATTGATTCATATTTAATATTGGCATAATGCTACTGTACTCCAACTTCTTCATGACTCATACCCCCCGATACGATCCATAGATTCATCAAAATAAGCAAACTATGCAACAAAAACAGAATCTGTCTAAAGCAGAACAGTCTGTAAAGATCTGAATTATGGTCATACTTTTGTAACTCCAAAAAATCTGAAAAATTAGGAGAACGTGGGAAATTTATAGTCCAATACTGTGTAAACAATTCAGAAGGTTCTGACACTCCAGCAAAAATTAGAAATTCCAGCACTGGACGCAAAAGTTTCTGTTTTCAAACAGCATCAATCATACTATCTTCCAAATAATCCCAAAGGCATTATTTGGCACAAACACTAATTTAAACATAAAAACATAATCATAACAGAGGCTATAATTGTGTAAGCACTCAAAAACAGAAATAAAAAGTTTATGTGGTTGTCTCCCAACAAGCTCTTTCTTTATAGCCATTAAGATAGGCTTGAGATTTCAATGATGCTCTCATGAAAGATAATAATTGAAACACAAAGAGAGCATCATGTAGCATGTGAAAAACACATTTAAGTCTGAAATACTTCCTATGCATAGGCATTTTAGGAAAACAAATTATCAAGACAAGCAATATCTAGCATATGCAAATAGGAGGAATGGAACATTAATAATTTTAGCACAAAGAGAGGTAATTTAGTGACATGAAAGTTTCTACAACCATATTTTCCTCTCTCATAATAATTACATGTAGGATCATAAACAAATTCAACAATATAGCTATCATATAAAATTTTATCTTCATGATCCACATGCATAAAAGTTTTATGATCTTCCGAGATAGTGGGATTAACATCAACTAAAGTCATGACCTCTCCAAACCCACTTTTATCAAAAATTTCATAAGATTGAACACTCTCCGAATATGTGGGATTCTTTTTACTTAAAGTTGACACTCTTCCAAACCCACTTTCAATATTATTGCAAACATTATTATCAATATCATATTCATCATGAGGCTTAAATAAATTTTCAAGATCATAAGAAACATTATCACCCCAATCATGATCATTGCAATAAGTAGTGGATATGACAAAATTATCATCCCCAAGCTTGTAGTTTTGCATAATATTGGCACGATTGACATTAATAGAATTTATAATAACATCATTGCAATCATGCTTTTCATTCAAGGAACTATCATGAATCACTTTATAAATTTCTTCCTTTAACACTTCATCACAATTTTCAGATTCGCGATTTTCAAGCAAAAGTTCATAAAGATAATCTAGTGCACTCAACTCACTAGCAATTTGTTCATCATAATTGGATTTTTTGAAAAGATTATCAAGTGGATGAGTGTCGGTGTATAAAACATGGGTATTTTATACCCTGACTTATGCACAGACAGTAGCAGCCTTCTTGACGGCCAGGCTTGCCGGAGATAACCAAGACCAAGATTCAAGACCCAGTTGCAGAAGCCATTGGAGAAAGGATCAAGACGAAGCATCAAGTTCTACACCAAAAATAACCTTTGCCGGCAAGGCCGAGCCGGCAAGGTGAAGGCCCAGCAGGCTCCGTGCCGGCAAGCTCTCGCTAGCTGTTAGTGCTCCACCTCATCGAGCAGCTAGTCGCTAATCGATTGGGTGTCGAGCCCGCAGGCAGTTAGGTGGGATTTGTCGGGCACGTGTCAGCGTGCTGGAAGGAGATTTTCCTTTAATGACACCCGTCTAGAAGGCGTGTCAAGATAATATGACGTAGCTGGGCGAGCGGTGCAGCATCCTTGCCGGGGCTCCTCCTCCACATGACACCTAACGGAGCATTTATTGCTTTTGTCCTAAACTGATAGAGTTAGGTATGATGGCACTGTTTGCTATCTAATCAACCAGTAATGACTGTTTTGCCATTGTGGTGACCCCTTGAACTATAAAAGGAGGGCCAGGGCAACCATTACAGGGGTGGGGTCGGTCGATCGATCCTTTGCACAACTTGCATGCGTAGCTGCTTCTTCTGCACCTTGCTGGGGAAGCGCTCCTTGTACTTGTTTTCATACACATCAAATACACCAAACTAGGAGTAGGGTTTTACACCTCACGGTGGCCCGAACCTGGGTAAACTCCTTGCGTTTCTGCTGGTTCTGCTCTTTGTGCTCGTCGATCTCCCTAGTCGAACCGCAAAGGGGCTAGATGACCCCATAGATGGTCGTACGCACGACAATGAGGATGCATATCAATAGTTTTTTAGCAAGCAAAGATGCAAGCAAATAGGAAGCACATGGCAACACAAGCAAACAAGCAAACAAAAATATTTGTGTGTTTTTGTAAAAAAATTAGAAGTGGGGGAGATGAAAACGAGAGGCAAATGCAAATGAAAGGCAAATAAAGTAAATGCAAGTGATTGATAGTTTGTGCGAAGGTACTTGATAGATTTTGATGATGTTTCCCCAGCAACGGCGCCAGAAATTCTTCCTGCTACTTGTAGTCTGCGTTGGTATTTCCCCGAAGAGGAGAGGATGATGCAGTATAGTAGAGATAAGTATTTCCCTTAGTTAAGAACCAAGGTTATCAATCCAGTAGGAGAACCAAGAAAAATTCCGTTAAGCGCACCTGCACACACAAGAGCAAACACTTGCAACCTACGCAAATAAGAGGGTTGTCAATCCTCTTAGCGGTTATTTGCAAGGATTAAATCTTATCGAGGTAAATAGATAAACTAAAATACTGATTAAAATAAAAGTAAATAAATTGCACCAAGGTATTTTTAGGTTTTTAATATGATAAAGATAGACCCAGGGGCCATAGTTTTCACTAGAGGCTTCTCTCTCGAGCACAGAAACATACGGTGGGTAAAAAAATTACTGTTGGGCAATTGATAGAAAAGCAAATAATTATGATGGATTCATGGCAATGATCATGTATATAGGCATCACGTCTGAGACAAGTAGACCGACTCCTACCTGCATCTACTACTATTACTCCACTCATCGACCGCTATCCAGCATGCATCTAGAGTATTAAGTTTATAAAACAGAGTAACGCCTTAAGCAAGATGACATGATGTAGAGAAGCAAATTCAAGCAATATGAATAAATCCCATCTTTTCATCCTTAATGGCAACAATACAAATATGTGTCATGTCCCCTTCTGTCACTGGGATTGAGCACCGCAAGATTGAACCCATCACAAAGCACCTCTCCCATTGCAAGATAAATCAATCTAGTAGGCCAAACCAAATCGATAGATCGGAGAGAAATACAAAGCTATATTTAATCATGCATAAAAGAGTTCAGAGAAGACTCAAATATTTCTCATAAATAATCTGATCATAAACTCACAATTCATCGGATCCCAACAAACACACCGCAAAAGAAGATTACATCGGATAGAACTCTAAGAACATCAAGGAGAACATGGTATTGAAGATCAAAGAGAGAGAAGAAGCCATCTAGGTACTAGCTATGGACCCGTAGGTCTGTGGTAAACTACTCACACATCATTGGAAGGGCAACAAGGTTGATGTAGAAGCCCTCCGTGATCGATTCCCCCTCCGGCAGAGTACCGGAAAAGGCCTCCAGATGGGATCGCGGAAGAATAGAGGCTTGCGGCAGCGGAAAGGTTTTCTCTTTTGGCTCTCTGATGGTTTCCGAATATTTGTGAATTTATAGGAGTGGAATTAGGTCAAACGGAGCCACGTGGTCCCCACAAGGCATCAGGGCGCGCCCCCTGGGGCCGCGCCCTGTTGCCTTGTGGAGGCTTCGCGAACCTTCTGGCCTCCTCTCCAAGTCTCCAGGGTCTCTTTTGTCCAGAAAAAAATCTCCAAAAAGTTTCGTGGCATTTGGACTTTGTTTGGTACTGTTTCTCTGAAAAGCCAAAAAACAAGCAGAAAACAGCAACTGGCACTGAGCACTAGGTTAATAGGTTAGTCCCAAAAAATGATATATAATTGCATATAAAAACATCCAAGATTGATACTATAATAGCATGGAACAATCAAAAATTATAGATATGTTGGAGACGTATCAGGCCTAGGATTCATACTTTCACTAGTTCAATCTCTCAACAGTGCTAACATAATTGAATCATATAACAATCCCTCAACGTGCGACAAAAAATCACTCCAAAGTTCTTATCTAGCGGAGAACATAAGAAGAAATTGTTGTAGGGTATGAAACCACCTCAAAGTTATCCTTTCCGATCAATCTAATGAGTCATCCCTATAAGTGTCACAAACAGCCCTAGAGTTCATACTAAAATAACACCATATGATACACATCAACCAACTCTAATGTCACCTAGATACTCCAATGTCACCACAAGTATCCGTGAGTTGATTATTCGATATGCATCAAAACAACTTCAGATTCATAATATTCAATCCACACAAAGAACTTCAAAGAATACCCCAAAGTTTCTATCGGAGAAAAGAAGATGAAAACGTGCAATCAACCCATATGCCTAGATTACCCCAAGGTCATGGGAATCCGCAAGTTGATTACCAAAACATACATCAAGTGACTCTATAGAATACCCCATTGTCACCACGGGTATCCACATGCAAGACATACATCAAGTGTTCTCAAATCTGAAATATTCAATCCGACAATAATGAAACCTCAAAGGGAAAGACTCAATTCATCACAAGAAGATAGGGAGGGAAGAAACACCATATGATCCAACTATATTAACAAAGCTCACGATACATCAAGATCGTGCCAAATCAAGAACATGAGAGAGAGAGAGAGAGAGATCAAACACATAGCTACTGGTACATACCCTCAGCCCCGAGGGTGAACTACTCCCTCCTCGTCATGGAGATTGCCGGGATGATGAAGATGGCCTCCGGCGATGATTTCCCCCTCCGGCAGGACGCCAGAACAGGGCTCCGGATGAGATCGCTTTGGAACAGAGGCTTGCGGCGGCGGCGTGGAAATTCTAGGTTTAGTTTCGGGGTTTTCTATATTTATAGGATTTTTCAGCGTTGGAATCACGCCAAGGGGGCCCACGAGGGAGCGACAAGCTCGGTAGGCGTGCCCTAGGGGGACCCGCACCCCTTGAGCTTGTCGCTTCCTCGTGAGGCTTTTGGTCCTTCCTCGAAGCTTCGGGGGTCTCTTTTGGTCCATAAAAAATCACCGTAAATTTTAGCCCAATCCGAGAACTTTTATTTCTGCACAAAAAACAGCACCACGGTAGTTCTGCTGAAAACAACGTCAGTCCGGGTTAGTTCCATTCAAATCATACCAAAACCATATAAAATTGTTGTAAACATGGCATGAATACTTCATAAATTATAGATACGTTGGAGATGTATCAGCATCCCCAAGCTTAATTCCTGCTCATCCCCGAGTAGGTAAATGATAAAAGAAATAATTTATAAAGTGTGAATGCTAGCATACTGCACAAGTTTGATCAATGATAATTTCAATCACCTTTTCTAGCATCATTATATATCATAAACAGTAGCTCATCTCATAAAACTTCTCATGATAAAGTAGCAAGCTATTCACATGTTAAAGTATAGATCATAAACTTTCTTGAAAACTAGCAAACTATGTTCTCAGTCATCAAACAATTGCAATTCATCTTATTTTCAGGAAGGGTCTATGTAAGAGCTTTGATTTAGCAAATTCCACATACTCAACTATCATATAGTCTTCCATGATTGCTGACACTCAAAGCATATTTTTAGAACAAACCGTTTTAGTCAAACACGTAGGAAGATAGGGGCTTAATGTTTCGCCTCCCAACTTGCTTACCATAGAGATAATGTTAACAATAATAACTCATGATCACCTATATTCAACTGGATATATGTGCCTGGATCTTTCCCCACCACATGATGTTTGCCAAGTGGAGAATAATTGAGGTTGAAATGAGGATGAATACTATTGAGTATTGACTCTTGCATAAAAGTAAAAACTGAAAAGTAAAAGATAGGCCCTTCGCAGAGGGAAGCAGAGATTGTCATGCGCTTTTTATTTTCGGATGTGCAAGCTCTTAATGCAAAGGAACGTCACTTTATATTGCCCCTTGTGATAGCAACCTTTATTATGCAGTCCATCGCTTTTATTTCTTCACCATTACAAGTTCATACAAAGCTTATTTTCCCTTACAATAAAAGATCATATATATTTAGGAGCAATTTTTTATTGCTTTTGCACCGTTGACAACTTACTTGAAGGATCTTATTCAATCCATAGGTAGATATAGTGGACTCTCATGGCAAGAAACTGGGTTTAAGGGTTTTTGGATGCGCAAGTAGTATTTCTACTTAGTACGAAATTTTGGCTAGCAAAAGATTATGAGCAAGCACCACATGTTAGAGGATCCATGACAATATAACATTTATGTGAATATAAACAAACATAACCCATTACGTTGTATTCCTTGTCCAACATCAACTACTTGATCAAGGTTGAAAATAATTAATGGGGGCTCACAATCATAGAAGATGTCCAAGATAGTATATTTCTATGTGAAATCTCTCTTCCTTCATTATTCTTTCATGAATTGTTCAAGTGAGCAATGCTATGTTTGCTAACTTTCAATAAATTTTACCACTTATACTTCTTGTATGTGAAGTCATTACTCCCCATGGGAAAAGCATATGAAGCATATATAATTTCATATTTATGACATTCAATTCATTCAACAATTCACTCTTAGGATATAAGTGAAGCACAAGAGTGAATGACAAACTACTCCAAAAGATTTAAGTGAAGATCAATGAGTAGTTAAACAATTAAGTAGCTATGTGAGGAATCTCTCTCATTTAAAAATTTCAGATCTAAATGTTTTATTCAAACAAACAGAATAAAAGAAAAGGACACTCCAAGAATAGCACATATCATGTGAACAAGTAAAAACTTAGGCTAACCGATAGGTGTTGATGAAGAAAGGTGGGATGCCTACCGGGGCATCCCCAAGCTTATTTGCTTGAGACTTCTTGGAATGTTAACTTGGGGAGCCTTGGGCATCCCAAAGCTTGAGCTCTTTTGTCTCCTTAATTCCTCTCATATCATGGCTTCTCCTAAATCTTAAAACTTCATCCACACAAAACTCAACAAGAACTCGTGAGATAAGTTAGTATAAATCAACTCAAAACCTTAACATTCTCGATTGTAGCAAATTACTAAAATTATAATTAAACATGCATACCAAATGCCTCTGCATATTTAATACTCCTATCCACAAATAGAAACATTAAACAAGCAAACATATGCAAACAATGCAACTATAACCGAAATCTGTCTAAACAGAACAATCTGTCAAGGTGAAATAAAAATTCATACTTCCCTAACTCAACAATTCTGAAAAATTACCACGTGACAGAGAACTCATGCATTCTTATTGTGTAAAAATTACAGATTTTTATCATGTTTTGACAATTCACATAAATTCAGGACATAACATAAAACTTTCTGTTTTCAAACAGCAACACATAAACTTGCAAACTGAGCATGGTAAAGGCTATAATTGGCATTTTATTGAACTAAAAGATACAAAACATGATTCTAAATAACATAAAGCAAGTCCAAATAAAATAAAATGATGCTCCAAGAAAAACATATATTATGTGACGAATAAAAATATAGTTCCGAGCGAGGTTACCGATAATGTTGAAGACGAAAGAGGGGATGCCTTCAGGGGCATCCCCAAGCTTAGACGCTTAAGTCTTCCTTGAATAGTACCTTGGGGTGCCTTGGGCATCCCCAAGCTTAGGGTATTGTCACTCCTTATTCTCCTCATATCGTTATCTCACCCAAAACTTGAAAACTTCAATCACATAAAACTTAACGGAACTCCGTGAAATAGGTTAGTATGAAAATAAATCATTCACTTTTGGTACTGTCAAGACAAGATTCATAATTGTTCTCACATAATACCTACTGTATTCCATTATTTCCACAATTTATATTACTCAATATAAGCTATGGAAACACTAAAACAAGCAAACTATGCAATAAAAACAGAATCTGTCAAAAACAAAACAGCATATAGTGGGCGAATTAAAAATCATACTTCTGTACCTCCAAAAATTCTGAAAAATTAGGACAACATAAATAATTTTTAAATTAATACTGTGTAAAAATTTCAGAATTTTCTCATGCTCCAGTACAGAACAGAAATTCCAGCACTGGACGCAAAAGTTTCTGTTTTTGCACAGAATCTAATCAACAAGCATCCACACTATCCCAAAGGCTTCACTTGGCACATTATTGAAAGAAAACATATAAAACATGATCAATACAGTATCTTTATCATGTGAACACGCAAAAACAGTAGGTATAAATGTTGGGTTGTCTTCCAACAAGCGCTTTTCTTTAATGCCTTTTAGCTAGGCATGATGATTTCAATGATGCTCACATAAGAATAAAGAATGGAAACATAGGGGGAGCATCATGAAGCATATGAATAGCACATTTAAGCCTAACCCACTTCATGTGCATAGGGATTTTGTGAGCAAACAATTTGTGGGAGCAAGAATCAACTAGCATAGGAAGGCAAAACAAGCATGACTTCAAAACTTTCAACATAAAGAGAGGAAACTTGATGTTGTTGAAATATATATAGGCATATCTTCCTCTCTCATAATAATTTTCAGTAGCATCATGAATGAATTCAACAATATAACTATCACATAAAGCATTCCTTTCATGATCCAAAAGCACACAATTTTTATTACTCTCCACATAAGCAATTTTCTTCTCATTCATAATAGTGGGAGCAAACTCAACAAAATAACTATCATGAGATACTTGATTGGCATAATCCAATTGAAAATTAAAATCATGATGACAAGTTTCATAGTTATCATTATTCTTTATAGCATACATGCCATCACAATAATCATCATAGATAGCAACTTTGTGGTCATAATCAATTGAAACCTCTTCCAAAATAGTGGATTCATCATTAAATAAAGTCATGACCTCTCCAAATCCACTTTCATAATTATTGCAACAAGGTTCAACATCCTCCAAAATAATGGGATCATTAGTACCTAGAGTTGACACTCTTCCAAACCCACTTTCATCATTATAATTATCATAAATAGGAGGCATGCAATCATCATAATAAATTTGCTCATCAAAACTTGGGGGGCTAAAAATATCATATGCATCACACATAGCATCCCCAAGCTTATGGCTTTGCATATCATTAGCATCATGGATATTCATAGAAAGCATACTAAACACATTGCAATCGTGCTCATCATTCAAAGGACTCACATTAAACATTTTATTAAATTCTTCCTCTAGCAATTGAGCACATTTATCGGAATCCTTATTTTCAAGAAAGACATCATGTAGATGAAGCATTTGAGGCAACCTCAATTCCATTTTTTTGTAATTTTCTTTTATAAACCAAACTAGTGATAAAACAAGAAACTAAAAGATTCAATTGCAAGATCTAAAGATATACCTTCAAGCACTCACCTCCCCGGCAACGGCGCCAGAAAAGAGCTTGATGTCTACTACGCAACTTTTATTCTTGTAGACGTTGTTGGGCCTCCAAGTGCAGAGTTTTGTAAGACAGTAGCAAATTTCCCTCAAGTGGATGACCTAAGATTTATCAATCCGTGGGAGGTGTAGGATGAAGATGGTATCTCTCAAACAACCCTGCAATCAAATACAAGAAATCTCTTGTGTCCCCAACACACCCAATACAATGGTAAATTGTATAGGTGCACTAGTTCGGCGAAGAGATGGTGATACAAATGTAGTATGGATAGTAGATATAGGTTTTTGTAATCTAAAAATATAAACACAGCAAGGTAGCAAGTGATAAAACGGATCACAAACGGTATTGCAATGCTTAGAAACAAGGCCTAGGGTTCATACTTTCACTAATGCAATCTCTCAACAATGCTAACATAATTGAATCATATAACAATCCCTCAATGTGCGACAAAGAATCACTCCAAAGTTCTTATCTAGCGGAGAACATAAGAAGAAATTGTTGTAGGGTACGAAACCACCTCAAAGTTATTCTTTCCGATCAATCTAATGAGCCATCCCTATAAGTGTCACAAACAGCCCTAGAGTTTGTACTAAAATAACACCATATGATACGCATCAACCAACTCTAATGTCACCTAGATACTCCAATGTCACCACAAGTATCCGTGATTTGATTATTCGATATGCATCAAAACAACTTCAGATTCATAATATTCAATCCACACAAAGAACTTCAAAGAGTACCCCAAAGTTTCTATCGGAGAAAAGAAGATGAAAACGTGCAATCAACCCATATGCCTAGATTACCCCAAGGTCACGGGAATCCGCAAGTTGATTACCAAAACATACATCAAGTGACTCAATAGAATACCCCATTGCCACCACGGGTATCCACATGCAAGACATACATCAAGTGTTCTCAAATCTGAAATATTCAATCCGACAATAATGAAACCTCAAAGGGAAAGACTCAATTCATCACAAGAAGATAGAGAGGGAAGAAACACCATATGATCCAACTATATTAACAAAGCTCGCGATACATCAAGATCGTGCCAAATCAAGAACACGAGAGAGAGAGAGATGAAACACATAGCTACTAGTATATACCCTCAGCCCCGAGGGTGAACTACTCCCTCCTCGTCATGGAGACCGCCGGGATGATGAAGATGGCCTCCGACGATGATTTCCCCCTCCGGCAGGACACCGGAATGATACGTCCAATTTGCATCATGATTTCCTACTAATAATTATTATGTTTTTTATCATTATTTCACTTTATGGTACAATTCTTATGCCTTTTCTCTCTTATTTTGCAAGATTCACATGAAGAGGGAGAATGTCGGCAGCTGGAATTCTGGACCTGAAAGGGGTGAAACAGAGACAGCTATTCTGCACTGCTCCAAATGACCTGAAAATTTACGAAGAATTATTTTGGAATATATAAAAAATACTGGCGAAAGAATCAACAGAAGGGGGCCCACCATGAAGCCACAAGCCTTGGGAGTGCGCCCTACCCCCCTGGGCGCGCCCCCTGGCTTGTGGGGCCCCTGGCAGGCCTCTGGCCCCCTCCTTCTACTATATGAAGCCATTTTCCCTAGAAAAAAAATCAGAAAAGGACTTTCGGGATGAAGCGCCGCCGTCTCGAGGCGGAACCTGGGTAGGAGCTATTTTGCTCTCCGGCGGAGCGATTCCGCCGGGGATACTTCCCTTCGGGAGGGGGAAATCAAAGCCATCGACATCACCAACGATCCTCTCATCGTGGGAGGACCAATCTTCATAAACATCTTCACCAGCACCATCTCATCTCAAACCCTAGTTCATCTCTTGTATTCAATCTTTGTCTCAAAACCTCAGATTGGTACCTGTGGGTTGCTAGTAGTGTTGATTACATCTTGTAGTTGATGCTAGTTGGTTTATTTGGTGGAAGATTATATGTTCAGATCCTTAATGATACTGAATACCCCTCTGATCTTGAACATGAATATGATTTGTGAGTAGTTACTTTTGTTCTTGAGGTCATGGGAGAAGTCTTGTCATAAGTAATCATGTGAATTTGGTATTCGTTCGATATTTTGATGCTATGTATGTTGTGCTTCATTTAGTGGTGTCGTGTGAACGTCGACTACATGACACTTCACCATCTTTGGGCCTAAGGGAAGGCATTGTGGAGTAGTAATTAGATGATGGGTTGCTAGAGTGACAGAAGCTTAAACCCTAGTTTATGCGCTATTCCGCAAGGGGCTGATTTGGATCCATATGTTTCATGCTATGGTTAGAGTATTCTTAATTCTTCTTTCGTAATTGCGGATGCTTGCGAGAGGGGGTAATCATAAGTGGGAGGCTTGTTCAAGTAAGAACAGCACCCAAGCACCGGTCCACCCACATATCAAATTATCAAAGTAGCGATGCGAATCAAACAAACATGATGAAAGTGACTAGATGAAATTCCCATGTGTCCTCGAGAACGCTTTGCTTATTATACGAGTTCGTTCTGGCTTGTCCTTTGCTACAAGAAGGATTGGGCCACCTTGCTGCACTTTTGTTACCGTTACTACTTGTTACTTGTTACGAATTATCTTGCTACCAAACTATCTGTTACCTACAATTTCAGTGCTTGCAGAGAATACCTTGCTGAAAACGGCTTGTCATTTCCTTCTGCTCCTCGTTGGGTTCGACACTCTTACTTATTGAAAGGACTGTGATTGATCCCCTATACTTGTGGGTCATCAAGACTCTTTTCTGGTGCCGTTGCTAGGGAGTGAAGCGCCTTTGGTGAGTGGAATTTGGTAAGGAAACATTTATATTACGTGCTGAAATTTATTGTCACTTGTCACTATGGAAAGTAATCCTTTGACGGGCTTGTTCGGGGTATCTTCACCTCGACCGGAAGCATTGAGAGTTGCTCCTCAACCTATTGAACCTACTGAAAATATTTATTATGAAATTCCTTCGGGTATGGTAGAGAAACTGCTAGCTAATCCTTATGCAGGAGATGGAACGGTACATCCTGATATGCACTTGATCTATGTGGATGAAATTTGTGGATTGTTTAAGCTTGCAGGTCTATCCGGAGATGGAGTTAAGAAGAAAGTATTCCCTTTATCTCTGGAGGGAAAGGCATTGACATGGTATAGGCTATGTGATAATACTGAAACATGGGACTGGAACCGGTTGAAGCTGGAATTCCACCAGAAATTTTATCCTATGCATTTGGTTCATCGTGATCGGAATTATATATATAATTTTTGGCCTCATGAAGGAGAAAGTATCGCTCAAGCTTGGGGGAGGCTTAAGTATATGTTGTACACATGCCCCAATCATGAGCTCTCAAGAGAAATAATTCTTCAAAACTTTTATGCTCGGCTTTCTCATAATGGTCAATCCATGCTCGATACTTCTTCTGCTGGTTCCTTTATGAAGAGAACTATTAAATTCAGATGGGATCTTCTGGAAAGAATTAAACGCAACTCTGAAGATTGGGAAATTGACAAAGGTAATGAGTCAGGTATAAATCTTGAGTTTGATTGTGTTAAATCTTTTATGGAAACTGATGTTTTTCATAAGTTTAGTACTAAATATGGACTTGACTCTGAGATAGTAGCTACCTTTTGTGAATCCTTTGCTACTCATGTTGATCTCCCTAAGGAGAAATGGTTTAAATAGCATCCACCTATTGATTGAATGAAGAACCTGTTAGTGTTAAAGAAGAAACAATTGTTTACCATGTTGATCCAGTTGTGCCTACTGCTTATATTGAGAAACCTCCTTTCCCTGCTAGGATTAAGGCACATGCTAAAGCTTCAACTGTGGTTAATAAGAGTAATATTAGTGCACCTAGACGTTCTGAACAAATTAAAGTTGAACCTAATATTGCAATGGTTAAAGATCTTTTGGTTGATAATATTGATGGACATGTCATATATTTTTGTGATGAAGCAACTAGAATTGCTAAACCAGACACTAAAGATAAAAGCAAACCTGTAATTGGCATGCCTGCTATTTCTGTTAAAATTGGAGATCATTGCTATCATGGTCTATGTGATATTGGTGCTAGTGTGAGTGCTATTCCGTTTACTCTCTATCAAGAAGTCATGAATGATATTGCACCTGTTGAGATTGAAGATATTGATGTTACTATTAAGCTTGCAAATAGAGATACTATTTCACCGCTTGGGATTGTTAGAGATGTTGAAGTCTTGTGTAGTAAGATCAAATACCCTACTGATTTTCTTGTTCTTGGATCACCACAAGATGATTTTTGTCCCATTATATTTGGTAGACCTTTCTTGAATACAGTTAATGCCAAGATTGATTGCACTAAAGAAATTGTCAGTGTTAATTTTGGTGAGATGTCTCATGAGTTTAATTTCTCTAAGTTTCGTAGACAACCTCATGATAAAGAATTACCTAGTAAGGATGAAATTATTGGTCTTGCTTCTATTGTTGTGCCTCCTACTGATCCTTTAGAACAATATTTGCTAGACCATGAGAATGATATGCATATGAATGAAAGAAATGAAATAGATGAGCTATTCCTTAAACAAGCACCTATCCTTAAACATAATTTGCCTGTTGAAACCTTGGGAGATCCACCTCCACCCAAGGGTGATCCTGTGTTTGAATTAAAGCAATTACCTGATACTCTTAAATATGCTTATCTTGATGAAAAGAAGATATATCCTGTTATTATTAGTGCTAACCTTTCAGAGCATGAAGAAAAGAGATTACTTAAAACTCTGAAGAAGCACCGAGCTGCTATTGGATATACTCTTGATGATCTTAAGGGCATTAGTCCCACTTTATGTCAGCAGAAAATTCATATGGAGCCAGATGCTAAACCCGTTGTTGATCATCAAAGAAGGCTGAATCCTCGAATGAAGGATGTGGTAAGAACTGAAATATTAAAGCTTCTGGAGGCAAGTATAATTTATCCCATAGCTGATAGTAGATGGGTAAGTCCTGTTCATTGTGTTCCTAAGAAAGGAGGTATTACGTTCCTAATGATAAAAATGAACTCATTCCACAAAGAATTGTAACCGATTATAGGATGATAATTGATTTCAGGAAATTAAATAAAGCTACTAGGAAAGATCATTATCCCTTGCCTTTTATTGATCAAATGTTAGAAAGATTATCTAAGCATACACACTTTTGCTTCCTAGATGGTTATTCTGGTTTCTCTCAAATACCTATGTCACCTGAAGATCAAGAGAAAACCACCTTTACTTGTCCTTTTGGAACTTATGCTTATCATTGTATGCCTTTTGGTTTATGTAATGCACCTGCTACCTTTCATAGATGTATGACTGCTATATTCTCTAACTTTTGTGAAAAGATTGTTGAGGTTTTCATGGATGATTTCTCTGTTTACGGAACTTCTTTTGATGATTGCTTGAGCAACCTTGATCGAGATTTGTAGAGATGTGAAGAAACTAATCTTGTCTTAAATTGGGAGAAGTGCCACTTTATGGTGAATGAAGGTATAGTCCTTGGGCATAAAAATTTCTGAAAGAGGTATTGAAGTTGATAAAGCTAAAGTTGATGCTATTGAAAAAATGCCATGTCCTAAAGATATCAAAGGTATAAGAAGTTTCCTCGATCATGCTGGTTTCTATAGAAGGTTTATAAAAGACTTCTCTAAAATTTCTAGGCCTCTTACTAATCTCTTGCAAAAAGATGTTCCATTTGTTTTTGATGATGATTGCGCAGAAGCCTTTGAAGTACTTAAGAAAGCCTTAATTTCTGCAACTATTGTTCAACCACCTGATTGGAACCTACCCTTTAAAATTATGTGTGATGCTAGTGATTATGCTATAGGTGCTGTTCTAGGACAAAGAGTTAATAAGAAATTAAATGTTATCCATTATGCTAGTAAAACTCTAGACAGTGCTCAAAGAAATTATGCTACTACTGAGAAAGAATTTTTAGCAGTTGTGTTTGCATGTGATAAATTCAGATCTTACATTGTTGACTCCAAAGTTACTATTCATACCGATCATGCTGCTATTAAATATCTTATGGAAAAGAAAGATGCTAAACCTAGACTTATTAGGTGGGTTCTTTTGCTACAAGAATTTGATTTGCATATTGTTGATAGAAAGGGAGCTGAGAATCCCGTAGCTGATAACTTGTCTAGAATGGAAAATGTTCTTGATGACCCACTTCCTATTAATGATGATTTTCTTGATGAGCAATTAGCTGTGATAAGTGCTTCTCATAATACTCCTTGGTATGCAGACTATGCTAATTACATTGTTGCTAAATATTTACCACCTAGTTTCACATACCAACAAAAGAAAAAGTTTTTCTTTGATTTAAGACATTACTTTTGGGATGACCCACACTTATATAAAGAAGGAGTAGATGGTATTATTAGACGTTGTGTACCTGAGCATGAATAGGAACAAATCCTATGTAAGTGTCACTCCGAGGCATATGGAGGACACCATGCGGGAGACAAAACTGCACACAAGGTATTACACTCTGGTTTTTATTGGCCTACTCTTTTCAAGGATGCATGTAAGTTTGTCTTATCTTGTGATGAATGTCAAAGAATTGGTAATGTTTGTAGACGTCAGGAAATGCCTATGAATTATTCACTTGTTATTGAACCATTTGATGTTTGGGGTTTTGATTATATGGGACCTTTTCCTAAATCCAATGGGTATACTCATATTTTGGTTGCTGTTGATTATGTTACTAAGTGGGTAGAAGCTATTCCAACTAGTAGTGCTAATCATAACACTTCCATTAAAATGCTTAAAGAAGTTATATTTCCGAGGTTTGGAGTCCCTAGATATTTAATGACTGATGGTGGTTCACATTTTATTCATGGTGCTTTCCGTAAATTGCTTGTAAATATGATGTTAATCATAGAATTGCATCTCCTTATCATCCTCAGTCTAGTGGTCAAGTTGAATTAACTAATAGAGAGATAAAATTGATTTTGCAAAAGACCGTTAATAGATCCAGAAAGAATTGGTCTAAGAAACTTGATGATGCATTATGGGATTACAGAACTACTTATAAAAATCCTATGGGTATGTCTCCATATAAAATGGTTTATGGAAAAGCATGTCTTTACCTCTTGAGTTAGAACATAAAGCATATTGGGCAATTAAAGAACTTAACTATGATTTCAAACTTGCCGGTGAAAAGAGGTTATTTGATATTAGTTTTTTAGATGAATGGAGAACCCAAGCTTATGAAAATACCAAGTTGTTTAAAGAAAAAGTTAAAAGATGGCATGATAAGAGAATTCAGAAATGGGAATTTAATGTAGGTGACCATGTTCTATTATACAATTCTCGTTTAAGATTTTTTGCAGGAAAACTTCTCTCTAAATGGGAAGGACCATACATCATCGAAGAAATTTATCGCTTCGGAGCGATCAAAATAAACAACTACGAAGGCAATAATCCGAGAGTGGTTAATGGGCAAAGAATTAAACATTATATCTCAGGTACACCCTTTAATGTTGAAACTAATATTATTCAAACAATTACACCGGAAGAGCACATAGAGGAAACCTTCCAGAATGCTCCAGAATCCTGAAAAGGAGTAGGTATGTGGTATGGTAAGTAAACTGACTCCAAAACCTCCATAAAAGTACTTTCTGTCCATTTTGGAATATATAAAAAATTAGGAAAATAATAAACAGTCGGAAAAGTGCACGAGGAGGCAACAAGCCTGGGGGTGCGCCCTACCCCCCAGGGCGCGCCTACCAGGCTTGTGGCTCCCTCGTGGACTTTCCCGACTCCGTTTTTCTTCCATATTACTTGTTATGCACGGGAAAAATTCATTATATATACTCATGGGTGTTTTGACTACCGTATCGCAAGTTTCTCCTCCGTTATTGTTTCGGGCTATTTTTCCGACAGATCTAGATCACTATGGCTCCCCGAAAGCTCCGCACCAAGCATCAAATTGTTCAACCTTCGCCCGGCAAACGCCCCTTCAGCGAAGTCTATTATGAGTGGTCATCTGGAGAGGAGGACACTGCTATGGAGGAGGAACCAGGAAAGGTCATGGAGGACCGGATTCAAGGAGAAGAAGATCATGCCATGCACAGGAAGGAAACTACAGAAAAGGGATATATATTGCAAACTCTTCAGCATAACCTTTCTTTATCCGAAATTAATGCATTAAGGGCTGTTGAAGCAATCTGTGCTCAGAATACGTCACTTACTCGTGAGGTTATTGTGTTAGAGGAGCAGAATCACGCTCTTCGGAGGATCAATGGAAATTTGGAGTACTTGCTGAAGCTGAAGGACAAGCCTACCACTTCATCACCACCATCACCCAAGAAGGAGATTTGAGTACATGGGTATGGGCACCACCCTTGGCTTGTGCCAAGCTTGGGGGAGGTGCCCCGGTATCGACCATCACTTTTTCATCATCATTATCTATCTTAGTTCGATCCTTAGTTATTTCGTGATTTAGAAGAATAAAGTTTTAGTATGATTTAGTTTTGAGTGCTTGCTTTGTGATCTATCTATCTATGTAATCATGTGTGAAAGTTATATAATAAAGAGTAGTTTGAGTTGAGTGTTTTGCTTTTGATGATCCAATCTTAGAAATAAATAAAGAGTAAAAAGTAAGATCATATGCTAATCCCATGGGGAGTGACGACTTCACATAAAGAAGTATAATTGATAAAACTTGTTGGAAGTTGACAAACATAGCATTGGTCATTGTTGCAATCCATGAAAAAGTAATAAAGGAAGAGATGTCTCACATATAAATACACTATCTTGGACATCTTTTATGATTGTGAGCCCCCATTACATATTCTATGTCAATTAGTCGACGTTGGACAAGGAAGACAATGTAATGAGTTATGTTTGCTTATATTCACATAGGAGTTATATTGTTTTGGATCCTCTAACATGTGGTGCTTGCCCCCTATCTTTTGCTAGCCAAAATTCTGTACTAAGTAGAGATACTACTTGTGCATCCAAAAGCCCTTAAACCCAGTTTCATGCCATGAGAGTCCACTATATCTACCTATTGATTGAATAAGATCCTTCAAGTAAGTTGTCATCGGTGCAAAGCAATAAAAATTGCTCCTAAACATGTATGAACTTTTATTGTAAGGGAAAATAAGCTTTGTACGATCTTGAAATGGTGGAGCAATAAAAGCAACAGACTGCATAATAAAGGTCGCTATCACAAGGGGCGATATAAAGTGACGTTCCTTTACATTAAGAGCTTGCACATCCAAAAACAAGAGCGCATGACAACCTCTGCTTCCCTTTGCGAAGGGCCTATCTTTTACTTTGTGTATTTAATTTCATGCAAGAGTCAATAGTATTCTCCTCTATTCTGTTTTTTATTTTCTCTCTTGGCAAGCATCATGTAGTGGGGATTGATCCATGCATATATATCCAGTTGGATGTAGGTGATCATGAGTTATTATTGTTGACATGACCCTTCAGGTAAATACGCTGGGAGGCAAAATTATAAGCCCCTATCTTTCTATGTGTTCGACTGAAACTTTTGCTCCATAAATATTTCATGAGTGTCAGCAATCATAAAAGACTAAATGATAGTTGAGTATGTGAACTTGCTAAACAAAGCTCTTACATAGACTCTTTATGATAATATGATGAATTGCAATTGCTTCAGTAACTGAGATCATAGTTTGTTAGTTTTCAATTTGGTTTATGGTTCATACTTTAACTTGTGGATGAATTGTCACTTTTTCATGAGAAGTTTTATGATGATATATTGTTGTTATAATAAAGATCATGATGCTCCATGTCCGTATTTTATTTTTATCGACGCCTCTCTCTCTCTAAACATGTGGTCATGATTATTGATTTCGGCTTTTGCTTGAGGACAAGCGAGGTCTAAGCTTGGGGGAGTTGATACATCCAATTTGCATCATGATTTCCTACTAATAATTATTATGTTTTTGATCATTATTTCACTTTATGGTACAATTCTTATGCCTTTTCTCTCTTATTTTGCAAGATTCACATGAAGAGGGAGAATGCCGCCAGCTGGAATTCTGGACCAGAAAGGGGTGAAACAGAGACAGCTATTCTGCACTGCTCCAAATGACCTGAAAATTTACGGAGAATTATTTTGGAATATATAAAAAATATTGGCGAAAGAATCAACAGAAGGGGGCCCACCAGGAAGCCACAAGCCTGGGGGGCGCGCCCTACGCCCCTGGGCGCACCCCCTGGCTTGTGGGGCCCCTGGTAGGCCTCTGGCCCCCTCCTTCTACTATATGAAGCCATTTGCCCTAGAACAAAATTAGAATAGGACTTTCGGGATGAAGCGCCACCGTCTCGAGGAGGAACCTGGGTAGGAGCTATTTTGCTCTCCGGCGGAGCTATTCCGCCGGGGATACTTCCCTCCGGGAGGGGGAAATCGAAGCCATCGACATCACCAACGATCCTCTCATCGTGGGAGGACAAATCTTCATCAACATCTTCACCAGCACCATCTCATCTCAAACCCTAGTTCATCTCTTGTATTCAATCTTTGTCTCAAAACCTCAGATTGGTACCTGTGGGTTGCTAGTAGTGTTGATTACATCTTGTAGTTGATGCTAGTTGGTTTATTTGGTGGAAGATTATATGTTCAGATCCTTAATGATATTGAATACCCATTTGATCTTGAACATGAATATGATTTGTTAGTAGTTACTTTTGTTCTTGAGGACATGGGAGACGTCTTGTCATAAGTAATCATGTGAATTTGGTATTCGTTCGATATTTTGATGCTATGTATGTTGTGCTTCATTTAGTGGTGTCGTGTGAACGTCGACTACATGACACTTCACCATCTTTGGGCCTAAGGGAAGGCATTGTGGAGTAGTAATTAGATGATGGGTTGCTAGTGTGACAGAAGCTTAAACCCTAGTTTATGCGCTATTCCGTAAGGGGCTGATTTGGATCCATATGTTTCATGCTATGGTTAGAGTATTCTTAATTCTTCTTTCGTAATTGCGGATGCTTGCGAGAGGGGGTAATCATAAGTGGGAGGCTTGTTCAAGTAAGAACAACACCCAAGCACCGGTCCACCCACATATCAAATTATCAAAGTAGCGAACGCGAATCAAACAAACATGATGAAAGTGACTAGATGAAATTCCCATGTGTCCTCGAGAATGCTTTGCTTATTATACGAGTTCATTCCGACTTGTCCTTTGCTACAAAAAGGATTGGGCCACCTTGCTGCACTTTTGTTACCGTTACTACTTGTTACAAATTATCTTGCTACCAAACTATCTGCTACCTACAATTTCAATGCTTCCAGAGAATACCTTGCTGAAAACCGCTTGTCATTTCCTTCTGCTCCTCATTGGGTTCGACACTCTTACTTATCGAAAGGACTACGATTGATCCCCTATACTTGTGGGTCATCACGGAACAGGGCTCCGGATGAGATCGCTTCGAAACAGAGGCTTGCGGTGGTGGCGTGGAAGTTCTAGGTTTAGTTTCGGGTTTTTTTTATATTTGTAGGATTTTTCAGCGTTGGAATCATGCCAGGGGGGCCCACGTGGGAGCGACAAGCTCGGTTGGCGCGGCCTAGTGGGGACTTGCGCCCCTTGAGCTTGTCACTTCCTCGTGAGGCTTCTGGTCCTTCCTCATAGCTTCGGGGGTCTCTTTTTGTCCATAAAAAATCACCATAAATTTTTACCCAATCCGAAAACTTTTATTTCTGCACAAAAAACAACACCACTGTAGTTCTGCTGAAAACAGCGTCAGTCCGGGTTAGTTCCATTCAAATCATACCAAAACCATATAAAATTGTTGTAAACATGGCATGAATACTTCATAAATTATAGATACGTTGGAGACGTATCAAGTAGGTTCACAATTCGGTCATATGCACATCAATCGAGATAGAGCGGAGGGCCAGACCAAGATTATGAGAGATTACTTCAACCCCAATGCAACCTATCATGAGAAGTATTTTCACCGGCGATTTTGGATGCACAGAAGTCTCTTCCTCACCATTGCAAAAGTTTTGGAGAAGCATGATGATTGGTTTAGTTAAGGAGGAATGCATCGGGGAGATAAGAGCAAGCCCATTGATGAAATGTATCACAGTTGTTCGAGTGCTTGTGTATGGGTGTTCAGCCGACGTCGTTGACGACTATGTCCGCATTGGAGAAGATACAATCTTGGCAGTTGTTCAAAGGTACACAAAAGTCGTGATTGAGATCTTTGGGCCAGAGTACTTGAGGGCACCCACCGATGACGACACCAAGAGAGGCTCTTGGGATTGAGTGAATAACGAGGACGGCCTGGGATGCTTGGATCAATTGATTGCATGCACTGGACATTGAAGAATTACCCTGCAGGATAGAAAGGTCAGTACAAAGGCTACTACAAAGGTTTAACAATCATTCTTGAGATTGTTGCATTGGAGGATCTATGAATTTGGCATTCCTTTTTTGGATTATCTGGCTCTCATAATGATCTGAATGTGCTGTCGAGATCACCATTGTTCGCAAGGCTTGTTGCCAGAGAAACTCCTCCTTGCGACTATGTTATCAATGATCGTCAGTACACGATGGGTTACTACCTTTCAGATGGAATCTTTCCTCCATGGGCCACATTTGTCAAGACAATGCAACGTCCTCAAGGGAACAAGAGATCTCACTTTACAATGCGTCAAGAGTGGACAAGGAAGGATGTGGAGAGAGCTTTCGGTGTGCTTTAGAAGCGCTTTACCATTATTCGGGGCCCTACCGAGTATTGGAACCCCAAGGTCCTATAACAAATAATGACATGTTGCCTCATATAGCATAATATGATCCTTGAAGATGAGAGGGGTGCCAAAGAATTTTCGGTACATCTCCAATGGGGATCTTCTTGAGCCGGAGCATGATGCAAATAGGATACAGAGATTCCTCGTAGCGCATCGAAGCATCTGATGGGCAACGTTGCATGGAAAACAAAAAAAATTCCTACAAAACACCCAAAGATATATCTATGGAGATGCTAGCAACGAGAGGGGATTGTGTCTACGTACCCTTGTAGACCAAAAGCGTTAATGATATAGAGATCGTGGTTGACGTAGTAGTACTCGCACCGCGATCCAAGCACTGCACGTGCGGCACCTCCGAGATTAGCACATGTTAGGCTCGGTGGCGTCCTCTCCTTATTGATCCAGCAAGCGAGGTAGAGGAGGTAGATGAGATCTGATCCAACATGACGGCGTGGTGGTGGTGGTGGCAGTGGAAATCTGGCAGGGCTTCGCCAAGCGCATACCGGAGAGGAGATGGGAGAAGTTGGGAGAGACGACGGCCAAGGATGGAAGCGGTGCTACCCCCTATGCCTCCCCACCTTTATATAGGCGTGGAGGGGGCTGGTGGCTTGCCCTCCAAGCCCCTAGGGTCGTTGGCCAAGGGGGGAGGAAGGAATCCCTCCTTTCCTTTCCCAACGATCGCTATCCCCCTTTTTAGGGATCTTGATCTTATCCCTTTGGGATATGATCCTATTCCTTTTAGTAGAGTTGGGGCAGCGTGTCCGCGGCGTTCGTCTCCTCCTAGTGCAATCTCCCTCGAACAGCCAGTCGTCGGATCCCACGTACAGGTCTTCGAGTTGCACCTGCCTCCCACTGGCTTCCCATTCGAGAAACTCTTTCTCAAGGAAGACCCCGTTCTGAGCAACAAATACTTTGTTCTTTTCATGGTTGTAGATTCTATATCCCAAGGTTTCCCTCGGATATCCCACAAATATGCACTTATCCGACTTGGGTGTAAGCTTGTCCGACATAAGTCGCTTGATGAATGCTTCACAACCCCAAATCTTTAGAAAAGACAACTTGGGACTCTTCCCAGTCCACATCTCATGTGGTGTCTTGTCTACGGATTTAGATGATACTCTGTTGAGTGTAAAAGCTGCAGTTTCTAGAGCGTATCCCTAGAATGACAAGGGTAAATCCGATTTGCTCATCAAAGATCGAACCATGTCTAACAAGGTACGATTCCTCCGTTCCGACACACCATTTCTCTGTGGTGTACCCGGAGGTGTGAGCTGAGGTACTATACCTCGGCTTTTCAGATGATCATCAAACTCCTGGCTCATGTACTCACCTCCACGATCAGATCGTAGAAGCTTTATAGTCTTGCCGAGCTGATTTTCTACCTCGTTCTGAAACTCTTTGAACTTTTCAAAAGTTTTCGACTTGTGCCTCATAAAATAGATATATCCATATCTACTCAAGTCGTCGGTAAAAGTCACGAAGTATTGATAGCCACCTTTGGCAGTTGTGCTCATTGGACCACACACATCACTGTGTACAAGCTCCAACAGCTAGGACGCCCCCTCGCAACTCTTTGCAAAAGGAGACTTAGTCATCTTGCCAAGCAAGCATGATTCACATGTCTCGAACGACCTGAATTCGGATGAAGTTAGGAGTCCATCATCATGGAGCTTCTTCATGCATTTCAGACTAATGTGTCCAAGCTGGCAATGCCAGAAGTATGTCAGATTTATCTCATTAGGCTTATGCCTCTAGACATTCATACTATAGTCAGGTTCCGTTTCCAGATTCAAAATAAAAAGCCCATCAACAATGGGTGCATAGCCGTGGAACATTCCATTCAAATAAAACGAACAACCATTGTCCTTTAAATTGAATTCATAACCCTAACTCATCAAGCATGAGGCAGAAATAATGTTCCGACTAAGTGCAGGAATGTAATAACAATTATTCAATTCCAAAATAAATCCAGAAGGAAGCTGGAGCTGCATCGTGCCGACCTCCAACGCAGCAACTCTTGCTTTGTTGCCGACCCTGATGTCAATCTCCCCTTGTGCCACACGCCTAGTTCTTACCAGCCCCTGGATTGAGTTGCAAATATGAACAACCGATCCGGTATCAAATACCCAAGAGCTACTAGGTATGTTAGCAAGGTAAATGTCTATAACATATGTAACAAGTGTACCTTTGCCTGAAGAAGCATTTCCGGCCTTCTTGCCATGCTAAGCAAGCCACTTGCTACAGTTCCTCTTCCAGTGACTAGTTTCCTTGCAATGATAGCAAATGGTCTTCGAGTCCGGTCCAGACTTCAGCTCAGCGGTTGTCGTGGTTTTGTCACGGCAAGATATCCTCGTGAAAGGACTTAGTGCTGAGGCCATCGCACCTAGGTGGTAGCTTGAACGGGGATGATCGGAATCGAGAGACGCGAGTTTTACCTAGGTTTGGCCCCTCACGGTGGAGGTAAAAGCCTACATCCTGCTTGATTGATATTGATGATGATGATATCGATTACAAGGGTGCTGTTTTGCTACCTCTAATCTCGAGAGCTTCTACTTTGATCTTGTCTAAAACTTGTCTGTCTATCTTCCCTCCTCCCTCTTGGGGTGCCTTGCCCCTTCTTATATAAGTTGAAGGGCCAGCTTACATGTAGAGTCCTAGTAGGACTACAACTAGTCTATTTTCTATTACAAGTTGAATCCTAGTCCGGGTCTTTCTTCTGAACTGATCTACCCAGGCCGGGTCTTCTCTCTGGGCCGGGTCTTCTCTCCGAGCCGGGTCTACCAAGGCCAGGTCTCGCTTCTCCTTTCAGGTTTCTTCCAGGGTCCAGCCCATAGAGAGCCGGCCCGTTTAATGACATGCGTGACACGGTTATGGGCCCTTTGGTCCTGCCGGGTTATGCCTTGGGATGCCGGGTCTAGCCGCGGGTAATTCCCCCGACATTAGCCCCCAGGTTAGCTTGAATTTATTCATGCTAAGCTCCTGAAATAAGAATAATTAATACGTTAAAGAACCAGCTTGCTCAAATGGCCGATTTATTCGATGAACCAGCTCTTGGAAAAATCCGGTTTTCTTGGTCATATCAACATTCTGGCTTCGCAATCAACTTGCTAACATTGAGTCCTCACAGAAAAATATTGAGAAAAATAACCCATCTGACATTGAGTCGGCTTCCAATGCTTTGTCTTGATAGAAATATTGGGAAATAAGAAATCCGTCTGATGTTGAACCAACTTTCAATGCTTCTAGGCCTTTCTATGAGCAACTTGGAAGAGATGAACTTTGCAAGCTTCCACCAAGAAAATGAGACCCCGGCTCGCTCAAAATTGATAGCTTGAAGATGTTTCTTTTTTTTATCTCCATATTACCTGTAGCCCCCAAGCTCCGAGTTTATCAGTTCATGATGACTTGGTGCTTTGCATATAAATAATATCTTGACTGTGTAGCCCCCAAGGGCCGGCTCATCAGTATGTGATGGGCCAGGTCTTCAATTTGGACCTTATAATCTGTTTAAACAACTGAATGCTGTAGCCCCCAAGTGCCGGGTCGTTTGCCTGCAGCGACTCGGGACTTACATGTATTTCTCCTTTGAAAATAATAACATCATACGATGTAGCCCCCAAGTGCCGGGTCGCAAGCCTGCAGCGACTTGGGACTGTTGAAGAAATTGTATAACCCTGATTTTTATGCAGGCTATGTTAATACAAACCAACTCAGAAATTGCCGAGTTGAAAGAGTAGGACTTGTTGCTTTATCTGGCAGTGCCATCATGCACCTTTGAAATATATGTGCCAAAGATCATCCTCAAAACTTTGTTGTGTTGATTGCTCAATATGAATCCTTGACTGGAGTTGCAGCTTAACCAAATAAAGGCTTGCTTTCGAGGCTCGGCACTTAAAATATAAAGGCCAACGACAACTGATGCTGAGACAAATCAAGCAAACATCAACCCGGACAATCCAGATGTCGGCTCTCAGCCATGAATTTCACCGGCTTAACTGTTAGGACCGAGAGTATATCGACCAGAGGGGGGGGGGGTGAATGGGAGATTCAAAATTTCTTTCGAATGTTTTGAACCGATCCCAATCACGGCAGCGGAAATAATGTTCGGTAGCAACGCACTCAATTTAGCTCGCTATCAAGGACCAAATCTATCGATAAAGAATGCAGCAATTTTATCGAGTGATGAATATCACAAGTCCAACTTGATCGATAGAAATGCAACTAGCAATCTGGAGCTCAATTACGAGAGAAACCTAAGTATGACTGCGATAGAAATGCAGGGTGAATGAATATGGCATGAGATGTGATCACGCAGACATACGGTATTGCGATGATAAACAAGTTAACTTGATGCGAGGTGAAGAACGATAATAACGCGACAGATAGTTGATGAACTGTGATTGATCAGGTACAACTATCGGCACTGAGCACGAATGTAAACTGCTGAAGGAAATGCAGTAATGTAAAGCGAACCAGTGGTGCTAGATGGCGACAGAAGAATTTGGTAGACCAGTTCGCCCTTCTGCCAAAGGACTACGTCTGGTTGGAGGGGTTGTGATTTAACACAGATGATAAACTCTCCTCACCCTGTTCTCCTTCAACTCGGAGCTGATCAGACTCCAGTTGATTTCACTCGTGGTAGATACTTGTCGGCGATCTCCAAACCTTCACTGAAGATAAACTCTCTTCAGCTCTCTTCGTGAACCACAAGACTCTTGGTTGCTGAAGATCTCGCTCGGTGAAGACAATACTCTTCGACACTCGAGCCGACACCTATCCGTCTAGAGAGTGGGCAGCTCTCAAGAGTAATAGGTACAAGAACTCTAACTCAGAACTACTATGATGCTCAACCACTGTCTAAGTTTCGGCTCTTGATTTTTCTCTCGGTGGATTTTAAACTCAGATCACTCGGAGAGGGGATGCTCAATCAATCTTCTCAGAAATCTTAAGCGTAGCAGCCAACGGGCAACGTTGGAGCGGGGTGGCTATTTATAGCCGCAGCCTTCCCGGATGGGAAATGACCAAATTGGACATGTGGAGCAGCCAATGGCCGAACAACACGAGTCCAACAGTCGGAATTTGAGCATAACGGTAACATTACGTGCGGAGCAAGTAATGCTAACTCCTCAGTTCGAAAGATATCTCCTACAGCAACGAAGAACAACGTCTTCTGCTGGCAGGTAATCATTCGAAGCATAAAGAGATTTCTCTCGGTCTCGCATAGGTTTGGGCTGAGCATCACAGCGGATCTAAGCTTCGAGAACCTATACCCCTCTTAATAGTATGGAGGTCCTATGACTCAAATGAATGAAAGAAGAACAACGAAAAGAATGCTACGTCTTCACTTCGTCTTCGTCTTCCATCGCTGCAGTCAATTTCTTCGGACGCGATCACCGAACCAATTGCTTTGCGTCAGCAATAAACATTCGAGGGGTCAACTCCTTCACTTCATTCTTCTCGGTTGCTCATTCTCTTCTTCGACGTAGATAATCTTTGGTGAAGTTCCTCGAACTGTACACCTGAGACAACATTCTCTTCGGCACTGCATGGACTATTTCTTTCTGTGTGCACTAGCAAACAAATCAGTCCATGCCTATTTCTGTCAACAATCTCCAAAACACAAGAGGGCAAGTATTGCACCAATAATCTCCCCCTTTTTGGACAATTGTTGACAAAAGAGAACACATCGAAAGATAGATAAAGGAATGAAATGGAATGCGAAGGAAATTGAAAGATTAGAGATAAATACGAAGATAAGACACGCTCCCCCTGAAGATATGCATCATTCTGATTTGACTGATCATTAGGACATAATAAGGAGGCGAGGTGAATCTTCGTATGAGTGACATTGGCAGATGATCGCATTCGTAGCTTTATCCAATACACTCTGTGGTGTCTGAGGTATTTCCTGCCACACACAACCTTTGACAAAGGTTAGTTAGATAGCAATGATAGTTTGAAAAGCGTTGTGGCAAAGGATACGCCATGAAGATTTTCTCAGAACACAGTTTAAATTCCACACGAGATATAAATTTCCCTGCAAGTTAGATGTTCGAGGAACAATCAGGGCAAAAGCAATCAGAGCAAGGGAGACTCAAGTATATTGCTCGGAGTGGATATATTTCAGACGATGTTTTCCTGCAACACAAATGATACCATAGATATGTGCGAGGGAAAACAACTTGTCAGATAGATAGAGAGAATTTTCTTTAGAATCCACGAATGACTTTACTTGAAGCGATTTTTCTTCTCCTGCATCGTTAGATATCGAAAGATAAGCATAGGAGTAAGATATATGAAGTTTTAAGTAATGAGATGTCACTCTTCGAGAGACATAATTTCCAATTCTCCTTGAGGATAATCATTGCAAGGAAGTAAGCATTCGATTGCACCTGCAAACAAATAACGAAACGATAGCAACTATAGCATTGCAGGGGTTATTAACGGTACATGACGACGCAGTGTGCCATCACCACAGACGGTGAGATTAAGTTTCACGACCAAAGGTTCAACGACCAAAAACAAATTGTTCGAACGAAAAGCAAATGGCGAATAGAAACACTCTGCAAATGACCCGCTTTTCTATCTTTTCGTTGTTCTTCTCCCCCTTTTTGTTAACAAGTGTCAAAAAGGAAAGAGAATGCATGCGAGGAACTACTCGTCCGAAGAATCCCCAGAACTCGAATTGTTCGGCGAAGCAGAACGAGCGATGGTCGAGGCCGAGGTAGGAGTTGGAGATGCAGCACGGGCTTCGGGATCGGCATCGGGAGTAGCAGAGCGAGGTTCATCTGGTTTGTATGTGAATGTGCCTGCTGTGTCTTCGAGTGCATCATCGGGTTCGACAAACAGCAGGTCGGTTGAGGCAGAGCGCTGAGGAAGCATAGGAGTTTGCCTTCGGATGCGAGGGACTTCAAACAACTCCAGATGATCATAATCTTTCTCGATTCCCTTCGCAGACAGTTGTTTACGAGAGTAATGCTTGCGGAGAAGGGTCCATGAGCGCTTTTTCTGTTCCTTTTCATACAGCAGGGCTTGACGAGCATAATTATGAAGCAGATTGATTTCAGTCATCATTTCTACTTTTTCTTTGCGATCGAGCTTGATGTGACTTTCCAAAGCGTGCTGAGTATGGAGACAGATCTCATACAGAGATGGATTTTCTTCACGAGGGATTTCTATTGTGACCTTCTTAACCTTCGGAGCTTTCGCAGAGGCAGAAGCAGTTGCATCAATTGGTGTCTTTCCTTTTCCAATATCCTTTACAATTCGGAGAGTGTCTCGGACTGGTGGCATGAAAACTTTCGGGACATATGGGCAGAAAAACTTTTTCTCGATAAGCTGCTCAATGGCGAACATGACCCATGGTGCGAATGGCTTCAATACTTGAGGGCTATCATCTGCATAGGCCAGGTTGTGAATAAGAAGATCGGGAATGTCAAACCGAATACCATGAGCTATGGCATGAAGAGTATTAGCCACAATTCCTTGAATGTTTTCAGGACGGTTTGTTGGCGTGAGAGAATTGCAGAGGATATAGAACAACACTTTGTTCTCATAAGCCAGATGCTTTGGATTTGCTTCAGTGCACTCGTCACCAACAAGTTTAGGGTCCATCAGCATATGCAGTTGAACTTCGGATACATCCCAGAAATGCAGTCTGTGTTCTCGTGAGGCATCGAATTCGAAACGAGGTAAATTTAACAGGGCCAAAAACTGGTCAGCCGAGCATTTGATTCTTTTTTCCTCGGTCATCCATTCAAGGATCCATGTGCTGCTGTCGTTGAGGTCCCCTGAGATATAAAGAGTGGCATAGAACTGAAGGACAACTTCACGGTTCCAGCCATGGTTGAATCGAAGAAAACTCTTCAGATAGACCTGCTCAATTTGCTCGATGGTGTGATGGAAGCACGGTATTCTTTCTAGCTTGGCAAAGTCCAGAATCTTGTGCTCGAATATACGATTCTTGCCATACAGGATACGAGCATAATACACAGCCTACTCCTTTGTCCAGAACCTCGGTGACAACGAAGTCCTTTCTCCTTCATACGGACTGGTCCCAAAGAATGCAAGTTTCGAGTGATGAAACTGCTCATTAAATGCTGGACTGTTCGGGCCATCTTCGACGGGAAACAGAGGAAATATTTCCAGTGGATTTCGCAGCAATTCCTCATCGGCCATGGATTTGGTTCGGACATCATCAGGTGCAGGCACACCTTCATCGATGGGCTTGAGAGGAGCATGAGACTTCCTTGATTTCTGTCGTGCAGACAGCTTTGAAGCACTTGACTGACTGCTGTTCTTGCTCGCCGGAACTCCTTCGGCATCTTTCTGACTTTCAGGCACAAGGGCCTTTTCTTTTCGTGCAGTTTCTTTGGTGGGAGGTGAGACAACTTCTTTCTCGGTAGTATGAGGCACGGTAGGTGGGGCAGTTTCTTCTCGAGCCATCGGCTCATCTGATTTCTTTTCTTCCTGTACCAACTGTGGTGCGGTGGTACGAGGAGCAGGATCAACATCCATCTGGGTAGGGGCACCAGATGATGAGACCGGGGGTGTTTTCTCTCGGGAAGCATTGAGCTCCCCCTCATTCTTATCATTTTCCTCATTTGATTTGGAGGGCTCAGCTTGCAATGTTTTCAGAGGTGATGGATCTGGCTTTTCAACCTCAATCTCTTCATCAACTTCATCAGCTGGGGATTGCAGCTTGGGAGGTGCATTTTCCTCATCAGTCCTTACCAGGAATATATCAACTTTTTCATGTTGCACTTGGGCAACTGGATCAGGAATAAGAACCTCTTCAGTACCAGCCTGCTGCATGGGTTCATCTTCGCGAGGAGGAGAAGGTGGAACTTGCTGCAAGGGTATTGGGGTAGGATCAGCAGAGACGTTCTGAAGGCGGCGCTCTTTGTTAACTTTCGGTTTGCTTGATCTCGCCCTGGCCTTCTGACACTTTTCCTCTTGAGCTCTTCTCCGAGCGAGATCAGCCTGGTGAGCAATCTCCTCGTTTCTCCTGTCACACAGTTGAGATACTTCCATGTGCAAGCGAGAGTGCCACTCAATTTTCTCATTGCGCAAGACGCTCAGAGCCTTGGTGAGTTCAACAATTTCTTTGTTCCTCTTTTTCCTTTCGGACTCATATTTGGCCTCATTTCTCATTTGCTCGACAACTTGTTTTTCTTTGACAACTTTGTTGAGCTTCTTGGAGATTTTCTTCAGCTCAATAAAATGCTTCGTCACCAATTTGGTAACATCATCGGGCAAACCGAGATCGCACACATCATTAGCATTAGCATCATAAGCAGCGCTTTCAATTACATCAATCATGAAATTGAAGTCATATTTTTATTCCTCTGTGGAAGCAGGAACATTGAGCTTGGCCTTTTTGGCAGCCACATCTTCTTTCTCTTCTGACTGTAGCTTTCTCTTCGTAGCGGCACCTGACAAAGTTCTCGGGGCCGCAAAACTCGAAGGTTTATCAGTGGATGGCATAGGTGCATGCCTGGGAGACTTCCTCGGTGATGGCAATATTTTCACTGGCGAAGGACTCAAATGTGGCTTGTTGAGAATGGCGGGACGATCATACAATGGAATTTCATCTGGGGTTCCTTCATCGGATAACTCATCAGACGAGTCGGGAACAACCTTCTTGGTTCTTTTGACAAGGGTTTTCTTTCGTGGTGCACGAGGGGAAACCGATTTCTCAGACTTGCTTCCCTTCGAAGCTGATGCACGTTCCTTCTTTTTCTGCACGTCTTGCTGGGTTAGTGCGACGTTTCTAGCTTCGACTTGATTCTTCTTAGCTTCTCCGGCTTCACGTTTGGCCTTGGCTTTCGCCCTTTTAGCCACTTCCTCGAGGAAATCTGCGATAGTTTTGAGGGAGTCAGGATGAGCATTTGCTGGCTGAGGTGGCCTGACTTTTTCATCATCTGGGCCTATGCAATTTTCTGCAATGCAGTCATTCCATGGTGGCGTGAAGGCAAATAGGATCTGGTACTTTTCGCGAACATTTTGATAACGGAACCATTTGCCAGCCCAGTGGCGGCGAATTCTCTGCAACTTGTTGTTGCGATCTGTTGTTGATTCTCCTTCAGGTGGAGTTCTGTAGCTTTCGGGATCTGACATCTCAGCAGTAGTGTTCTTTTCTCTGCCACGACCGCCCTTTTTGGGATTTTCATCGGAGAAGATGGTTAGAGCGTCAGTGACCAATTCATCCTCGGGCTAACTGTGAGCAGAGGGAATTTCTTCCGAATCTTCTTCAGACACAGACTCTTGTCTCTTTTTTGGGGCCTTGGGTGGCTTCGAGGATTTTCCTCCTCCTGTCATTCTCATTCGTTCTGATCTTGGTGGGAACTGAGGCAAATATCCTTCAGAATCTGAGTGTTCTTCCGAACTCTGTGACATGACCAACCTGTGAAATAGAATAGATGCGAGGGAAAAACAAGGTAGGGTCATAAGCATGCACAGAACTATTTTTGAATGAAAAAGATTTTAGGAGGATTAGGGAACCCATGGAAATCCAATTAGATATCCTTGATAGATTTTACAAGCTAGCCTCAGATGATACAGGGTAGATTGAAAACCATCTAATCTTTCGGACAACACATATGAATCCAAGATGAGGAGACCGAGTGCGAGGAAGAACTACAAACCGCACTAGTCAAATCCTAGTGATTCCTAAAGATCTACTGCAGTGAAATAAATCGAGATAAATTAAGATGGTAAGAACTGCCCAAGAACAGAGAGATGGAGACGAGCAGTTCCAGATCTAGGCGCCCTAACTTGGCAACTTAGATCAACTACGACAATGTGGGAAGGAGGATTACCACACCGGCGTGATCAGCTGCGACGAGGCTTCACCGGAGTTGCTCGGCGGAGATTCTCGCCGGAGTTGCTTCGAGCTCGGGCTCGGATGAGGGTGAAACGAGGGTTTGTGTGAATGAAGAAGACGCGACGAGATGTATTTATAGCTGGAGGGCTGAACCACCCCACCAAAATCTACGGCCTACAGATGCGGGACGTTCCGCATTCAACGGACACGATCACGATCAAAAAAGATCGTGGGCACGTGGCAACCGTTTCCTGCGAAAATCTCGGGAAGAGAGCGGGAGGACGAAAGGTATGAAGGGCACAACGCCAAAAATGAGTAAATGTTCGAAGATAATTTCTTTCGCGACCAAGGACGTCGGAGAGAGATTTACTTCAGATCAAATTGCATGCTCATGACGGACAGCATAGATTTAGATGAGAGAGAATAGAGGGATAAAAGGGTCCGAAACAAATCACTCAGGCAAACAAGAAGAAACGCCAAACGAGAGAAGCTATGAGTGAGTTGTTCATCGGACGAAACACAAACACGACGACTCGAAAAAAAACAACAATCAAAGAACAAATAAACACAAAGAACTAGCACCAACAATATAGATCTCAGGGCAAAGGATATACGATCAAAATCCCTGAGAGCGAGTTCCTGCAAGATGGGTTAGTTCTTTCTCGCAAGCCACACTTGTGTGGGTGGCGCAGATCTCATTTGTCTTGACTGATCAGGGACATTCCTTCGTTGATTTCCGTAGATCACCTGTGTATCTCGAGAGTAATCATAAGAGTAAGCATTGAAATTGTTCCCAAAGACATGAGCATAATGATTCGAAGAGATGCGCATATACTCCTTTTGTCGAAGGTTTAGCTGACATGCATTCGAGGAAGTTGCAGTCCCATACTGCGATGGATTTTCATTTCCTCGAGGAGAATTGCTCTGCAGGTTCAGGTTAGCAGTGACAGATAGATTTTCAATGATACATTTCTTCACCCAGATTTGCTTTTTGGGTGAACTAGACCTGCAGTTAGTCCCAACATATCGAGCGAAAACCTTACCATTCTGTTGTTTGAAAACTTTGTAGTTTGAGTCATCAGACTCGACAGAACCAACCGGAATGGGAGTGTCATATCTAGACAGGAGCGCAGGTTCGAGAGTTTTGCTCCCAGCAAGAACCCAACTTGTTCGAGGATATTGCTCGGGAGTCCAGTAGGTTCCATCAACGTTGAGTTTCCTTTTGAAACCCAATCCTTCTTTTCGGGCGTTTTTGTGCAGTATTGACTTCTTGAGCACATCACAAAGTGTTTGATGCCCTTTGAGGCTCTTTAGCATACCAGTCTCAAGCAAGTTCTTTAGCCTGCAATTTTCATCAGAAATAGCAACAAATTCCTCGGAGCAGGGGGTTAGAGATTTGGTTCGAAGTAGTTGCAATATTCTTGATGGCAGCATTAGATGTTTCAGCATTTGACTCAGCATTGCTACGTTCTAGGCATTTTAAGCAAGGAGGCACAAAACCATCAGGAAGGTTATTAGATTGCTCGGCAAAGAGAGAAGATTTTTCTTTCGCAAGCACGTTATAAGACTCTTTCAGTGACCTGAGTTCTTGATTCCTGTCAAGGAGTTCATCTGATAAATTCTCGTAGTCAACTGTAAGAGAATCATATCGTTCGGAAAGATCATCAAACGTTGAGGAGAAAGCATCATGCTTTTCAGTCAAGTTTTGATTTTTCTCCATCTCTTCGACCAGTAATTCTTCGGTTTTCCTGAGATTCATCTCAAGTCATTCTAGCTCATCTTGTTGAGATTTTGCAATCTTAACAAGTTTAGCATAGGCAATGTATTCAGAGGAATATGCAGTCTTAGATTTTTGGTGCTTAGCTGATACCTGATCCTTTGAGGTTTTTGCCATGAGACAAAATGCAACAGGTTCATCATCACTTGAAGTATTGTCATCCGTATCTGATTCGAGAGACTTCGCGGATGGTTCATATGCGACGAATGCATTACCTCTTCCTAGGTTTCTGTAAAACTCTTCGTCTTCTGATTCGGAGTCAGATAATTCATCTTCAGATTCCATATTCATTTCTGCACACACTCTAGTCAGCTGCGATATTTTCTTCAGATTGGATTCAATGGTCGCTCTTGTTTGCACGTCAGTGACTGGTCTCGACGAAGAAGATGATGCGGTAGCTTCATTTTTCTTCGAGAGCTTAGTGTGACGATCCACTTGAATGAATCCAGAGCAGTGACGATTAGTCCATCTGTTGCTGTGTTTTTCATCTTGTTCCCAACAAGGACAGTCTGCTATGAAGTGACCAGGTTGTTTGCACTTGAAGCATTTCATTTCTTTCGGAGGAAATTTCCTAGACGATCCAGGCATGTCAACTTCATCATCATTTGTGAGACATAGATTCTGTCTTCTGAGATAGCTTAGTCTTTCAGTGAGCATTTCCATTTCTCTTGTGATAGAGCGTTGATTATCGATATCTTCTTCTTGAGGACTACCATAGTGAGATAGAATTTCCCCTTCGCTTTCCGAAGAAGATTCTTGAATCCCGTTCTCAAGTTCCATCTTTTCTTCGTGAATGGACAACAGCGTCATGATCTCGACATAGTGAAGTTCTTCATAGTCTGGTCTTTGCTTGATTTCAGTCACGATTGGATTGTAGGTTGCATCAAGAGCACTTAGTAGCTTGTTGACCACATCTCTATCAGTGATATCTGTTACTCCACGTTGGCGAAGCCTTTCAACGATATTTGTCAACCGATCAGTGAGTTCCATAGCACTTTCCTTACGAAGACTTCTGAACCCAGCGAACATGGCACGAAGCATATCTGTGTGTTGATCTGTTCTGGCGATAAATTCTTCATGAACATCTTTGATGGCATCCCAGAGTTGCTTAGCAGTGTCAAGTTTTCGGAACCGAATAAAGATATCTCTCGAGATGCTGTTGCTGATAATATCTTTTGCTTGAGCATCCAACTGTATCATAACTTCGTCATTCGAAAAGGAGCATCAGGATGCCTAACAGTGTATCCACCTTCCACAATTTGCCAAAGTTCAATGTTGATAGCTTGAAGTCTGATTTTCATTCGATCTCTCCAGTAGATATAATCATTTCCATCGAAGATAGGAAACCTTTCAGAGTGCGAGGATCTACCTGCATACGTCATACTAAAAACTCCAAGTTTTTTAGGCCTTTAATAAACAGAGACAGGGAGAACCTGGCTCTGATACCAAATGTTAGGACCGAGAGTATATCGACCAGAGGGGGGGTGAATGGGAGATTCAAAATTTCTTTCGAATGTTTTGAACCGATCCCAATCACGGCAGCGGAAATAATGTTCGGTAGCAACGCACTCAATTTAGCTCACTACCAAGGACCAAATCTATCAATAAAGAATGCATCAATTTTATCGAGTGATGAATATCACAAGTCCAACTTGATCGATAAAAATGCAACTAGCAATCTGGAGCTCAATTACGAGAGAAAACTAAGTATGACTGCGATAGAAATGCAGGGTGAATGAATATGGCATGAGATGTGATCACGCAGACATAAGGTATTGCGATGATAAACAAGTTAACTTGATGCGAGGTGAAGAACGATAATAACGCGACAGATAGTTGATGAACTGTGATTGATCAGGTACAACTATCGGCACTGAGCACGAATGTAAACTGCTGAAGGAAATGCAGTAATGTAAAGCGAACCAGTGGTGCTCGATGGCGACAGAAGAATTTGGTAGACCAGTTCGCCTTTCTGCCAAAGGACTATGCCTGGTTGGAGGGGTTGTGATTTAACACAGAGGATAAACTCTCCTTGCCCTGTTCTCCTTCAACTCGGAGCTGATCAGACTCCAGTTGATTTCACTCGTGGTAGATACTTGTCGGCGATCTCCAAACCTTCACTGAAGATAAACTCTCTTCAGCTCTCTTCGTGAACCACAAGACTCTTGGTTGCTGAAGATCTCACTCGGTGAAGACAATACTCTTCGACACTCGAGCCGACACCTATCCGTCTAGAGAGTGGGCAACTCTCAAGAGTAATAGGTACAAGAACTCTAACTCAGAACTACCGTGATGCTCAACCACTGTCTATGTTTTGGCTCTTGATTTTTCTCTCGGTGGATTTTAAACTCAGATCACTCGGAGAGGGGATGCTCAATCAATCTTCTCAGAAATCTTAAGCGTAGCAGCCAACGGGCAACGTTGGAGCGGGGTGGCTATTTATAGCCGCAGCCTTCCCGGATGGGAAATGACCAAATTGGACATGTGGAGCAGCCAATGGCCGAACGACACGAGTCCAACAGTCGGAATTTGAGCATAACGGTAACATTACGTGCGGAGCAAGTAATGCTAACTCCTCAGTTCGAAAGATATCTCCTACAACAACGAAGAACAACGTCTTCTGCTGGCAGGTAATCATTCGAAGCATAAAGAGATTTCTCTCGGTCTCGCATAGGTTTGGGCTGAGCATCACAGCGGATCTAAGCTTCGAGAACCTATACCCCTCTTAATAGTACGGAGGTCCTATGACTCAAAGGAATGAAAGAAGAACAACGAAAAGAATGCTACGTCTTCACTTCGTCTTCGTCTTCCATCACTGCAGTCAATTTCTTCGGACGCGATCACCGAACCAATTGCTTTGCGTCAGCAATAAACATTCAAGGGGTCAACTCGTTCACTTCATTCTTCTCGGTTGCTCATTCTCTTCTTCGACGTAGATAATCTTTGGTGAAGTTCCTCGAACTGTACACCTGAGACAGCATTCTCTTCGGCACTGCATGGACTATTTCTTTCTGTGTGCACTAGCAAACAAATCAGTCCATGCCTGTTTCTGTCAACAATCTCCAAAACACAAGAGGGCAAGTATTGCACCAACATTAACCCATTGTGATAAAAACTTTGTTAAAAATGGCTCATCTGTGGCTTTGTAATAGCTTTTGAGCTGAAACTCCATAGTCCACTAATGCCGTCGAGCACTTTAGTATTTTGCCTGTGAACTGATGATGCTTTTGCGATGAAAAAAAATCCTTGGCCGTGGTTGCAGTACAACCCGACAAATATGTGTGGAGAAATCCATAAGTGATGTAGTCTACCACAAAGCATGTGTGGAATAACCCAAAACCCGGTCAATTAAATGACCCGGCATTATATGTGACCCGACTTTATTTGTAACCCGGGAATTTAGAAAAAATTGATACCTGCAAAGAAAATGCATAGATAGACAGATGTATATATATAGAGAAATAAATAGCATATGACATATAAAAAATAAATAACAAGCCGGCTTTCGAGGCACGACATGAAGACTGGCTTTCGAGGCTCGAGTCTAATTTGCTTCCGTGAAGCAGGCTTTTTGGCCTCTTTTGGTTTGTCCTAGCTCTCTGAAAGCAGGCTCTCACGTGACTTAACCGGTGTTTTAACTTTGATGAATTCAGGGTCACCTCTGTGATTGACTCATCAGGCGTTCACCGGGTCACCTTTTCGGAGTAGTATCTTGCTAACAAGCAGGTATAACCAGGAATAATATTTGGCGTATGCCGGGTCAAGAGGGTGAGAAAGCCAAACTCGGTGAGTTGGAAGCCCCCAAGTGACCATATGATCATGGAAAATCTCAGCATAGGATATACAAGAGACAATGCTACTACTGCAAAACATCTGGGGTCCAGATAAACCGGCTTTATTCCATTGATCATAATTGAGCAGGATACCCATGTTTAGACCGTGCATCATGGCAACTAGCCTTCTTTGGTAACCTTACTTTTTGCCACTATGGCAGGGTACCCATGTTTGAACTGCGCATCGTGGCAGCTAGTCCTCTTTGGCAACCTTTACTTTTTCGCCAATAAGGAAGGATACCTATGTTTGAACTGTGCATCGTGGCAGCTAGTCCTCTTTGGCACATTTAATTTTTCCCCAATAAGGCAGCAGCCCTCGGGACCGGGTTGTCTTCCCTGCAACGACCCGAGGTTCTTGTATTTGTTGAACCTGGCCGAATCTGCCGAGTCATGTCTGTGTAGCCCCCAACTCTTAAGTCGACTCGAGGAGTTGGCTTGAGATTCTTTATACTGGGCTGTGGCATAAACCGGCGTATAGTTGACAACTGAAAAATGGAATTTATTGAAGCCGGAGGCGATGTGGTGAGTTGATGATTTTTGCGATGCTCGTCGTATGTCCTCCCATTCCTTGATATTCTCTCTTGGTCCGGCTCTCCTGGCTCTTCCAGGGCCATTCTCTTTTCTGTTTCTCCGCTGCCGGCAATTGGCTTTTGAATTGCCGGCTCAACGGTGGTCGGCTCACCTAGCTTCTCTAGGGATGGTTCCTTCGTGGCCGACTCTCCTATTTCCTCGATGTGCTGAAGCAGGCCGGACCATGGGGATGGCAGGTCAATGCGCCTATCCATTGGGCAACCTAGCGTGGGTGGAGGCTGGCACCGGCTCCGGCGTCGTCGCGCAAGACTGATAATATATATATTTTTTCCTCTTTTTTTTGCTCCAGCGTTGTTGGAGTAGACCGAACCGCGGGGCGGCGGCTTGTGTTCGTGTCCGTGGAGGCTCCTAGCTCATAGTGAGCGAGCGAGACCCTGGTATGTTGATGTTGACCGGACCGCGGGGGCGGCGTCCTGCGCGCGTCCGTTGGGCAGCTCGTACAGGCAAGCGTGGCCCCGGCGTGTTGATGTAGACCGAACCGTGGGGCAGCGGGTTGTGCGTCCGTTCACCGGGCAACCCGCGCAGACGGACACTGGTACGGTCTCCGGGTTTCGTTGTAAACTGGACCGCGGGGGCGGTGGCTTGCGCGCGTGTCCGTCGAGTAGTGCGGCATGGACGGCGCTGGCGCATGATGTTGGCGCGAGCTCTGTATTCGTGATATCACGCCACCTTTGTAATGAATAATTTTCCTGCATATAAAAATAATGTAGGGCAGAGTAGTTGTTCTCAGATGAATTAATATGTGCTGAAAACATAAATAAGATGAATAGCACCTATTGCTTTTTTAGATGTATGTGGATGTAGCAATTAGAGTGCAGTCAGTCTTCACGTATGTGTCCTTCATGGGATGATTTTTTTATCTGATTTGTAGCTGTTCAGCGCATGCCTGCGCAGCTTGCTGGTGGGCTGGCCGTGGCCTTGGGACTTATAGTTCCTGGTCTTGCGACTTGCGCCGGCTGCTGCTCCTTTCTCTCTTTTTTCTGTTTTGATCCAAACACCAAGCATGACCATTCCTACACGTGGGAAGTAGTACTCCTAGTTGATCATGATAGTGCCTTTTTAATTAATGTAGCCTTGATTCCCATGCTCATCAAGTAGTAGTACTAGATCAGTTTTGTCTTTGTTTTGACACGGCCATGTGAAGTAGTAGCCTGACAGCCGCTATGCGTGGGCTTGTTTTTTCAAGCTCTACACTTCCTGACACATCGTAGGCAGACGTGACACGCGCTAGTGGATGCGGCCGGGTTTGATGTGATGAATTGACAGCGGATGCCTGGGGAGTTGGGAACCCTGCTGATTCTTGCTCCAACACTATGCAGAGATTCCTCGGACTGTCTCTTTTGCTGGACGCCGCCATAAGGAAATTGAGGCACTAGCTTGAGCCTTCACGTAAAAAGGTAACAACAACGAAATGCCTTTGGTTTTGCCTGTTGCCGCCGCTGTAGAATTCCTATGGACTTGTAGCACCACAGCGGAAATTTCCTGTCCGTCAACCTGCGACTTGACAAATCGCCCAAGGCTGCCACTGCAAAATCTCTCATCTCGGACTCGGCGGATCACCACGGTGCGTGCGGTGGCCGCATAGCACACAACCCTAAAATCTCTCAGTCTCAATCTCGTACACGCCGTTCCGATTATTCATCGATGATGTGGATGCTTCTGCGCCAGCTCTTCTTCATCCGGCACATCCTGAGCTTCTCGATCCCTGAAGAGCTCCCTCCAAGAACACAACACCACCGTGCACTGGCCCCACGGTGGGCGCCAACTGTCGTGGTTTTGTCACGGCAAGATGTCCTCGTGAAAGGACTTAATGGTGAGGCCATCGCACCTAGGTGGTAGCTTGAACGGGGATGATCGGAATCGAGAGACGTGAGTTTTACCCAGGTTCGGCCCCTCACGGTGGAGGTAAAAGCCTACATCCTGCTTGATTGATATTGATGATGATGATCTCGATTACAAGGGTGCTGTTTCGCTACCTCTAATCTCGAGAGCTTCTACTTTGATCTTGTCTAAAACTTGTCTGTCTATCTTCCCCCCTCCCTCTTGGGGTGCCTTGCCCCTCCTTATATAAGTTGAAGGGCCAGCTTACATGTAGAGTCCTAGTAGGACTACAACTAGTCTATTTTCTATTACAAGTCGAATCCTAGTCCGGGTCTTTCTTCCGAACTGATCTACCCAGGCCAGGTCTTCTCACCGGGCCGGGTCTTCAATCTGAGCCGGGTCTACCCAGGCCGGGTCTCGCTTCCCTTTTCAGGTTCCTTCCAGGGTCCAGCCCATAGAGAGCCGGCCCATTTAATGACATGCGTGACCCGGTTATGGGCCCTTTGGTCCTGCCGGGTTATGCCTTGGGATGCCAGGTCTAGCCGCGGGTAATTCCCCCGACAGCGGCGGAGGTTACCATCTCCGTGCCCTTTGCCGTAGCCTTCTTCTTGGACCAACTCTTCTTGAACTTAGCCGACTTCTGCACCATCAACACTTGATGCGTGCCTTTCTTAATATCCTGCTCTGCCACCTTGAGCATCCCATGCAATTCAGTGAGCTTCTTATCCATACCGTGCATATGATAGTTCGAAATGAACGTCCCATAGCTAGGTGGAAGACAACCCAGAACTGCATCTGTAGCCAGCTCATCCAAGAGCGGGAAGCCTAACCGATCCAAAGCTTGCACATATCCGATCATCTTGATCACATGCGGGCTCAGTGGATCACCTTCCTTCAGCTTGCAATCCATCAAGGATCGCCAGATGTTGAACCTTTCGGTCCTAGCTTGTGTCTGAAACATGTTCTTGAGACTCTCGATCATATCGTAAGCCTCAATGTTTTCAAAATGCTGTTGCAAATCGGGCTCCATACAAGCCAGCATCAGACAGCTGATCTCCGTTGATTCATCAACAAGTTTCTGGTAGGCATTCCTGGTTGTGGCATTAGCATTGTCGGCAGGTTCCTCTAGAAGTGGATCCTCTAGAACATGTTCCTTTTTATCATGCTTGAGAACAATTCTCAAATTTCTATACCAGGTGGTAAAGTTTGTTCCATTAAGTTTATCCTTTTGCAAAATTGATTTCAATGCAAAGTTGGGTTGAGCAGGTGGTGACATTGATCTACAACAGAAAAATATGCAATCACTAAGCAATGTGTTTATGTAGAGTAATTCAAGCCTAAACAGAAATACTCCCACTGAAGTTGGCATCCCTCCGCAAACTCTCAGTGATTCAGGATCCGACTAGCGCATGCGACTAGTGAGCTTTAGCATCACTGCTAGCCAACGTTCCTATCCGGTAAGCAACTCTTTGCTAATCACATCTCTATATGACTCCTGTCGGTTGGGAAGGTATCTTATACCCCAGTCCCAACATTCTTTGCCACAAGGCCCAAAACCGTTTTGATAGCCTTGTCAAGTTAAACTGATGCAGTGCATATCCGTGTCTGACACGAACCCTTCAGTTCAAGGACACCTAGTAGCACCCCAATTTTATGAGCCCACTACTAGACGTACTTGATGTGCGAAGGTGCAACATCGGGGATGGCAATTCGCTTGATATTAATGAGGGATCTTTCTACCATTTTAACATGCATAGAAACTTATTAAGAAGCATAACAATCACAAATAAACATATATTGTGAAATAGTATGGCTCCTTCATGGACGTTCTTCCAGGTCGGCTCTGACTCTGATGACCATCTAGGACTCCATCTTGTTCATCACGCCGGGACGCCAAGCCACGAACTTGATCTCGGTCCTTCAACTACTGCAACTAGTAATGAATTTTACAGAGAATCACAGGTCGACACGCAGGTCGTTATACATTATAATGACATCACTTTGGCTCCTGCCGGCTGACAAATCATGACATGTAGGCCGTGTATAATTTACACACATGCATCACATACTCATGAGCCATACTATTCACATCAAACCTGCAAAACAAAGTTATGCATAGAATCGCATTCTACCGGTTTGAGTGATCGTGTATGAAATACAAGGCGCTACGCATACGGCGGTTAGCGGGCGGGGTTCGAAGGGGCAGCGCCCGACGTTTTTGGAAATCACAGATCACATCTGTACTACGATCACGCCGAATTTTCTGATCTGACCGATCTTATCGATCATCGCGAATCCGATTCGGATTTACATTTCACTGTTAACCACGATGGCAGAAACCGACCGGTAGGGGTAGGTTGTGGCATGACCTCATTGATTCCGATTATTAGAAAACATAGCCTCAATGATCCCCATGTGCAATTGATCTCATCAACCATGCACATAGCCGATCTCATAAACAACAACTTATCTCATCTGCCGCCTCCACATATCAAATATGCATCCGATCTGAATCCAAATCCTATAGCAGAGGCTTTGATACCACTAATGGGATCTACAGTAGGGTGCGTCGACTGCAAATTAAAAATTCCTACCACAGAACATCCAAGAACATGCTACGAGAGATGGATCACGGATCATTACCACTAGACGCGCTGTGCCGTGCATCGGAAGTAGAGTTGGGGCAGCGCGTCCGCGGCGTTCATCTCCTCCTCGTGCGATCTCCCTCGAACAGCCGGTCGTCGGATCCCACGTATAGGTTCGCCGGAGCGGCGCAAGTGCACCGCCTCTAACGGTATCCGCGCGTGCAGGAGGAACACCGTGTGGCGGACTGCTAGGTCCGATCACACAGTCGGCGGCGAGTGGAGGTGGCTAGTTGCAACACATGCAAAGCCCTAATGACGGCACAAAGCGATCAACCAAATGAGTGTGCCGCACCTCCACTATATATAGGCATCCGTCGCGGGCTCAACACTTGGGCCTCGCACGGATCCTAAAGCCCAAAGTCTATTTGGCCTGGATCCGAGTCCGAGTAGGATCACATCTGACTCGTGGAGTTGGACCCAGCCTCACAGGTTCCTTCCCTTAAGAGCGCGACCCCTTAGGTTCAAGTCGACTCAATCGCAGTTCGGATCACCTCTGACCTGCTCGGTTGGTAGCGGCCTCTAGCAAGGCATGCCGACCACCAAGTAGACAATGAAGCCGGTAGGCGAACATGTACAACATGTCACACTTCTGTTCCCTTTGCCACACGATATATATTGTCGGACTCAAGGCGAGTATGTCATCCTTGTGCTAGCCCGACCTCTTTCCCGTTCCAGTGATGTCGACCACAAACCAGATTATCTCATAATTTTTGTCGCATGGCCATGCTTATCTTGGTCGGATCACACGAGGGGCCTAGAGTATATCTCTCCTGATCGGAGGGGCAAATCCCATCTTGCTCGACCATGTCTCGCAGCATGGGTCTGGACAAGCCCGAAACCTACCTTTGTAACTGCCCAGTCACGGAGTAGCGTTTGGTCGGCCCAAAGCAGGTTTGTCACCATCCCGAGTACATGCGCCAGCTCAGGTCTTAGGACATAGAACGTATGTTGTACTAGAGACTCACAGATGACATATCGCTGCGTCTCATAGTTGGGTCTGTCTGACTCGGACCTTATCTGGACTCGGATCCGACTATGTCGAATCCAACCAGATCTTTCCGAGTCCATATTATCCGGTTAGCATCCAATGCTCCATGCCTAGTGAGACCGAGCCATCCACCGTGTCACATGCTAGTCTAGTCAGCTACGCGTCCACACAGCCCTTTCGACTAGAGACCTTTTAGGACAGTCATCATACAATGCATAGTCTCACAAACAAGTCACATACTTGCTGATACACATCATTGATAATGTCGACTATCTTTATTCATAAACACATAGGAAATATCATCATACATGATTGCCTCTAGGGCATATCTCCAACACCCTACGGGTTCGAGAACATGCAGACATGACCGAGACTCCTCTCCGGTCAATAATCAATAGCAGGACCTGGATGCCCATATTGACTCCCACATATTCAACGAAGATCTTTATCAGTTGAACCACGATGTCAAGGATTCAGTTAATCCCGTATGTAATCCCCTTTGTCCGGCGATATGTTACTTGCCCAAGATTCGATCATCGGTATCGCCATACCTAGTTAAATCTCGTTACCGGCAAGTCTCCTTACTCATTCCGTAATACAACATCCCCATGACTAAACTCATTAGTCACATGCTTGCAAGCTTCTTGTGATGCTATATTACCGAGAGGGCACAGAGATATCTCTCTGTCACACGGAGTGACAAATCCTAGTCTCGATCCATGCAACCCAACAAATACCTTCGAAGATACCTGAAGAGCACCTTTATGATCACCTAGTTATGAAGTGACATTTGATAGCTCACAAAGTATTCCTTCGGTATCCGAGAGTGGCATGATCTCATGGTCTAAGGAACAGATACTTGACATTACGAAAGCTATGGCGAAGTGAACTTAGTGATACGATCAGATGCTAAGCTTCCGGTTGGGTCTGTCCATCACATCATTCTCCTAATGATGTGATCCCATTATTAAATGACAACTCATGTATATGGTTAGGAAACCTTAACCATGTTTAATCAACGAGCTAGTCTAGTAGAGGCTCACTAGGGACACTTTATTCATTTATGTATCCACACATGTATTTAAGTTACCGGTCAATACAATTATAGCATGGATAATAAACATTTATCATGAACAAGGAAATATGATAATAACATCTTTATTATTGCCTCTAGGGCATATTTCCAACAGTCTCCCACTTACACTAGAGTCAATAATCTAGTTTACATAGTTATGAATCTAACACCCATCGAGTTCTGGTGCTGATCATGTTTTACTCGTGGAAGAGGTTTAGTCAACGGGTCTGCCACATTCAAATCTGTATGTACTTTGCAAATCTCTATGTCTCCATCCTTAATGTCATTATGGATGGAGTTGAAGTGACGCTTGATATGCTTGGTCTTGTTGTGAAACATTGTCTCCTTGGCAATAGAAATGGCACTAGTGTTGTCACAATAGAGAGTCATTGGATCCGATGCACTAGGTACCACTCCTAGATCGGACATGAACTCCTTCATCCAGACTCCTTTCTGCCCTGCTTCCGAAGCAGCTATATATTCCGCTTCACATGTAGATCCCGCTACCACGCTCTACTTGGAACTACTCCAACTGACTGCTCCACCATTCAAAATAAATATGTATCCGGTTTGAGACTTTGAGTCATCCAGATCAGTGTCAAAGCTGGCATCGACGTAACCCTTTATGACGAGCTCTTTATCACCTCCATAAATGAGAAACATTTCCTTAGTCCTCTTTAGGTACTTAAGGATATTTTTGACTGTTATCCAGTGATCCACTCCTGGATCACTCTGGTACCTCCCAGCCAAACTTATTGCAAGGCAAACATCAGGTCTGGTACACAGCATGGCATACATGACAGAGCCTATGGCTGAGGCATAGGGGATGACTTTCATCCTTTCCCTTTCTTCTGCCGTGGTTGGGCTTTGAGTCTTACTCAATTTCACACCTTGCAACACAGGCAAGAACCTCTTCTTCGACATGTCCATTTTGAACTTCTTCAAAACTTTGTCAAGGTATGTGCTTTGTGAAAGTCCTATCAGGCGTCTTGATCTATCTCTATAGATCTTAATGCCAAATATGTAAGCAGCTTCACCGAGGTCTTTCATTGAAAAACTCCTATTCAAATAACCCTTTATGCTTTCCAGAAATTCTATATCATTTCCAATCAATAATATGTCATCCACATACAGTATTAGAAAAGCTATAGAGCTCCCACTCACTTTCTTGTAAATACAAACTTCTCCATAAGTCTGTATGAAGCCAAAAGCTTTGATCACCTCATCAAAGCGAATATTCCAACTCTGAGATGCTTGCACCAGTCCATAGATGGATCGCTCAAGCTTGCATACCTTATTAGCATCCTTAGGATCGACAAAACCTTCCGGTTTCATCATACACAACTCTTCCTTAAGGAAACCATTAAGGAACGCTGTTTTGACGTCCATTTGCCAGATTTCATAATCGAAAAATGTAGCAATTGCTAACATAATCCTGACAGACTTCAACATCGCTACGAGTGAGAAAGTCTCATCGTAGTCAACCCCTTGAACTTGTCAAAAACCCTTTGCGACAAGTCAAGCTTTATAGATGGTGACATTACCATCAACGTCCGTCTTTTTCTTAAAGATCCATTTGTTCTCAATGGCCTTTCGGTCATCAGGTAAGTCTACCAAAGTCCACACTTGGTTTTCGCACATGGATCCTATCTCGGATTTCATGGTCTCAAGCCATTTGTCAGAATCCGGGCTCATCATTGCTTCTTCATAGTTTGTAGGTTCACCATTGTCCAACAACATGACTTCCATGACAGGATTACCATACCACTCAGGGGCGGTACATGTCCTGGTCGACCTACGAAGTTTAGTATTACCTTGATTTGAAGTTTCATGATCATCATCATTATTTTCCTCTCTGGCTGGTGTAGGCATCACGGGAACTTCTTTCTGTGATGCGCTACTCTCCAATTCGAGAGAAGATACGATGACCTCATCAAGATCTACCTTCCTCCCACTCACTTTTTTTGAGAGGAACTCCTTCTCTAAAAAGGACCCATTCTTGGCAACAAAGATCTTGCCCTCGGATCTGTGATAGAAGGTATACCCAATTGTCTCTTTAGGGTACCTATGAAGACGCACTTCTCCGCTTTGGGTTCGAGCTTATCAGGCTGAGCATCCCATCCCCAAACTTTAAGAAACAATAGCTTAGGTTTCTTACCAAACCATAATTCATACGGTGTCATCTCAACGGATTTAGACCGTGCCCTATTTAAAGTGAATGCTGTTGTCTGCTACTTGTAGACTGCGTTGGTATTTCCCCGAAGAGGAGAGGATGATGCAGTATAGTAGAGATAAGTATTTCCCTCAGTTAAGAACCAAGGTTATCAATCCAGCAGGAGAACCAAGCAAAATTCCGTTAATCACACCAGCACACACAAGAGCAAACACTTGCACCCAACACAAATAAGAGGGTTGTCAATCCTCTTAGCGGTTATTTGTCAAGGATTAAATCTTATAGAGATAAAAAGATAAACTAAAATACTAATAAAAATAAAAGTAAATAAATTGCAGCAAGGTATTTTTAGGTTTTTTATATATGATAAAGTAGACCCGGGGGCCATAGTTTTCACTACAGGCTTCTCTCTCGAACACATAGCACACGGTGGGTAAACAAATTACTGTTGGGCAATTGATAGAAAAGCAAATAATTATGATGGATTCATGGCAATGATCATGTATATAGGCATCATGTCCGAGACAAATAGACCGACTCCTGCCTGCATCTACTACTATTACTCCACCCATCGACCGCTATCCAACATGCATCTAGGGTATTAAGTATGAAACAGAGTAACGCCTTAAGCAAGATGACATGATCTAGACAAAGTAAACTCAAGTAATATGATTAAACCCCATCTTTTTGTCCTTAATGGCAACAATACAAATACATGTCATGTCCCCTTCTGTCACTGGGATTGAGCACCTCAAGATTGAACCCATCACAAAGCACCTCTCCCATTGCAAGACAAATCAACCTAGTAGGCCAAACCAAATCGATAGATCGGAGAGAAATACAAAGCTATAATAATCATGCATAAAAGAGTTCAGAGAAGACTCAAATATTCTCATGAATAATCTGATCATAAACTCACAATTCATCGGATCCCAACAAACACACCGCAAAAGAAGATTGCATCGGATAGAACTCCAAGAACATCGAGGAGAACATGGTGTTGGTGTTGAAGATCAAAGAGAGAGAAGAAGCCATCTAGCTACTAGCTATGGACCTGTAGGTCTGTGGTAAACTACTCACACATCATCGGAAAGGCAACAAGGTTGATGAAGAAGCCCTCCGTGATCGATTCCCCCTCCGGCAGAGTACCGAAAAAGGCCTCCAGATGGGATCACGGAAGAACAGAGGCTTGCGGCGGTGGAAAGGTTTTCTCTTCTATCTCTCCAGTACATTGAGAATATTTTAGAATTTATAGCGCTGGAATTAGGTCAGGAGGGGCAACGAGGGGCCCACAAGCCAGGGGGCGCGCCCTACCCCCTGGGCGCTCCCTCCAGGCTTGTCGCCTATTAGTGGCTCTTCTGGTCTTCTCCCGAAGCTTTGTGGGTCTCTTCTGGTCCAGAAAAAAATAATCCAAAGTTTTTTTTAATCATTTGGACACTTTTTGATAATGATTTTCTGCAAAGGCAAAAACAAGCAGAAAACAGCAACTGGCACTCAGCACTGGGTTAATAGGTTAGTCCCAAAAAATGATAGATAATGGCATATAATTGCATATAAAACATCCAAGATTGATACTATAATAGCATGGAATAATCAAAAATTATAGATACGTTGGAAACGTATCAAGCATCCCCAAGCTTAATTCCTGCTCATCCTCGAGTAGGTAAATGATAAAAAAATAGAATTTTTGATGTGGAATGCTACCTATCATGTTTCATCATGTAATCTATCTCTTACGGTATGAATAATAAGTTCCGAATGATTCAAAGCAATAGTCTATAATTTGATATAAAGACATCAATACTCAGGCATACTAATAAACAATCATGTCTTTCAAAATAAAAATGCTAAAGAACATTATCCCTACAAAATCATATAATCCTGTCATGCTCCATCTTCTTAACACAAAGTATTTATCATGTACTACCCCGGTTTTAGCCAAGCAATTGGTTCATACTTTTTAACACGCTTCAGCTTTTTCAACCCCCACGCAATACATGAGCGCAAGCCATGGATATAGCACTATGGGTGGAATAGAGTGTGGTGGTAGAGATCAATAAGGGAAGTCAAAAATAAGAAGATAGTCTCACATCAACGAGGCTAATCAACGGGCTATGGAGATGCCCATCAATCGATGTCAATGCGAGGAGTAGGGATTGCCATGCAACGGATGCACTAAGAGCTATAAGTTTATGAAAGCTCAACATGAAAACTAAGTGGGTGTGCATCCAACTTGCTTGCTCATGAAGACCTCGGGCATTTGAGGAAGCCCATCATCGGAGTATACAAGCCAAGTTCTATAATGAAAATTCCCACTAGTATATGGAAGTGACAAAATAGGAGACTCTCTATATGAAAAACATGGTGCTACTCTGAAGCACAAGTGTGGAAAAAGGATAGTAACATTGCCCCTTCTCTCTTTTTCTCTAATTTTTTTTTCATGGCTCTTTTTGGCCTCTCTTTTTTTTCTTCTTTTTTTCGTCCGAAGTCTCATCCCGACTTGTGGGGGAATCATAGTCTCCATCATCCTTTCCTCACTAGGACAATGCTCTAATAATGATGATCATCACACTTTTATTTACTTACAACTCAATATTACAACTCGATACTAGAACAAAAATATGACTCTATATGAATGCCTCTGGCAGTGTACCAGGATGTGCAATGATGTTAGCGTAACATGTATAAAAATGATGAACGGTGGCTGAGTCACAAATACTATGTCAGCTATATGATCATGCAAAGCAATATGACAATAACGATGTGTGTCATAAAAATCGGAACGGTGGAAGTTGCATGGCAATATATCTCGGAATGGCTATGGAAATGCCATGATAGGTAGGTATGGTGGCTGTTTTGAGGAAGATATAAAGAGGCTTATGTGTGATAGAGAGTACCATATCACGGGGTTTGGATGCACCGGCGAAGTTTGCACCAACTCTCGATGTGAGAAAGGGCAATGCACGGTACCGAAGAGGCTAGAAAATTGCGGAAGGGTGAGAGTGCGTATAATCCATGGACTCACATTAGTCATAAAGAACTCACATACTTATTGCGAAAGTTTATTAGCCCTCAAAGCAAAGTACTACTATGCATGCCCCTAGTGGGGAGGTTGGTAGGAGTTAACCATCGCGTGCCCCCGACCGCCACACAAAGGAAGACAATCAATAATAAATCATGCTCCAACTTCTTAGCATAACGACAGATCATACGTGCATGCTTCGGGAGTCGCAAACCTTAACACCAATATTCTTACCAAACCACAATTATCTACTAATACCTCCCACATATTACCATCTTAATATGGCGAAACTATTGCAAGGAATCAAACTTATCATATTCAGTGATCTACATGAAAGTTTTTATTATATCCCTCTTGAATACCTATCATATCAAGACCAAATTCATAACCCGTGCATATTACCATTGCTAATAATTAGACTCTCAAAAAGATATAAGTGAAGCATGAGAGTGCAACTATTTCTTTAAAATATAACCACCGCCTTGCTCTTAAAGATATAAGTGAAGCACTACAACAACTGCCTAGCTCAAAAGATATAAGTGAAGCACATTGAGTATTCTAACAAATCACGAATAATGTGTGTCCCTCTCAAAAAGGTGTGTTCAGCAAAGATGATTGTGACAAACTAAAAAGCAAACAAAAGCAAACAAACTATATCACAAGACGCTCTAAGTAAAACACATATCATGTGATGAATAAAAATATAGCTCCAAGTGAGTTACCGATAGATTGTAGACGAAAGAGGGGATGCCTTCCGGGGCATCCCCAAGATTAGATGCTTGAGTCTTCCTTGAATATTACGTTGGAGTGCCTTGGGCATCCCCAAGCTTAGGATCTTGCCTCTCCTTATTCCTTTGTCCATCGTAGTGTCACCCAAAACTTGAAAACTCCAGCACACAAAACTCAACAGAAACCTCGTGAGATCCGTTAGTATAACAAACAAATCTTAAACTTTAGGTACTGTTGTAAATTGATTCATATTTAATATTGGCATAATGCTAGTGTACTCCAACTTCTCCATGACTCATACCCCCCGATACGATCCATAGATTCATCAAAACAAGCAAACTATGCAACAAAAACAGAATCTGTCTAAAACAGAACAGTCTATAAAGATCTATTTAAAAGCCATACTTCTGTAAATCTAAAAATTCTGTAAAATTAGGACAACGTAAACAATTCATATACCAATACTGTGTAAAAATTTCAGATTTTTCTGACGCTCCAGTACAGAAATAAATTCCAGCACTGGACGCAAATTTTCTGTTTTCCAAACAGCATCAATTATTATACTATCATCAACATCATCCCAATGGCATTACTTGGCACAAACACTAATTAAAACATAAAAATACAATCATAACAGAGGCTATAATTGTGTAAACACTCAAGAACAGAAAGTAAAAGATAAATTTTATTTTATTCATTGGGTTGCCTCCCAACAAGCGCTATTGTTTTATGCCCCTAGCTAGGCATAATGCATAGTTTCAAGTGTTGCATCCTTCATGTTAATTCCATAGGTGGCCCTCATAATAGATTCATAAGGTGCCTTAATTCTCTTTCTAGGGAAGTGTTCCATCCCTTTATTTAGTGGAAATTGAAATCTTATATTACCTTCTTTCATATCAATAATAGCACCTATTGTTCGTAGAAATGGCCTACCAAGTATTATGGGGCAAGAAGGATTGCATTCAATGTCAAGAACAATAAAGTCCCCGGGCACATAATTTCTATTTGCAAGAATAAGCACATCATTTATTCTATGCAATGGCTTTTTAATAGTGGAATCCGCAAGATGCAAATTAAGGGAACAAGGATCCATGTCGGTGAGACCTAGCACATCACACAAAGACTTTGGTATAGTGGAAACGCTAGCACCAAGATCACATAGGGCATTACATTCATAATCCTTAATTTTAACTTTCATAGTAGGTTCCCATTCATCTTGTAATTTTCTAGGAATATATACTTCCAACTCAAGTTTTTCTTCATGCACTTTCATCATGGCTTCTACAATATGTTTAGTGAACGCTTTATTTTGTTCATATGCATTTGGTGAATTAATAATGGATTGCAACAAGGAAATACACTCAATTAAAGAACAACTATCATAATTAAAGTCCTTGTAATCCAAAGTAGTGGGTGCATTACTATTTAAAGTTTTGACCTCTCCAAACCCACTTTTTTCATTCTTATCATTAAGATTATCACCCTCCAAGCAAGTGGGACTCCTTCTATCTAAAGTTGACTCTTCTTCAGTCCCTTTTTCATCAAGTTTTTTTATGTTACTAAATAATGATTCAATAGGGGTGACACCAATCATTTTAATATCTTCATCATTACTAGATTGTGACTCTAGTTTAGTAGCCATCCTATTCACTAGAGTTGTTTGTTTATCCGAGATTTTTCCTAGTAAATTTTCAGTATTAGCAAGTGGAGCCTGAAGGTTGGATACTTCTAGATAAACATCTTCAAGTTGTATATTGATAGCATCCAACAAGCTAGAATGTTCCTTAAGTTCCTCGGAAAAGAATTTATTTTGCTCAAATTGTGAAGACATAAAACTCTTAGTAACATTTTCAATTTTAGACAATCTTTTATCATAAAAACTATCGTGAAACCCCTCTAACGACATAATGGCAAGACAAGCAAATAAAAATATTTTTGTGTTTTTTGTAATAAAAAAATAGAAGTGGGGGAGATGAAAACGAGAGGCAAATGCAAATAAAAGGCAAATAAAGTAAATGCAAATGGATGATGGTTTGTGCGAAGGTACTTGGTAATTTTGATGATGTCGCCCCGGCAACGGCGCCAGAAATTCTTCCTGCTACTTGTAGACTGCGTTGGTATTTCCTCGAAGAGGAGAGGATGATGCAGTATAGTATAGATAAGTATTTCCCTCACTTAAGAATCAAGGTTATCAATCCAGTAGGAGAACCAAGCAAAATTCCGTTAAGCGCACCTGCACACACATGAGCAAACACTTGCACCCAACGCAAATAAGAGGGTTGTCAATCCTCTTAGCGGTTATTTGCAAGGATTAAATCTTATAGAGATAAAGAGATAAACTAAAATACTAATAAAAATAAAAGTAAATAAGTTGCAGCAAGGTATTTTTAGGTTTTTTATATATGATAAAGTAGACCCGGGGGCCATTGTTTTCACTAGAGGCTTCTCTCTCGAACACATAGCATACGGTGGGTAAACAAATTACTGTTGGGCAATTGATAGAAAAGCAAATAATTATGACGGATTCATGGCAATGATCATGTATATAGGCATCACGTCCGAGACAAATAGACCGACTCCTGCCTGCATCTACTACTATTACTCCACCCATCGACCGCTATCCAGCATGCATCTAGGGTATTAAGTATGAAACAGAGTAACGCCTTAAGCAAGATGGCATGATGTAGACAAAGTAAACTCAAGCAATATGATTAAACCCCATATTTTTTATCCTTAATGGCAACAATACAAATACGTGTCATGTCCCCTTCTGTCACTGGGATTGAGCACCGCAAGATTGAACCCATCACAAAGCACCTCTCCCATTGCAAGATAAATCAATCTAGTAGGCCAAACCAAATCGATAGATCGGAGAGAAATACAAAGCTATAATAATCATGCATAAAAGAGTTCAGAGAAGACTCAAATATTTCTCATGAATAATCTGATCATAAACTCACAATTCATCAGATCCCAACAAACACACCGCAAAACAAGATTACATCGGATAGAACTCCAAGAACATCGAGGAGAACATGGTGTTGAAGATCAAAGAGAGAGAAGAAGCCATCTAGCTACTAGCTATGGACCTGTAGGTCTGTGTTAAACTACTCACACATCATCGGAAAGGCAGCAAGGTTGATGAAGAAGCCCTCCGTGATCGATTCCCCCTCCGGCAGAGTACCGAAAAAGGCCTCCAGATGGGATCACGGAAGAACAGAGGCTTGCGGCGGCGGAAAGGTTTTCTCTTCTATCTCTCCAGTACATTGAGAATATTTTAGAATTTATAGCGCTGGAATTAGGTCAGGAGGGGCAACGAGGGTCCCACAAGCCTGGGGGGCGCGCCCTACCCCCTGGGCACGCCCTCCAGGCTTGTCACCTCCTTGTGGCTCTTCTGGTCTTCTCCCGAAGCTTCGTGGGTCTCTTCCGGTCCAGAAAAAATTAATCCAAAGTTTTTTTCTCATTTGGACACTTTTTGATAATGATTTTCTGAAAAGGCAAAAAACAAGCAGAAAACAACAACTGGCACTGGGCACTGGGTTAATAGGTTAGTCCCAAAAAATGATATATAATGGCATATAATTGCATATAAAACATCCATGATTGATACTATAATAGCATGGAACAATAAAAAATTATAGATACATTGGAGACGTATCATTGTCTCTAATGCATAATCCCAAAATGATAGTGGCAAATCTATAAGAGACATCTTATAACGCACCATATCTAATAGAGTACGATTATGATGTTCGGACACACCATTACGCTGTGGTCTTCCAGGTGGCGTGAGTTGTGAAACAATTCCACATTGTCTTAAATGCATACCAAACTCGTAACTCAGATATTCTCCTCCACGATCAAATCATAAGAATTTTATCTTCTTGTTACGATGATTCTCCACTTCACTCTGGAACTGTTTGAACTTTTCAAATGTTTCAGACTTGTGTTTCATCAAGTAAATATACCCATATCTACTCAAATCATCCGTGAAGGTTAGGAAATAACGATATCCACCGTGTGCTTCAACACTCATTGGACCGCATACATCGGTATGTATTATTTCTGACAAGTCGCTTGCCCGCTCCATTGTACCAGAAAATGGGGTTTTAGTCATCTTGCCCATGAGGCATGGTTCACATGTTTCAAATGATTCATAATCAAGTGATTCCAAAAGTCCATCAGCATGGTGTTTCTTCATGCGCTTTACACCAATTTGACCTAAGCGGTAGTGCCACAAGTATGTGGTACTATCATCATTAACTTTGCATCTTTTGGCATCAATATTATGAACATGTGTATCACTACGATCGAGATTCAACAAGAATAAACCATTCACATTGGGTGCATGACCATAAAAAATATTATTCATATAAATAGAACAACCTTTATTCTCTGACTTAAATGAATGTAACACCCCGATTTTTGGCCCTTTCTTTTTCTTTTGGATTTCTTCGAATTTTATTTGGAATTTCTTTTTCCGTGGCTATGTGGTCTTGAAACCTGGGAAGATCTTCTCTCCTGCCACTTCCAAGTGGCTTGTCATTCTGAAATTTATCCCAATTCCATGTCATTTCCATCTTAGCCCAACCCCAATATTTTCTATTAAAGGAATAACCTTGTTTGCCCTAGGTTGTGCAGCAACCTATATTTCTGTCTTCCATAAAATTCCCACAAAATTCTCAAAAACTATTTGGATCATATCTTCCACCAATATGTCAAAACCCATCCTTGCCTAGTTCAAAAACAATTCAGGAATAATCATTTCCTATTCTGTCCAGTATGGCACTTTGTGAAGGAAGTGCTATTTATATTTTCAGGATTGCTCTCAAAATTTTTGGGCACTATCTAATATCCAAATAATTGCCTCATGCCAAAATTCAGCTTCATTTGCCTAGTAAATCTTACTCAGCAAATTTCCAAAGTTTCTGACCAGAGAGAAGCTTTGTGAAGGAAGTACTAGCTAAGCTTATCCAAATGAGTTGAAATTTTGGGAGGTAATTTATATGATCAAATCATAACTCTCCACCAAATTTAATCTCCATACAACAATCTATGTGAGCACACCTTCCAATCTTGGTTTCTGGTCACAATTTCAGTTTGTGAAGCAACTATATTTTATATAGCTTCAAAAATTCTGAAATTAATCCAGGACCTAAGTATCCCTATATCATTTGAGAATACCAAAATTCACATCATTTTGCCAAGCCATTTTCTTTGCAAAATTCCCCCAAGTTTCTGTCCAATGTGGAGCAATGTGAAGGAAGTACCATTTATACTTATCCAAATGGGATGAAATTTTTATGGTGCCTTGATATGCCCAAATGATCATCCTACACAAATTTTCAGCTCAACCCAAGCAACCATGTGAGTGCTACTTCCTGATCTAGCTTCTGGACCAGATTTGGCAGTTGTAAAGCAACTATGCTAAATTTTGGTCCAAATCCCTTCAAAATCCACAGGATCATAGTCCTTCCTACCCTAAACCCCTGAGACATCCTGGTTAACCCTTATCTCATCCCAGTTGATCACTATTTCATGACTAAGTTTGCAACAGCAAACTTTATCTCATCTCTCCCATCAATTAGCAGTGGATTTCTTTGAGCTATCGCATCTGTGGGACTGTATGTTGGAGGGACAACATGTTTGACAACTTTTTCCAGGCATACGTGCCCTCCTCCCGCCATTGCACGCGGTGACCACGCCGTTGGCATGCGTTTGGCGCGCTCTGCGTGTCGGCTAGCTCCGAGCACTGCCCTCCCAGCCGCGCTCGCTCGTCTCACCTTGTCTACCGCGTCGCCCACAGTCCCCCGCGTCCGCTCGTGTCCGGGCCCCCTCCTCCTTTGCCCTCCTCGCGCCACGGTGGCCACGACCGCGTGCGCACAGTGGCCGAGTGGCCGACCGGACTCCGCGCCGCCCGCGTCTGCCCTCCTCTGCGCCTCCTCTACCCCCTCTCCTGTCGCCGTCCGAGCCAGTTCGCGTGCGCACGCGTACGCGGTCGTGCCAGAGGCATCGACCGCGTGTCCGCGACGGCATTCGACTTAGGCATCTTGCCCCGGCTACATATAGCCATCCCCGCGGCTCCCCGACTTCACCAAGCTCTTCTCCTCCCTCCTAGCTCTCTCTTGGACCCCTCAATCCCTCGCCGGAGCCACTCCCCGCCCGCCATTCCCGCCACGGCTGCCGCCCTATCTAGCTCAAATTCGGGCAAACCCGAGCCCTCCTCTCCTTCTAGCCATCACCGAAGACCTCCACCATCACCCTAGAGCCGCCCCAACACCTCTTCTCCTCCTCCCATGGGCTGTGTCTCCGAGCCCAAGTCCGGCCGAAGCCCCGCCCGCCGCGGCCGTAGCCCTGCTCGATTCCAAGCTCCCAGGCGCGCGTGGAGCATGGGGATGGGTGCGCCTCGTCTCTCCGAGCACCCAGTAGGTCGAGCGCCACGGGGGACGGCCGGAGTCGCCGGCAAGCCTCGTCGGGGTGAGCTCCTGCCTCGGCCCGGTGTGCGTACGCGGGAGGAAGAAGAAGGCCTGTCCAGGCGGGCCCCACGTCCCCTCGACCCCACCTGTAAGCGACACAGCGCCTGGTCCCGCCACTTCTGTGGACACACATTCGGTGGAATACGTTTTCACCTAAGGAAAATGTAATCGGATGCCTCTTCGGGCAAAAGTGCGCTTTCACTTCAGTGAAAACGTATTTCCAGAAATACGCTTTCAACTTCTCAGCCGCCAGCCAAAACAGTTAAATAGCGGACATTCGTCCGTTAAGGCCAGAAATGAATATTTTTATTTAAATTTCTGCCTAACGAACGAACGGCCGTAACTCCGCAACCGAGACTCCGATTCAGGTGATTCCAAAGCCCACGATCTCAGTTCGTCGAGCCTGTTCCGATGGTATCATTTTCATGAGGTTGTCACACTATGAAAATGACCATTTTGCCCTTGCCCTTAAAAACAGCTTCGCCGAAAGGGAAACTTTTCCGGCGATTCTTTCCGCGAGTTCATCGCACCTCTCCCCGGTGAATCGATCAACCCCAGGCAAGCCACGACAGCCACTTGCATGATGGCATTGCAATAGCCATGGTTTCCACCTAAATATTTGAGTAATTGTTTGCTCGTATAATTATTTTGAATGTTACTGATATGCTTGTGAATCCATGCCCTTTGCTTATGCCATGTTAATTTTCATCTAGTAAGTGATATGATTAATTGCTAAGGATATTCTTATCATGTTTTCATTTCAGATGCTAGTGATAATGATATGCTCATATGAATAGTTAGGGTTTGTTATGAAAATACTTGTGATATTCGTGATCGTCATTATGCCATGCTCATTTGCATCCCGTGGATTAAATGGATTATCATTGTTGATATTATGATATTAAATGGTTATGTTGCCCATCCATGGTTACACTGATATCATGCTCATGTGCATTGTTATTTCATTGTAACTCAGCTCCTCACCATTCAAGTTGAACCTGACCTAAATCGAACTTGAACAAATCTGTTGGCTGAGTCATGGTGCCACCGAATCGAGCTAACCAGTGCAGCCACACTTGCCTTATGGGGGGCCCTAATGCGGTCTATTGTCATGCCTCTCGCCGGTGCCTCCTACTAGGGAAGGTTATGGGTGCGCGCTACCCTGATCAGGTAGGCGGCCATAGCCTTGAAGGCCCGAGTTGTATGGATATCCGAGGTCCCTGTTTGGGACGATGTTTATGTTTGGCCACGATGGTGGCAGCCATAGAGGCGGCGGATGTCACGAGTTGGCATCGGGGTCACCCAGGACATAGCCCAAAGGGGAGTTTGTCGGAGTGGCCGGGAGAGTGTCATGCAATAGATTGGTTTTGTCGGAATGTCATTGGTCCACCCGAATGGGAGCACGAGGCCATGAGTTCCGTGGTGTGGGTACATTGTACTAACCTCTGCAGAGTGTATAATCTATCGATAGCCGCGTCCTCGGTCATGGACACAGTTCGTAGTAGGTCACACTATGGGTCAACAGAAATAATAACCTGGATATTAAACAACCCTGGTTTGATGAGGAAAGAAGTTGGTTGATCTTTAAGTGGTCACGAGGTGATCACGATGGTATCGTGGATACCGATGATGGTTGATTATGAGGTGATCGCGTGGTGATCACAGTGGTAAGTAAGTTTGATATTCATGGTGGTTACGAGATAACCTCCGAGCAGAGTAAGTTGGTCCATGAGACCTTAAACGTCGACCCCCTTGCATGCTAGTGCTAGTTTCATCTTGTTCATATCATGAATTATATGTACATGCCATGCTCATGTTGTTGCCATGCTCATGTTGTTCTAGTAGTATTGTGTTCATCTTTGTCGATTAACCTGTAAATGCCATGCTGTTGCATGTCTTGATTGCTTTGGTTGCTGTGCGCTTGCGAGTACATTCAAAGTACTCACCTGGCGTGTCATGACAGATTGCAGGTCATGCTGTGATTGATTGTTTGACGAGGATCTCGAGGTTGCGCTCTAGGATACGTCCCAGCCAGAGTCCCTGCGGGGTGGAGTTCATCACTGTCGTCGTTGTTCCGCTGTTAGGATTTATTCCGCTTCGAGATGTCTCTCTGCTAGCATAGAGCTATCTGAGCAGGCGAAGTGTCGCCGTGCCCCTGTAACCTTCGTGCCTTCAGAACCTTTGTACCCGTGTTATATTTGTAATAAAGAGCTGATTTGTTCTATGCCAAGCAGTGCCGTATTCCAGAAGACTTGATCTCTGGGCTGGAATACGGGGTGTTCCGGTCTCTCTGAGCCGGGGTGCCACAATGAATAATCCTCTCGCAATAAACAAGATCCAGATATAATGTTCATGGTTAACGAAGGCACCAAATAACAATTATTCAGGTTTAAAACTAATCCCAAAGGTAGACGTAGAGGGAGTGTTCCAACGGCGATCACTTCAACCTTGGAGCCATTTCCAACGCGCATCGTTACCTCGTCCTTAGCTAGTCTCCATTTATTCCGCAGCTCCTGTTTCGAGTTACAAATATTAGCAACCGAACCAGTATCAAATACCCAGGTGCTACCATGAGCACTAGTAAGGTACACATCAATAACATGTATATCAAATATACCTTTGTTGACATTGCCAGCCTTCTTATCTGCCAAGTACTTAGGGCAGTTCCGCTTCCAGTGGCCATTCCCCTTGCAATAGAAACACCCAGTCTCGGGTTTGGGTCCAGCCTTAGGTTTCTTCACAGGAGCGGCAACTGGCTTGCCATTCTTCTTGAAGTTCCCTTTCTTTCCCTTGCCCTTCTTGAAACTAATGGTCTTTTTGACCATCAACACTTGGTGCTCTTTCTTGATTTCTACTTCCGCAGCTTTAAGCATCGTGAAAAGCTCAGGGACTGTCTTCTCCATCCCTTGCATATTATAGTTCATCACGAAGCCCTTGTAGCTTGGTGGCAGTGACTGGAGAACCCTGTAAATCGCTACTTCATCTGGAAGATTAACTCCCAACTGATGCAAGCGGTTGAAGTACCCAGACATTTTGAGTACGTGCTCGCTAATGGAGCTGCTCTCCTCTGTCTTACAGCTAAAGAACTTGTCTGAGGTATCATACCTCTCAACCCGGGCGTGAGCCTGAAATACCAATTTCAGCTCCTGGAACATCTCATATGCTCCGTGGTGCTCAAAACACTTTTGGAGCCCCGGTTCTAAGCCGTAAAGCATGGCGCACTGAACTATCATGTAGTCATCATTTCTTGCCTGCCAGACGTTCATAGCATCTAGATTGGCAGGAGTGGGTGGCACACCTAGCGGTGCATCAAGGACATATAAGCCTTCTATGCAGCAGTGATGATAATCCTCAAATTATGGACCCAGACAGCATAGTTGCTTCCATCATCTTTCAACTTAGTTTTCTCTAGGAACGCATTAAAATTCAGGGGAGCTACAGCACGAGCCATTGATCTACAACATAAATTTGCAAAGACATTTATACTATGTTCATGATAATTGGTTTAGTTAATCAAATTACTAATGAACTCCCACTTAAATCAACAACCCTCAAGTTGTTAAGTGTTACATGATCCAAATCAACTAACCCATGTCCGATCATCACGTGAGATGGGGTAGTCATCAATGGTGAACATCCCCATGTTGATCATATCTTCTATATGACTCATGTTCGACCTTTTGGTCCTTCGTGTTCCGAGGCCATGCATGTACATGCTAGGCTCGTCAAGTTTAACCCAAGTATTCCGCATGTGTAAAACTGGCTTACACCCGTTGTATGTGAACATATAGTCCATCACACCCGATCATCACGAGATGCTTCGAAACGACGAACTTTCGCAACGGTGCATACTTAGGAAGAACACTTTTATCTTGAAATTAATTGTAAGGGATCATCTTATAATGCTACCATTGTCCTAAGCAAAATAAGATGCATAAAAGATAAACATCGCATGCAATCAATATGTGACATGATATGGCCATTATCATCTTGTGCTTTTGATCTCCATCTCTAAAGCACCAGCATGATCTCCATCATCACCGGCATGACACCATGATCTCCATCATCGTGCCGTCATGTGGTTGTCTCCACCAACTATTGCTTCTATGACTATTGCTAACTCATAGCGATAAAGTAAAGCAATTACATGGGGTTTAATGATTGACACATAGGTCATACAATAAATTAAAGACAACCATATGGCTCCTGCCGGTTTCCGTACTCATCGACATGCAAGTCGTGAACTATTACAAAACATGTGTAGGAGATATGCCCTAGAGGCAATAATAAATGTTATTGATTATCTCCCTGTTCATAATTAGGTTTATGTTCCATGCTATAACTGCTATGGTTCTCGAGTCTACAATAACCACGAGGCTCGGAGGAAGACTCATATGCACGTGTGGAATAATAAACGGTAAAATGTATTCCTAGTCTGGCCTCTAAGACTGGCTCAAGTATTGCATGATGATCCTGTTTTCCTGATCATGGGCATGGCTATGCCGGCAATTTTGAGGGCACAATGTTAGAAGAACATTTGTGTTGAATCGACCCGAATTGATGTTATGCTATGAGATTCATTCGTCATAAGTTAATGGTTTATAATACAGAGATGGTTAACATTTGCATAATTCCTTAGATCATGAGAGTATCGAGTTTCTTCATGCTTGCTTCATGAACTTTGGGGTTTGTTAAACGTCATCCGTAAATGGATGGCTATTACGGCGGCTTACGGGTTCATGGAAAAGTGTGTCAAGTAACTTGATAGCTCGAGATTGGGATTTGCTCCTCCGACGATGGAGAGATATCTCTGGGCCCTCTCGGTGTTACGGTATCCATCATCGTCTGGCCAGACACAGGGTGATTTGATCACAGGGATGCCGGAACACGGGAACGAGAAAAGAGAACAATACCGGTAACGAGGTAACTGGCATAGTGGACAAGTTGTTGATCCATGGGGATGCCTACATGTCTCACCTCGGGTATTTGTAACATATCGCGAAGCAACAGGAATAGCACACGGCAACTGGAGGTTCACTCGAATATTCATTCGTGTGGGTATAGGGATCAATATTGGTGTCCACGGCTCCGATGTTGATCATTGATCGGAAGGGGTTCCGGGTCATGTCTATGCTTCACCGAACCTATAGGGTCACACGCTTAAGGGTCATCTATCTGCTGAATACTAGACAGGGAGTGTGAGAGAAAATCACCGAAAAAGTTTTCGGACACCGGAAAAGTTTCGGACAGCGGAAAAGTTCCGTAGAGAGAACACCGGAACAGTTTCGGTAAAACTGAAAAGTTGTTTCAGGGGATAACATAAAGTCAAATTGGTTTTGGCACATGCCTGATAATTCTTGGAGGGTGCCAGAATCATTCTGGAAACTTTCTGGAATTTTCCGGGATGAAAACCGGAAATGTTCCGGAGCTGCCGAAACCGCTTCAGATGCTTTTCGCAGATGAAAATCACTAAACCGGAATTGTTCTGGATCGCATTGAAAATTATTTTAGTGGGTACTGGAAATGTTCTAAGCCCACATAAATATTTTCAGTTCGACCGGACGCTGAAAAATGTCGTCATGAATAGTGAAAGTGCTTTTTGGTTGCTTCTTGGAGAGGCTACCTTGAGGGCATTTTGGTAATTTTCATAGTGGATGTTCATATCTGAAAATATCTGGATAACACTATTTATGAATAGTGGAAACACTATTCATGAATAGTGAAAATATCTGAGGGCATTTTGGTACTTTTACCATTGTCTCTCACCCTATAAATAGAGGTGGAGGGTGCTCTCAAATATGACATCCTTGCTCTCATACACATGCCATAGACTTGTCTGGCTTCTCTCTCCCTCCCAGCGAAATAGTTTCGTAGAGCCGAAAGGCTGTCTGGGTTCCGGCAGGAACTAGTTCTGGACGGCGAAGCCCTGCCGGATAGTTGAGACCGTATGTGTGCAACTCTGTAGAGAGATCATAGTTTCAGTCTTAGTTTGAGAGTGCCTCCCGAAGGGCTGTCCGAGTGACTGTCCGAGTTTCGATGGTCCTCCCGAAGGGCTGTCCGAGTGACTGTCCGAGTTTCGATGGTCCTCCCGAAGGGCTGTCCGAGTGACTGTCCGAGTTTCGATGGTCCTCCCGAAGGGCTGTCCGTGACACCGTCCGAGGGACTGTCCGACCGCCTCCCGGAGGGCTGTCCGGGGGCGGATGAGGGTATACATCCTCGTGGTTGGGAGGTTGTAAATCCTAGCTGCGGGGATCTGCACCGCCGATCGTCATCGACTCTACTTCCGCTGCGCTACGAGTCGGTAACGAAAAAGATCAAACCTTGTATGCAGTCTCCTTAGTGATCCTGGGCTGGTACGTAGGTCGGAAATTTTTTGTTTTCAGCTGCGTTACCCTACAACATGATCATCTCATACATCAACATATATTAAATCACATCTTTGTCATACCACATCACATCACATGCCCTGCAAAAACAAGTTAGACGTCCTCTACTTTGTTGTTGCAATTTTTACGTGGCTTCTAGGGGCAACTAATAAGAACCGTTCTCATGCATCTATGCAAAGCCACAACGGTGATATAAAAGTTGCCTTTTAACCTTCTACAAGGACCGCCGTTGTCAAATCAGATTGAACTAAAGTGGGAGAGATTGACACCCGCCAACCACTTTTATACAATACAAGTTGCATGTCAGTCAGTGGAACCGGTCTCTTGTGCGAGGTTTGGTCCGGGCCGCTTAATCCCACAATACCGCCAAATCCAAAAATAACAAGGGAGGTAAGCAATCTGAACATCAATGTCCACAACCAATTTGTGTTCTACTCGTGCATAACATCTACGCATAGACCTAGCTCATGATGCCACTCATGGGGAAGGTTGCATGGAAAACAAAAAAAATTCCAATGAAACACCCAAAGATCTATCTATGGAGATGCTAGCAACAAGAGGGGATTGTGTCTACAAACCCTTGTAGACCGAAAGCGTTAACGATCTAGAGATCGTGGTTGACGTAGTCGTACTCGCGCCGCGATCCAATCCGATCCAAGCACCGCATGTGCGGCACCTCTCAGATTAGCACACGTTCGGCTCGGTGGCGTCCTATCCTTCTTGATCCAGCAAGCGAGGGAGAGGATGTAGATGAGATCTGATCCAACACGACGGCGTGGTAGTGGTGGTCGCAGCGGAAATCCGCCAGGGCTTCACCAAGCGCGTACCGGAGAGGAGATGGGAGAAGTTGGGATAGACGGCGGCCAAGGGTGGAAGCGGTGTTGCCCCTATGCCTCCCCACCTTTATATAGGCGTGGAGGGGGATGGTGGCTTGCCCTGCAAGCCCCTAGGGTCGTTGGCCAAGGCGGGAGGAAGGAAATCCCTCCTTTCCTCCCCCACCGATCGCTATCCCCTTTTTAGGGATCTTGATCTTATCCCTTCGGGATATGATCCTATTCCTTTTAGGGAGGGATCTCGGTGTGCCTAGACAAGGGTTGTGGGGCCTTGCCCCACTACCCACGTCCATGTGGGTCCCCCCATGTAGGTGGGCCCCACTCCGAAACCTTCCAGAACCTTCCCGATACAATACCGAAAAATCTCGAACATTTTCCGGAACCCTGAATATGACTTCCCATATATAAATCTTTACCTCCGGACCATTCCGGAGCTCCTCGTGATGTCTTGGATCTCATCTGAGACTCTGAACAATATTCAATCTCACCATATTAATATCTCAATACTACCCTAGCGCTACCGAACGTTAAGTGTGTGACCCTACGAGTTCGAGAACATGGAGACATCACCGAGACTCCTCTCCGGTCAATAATCAATAGCGGGACCTGGATGCCCATATTGACTCCCACATATTCAACAAAGATATTTATCGGTTGAACCACGATGTCAAGGATTCAGTTAATCCCGTATGCAATTCCCTTTGTCCGGCGATATGTTACTTGCCCGATATTCGATCGTCGATATCGCCATACCTAGTTCAATCTCGTTACTGGCAAGTCTCTTTACTTGTTACATAATAAAAGATCCCCGTGACTAAACTCATTAGTCACATGCTTGCAAGCTTCTTGTGATGATGTATTACCGAGAGGGCCCAGAGATATCTCTCCGTCACACGGAGTGACAAATCCGAATCTCGATCCATGCAAGCCAACAAATACCTTTGAAGATACCTGAAGAGCACCTTTATGGTCACCCAGTTATGAAGTGACATTTGATAGCTCACAAAGTATTCCTCCAGTATCCGAGAGTGGCATGATCTCATGGTCTAAGGAACAGATACTTGACATTAGGAAAGCTATGGCAAAGTGAACTTAGTGTTATGATCAGATGCTAAGCTTACGGTTGGGTCTGTCCATCATATCATTCTCCTAATGATGTGATCCCATTATTAAATGACAACTCATGTCTATGGTTAGGAAACCTTAACCATGTTTAATCAACGAGCTAGTCTAGTAGAGGCTCACTAGGGACATTATATTCGTTTATGTATCCACACATGTATTTAAGTTTCCGGTCAATACAATTATAGCATGGATAATAAACATTTATCATGAACAAGGAAATATGATAATAACATCTTTATTATTGCCTCTAGGGCATATTTCCAACAGCATCGAGAACCGAGAAGTCCATACTCATCTCCAAGATGATCTTATTGAGCATCAATAGCTACTCCATAGCAGTTCATAGTTGTGCCTTTATCATGCTCTTTACTTCATTTGAACACTTTTGTGTGTTTGACTTTGAATAATTTGGTTTGTAAACATTGAATTTGTAATATTCATGAATTATGTGAACCTCAATTATTATGTTTGGATTTAATATGTGTGAAAATATGTAGTTTAAATCTACTATGTAAACTAAAGCTAGGATGATTTGGTGAAAAAATAATAGGGAGATAAGTTTAGGGGATCGGCTAGGAACCACTTTTATTTAGCGGACCAAATATAAGGAGTTAAAGGATAAGATGTCGTTTGAGGAGCTTTAATCACAAGGGATCGGTTAGAGATGCTCTTATAATATTGTACGCACTGATTTTCATAAAAGTCAACTTTGATCAGATTTATTGAGAAATGTATCGATATTTATAATACCAGATATATATCGTATACAAATATATTTCATGTTGAACCTAGGAAGTGTTTGGTACTAGACGGATAACGCAAATGTAAATGTAATCGATTTCCACCATTAACGTAAACAGTATGGGCAAAAATTAGATTCTGTTTGGTTCACTGATGTAATGTTAATCATACCGCTATGAAGCAAGGAAGAATACGGGAACCCCACCTCTAGCTAGCTAGATCCAACTATCTCCTTCTTATTCCTGACTTCACTCCCATCCTATAGGACCGAGAAGATAGGTTTAGAGGGGGAGAGGGGGTGAATAGACACTTACAAGGCAAAAGGTGCAATTTTTAGTTTCCTTGAAGTTTAGGCAGATTTTAGCACAAGTTGAGTGGCAAGCAATACAATCTACACAAGCATATCTAGAGCATGAGCAGCGGATAGTATATGATATGCAAGTTCAAGAAAGTGAAGGGGTAGAGTTTGGAAGATCAAACGCAATGAAGACACGGTGATTTTTCTCGTGGTTCCGATAGGTGGTGCTATCGTACATCCATGTTGATGGAGACTTCAACCCACGGAGGGTAACGGCTGCGTGAGTCCATGAAGGGCTCCACCCACAAAGGGTCCACGAAGAAGCAACCTTGTCTATGCCATCATGGCTTACGCCCACGAAGGACTAGCCTCACTCGGGGTAGATCTTCACGAAGTAGGCGATCTCCTTGCCCTTACGAATTCCTTGGTTCAACTCCACATCTTGGAGGCTCCCAAGAGACACCTAACCAATCTAGGAGACACCACTCTCCAAAAGGTAATAGATGTTGTTGTTGATGATGAACTCCTTGCTCTTGTGCTTCAAAGGATAGTCTCCTCGACACCCAATCACTCTCTCACAGATTTGGCTATGTGGTAGGAGAGGATTGGAGTGGAAAGCAACTTGGGGGGGCTAGATGTTCGAAATATGCCCTAGAGGCAATAATATTGTATTATTATATTTCCATGTTCATAATTAAAAGTTTATATTCTATGCTATAACTGCTATGATCCTGGAATATGCGATTCAGTGGAAAAGTAATATGCACGTGTTGAATGATGAACAGCAAAATAAGACTCCTAGTCTCACCTCTAAGACTATCTCAAGTGTTGTTTGTGATCATGTTTTTCGGATCTTAGGATATCGTTAAGTGTAACGATAGTCCTAAAACAACTTTGAGAGTATGATGTTAGAAGAACGATCATATTGAATCAACCCAAACTTGTTTGCTATACTTTGAGATAATATCGTCTGAAATCAATTGTTATAACATGAAGTGTTAACGTGTGTTTTAGTTCCTTAGACCATGAGAGTATCGTAGTCACTTCCTACCGTACGATGAACTTTGGGGTTGCTCAAACGTCAGCTGTAACTAGGTGATCACAACGACAACTTACAGGTTCATCAGAAAGTTTGACAAGGGACTAGATAGCTCGAGAGTGGAATTTGCTCCTCCGACGATGGAGAGAGATTCTTAGGGCCCTCTCGGTGTGATGGCATCCATCATCGTCTGGCCAGACATAGGTGACTTTGTCACGGGGAGGCCGGAACACTTCAACGAGAAAGAAGAACTAAACCGGTAATGAGGATGACGGTATAGTGAGCATGTGTATGACTCAAGAGGATACCGATGCATCTCGGGTTTTGTAAAGTATTGCGAAGCAAAGGGAACATCACATGATAACCAAATGTTCACTCGAATATCATTCGTGTAATCATAGGGATTGATATGGACGTCCACGGTTCCGCTATCGGTCATTGAACGAAGGAGTTTTGTTCATGTCTATGTTTTACCAAACCTACGGCTTCACAAGCTTAAGGTAATCACGATCTATGAAGTGTTAGTAGGATGAGAGTATTGAGGATTTATTTGTGGAATTGTTTCATTAATATTTGGAGTAGTTTCGAGAGGAACCAGAAGCGTTTCGGGGTCACCGAAAGGGTTTCAGAGTTTATCAGGTAATACCAGGTATTACTGATAAATAATATATAGGTGGAAAATGTTTCCGGAGATGTTAAATTAATTATAAAAATCTCTACTAATTGTTATGAGGCTTTTATAATTAATTAAATATCAACGGGCCTTAAAAAGCCAAGAGGTGGAAGGCAACTTGGGCCATAAGGGCCCAACAAAGGTGGCGCCCCCTACTCCCCATGGAAAGGGGAGAGGGGGGCTAAACTGGAGAGGGAATCCCTCTCCTCTTGGCCGGCCAAGGGAGAGGGACTTTCCCTCCCCTTGTGGCTCCCCTCCTCCTCCCTCCAACCTATATATATACTAGAGGTTTTGGTGCTTTTGAATACACAACTTTTTGAGCCTCCTCTAGTCCTCTAGTTCTAGTTCTAGTTGATCCTAATTGATCAATTAGAGCTTGACTTAGATCCTCTAATCCTCATAATTAGAAGCCCAGTGTGGTTCTAATCTCCTTCCTCTAATTCTCCGGCAACGATTAGCTCCGGACGGCGAATCGCTGCCGGATTGTGAAGACCGTATGCTTGCAACCAAGTAGAGAGGTTGTGCTTTCGGTCTTCTGTTCGAGGGCGGTTCGCAGGATTGTTCATCAACGGTTCGAGGGACTCCAAGTACGATCTACACCGACTCGTCTACTTCCGCTGCACTCCGGAGTCGGTAACGATCGTGATCCAAACCATTTTTGCATCTTCATATTGTTCCTGGGTGATCGTAGGGCGATCTTTTTGTTTTCTACTATGTTTCCCAACAGTGGCATCAAGAGTGGTTCTATGAATAGATGCAGGTTTCGATCTAGATCACATGTGGATGTGAGGGTTTGATGTTCTTGCTATGCTTCCCTCGAGTGTTCCTTCGGTTCAGTTCATTGACGGCATGATATAGCTTTGTACAAAGTTCTGACAATCGATCGGCTCTGGCTGTCGATGATCTACTAACAGTTCTTTGGGCATCATCATAGTCCAGAATAGTGAACCGTCACAAACACAAGAGGGCGATGAAGATGAATGATCTTCTAGGGGGTCATGCGTATTTGACGAAGTTTAGTGTGGGGCTAGAGATTTTTAATTAATTCTCTTCCCTCACACACCCCAAAAGTTAATCTAGCAACAAGAATTGTCGCCTTGATTGTGTACGTAGGTAGCTAGTGTTATCTGGAAACCCTAGAAGCCACGTAATTAAAATTTGCCAAACCGATTAGAGGACGTCTAACTTGGTTTTGCAGGTTTGCATATGATGTGGTATAGCCTTCGTCATGATAATGAGTTTATGTATGAGATGGTTATATGTTGTAAAGTTAAGTGGACTGCGCATCACGGCATGATGGCTCGAGCCACAAGATTGCCACTTTAATGTAAAAGATGTAGAGATAGCCTACATGTTACAGGTAATGGTGGCAAGTGTACACGGAGGACCCCGGCATGGAGAAGGTGTACCAGGCGCAGGAGGAGGTGCTGAAATTATTGTGCCATGACAGCGTTTTCTGAAATTGGTGCCACGACAACGTTTTTGAAACGGTCGCCACGGCAACGTTTTCTGAAATTGCCTCCACGGCAGCATTTTTGAAACGACTGCCGCGGCAACGATTTTTCTACCGCCACTGCGACGTTCCGAATGAAGATTCAAGAAGACCGTGAAGACTTCCTAGCTCCAAGGAATATACCATATCATGCTATTATGAATTGCCTAAGATGTTTATCCCTTTATTGTTTGCACCCTTGCATTGCGCAGTACTCAATTATTAGGGTGATCTCTCACAGTAAATATCAAGTAAAAGGTGCTCTTCCCAGTGTTGCTACCGTCTATAACACGTAGCAATTTGGAGTGTGTCATGTCCACATGAGTACAAGCGGATTGTGAGGTGTAAGACGGGTGGATGGTCAGACCATGGATGCAGATAACACTAGGTTGTCTTGAAGTTCTGGCAGAATCGTTCTGATCTCCGAGCACGAAGCATCAAAAGATGAACAAGAGTCATATGGAGATATGATCAGCAAAGGTTTGCCTACCGGTTGAAGTTCACATCATCAGTGATGCCCACATCAATGGCTGTGAAACAGATCAGGGTTTTGAATCACTTAAAATCAATTATGAGAGATATTGATTTGAGTGGGAGCACCATTATGTATTAATAAAGTTTAATCACTAGTGCAAATTAATTATGAACAATGTCTATGTGTAGTTTGCATTATAGTTGTAGAATTATGGCTCACGGTTCCACCTTTGTTGTTGAAATTGATTAGCTGTTATTTATCTGGTTGAATCTTTATGATTGAGAGGATCGTCCTCTAGAAGTGCCAAGAAGGATTTATCCTACTGCATGTTTACAATACTCTCTTGCTGATGCTATGGATGACGAGACTCACGTCCTTCAATTCAAAAGGCTAGAATTACATTACGGTCTGCTTACTTCCAAGAAGCCCAAACTTCAAAATGTTTGGGATAGTTATGTGATATTCTTGGAACTGAAAATTGTTTTTAGAAACAAACAAAGGTTAAAAGATATGTGATATCTAAAGAAGTGCTTTGTTTGCAAGTTCTAGTGAAGTGTTTAACTATTTTTAGAAATAAATGCATAAAGATCCGGAAGAACGCCAGTCATGAATTGATGGTGAGAAACTTAAAGAGAAAAGAACAAAACCAAAGGATGTAATTAGACTTACATGCCTAGGGAACTTCGGGGCTCACGTCACTCTTCAAGTTGGATGCTTCTTCTGTGAGTAGGAGAAATATTGGAAGTAAAACTATAAGAAGTAAAAGGCAGAAAAGAAAAGAAGACTGGAATGTCCAGCTCAGGTATGAATGTCATACAAGTTATAAGATGTAGAGAAAGTTGGTCAAGTAAAGTGTAGTTCTTGGGAATTATGATCAATTTGTTGATCATTAATTCTTCGATATTGTGATTAAAAGTTGATCACAAGCATATCGACTCGATTGCATGTTGATGCAAATCATTGCAAGAAACTACAACGGCCTAAATGACAAACAAACAATGAGGTTAAAATATGGGTTGAAAACTTTATAAAAGTTATGATACTTTTCATCAGCATATTACCTTTGTATTGATTGTCATAATTCATTTTAGAGTTTTGTACACTCTAGCCCATTGCATAGAAGTTGCAAGGCGGTTGTTCATGAGATAACAATAGTTGTTTGATACTATGAACAAACGGCCATACTCCTATTACGAATAGGATGTATGTTATGAATATTGATAATAAAATTGAACATCCATAACACTGACGCTAAATGTCTCAAAACTAAAAGCATACCACATATGTGTGGCACTGTATTTAGTCACATTGGAGGAACCAGCATGGAGAAATTCCATAGTGATGGATATTGAAGTCATCTGATTATGAATCATCTGACACTTGCAACTTTCATCCAAATGGTGAAGTAAACTGAAATACCGTTCATAGGCCATAAAGAACGAGCAACAAAATAATGGGAACATGCACGTTGATGTGTGTAGATCAATAAGTGTTGTCGCAAGTAGTGGATTTATCTATCTTCATATTGACTCAAGTAGATATTTATATTTACTGAGACATAGATCTGGATCATTGAAATGTTTCGAAAGATTTTTCCAGAATGAAGTAGAACTAATTGTAACAAAAAATATGTTTCTACAATTGGATTACAAAAATAATTTGAGTTACAAATTTGCGAATGTCTGATGAGCTATGAAAAGAATTTTAGAGCTTGCACTTCCCAGAACATTACTAAGAGTAGAATGTTTTGAGTAGATGTAACTAAGCTATGTATGACATGGTGAGATCAAAGATGACATTGATTATTTTGCCAATATACTTTTTTATTGTGATGCTTTAGAGACTGTGGCTTTTACACTCAAAAGAGCGCCATCAAATTTGTTGAAATAAGTGCTACTTTGTAGGTTATCCCAAATGATTGGGTATTCCTCTATCACTATGCCGAGGCAAAGAGTTTTGCCACAAAGTGTGGAAATTTTGAAGAAAAAGTTTTCTGCAAAAGTGTGAGTGGAAGGATAGTGCAACTTGACAAGATTACAGAATCTTCGTGATCAGGTCAAAGAAAAGAAATGCTGGAAGTAATTTTAGAATTTCCTACTGTGACTGATACGAAAGCCTCTACATGAGATATAGAGACTTCGGTCGAACTTGCAGCTGAACTATATAGGTTGAGCAAATTCGTGCAGACCTTTGTGGTGTGCAAAAGAAATATTGTTGAACAAACAATGAACCTATAATAGACAAAGAAGCAATGATGGGCCCGGACTCCAGAAATTGGCTATATGCCAACATAATCTGAGATAGTATCCATTCACATAAATCAAGCTTAGAACTTGATGAACCCTTCGAAAGACTTAGAGTGTAAAGAATAGTAACAGATCAATAAACTGACAAAAATAAAAATGTTTTATAATGCTTGACTTGTTACAAATAGTTTCTGACAAGATCAAGGAGATGAGTACGATGAGATTGTCTCATCATACTTAAAGTCAGTTTGGATTAAACTAGCAATTACTAAAATATTTTAATTATGATATATAATAGATGGATATCAAAATGATTCCAATGAGATGGAAAAAGAACTGAGGTTATATATTTAATACAGTCCAAGGTAATTTTGTCGATCTAGAGGATGCTAGTAAGTGTGCAAACTTCAAGAGATCCTATAATGATCTGAAGCAAGCATAGTGGAGTTGGAATCTTCGTACTGATGAAATGGTCAAATAATTGGATTTCATCAAGGAAAACGAAGATGCTTGTATTTACAAGAAAGTAAGTGGGAGCATGATAATATTTCTAAACACTATATGTGCATGACATATTATTGATTGGAAATTATATAAATTTCTTGACACATATTAAGACTTTATTGAAACTAGTTTTTCAGTAAAGTACTTAGGCAATATATATAGTCCTGGTATTAGGCATAATGATCTATGGAGATAGTAGTGTCTAATCGGGCTTAGCCAAAATAAAATACTGATAGAATACTAATGTAGCTTAGTAAAAAATACGCAAGAAGAGTTTCTTGTCACAGTCACATGGAAGGAGTTTTAAGCAAGAATTGGTATCTTGAAATACTGATGAGCGAAATACATGATTTCAACCACACTTGTGTTAAATATGTTCCATGGTATGTAAACAACCTGATATGTCTAGTACTCCGAGTAAGTTGTGAGTAAAGTTATCAGAATGACCAAATTGTTGATCATAGGACAACAGTGAAAATGTCGTTAAGTACTAATGACATGTTTCTCGCATACGGCAAAGATGAAGAGATTGTTGTAAGGAGTTACATCAATACATGCTCATTGTAAGTAGTACATCGATAAAATCTTCATCAGTGCTCCAAGCGATTTTTCGGTTTCAATTAAATGATTTATGGTGGCATAGTAAGTTGGAATTTGTCCAAAAAAGTTACCATGGTGAATTCTATTACAGAAGGCTGAGTATATTGTCGCTTTAAAAGCAACAATAGAGGGTGATGAATCAAAAGATTCATTTATGAACATGGTATAGTTTCTAGATGATTGTGCCAATGGAACACTATTCTCAATAGTCGTTCCATAGCGCAGTCTAAGGAATATAATGTCCTGCTAGTGATTCAATATATACAAAGCCTTTTTTCACATAAATTATGAATTCTTGTGAAAGCATGATAGATGCATAAATATGCAAATGATGCACACGGATCTGAAGTTGTCAAGATCTGATAGGACGAAAGGCTATACCACAAGCAAAGCATGAAAAAACACTGGATTGGCATTAGTGTAAAAGAAAATGTGCTAACTAGATTATTGACTCTAGTGCAAGTGGGAGACTGTTGGAAATATGTCCTAGAGGCAATAATTTTGTATTATTATATTTCCATGTTCATAATTAAGAGTTTATATTCTATGCTATAACTGCTATGATCCTGGAATATGCGATTCAGTGGAAAAGTCATATGCACGTGTGGAATGATGAACGGCAAAATAAGATTCCTAGTCTCACCTCTAAGACTAGCTCAAGTGTTGTTTGTGATCATGTTTTCCGGATCATAGGATATCGTTAAGTGTAATGATAGTCCTAAAAAACTTTGAGAGTGTGACGTTAGAAGAACGATCATATTGAATCGACCCAAACTTGTTTGTTATACTTTGAAATAATATCGTCTGAAATCAATTGTTATAACACAGAGTGTTAACGTGTGTTTTAGTTCCTTAGACCGTGAGAGTATCGTAGTAACTTCCTACCGTACGATGAACTTTGGGGTTGCTCAAACGTCATCTGTAACTAGGTGATCATAACGACAACTTACAGGTTTATCAGAAAGTTTGACAAGGGACTAGATAGCTCGAGAGTGGAATTTGCACCTCCAACGATGGAGAGATATTCTTAGGGCCCTCTCGGTATGATGGCATCCATCATCGTCTGGCCAGACATAGGTGACTTCGTCATGGGGATGCCGGAACACTTCAACGAGAAAGAAGAACAAAACAGGTAACGAGGATGATGGTATAGTGATCATGTGTATGACTCAGGCGGATACCGATGCATCTCGGGTTTTGTATAGTATCGCGAAGCAAAGGGAACATCACATGATAACCAAAGGTTTACCCGAATATCATTCGTGTAATTATAGGGATCAATATGGATGTCCACACGGTTCTGCTATCGGTCATTGAACGAAGGAGTTTCGTTCATGTCTATGTTTTACCGAACCAATGGGGTCATGATACGTCTCCAACGTATCTATAATTTTTGATTGTTCCATGCTGTATAGTATCAATCTTGGATGCTTTATATGCAATTATATGGCATTATATATCATTTTTTGGGACTAACCTATTAACTCAGTGCCCAGTGCCAGTTGCTGTTTTTTGCTTGTTTTTGTCTTTTCAGAAAATCATTATCAAAAGGAGTCCAAACGAGAAAAAAACTTTGGATTAATTTTTTCTGGACCAGAAGAGACCCACGAAGCTTCGGGAGAAGACCAGAGGAGCCACGAGGGAGTGACAAGCTCGGGAGGCGCGCCCTGGGGGGGGGTAGGGCGTGCCTCCCAGGCTTGTGGGGCCCTCGTAGCCCCTCCTGACCTAATTCCATCGCTATAAATTCCCAATATACCAGAGGGATAGAAGAGAAAACCTTTCCGCCGCCGCAAGCCTCTGTTCTTCCGTGATCCCATCTGAAGGCCTTTTCCGGTACTCTGCCGGAGGGGGAATCGATCTCGGAGGGCTTCTACATCAACCTTGCTGCCGTTCCGATGATGTGTGAGTAGTTTACCACAGACCTACGGGTCCATAGCTAGTAGCTAGATGGCTTATTCTCTCTCTTTGATCTTCAATACCATGTTCTCCTCGATGTTCTTGGAGTTCTATCCGATGTAATCTTCTTTTGCGGTATGTTTGTTGGGATCCGATGAATTGTGAGTTTATGATCAGATTATTCATGAGAAATATTTGAGTCTTCTCTGAACTCTTTTATGCATGATTGTTATAGATTTTTATTTCTCTCTGATCTATCGATTTGGTTTGGCCAACTAGATTGGTTTATCTTGCAATGGGAGAGGTGCTTTGTGATGGGTTCAATCTTGTGGTGCTCAATCCCAGTGACAGAAAGGGACATGACACGTATTTGTATTGTTGCCATTAAGGATAAAAAGATGGGGTTTAATCATATTGCTTGAGTTTACTTTGTCTACATCATGTCATCTTGCTTAAGGCGTTACTCTGTTTCATACTTAATACCCTAAATGCATGCTGGATAGCGGTCGATGGGTGGAGTAATAGTAGTAGATGCAGGCAGGAGTCGGTCTACTTGTCTCAGACGTGATGCCTATATACATGATCATTGCCATGAATCCGTCATAATTATTTGCTTTTGTTTCAATTGCCGAAGAGTAATTTGTTTACCCACCATATGCTATGTGTTCGAGAGAGAAGCCTCTTGTGAAAACTATGCCCCCGGGGTATGCTTTTATCATATATTTGAAACCAAAAATACCTTACTTCAATTTATTTACTTTTATTTTATTTAGTATTTTAGTTTATCTATCTGTCACTATCAGAATTAATCCTTGCAAATAACCGCTAAGAGGATTGACAACCCTCTTATTTGCGTTGGGTGCAAGTGTTTGATTTTCTGTGTGTAGGTGCTGCTAAAGGGATTTTGCGTGGTTCTCCTACTGGATTGATAACCTTGATTCTTAACCGAAGGAAATACTTATCTCTACTATACAGCATCATCCTCTCCTCTTCGTGGAAATACCAAAGCAGTCTACAAGTTGCAGGTAGAATTTCTGGCGCCGTTGCCGGGTAGACATCAGCAAAATTTATCAAGTACCTTCGCACAAACTATCATCCACTTGCATTTATTTTATTTGCCTTTTTATTTACATTTGCCTCTCATTTTCATCTCCCCCACTTCTATTTTTTTTTTACAAAAACACAAAAATGTTTTTATTTGCTTGTTTGCTAGTTTGCCTGCTTTGTCGCGATGTCTCAAGAAAACACAAAATTATGTGAATTTTCCAATACTAATAATAATGATTTTATTAGTACTCCTATTGCTCCTCCCGCCACTAGTGCGGAGTCATGTGACATTAATGCTGCTTTGCTTAATCTTGTTGTGAAAGAACAATTTTCTGGTAGTCCTAATGAAGATGCTGCATCCCATCTTAATACTTTCGTTGAGCTTTGTGATATGCAAAAGAAAAAAGATGTGGATAATGATATTGTCAAATTGAAATTGTTTCTGTTCTCACTACGAGATCGTGCTAAAACTTGGTTTTCATCCTTGCCTAGAAATAGTATTGATTCTTGGGATAAATGTAAGGATGCTTTTATTGCCAAGTATTTTCCTCCAGCTAAGATTATTTCTTTAAGAAATCAAATTATGAATTTTAAGCAACTTGATCATGAACATGTTGCACAATCTTGGGAGAGAATGAAATTAATGATAAGAAATTGCCCAACACATGATTTAAGCTTATGGATGATCATACAAATTTTTTATGCGGGACTAAACTTTGTTTCTAGAAATTTGCTAGACTCTGTCGCAGGTGGTACTTTTATGGAAATTATATTGGGAGAAGCTACAAAACTTGTTGACAATATTGTGACAAATTATTCTGAATGGCACACTGAACTAACTCCAACTGGTAAGAAGGTAAATTCTGTTGAAGAAATTAATACTTGGAGTGATAAGATGGATGCTCTTATGAAATTGGTTGCTAGTAAAAATGCTCATATTGATCCTAATGATGTGCCATTGTCTACTTTGATTGAGAAAAATAATGATACTATTGATGTGAATTTTTTCTCTAGAAATAATTTCAACAACAATGCTTATAGGGCTAATTTCAATCCTAGACCGTTTCCTGGAAATTCCTCTAATAATTATGGTAATCCATATAATAATAATAGGATACCCTCCGATCTTGAAAGTAATATTAAAGAATTTATTAATTCATAAAAGAATTTTAATGCTATGATAGAAGAAAAATTGAATAGAGTTGATGAATTGGCTAGGAACATGGATAGAATTGCTCATGATGTTGAAAATCTTAAAATTAAAATTTTGCCACCCAAGCATGATATAAATGAGTCTATTAAAGCTATCTATGTCTCCATTAATGAAAGTAAAGAAAGGACCGCTAGGTTGAGAGCTAAGCGAGAATTTCTAGAAAAAGCTATTCCACTCGGTTTTTATCGTAGTAATGATGAAGATATTAAAATGATTGGTGTCACCCCTATTGAATCTCTATTTAGTAATATAAAACTTGATGAAAAAGGGACTGAAGATGAGTCAACTTTAGATAGAAGGTGTCCCAATCATTTGGAGGGTGATAATCTTAATGATAAAAATGAAAAAAAGTGGGTTTGGAGAGGTCAAAACTTTAAATAGTAATGCACCCACTACTTTGGATTACAAGGACTTTAATTATGATAGTTGTTCTTTAATTGAGTGTATTTCCTTGTTGCAATCCATGATTAATTCACCAAATGCATATGAACAAAATAAAGCCTTCACTAAACATATTGTAGAAGCTATGATGAAACACTACTAGGAAATACCTTATAGGTAGAGGATTAACAGTAGCGCGGGGATAATGGGCGGCGCTACTGTTATTTATCAGTAGCGCGGGCTTAGCACAAGCGCTGCAGGTGGAGATTAGTAGTAGCGCGGGCATGCCAAACCGGCGCTACTACTATGAGGGCCCCGCTGTCCCCCCACGGGCTGGCCATAGCAGTAGCGCCGATCTCGGCCCAACGCTACTGCTAAACCCATTAGCAGTAGCGCCGGGCCATGGCCCGCGCTGCTACTGTGGCCAGCTCGGGCCCAGCTGCCCTTCCCCACTTAGCAGCAGCGCTGGTCTTGAACATGCGCTACGGCTAACTGATTTAGCAGTAGCGCTGGGCCGTGACCCGCGCTGCTGCTAATCCAGCCTTATCCTCCCCGTCCCGCCCGTTCCTCACTCTCCCTGTCTCACTCTCTCACCGTCGTGGCCGTCCTCCTCCTACCGTCGCTGCCGTCGCCGCATTGCTGCTGTCGTCGCCGCCATCCCCCGGCCTCGGTAAGCCTCCTCCTCCCTCCTCCTGCCTTTTCCCTCCTCCATCCCCCCTCCTCCTCCCTCCTCCCTCCTCCTCCCTCCCCCTGCTCCTCCCTCCTCTAGCCGCCCCTCCTCCCTCCTCTAGCCGCCCCTCCTCCCTCCCCCTCCTCCATCCACACAGCCCCTCCTCCCCCCTCCTCCATGCACAGCCCCTCCTACATTTTGATTAGTTGATATGTAACACTTTGATTTAGTTAATAGTTTTTAGGGTTTAGAGTCAATTAGTAAAAATTTAGACATAGTTGATAGATTTAGTCATTTTGATTAGTTGATATGTAACACTTTGATATAGTTAATATTTTTTAGGGTTTAGAGTGAATTAGTACAAATTTAGACATAGTTAATATATTTAGTTGATATGTAACACTTTGATTTAGTATGCTTCTAGGGTTTAGTTGATAGCTTATAGGGTTTCACTAAGTCCTAAAATCAGCATAATAATCTTTTTTTTATATTTTGTTTTCACAGAAATCAAGTATTTGCCCCTGCATCGTCCCCGCCGTCGTCCCCGCATCGACCCCCTCCGACCTCGATGTGAGACCAACCAAATCCCCATGTCGTTGATGTCGATGATGATGTGTTGTGAATGTCAATGATGAACATGCATAGAGGTCCTGTTATATGCTAGTTTTCATAGATGTTTTTATAGATGTAGTAGTAGTAGATGAGTAGCTGTGACAATGCGAAGCTAGTTTTCTGTATAAAAAAGAACTTGACTCTGTTCATGCTTAAAAAAGAACATGTGTATGTGTATGGACATGTCGATCTTGAGCTGTTGTGTATATGGTGCCAAAGATGGCCACATTTGACTCTTTTTATCGCAGGGAAAATCCGAGTGGCCTATGTTTTGCCGGAGTGTTGATTCATTTCCGTTCCGGCAATTTCAGGCGCTCGATATGTCCTATTTTAGCAAAGGTCATGCCGGATTTTGCCGTGAATTTTAGCATGACTTGTGCTAGAATATATAGGAAATATCTAGTGCCCTGGATTTGCCGGAAAGAGAATTAAATTTTAGCATGACTTGTGCTAGAATTTTACCACCACGTGAGATGAGAGTTTTCAAGGAAAGACTCGACAGACCGACAGTCAACCCGTGATGAATAATAATGATCTGTGTGTTGAGTTCCTGTTAGTTGCCGTCGATTTATAATCTTTGAATTTTGAACATAGGAAATGTCCGACGATGATAAGATCCCGGAGTGCGACTACTGCTGCGATGACCGGGGTTTGTGCGACAGGGAGCCTCACCTGCAAAATGATAGGTTCTTCACCGTGAAGTTGGAAGAGACCTTCGATGTTTGTATGGTATGCAACGACAAGTATTTCATCGTAATTAATCATGACTTGTGATTCTTTGCTTCAACGTGTAATTTTTGTTTTTTTTTCTTCAATTCAACTAGTACATCCCGTGCCATGCAAGACCGTTTGTCTCGCAGAAGCTCGGTTTCCAAGACCTTGAGAATATGGAGACGAGGAGGGCTCACCTCAGGACTAAACACGGTTATGCTTTTCGGGTTAAGCTCTACAATGCGCTTAATCACTCACATTTCGGCTGCTCTAATTGGGAAGCTTTCTGCAAGGCCTATGGATTTGAGGAGAATATGCAAATAACTTTTGATATTCTTCCCGAAGATGAAGATGTTGAAGATAATATCGACATTTGGGTCGATGTGGATATGCCTCCTGTTTTGCCTAAATGTGAGTTTGTCAAACTAATTTGTTAAGTAATTTATATTTTTTATTTAAAAATATTTGGTGTTCATCGCTACTAAACTTGTTTATTTATAATTATCAGCTTATTTCTTATCTTCAAAAAATACTCGGAAAGCTGTGGACATGACGTACTACAGTTATGGCTCCGAGCTTAATTGTGAGGAGAAAGGATATCTTGTCTCATTTATAGATGGTGTTAAGAATTTTAAGACCAATCAGTTTATCAGCCCAAATTATACTGGATACGTGCCACTAGTCCATCAGTTGCTTGATGGTAATCTCATTGCGAAAAACTTGGTATGATTTTGTTAATGATGGTAACTTCGTTGCATACATTCTTCTTAAGTAAACTACATTGCTAACTATATATGTTACTATATTGTTCAACAGAAGCTCCCTAGCGAGGTTGTGCCTCACATGATGCTTACCGAAGGGAGTATGTACATGGTTAGCTTACGACTGTTTCCATCGACGGCTTGCCAAAGTGCATACTCTATTTCTTTGAAAGATGGAAGGCTCAATATCAAAGATTGGAGCAAAGTAATGAAGGCGTGCACGCAACCGATTGGAGACAACATGCGTGTGCGCAAGCCAGAAGTTGGCGACAGGTGGATCTCAATTCTCCATTTTGGAGATGGACCGGTTTACCTGTTTTATGCTATTTTACCTAGGAGAGAGGACTAGGTCCTAGGTAGTAAGAACAATTAGCTAGTGTTGATATGACTATGATGATGATGATTAGTTATTCTGATGATGATGAGTTATATGTGCTACAATGTGTTAGCTAGAATGATGAGTTGTGATATGACTCATAGATGATGATCATGAGGAGTTGTTTTGATGATGAGTTGTTATGACTATGATGATGATGATGATGATGATGAGTTATATATTACGATGATGATGAGTTGTTATTATGATGATGATGACTTATTATATCATTGGGTGAAAGAAACACGGATTATATTCAAGTGGATGGATCCAAAGTGACCATGTTGGATTAGTAGGACGTCGTCGGACGTCCTACTAATCCAACATGGTCACTTTGGATCCATCCACTTGAATCTAATCCGCATTTATTTCACCCACGGATATAATAATTCATCATGATCATAAAATCATATGATGAGATTACTGTATAAAACCTGTACATATACAGCGCAAATACGTAGAAGAAAATAAAAATACACGAAATTGTAGCAGTAGCGCTGGTTGGACACACGCTACTGCTAGGTAGGTGTAGCAGTAGCGCTGGTCAGACCAGCGCTACTGCTACCTAGCTTAGTAGTAGCGCTTCCCAACCAACGCTACTGCTAAACGTTAGCTATAGCGCCATAGCAGTAGCGCGTGTACCCACGCTACTGCTAGGCCATACACCCGCGCTACTGCTAGGGTTTTCCCTAGTAGTGAAAGCTCATGAAGAAAAACTTGAGTTGGAAGTTTCAATTCCTAGAAAATTACAAGATGAATGGGAACCTACTATTAAAGTCAAAATTAAATATTATGAATGTAATGCTCTATGTGATCTTGGTGCTAGCGTCTCCACTATACCAAAGTCTTTGTGTGCTGTTGTGACACCCTGGTTTTTACCAACCTTTCTTTTCCAAAAAAAAACCCATGTGAAATTTCATTCGGAATTTGGTTTGGATTTTGTTTTGAGTGGCTCTATGGACTTATAACTTGGGAATGTGTTTGATTTTCTTTCCCAAGTGAACCAACGCTTCCAAAAACTTTCCTCAAGTCATGTCATCTCTATTCATGTCCCATCTTAAATTTTCTTCCAATTAAATATTCCTTTTTCATTAAAGGAATAACCCTTCGAGCTCTAGGTTGTGAAGCAACCTATATTTCTGTTCTGCCAAAAATTCCAGGAAAATTCTCATAAATTCTTTGGACCATATAAACCTTGGATACGTGAAAATATTCAAGATTAACTCCTCATGGTGAGCACAACATCCAATCTTTGTTTCTAGTCATAATTTCAATTTGTGAGGCAACTATATTTTATATCGCCCCAAAAATTCTGAAATTAATCCAGGACATTCTCCTATCCATATCATCAGTCTCCACCAATTTTTGGCTCATTTCATTCAACCACTCCGGTCATCCCGTACTACCCATCCTTGTCCAAGCTTGCCGACTGCGTCGCTGCCGTCTACCTGGCCTGTCTGGAACCCTCTCCCACCTCCGGCGAAGCTCGCCGCCGCACACGGCCAAGTTCATGCACGGGCCGAACAGGGCGCCGCGGTCGTCGCCGTTGTTCTCACGTCCTTAATAGCTCCGATTGCGTCCCATCACCTCTGCGCGCTCACGTCCACTCCGGCCCACGCCGTGACGGCCAGCGCAACAGCCAGCTCGCCGTCCTCGCCATTCCAGCGCATCCATGGTGGCATTCGGCCACGGCAGCCCCGCCTGGCTATAAAAGCCGCACCCCAACCCTCCCTCTCCTCACCCATCGCCCTCTCCCTCTCCCAATCATCGCCTCGCAGTACTGGAGCAAGCCAGAGAGCTCTCCTGCTCCATCTCCGGCGAGGTGCTCCGCCGCACTGCCCCAGCTCCGTCCGCTCATCTTCGCCACCCCAACACCCACTGAGACCACCGTCGAGCTCGTGGAGATCCACTGAGCCATCCCAGCCTCTTCCCTGCCCAAGAGCTCGTCGGAGTCGCCGGATCCATTGACCACCGTAGCTCGCCGCCGCCTGAGAAGAAGGGGCCAACGCCGTCCGGCCACCATTCGAAGAGCTGCGGGTACGGACATGCTCGCCGTCGAGCACCCGATCCATCCCGACCATCTCCCAACGCCACTGCTGCCTCCTCGCCGGTGAGCCGCCCTCCTTCTGTTCCCTCTCTCTCCCCTTCAAATATGACAGGCGGGCCCCGCATGTCAGTCACCCAGCCGCGCCCGAATTGGTACGTAAGTGGAAACGTACTCCCACTTTACGCCTTCGACGTGGCCGGCTGTGGTTTGTCTTGAAATTCCGTTTAAATTCAGTTCAAAATAGAATTTGACTGAATTTGACCAGCTCTAACTTTTAAACCATAAGTCCAAATGAGTTCATTCTTTTTGCATTATTTTTCTTATGAGATCCTCTATTTGCTGTAAAAAGTTGGTATTTTCCTCTGTTGTCTAGAATTTCTGGACAAAAGAAAATGCTTTATGTGATATTTGAAAATGTTTTCAAAAATGTTTTTCAGATTGGTTTGAGTAGTTGGTGAAGACCAGGAGTACTCCCACACTTCATTAGTGCAAGGCAAGCCACAACTCTCATTTGCATAATTGCATTGCAATATCATGGTTAAATAATTATTTTAATGATGGATATGAATTATTTGTAAATAAATTAATTCATGCAACCCTTTGAAAATCTTGGGTAGGTTACTGTCATGATGGTGATGAGATTATAGTCATTAGCGGATTTTAAGGTTGATGGTGATATGATACGGGTGGATTAAGAGATTACCGTCTATGATTATTTTGTGATTCCGCCCGGTACTTCATATATGGGATCAGCAGTGGTATTTGATCATATCGCTCATTGGATTTCTAGCTAGTTATTATTGCGACTTGGATCATTGTAACACCGGAGTGTCAGTAATGACTATAGCTGCTTGGGGATAAATTCCTTCATTCTTGATCAAGTGCCACTGAACCGAGCTTTCCAGTGCAGCCACTACTGCCGGAATGGGAAGGCCTTGGCTTGGTCTAACCACGTGCTCTTTTATCGGTACCACCAACGAGGGGAGGTTATGCGTGCGTGCTGCCCTGATCAGGTAGACGACGATAACCTTGTGAGCCCAGTTTTGTTATTGAGCTCAGGTCCCCGTTTGGGACAGTTTGTTTGGCCACGATGGTGGCAGGTGTCAGAAGTGACACAGGGGCCACCCAGGGCATGACCCGGTAGGGGGAATGATTGTCGGTGGTACGGTGCAGGAGTCACGGTTTAGGCAAGTTTCATTGGAGCAGCACCGGTCCACCCGGAAGGGAAGTGTACCGAGGTACGGGACCAGGAGCTCCATAGTGTGGGTAAAGTGCGCAACCTCTACAGAGTGTATGAATCTATTCAAATAGCCGCGTCCACGGTATTGGACACAGTTCATACTAAGTCACACTGTTTGATCAACACCGATGAGGGAATGACATGTTAATGATGTAAGAACTCGTCTTAGTTTTTGTCTGGTAAAGGATTGCTGGTAATCCTGGTAATGATCTCGAGTATGATCATCAGGTGGTATTGAGGTTACCGTGAGTGGGTCACAAGCATGGTTGGCTCGACTGGTTAAACAAGAGTAAGGTGGGCCAGGTGACTCAGAGTGTTAATGGTTCGAAGATAACATATTGATTATTTTCTTCCACCCTTTTTAATAGTAACTAATCCTGATGCATAACCATATTTGCTATGATGTTGTTATGTTTTGATGCTTGTGTTTGTTGTGAGCTTGCGAGTACATTCAAAGTACTCACCTGGCGTGTCATGCCAGTTTGCAGGTGCTACCCTATTTGCATATCAGAGGTGTTCGAGTTGTGAGCTAGGACGTGTCCCAGCTAGAGTCCCTGGGGAGTGGAGTCCATTACCGACGTCGTGGTTCCGCTGCTAGGAGATTGAGCCGCTGCTAGCATAGAGCTACTTTAGTAGTAGTGGTATCAATGTACCCGATTGTAACTCTTTGTAACCCTGGTACCCCAACTATTAGAAATAAAGAGCTGATTTGTTCTATGCTAAGCAGTGATGTATTCCAGAAGACTCGATCTCTGGGCTGGAATACGGGGTGCTCCGGTGACTCTGAGCCGGGGTGCCATAAGGTTTGGTATCAGAGCAGGTCTGGCTATAGGACACCCTAGCCAACCCGAGCGTTAGAAACCGCTAGTCTAGAGCCCAGCTTGCTTGTGTGATGCATTTGATTGCTGCACCTGTTTGTTGCATAGCATGCATATAGATTTGGCTCACTAACCGGTTGATTTTGTAGATGGCCTCCGTCCCGACTAACTACAACTCAGCCCCTGCACCACTCAGCTTCGCATCCTTGCTTTGGGATGTTTGGCATCTTCTCTATCCCAGCGGAGAGATGCCAAGGTACCAAGTGTTCCAGACCCCGCTTGCAGGACTGGTGCTTGAGTATCATGCCAATGTCATTCTGTCAGTCGACCTACCTTTGGGGAAGCGCACCTATAGTCTCCATGGTGGTTATGCCTCTACCCCAGAGCGTGCCATCCAGCTAGCCGCTCTAGCAGGCCTCACTATTCTTCGTCACCAGGAATGCACGATGCAAGAGAATTGTGCCATCCACTACTACCCCACCATGGCCGTCACTCCCGGACGAGTTAGATTTCCTCCCGTTCGCTCGGACGACGACCCAGCTGCGGCATACATGTCCCGTTACATGATTGCCGAATACGTCCTCATCGCTGAACTGGCTAGGGATGCCACTCACGCCCGGAGAGCGCTTGGTATGGCTTTGGCTCTGTCAACCTCTCCGCCAGCTCCTTCGCTTTCCAGCAACCCGCCATCTGACCATAGTATTTAAGCACTTGTGAGGTTCATGTTGCATGAGTTGTGGTAGTATCGAGTGTTGTAAACTGCCTTGAGTAGCAATAAAGTGTGGTTTTCTTGTAAGCTTAGTACATTTTATCGAGCAGTTTTCATTTGCCTTTTATTTGGCTCTTCGGTGTCACTTTACTCTCCCCTATGGAAGTTGCTCATCAACACCCCAACGGATTCAAAGAGCTAATGAGGATTTTAAATACTTGGGAGCTCAGCTGAATCTTAGGAAATTATTAATGGATTGCCTGGTATTGTGAATATGTGGCTTGGAATACAAATCCTGGATTGGCTATCAGTATCAAGCCTGCCTCAAGGTGTAACTATTTCAATCGTAAGGAACCAGCAAAAGGATAACTTGGTTACCGGACCAACCGGGTCGAGGATATAAATCGGATACGAAGTTGGTTCTGCTTGGGTAGGATATGAAACAGGTTATACCCGGAAGCAAACAAGAACATGCCACGCACCCAGTACCCAGCACAAAGGAGAGTCAGGCAACTTCTTTTCAAGTAATCAACAACTGGAGTTGTGAGGTGGTATACATGGCATTCGGTATACATGGATCTCGGTCCCACCGAGATGGCCTTGCCAACTCTCTGTAATCGTTTGCACTTACTTCGGTCCCACTGAGTTATGCAAATCGGTCTCACCGAGATGGCTTGCCAACTCTCTATTGCCTTATTGCTTCACTTCGGTCCTACCGAGTTGATGCAATCGGTGCCACCGAGACGAGGTTTGCCCTAACCATTGCACTTCGGTCCATCCGAGTTGTTCCAGTCGGTCCCACCGAGATTCCTAATGTTCATATCTTTTACACTGTTCGGTGCCACCGAGATTTCTGATCGGTGCCACCGAGTTGGGTCAAAAGTGTGTAACGGTTGGATCTTGTGTGAAGGCTATATATACCCCTCCACCACTTCTTACTCTGTAAGGAGAGCCATCAGAACGTGCCTACACTTCCACCATACATTTTCTGAGAGAGAACCACCTACTCATGTGTTGAGATCAAGACATTCCCACCTACTCATGTGTTGAGATCAAGACATTCCAATCCAACCATTTGAACCTTGATTTCTAGCCTTTCCCAAGTTGCTTTCCACTCAAATCCTTCTTCCGCCATAGCCAAATCTGTGAGGAGTTGTTTGAGTGTTGGGGATACTATAGATGACCCACAAGTATAGGGGATCAATCATAGTCCTTTCGATAAGTAAGAGTGTTGAACCCAACGAGGAGCAGAAGGAAATGACAAGCGGTTTTCAGCAAGGTGTTTTCTGCAAACACTGAAATTGTCGGTAACGAGTAGTTTGATAGCAAGATAATTTGTAACAAGTGACAAGTAGAAATAGTAACAAAGAGTGCAACAAGGTGGCCCAATCCTTTTTAAAGCAAAGGACAAGCCGGAACGATCTCTTATAGTAAGTAAAGCGTTCTCAAGAACACATGGGAATTTCATCTAGTCACTTTCATCATGTTTGTTTGATTCGCGCTCGCTACTTTGATAATTTGATATGTGGGTGGACCGGTGCTTGGGTGCTATTCTTACTTGAACAAGCCTCCCACTTATGATTACCCCCTCTCGCAAGCATCCGCAACTACGAAAGAAGAATTAAGATAACTCTAACCATATCATTAAACATATGGATCCAAATCAGCCCCTTACAGAATAGCGCATAAACTAGGGTTTAAGCTTCTGTCACTCTAGCAACCCATCATCTAATTACTACTCCACAATGCATTCCCTTAGGCCCAAAGATGGTGAAGTGTCCTGTAGTCGACGTTCACACGACACCACTAAGGGAATCAACAACATACATATCATCAAAATATCGAACGAATACCAAATTCACATGATTACTTATGACAAGACTTCTCCCATGTCCTCAAGAACAAAAGTAACTACTCACAAAACATAATCATGTCCAAGATCAGAGGGGTATTGAATAGCATAATAGATCTGAACATATAATCTTCCACCAAAAAAACCAACTAGCATCAACTACAAGATGTAATCAACACTACTAGCAACCCACAGGTACCAATCTGAGGTTTTGAGACAAAGATTGAATACAAGAGATGAACTAGAGTTTTAGATGAGATGGTGCTGGTGAAGATGGTGATGAAGATTAGTCCTCCCACGATGAGAGGATCGCTGGTGATGTCGATGGCGACGATTTCCCCCTCCCGGAGGGAAGTATCCCCGACAGAATCTCTCCGCCGGAGAGCAAAAGTGCTCCTGCCCAAGTTCCGCCTCGAGACGGCGGCGCACTATCCCGAAAGTCTTCTCTATATTTTTTCTAGGGCAAATGGACTTATATACCAGAAAATGGGGGCCAGAGGCTGGCCAGGGGCCCCACGAGCCACCAGGGCGCGCCTGGGGTGGGTGGGGGGGGGGTGGCGCGCCCTGGTGCCTCGTGGGTACCTGGGTGGCCCCCTCTGGTACTTCTTGCTTCCAGTATTTTTTATTTATTCGAAAATAAATCTCCGTGAAATTTCAGCTCATTTGGAGATGTGCAGAATAGGTATCTCTGACATAGCTTTTTCAGGTCCAGAATTCCAGCTGTCGGCAATCTCCCTCCTTGTGTAAATCTTGCATATTAAGAGAGAAAAGGCATTAGAATTGCTTCACAAAGTGTTATATTGATAAAAAAACATTATAAATAACAGTAGCAAAACATGATGCAAAATGGACGTATCAACTCCCCCAAGCTTAGACCTCGCTTGTCCTCAAGCGAAAGCCAATATCGATAATCATGTCCACATGTTTAGAGAGAGAGGTGTCGATAAAAACAAAATACGGACATAGTAGCATCATGATCATTATTATAACATCAATATTTATTATCATAAAACTTCTCATGAGCAAGTAACAATTCACCACAACAATGAAGTATAAGGCATAAACTTTCTTGAAAACTAACAAACTATGTTCTCACTCAACAATGCAATTGCAATTCATCATATTTTCAGGAAGGGTCTCATGTAGGAGCTATTTAGCAAGTCCACATACTCAACCATCATTTAGTCTTCTATGATTGCTAACACTCACGGCATATATATGGAGCAAAAAGTTTCAGCCAGACACATAGAAAGATAGGGGCTTGTGATTTCGCCTCCCAACTTATTCACCTCAAGGGTGATGTCAACAATAATAACTCATGATCACTCATATCCAACTGGATATATATGCCTAGATATTTCCCCACCACATGATGCTTGCAAAAGAGAAAAATAAAAAGGAAGTAGAGGAGAACACTATTGATTCTTGCATAAAAAGGTAAATACGTAAAAGTAAAGGATAGGCCCTTCGCAGAGGGAAGCAGAGGTTGTCATGCGCTTTTTGTTGTTGGATGCACGACCTCTTAATGTAAATGAACGTCACTTTATATTGCCCCTTGTGATAGCAACCTTTATTACGCAGTCTGTCACTTTTATTTCTTTACCATCACAAGTTCGTACAAAGCTTATTTCCCTTACAATAAAAGTTCAAACATATTTAGAGGCAATTTTTATTGCTTTTTGCACTGATGACAACTTACTTGAAGGATCTTGTTCAACCCATAGGTAGATATAGTGGACTCTCATGACATGAAACTGGGTTTAAGGGTTTTGGATGCACAAGTAGTATCTGTACTTGGTGCGGATTTTTGGCTAGCAAAGATTTTGGGCAAGCACCACATGTTGGAGGATCTATAACAATATAACTTCTATGCGAATATGAACAAACATAATTCATTACGTTGTCTTCCTTGTCCAACGTCAACAATTTGACATAAAATGCTTAATGGGGGCTCACAATCATAAACAGATGTCCAAGATAGTGTATTTTCATGTGAATCTTCTCTTCCCTTATTAACTTTTTCATGAATTGCATCATTGACTAATGCTATGTTTGTTAACTTCCAATAAATTTTACCACTTATACTTTTCTTTATGTAATGTCGTTACTTTCCATAAGATTAGCATATGATCTTTTTCATTATTTTCATTGCTAGAATTGAAACATAAAAGTAAAGAAGCAAAACTCAAACTACTCTTTATTATATAACTCTCAACTCGATTACATAGATAGATAGATCACGAAACTAACACTCAAAAATAGATCATACTAAACTTTTATTCAACTAGATCACGAAATAACTAATGATCGAACTAAAAATAGGTAAAGATAAAAAAAGTGATGGTGATACGATACCGAGGCACCTCCCCCAAGCTTTGCACAAGCCAAGGGGAGTGCCCATACCCGTGTGCTCAAGTTTCCTTCTTCGGTGATGGTGGTGATGATGAAGTGATGGGCTTGTCCTCAGGCTTCCATGGCATAGGTTCCCCATCATAAAAAGATGAACGAGTCTCCGGAGTCCTAAAACTTGCAGCTAAACTCATACCTTTGAATCTTGCCTCATACTCAAAATTTTGGTTTTGAAGATCATAGATTTGGCCTTGGAGATAGTCGATTCGTTCATTAAGCTTGAAGATGATGTCTCCCATCGATTGGCCATCCACCTTGTGATTACGGGTGAATTCTGTGATCATGGAGTGGTTGGCGCTGAGTCCACATTCCACCATCCCTTGGCACTTGAAGATCTCCTGCTCCACCGCTTCGAGCCTGTACTCCACGCTCCCGGTCTTCTTGGGTCCTTGAACATCCCGGATGTGAAGCACCCCCTCACGCATCTCAATGGCTTGAGGGTGTTTCATCACCTCCGGTAGGTAGGGGTTGTTAACCTTCTCGTAGAACTTGTCCTTGAAAGAGCTTGGTGGAGCCATAGCGATCTAGATCTGTCAGAAAAATAGCACGAAACAAGAACAGAGGAGATCTGTGATATACGGTGGTCAAAACGTCCGGGAGTATATATAAAGATTTTTTATCTTGCAAAACAAGTAATCCAGAAGCAAAACGGAGTCGGGAAGGCTCACGAGGGGCCCACGAGCCACCAGGGCGCGCCTGGGGGGTGGGGGTGGCACGCCCTGGTGCCTTGTGGGCACCAGGTGGGTCCCCTCGGCTGTTTCTTATTTTTGTATTTTTTTCTAATATTCCAAAACTGACAGAAAGTATTTTTATGGAATTTTTGGAGTCGGTTTACTTACCGTATCACATACCTCTTCCTTTTCACGGTTCTGGAGTGTTCCGGAAGGTCTCTCTTATGTATTCCTCCGTCGTAATTGTTTCAATAATATTAGTTTCAACATTAATATGAGTACCTGAAATATAGTGCTTAATTCTTTGCCCATTCACCACTCTCGGACTAGTGCCTTCAGAGTTGTTTATTTTGATGGCTCCGGAGCGATAAACTTCTTCGATGATATACGGTCCTTCCCATTTAGAGAGAAGTTTTCCTGCAAAGAATCTCAAACGAGAATTGTACAATAGAACTTGCTCACCCACTTTAAATTCCTGTTTTTGAATTCTTCTGTCATGCCATCTTTTAACTTTTTCTTTAAACAATCTGGCATTTTCATAAGCTTGGGTTCTCCATTCATCTAATGAGCTAATATCAAATAACCTCTTTTCACTGGCAAGTTTGAAAGCATAATTGAGTTCTTTAATTGCCCAATATGCTTTATGTTCTAACTCAAGAGGTAAATGACATGCTTTTCCATAAACCATTTTATAAGGAGACATACCCATAGGATTTTTATAAGCAGTTCAATAAGCCCATAATGCATCGTTAAGTTTCTTAGACCAATTCTTTCTAGATCTATTGACGGTTTTTTGCAAAATTAATTTTATTTCTCTATTGCTCAATTCAACTTGACCACTAGTTTGAGGGTGATAGGGGGATGCAATTCTATGGTTGACATCATATTTAGCAAGCAATTTACGGAATGCACCATGAATAAAATGTGAACCACCATTAGTCATTAAATATCTAGGGACTCCGAACCTCGGGAAAATAACTTCTTTAAGCATTTTAATAGAAGTGTTATGATCAGCACTACTAGTTGGAATAGCTTCTACCCACTTAGTAACGTAATCAACAGCAACTAAAATATGTGTATACCCATTGGATTTAGGAAAAGGTCCCATATAATCAAATCCCCAGACATCAAATGGTTCAATAGCAAGTGAATAATTCATAGGCATTTCCTGACATCTACCAACATTACCAATTCTTTGACATTCATCACAAGATAGGACAAAATTACGAGCATCCTTGAAAAGAGTAGGCCAATAAAAACCAGATTGCAATACCTTGTGTGCAGTTCTGTCTCCCGCATGGTGTCCTCCGTAAGCCTCAGAATGACACTTCCGTAGGATTTGTTCCTGTTCATGCTCAGGTATACAACGTCTAATAATACCATCTACTCCTTCTTTATAAAGATGCGGGTCATCCCAGAAGTAATGTCTTAGATCAAAGCAGAACTTTTTCTTTTGTTGGTATGTGAAATTAGGTGGTATGTATTTAGCAACAATGTAATTAGCATAGTCTACATACCAAGGAGTATTACGAGAAGCATTTATGACAGCTAATTGTTCATCAGGAAAATCATCATTAATAGGTAGTGGGTCATCAAGAACATTTTCCATTCTAGACAAATTATCTGCTACAGGATTCTCAGCTCCCTTTCTATCAATAATATGCAAGTCAAATTCTTGTAGCAATAAAACCCACCTAATGAGTCTAGGTTTAGCATCTTTCTTTTCCATAAGATATTTAATAGCAGCATGATCGGTGTGAACAGTTACTTTAGAATCAACTATGTAAGATCTGAATTTATCACATGCAAACACAACTGCTAGAAATTCTTTCTCAGTTGTAGCAGAATTTCTTTGGGCACTGTCTAGAGTTTTACTAGCATAATGGATAACATTTAATTTCTTATCAACTCTCTATCCTAGGACAGCACCAACAACATAATCACTAGCATCACACATAATTTCAAAAGGCAAGTTCCAATCAGGTGGTTGAACAATAGGTGCAGTGGTTAAGGATTTCTTAAGTGTTTCAAAGGCTTCTAGACAATCATCGTCAAAAACAAATGGAACATCTTTTTGCAAAAGATTGGTAAGAGGCCTAGAAATTTTAGAGTAGTCTTTAATAACTCTCCTATAGAATCCAGCATGACCTAGGAAACTTCTTATACCTTTAATATCTTTAGGACATGGCATTTTCTCAATAGCATCAACCTTAGCTTTATCAACTTCAATACCTCTTTCAGAAATTTTATGCCCCAAGACAATGCCTTCATTCACCATAAAGTGGCACTTCTCCCAATTCAAGACAAGATTAGTTTCTTCACATCTCTGCAAAACTCGATCAAGGTTGCTTAAGCAATCATCAAAAAAAGTTCTGTAAACGGAGAAATCATCCATGAACACCTCAACAATCTTTTCACAAAAGTCAGAGAATATAGCAGTCATACATCTTTGAAAGGTAGCATGTGCATTGCATAAACCAAAAGGCATACGTCTATAAGCATAAGTTCCAAAAGGACAAGTAAAGATGGTTTTCTCTTGATCGGGTTGTGATACGGGTATTTGAGAAAAACCAGAATAACCATCTAGGAAACAAAAGTGTGTATGCTTAGACAATCTTTCTAAAATTTGATCAATAAAAGGTAAGGGGTAATGATCTTTTCTAGTAGCTTTGTTTAATTTTCTAAAATCAATTACCATCCTATAACCAGTTACAATTCTTTGTGGAATGAGTTCATTTTTATCATTAGGAACAACGGTAATACCTCCTTTCTTAGGGACACAATGAACGAGACTCACCCATCTACTATCAGCTATGGGATAGATTATACCTGCTTCCAGGAGTTTAAATATTTCGGTTCTTACCACCTCTTTCATCTTAGGATTTAATCGTCGTTGGTGGTCGACAAATGGTTTAGCATCAGGCTCCATATTAATTTTGTGCTGACATAGAGTGGGACTAATGCTCTTAAGATCATCAAGAGTATATCCAATAGCAGCTCGGTGCTTCCTTAGAGTTTTTAGTAATCTCTTTTCTTCATGCGCTGAAAGGTTAGCACTAATAATAACAGGATATATCTTCTTTTCATCAAGATAAGCATATTTCAATGTGTCAGGCAATTGCTTCAATTCAAATACAGGATCTCCCTTAGGTGGAGGAGGGCCTCCAAGAGTTTCAACAGGCAAATTGTGTTTAAGGATAGGTGGTCGATCAAGGAACATGTTATCTATTTCATTTCTTTCATTCATATGCATATCATTTTCATGGTCTAGCAAATATTGTTCTAACGGATCATTAGGAGGTACGGCAATATAAGCGAGACCAATAATTTCATCTTTACTAGGCAATTCTTTATCATGAGGTTGTCTACGAAACTTGGAGAAATTAAACTCATGAGATATGTCACCAAACTTAACTCGAACCTTTTCTTTAACACAATCAATTTCAACATTAACGGTATTCAAGAAAGGTCTACCAAATATGATAGGACAAAAATTATCTTGTTGTGAACCAAGTACTAAGAAATCAGTAGGGTATTTGATTTTACCACACAAGACTTCAACATCTCTAACAATCCCAAGTGGTGTAATAGTATCTCTATTCGCTAGCTTAATAGTAACATCAATATCTTCAATCTCAACAGGTGCAATATCGTGCATTACTTCTTGATATAAAGAAAATGGGATAGCACTCACACTAGCACCCATATCACAAAAACCATGATAGCAATGATCTCCAATCTTAGCAGAAACAACAGGCATGCCAACTACGGGCTTGTTCTTGTCTAACATATCTCGTTCATTTCTAACAGGTTTAGCAATTCTAGCAGCCTCCTCACAAAAGTAAATAACATGCCCATCTATATTATCGACTAAGAGATCTTTAACCATAGAAACATCGGGTTCAACTTTAATTTGTTCAGAAGGTCTAGGTGCTCTAATATTACTTTTGATAACCATAGTTGAAACTTTAGCATGTTCCTTAATCCTAACAGGAAAAGGTGGTTTCTCAATATAAGTAGTAGGCACAACTGGATCAGCATGGTAAACAATTGTTTCTTCTTTAACACTAACGGGTTCTTCAATCTTTTCTTTAACAGGGGGATGATATTTAAACCACTTCTCCTTATGGAGATCAACATGAGTAGCAAATGATTCACAAAAGGAAGCTACTATCTCAGAGTCAAGTCCATATTTAGTGCTAAACTTATGAAAAGCATCGGTGGCCATAAAAGATTTAACACAATCGAACTCAAGTATTATACCTAACTCATTACCTTTGTTGAGTTCCCAATCTTCAGAGTTGCGTTTAATTCTTTCCAGAAGATCCCATCTGAATTCCATAGTTTTCTTCATAAAGGAGCCAGTCGAAGAAGAATCGAGCATGGTTTGATTATCATGGGAAAGCCGAGCATAAAAATTCTGTAAAATAATTTCTTTTGAGAGCTCATGATTGGGGCATGTGTACATCATGTACTTAAGCTTCCCCCAAGCATGAGCGATGCTTTCTCCTTCACGAGGCCAAAAATTATATATATAATTCCGATCACGATGAACCAAATGCATAGGATAAAATTTCTGATGGAATTCTAGTTTCAATCGGTTCCAGTCCCATGTATCAGTATCATCACATAGCCTATACCACATCAATGCCTTTCTCTCCAAAGATAAAGGGAATACTTTCTTCGTAACTCCATCTCCGGATAAACCTGCAAGCTTAAAGAATCCACAAATTTCATCCACATAGATCAAGTGCATACCAGGATGTACCGTTCCATCTCCTGCATAAGGATTAGCTAGCAGTTTCTCTATCATACCCGGAGGAATATCATAATAAATATTTTCAGTAGGTGCAGTAGGTTGAGGAGCAACTATTTTTGTTTCTGGTCGAGGTGAAGATACCCCGAACAAACCCCTCAAAGGATTAATTTCCATAGTGACAAGTGACAGTAAATTTCAGCACGTAATATAAATGTTTCCTTACCAAATTCCACTCACCAAAGGCGCTTCACTCCCCGGCAACGGTGCCATAAAATAGTCTTGATGACCCACAAGTATATGGGATCAATCGTAGTCCTTTCGAAAAGTAAGAGTGTCGAACCCAACACGGAGCAGAAGGAAATGACAAGCGGTTTTCAGCAAGGTGTTTTCTACAAGCACTGAAATTGTCGGTAACGAGTAGTTTGATAGCAAGATAATTTTTAACAAGTGACAAGTAGAAATAGTAACAAAGGGTGCAGCAAGGTGGCCCAATCCTTTTTATAGCAAAGGACAAGCCGGAATGATCTCTTATAGTAAGTAAAGCGTTCTCGAGGACACATGAGAATTTCATCTAGTCACTTTCATCATGTTTGTTTGATTCGCGTTCGCTACTTTGATAATTTGATATGTGGGTGGACCGGTGCTTGGGTGCTGTTCTTACTTGAACAAGCCTCCCACATATGATTACCCCCTCTCGCAAGCATCCGCAACTATGAAAGAAGAATTAAGATAACTCTAACCATAGCATTAAACATATGGATCCAAATCAGCCCCTTACGGAATAGCGCATAAACTAGTGTTTAAGCTTCTATCACTCTAGCAACCCATCATCTAATTAATACTCCACAATGCATTCCCTTAGGCCCAAAGATGGTGAAGTGTCATGTAGTCGACATTCACACGACACCACTAAGGGAATCAATAACATACATATCGTCAAAATATCGAACGAATACCAAATTCACATGATTACTTATGACAAGACTTCTCCCATGTCCTCAAGAACAAAAGTAACTACTCACAAAACATAATCATGTCCAAGATCAGAGGGGTATTGAATAGCATAATAGATCTGAACATATAATCTTCCACCAAATAAACCAACTAGGATCAACTACAAGATGTATTCAAATCTACTAGCAACCCACATGTACCAATCTGAGGTTTTGAGACAAAGATTGAATACAAGAGATGAACTAGGGTTTGAGATGAGATGGTGCTGGTGAAGATGTTGATGAAGATTAGTCCTCCCATGATGAGAGGATCGCTGGTGATGTCGATGGCGACGATTTCCCCCTCCCGGAGGGAAGTATCCCCGACAGAATCTCTCCGCCGGAGAGCAAAAGTGCTCCTGCCCAAGTTCCACCTTGAGACGGCGGTGCACCGTCCCGAAAGTCTTCTCTATATTTTTTCTAGGGCAAATGGACTTATATACCAGAAAATGGGGGTCAGAGGCTGGCCAGGGGCCCCACGAGCCACCAGGTTGCGCCTGGGGGGGGGGGTGGCGCGCCCTGGTGCCACGTGGGCACCTGGGTGGCCCCCTCTGGTACTTCTTGCTTCCAGTATTTTTTATTTATTCCAAAATAAATCTCCGTGAAATTTCAGCTCATTTGGAGATGTGCAGAATAGGTATCTCTGACATAGCTTTTTCTGGTCCAGAATTCCAGCTGCCGGCAATCTCCCTCCTTGCGTAAATCTTGCATATTAAGAGAGAAAAGGCATTAGAATTGCTTCACAAAGTGTTATATTGATAAAAAACATTATAAATAACAGTAGCAAAACATGATGCAAAATGGACGTATCAACTATCATTTGAAGCACAAGAGCAAGGAGTTCATCAACAACACACCGTCTATTACCTTTTGGAGAGTGGTGTCTCCTAGATTGGTTAGGTGTCACTTGGGAGCCTCCAACATGATGTGGAGTTGAACCAAGGAGTTTGTAAGGGCAAGGAGATCACCTACTTCGTGAAGATCTACCCCGAGTGAGGCTAGTCCTTCGTGGACATAAGCCATGGTGGAATAGACAAAGTTGCTTCGTCATGGACCCTTTGTGGGTGGAGCCCTCTATGGACTCGCGCAGCCATTACCCTCTGTGGGTTGAAGTCTCCATCAACGTGGACGTATGATAGCACCACCTATCGGAACCACGCCAAAAACCACCGTGTCTTCATTGCATTTGATCTTCCATACTCTACCCCTTTACTTTCCGTACTCTTGCATGCTTTACAATTTCCGCTGCTCAATCTCTAGATATGCATGTGTAGAAAGTATTGGAGTGATCTTAACTTGTGCCAAAATCTGCCTAAGTTCCAAGAGAAACTAAAAACTGCAACTTTGGTTGGTTGAGTGTCTATTCACCCCCCTCTAGACCTATCTCCTCGATCACACAATTGGTATCACAGCATTGGTCTCCATTGCTTTGGTTTAATCACCATTGGAGGGAGATGGATGTGTCTACGTTGGGGAGTCTTAGACGTAGAGTGCCTATTCTCAATGGGGAGTATTACAATGCTTGGAAACATGAGATGCTTGATATCTTTGATGAATTTAACTTGAGCAAGTATATTCATAATCCTTATGTGCCTCCTATTGATCCCTTGCATCCTACTCACGAAGAAGAAATTGACATGCTTCATAATCTTAGAACCGTCAATCTTATCATTAGAGGATTACCTAAAGTTGTGCTTCGTTGTATGCAAAACTTTGAATGTGCTTATACTCTATGGCATGACTTAGAAAAGCGATATCCCGATTACTCTTTAAAGAATCTTGATGAGATTCTTCATAAGACTATTGCTTTTCACAAGATGAGTTCTAATGATCCTAACTTTGATGATTGCTTGTTTGAGCTTCGTGATCTTATGCGTACTAAAGGAGGTGTTGGAACTATTAGTAACATTATCATGGAAGCCATTAGAATTCATAAACTTGAACATTGTCATGATCATGAAACTAATGAATTCATTGCCCTAGGTGATGATCATGCACATATTGATGATGATGATGTTGAGCATGGCTATTATGATGAAGACGAAGAATTTGATATTGAATTTGAGAAGACCATGAAGAATCTTAGTCTTATGGCAAATCTTCGAGATTACATGGCCGGAGGAAAAGAGTGGATTCTTGATAGTGGATGTACTGATCACATGACCGGAGATAGAGACATGTTTCGTGAGCTTGCTAAAAATGATGGTCCACACAAGTATGTGACTTTTGGAGACAACTCCAAGGGTAAGGTACTTTGCCTTGGTAAGGTGGACATATCCAATGATAGCTCCATACAAAATGTTATGCTTGTTGAATCTCTTGGTTACAATCTTCTTTCCGTGTCTAGACTAGCCGATTTTGGTTTCAATGTTCTATTTACCAAAGTAGATTGCCAATTGTTTCGTCAAGATAATCATAATATGGTCTTTACCGGCATTCGTAGAGGCGATCTATACATTGTTGATTTCACTAAGAGAGCCCAACCTCATACATTTTTAATTGCTAAATCTTCTAAAGGTTGGTTATGGCATAGGAGACTTGGACATGTTGGCATGCGTAACCTTGATAAACTTGTTAAAGGAGATCACATTCTTGGAGTGAAAGATGTTATATTTGACAAAGATCGACTTTGTAGTGCTTGCCAAGCAGGAAAACAAGTTGGAGGAAGCCATCCCGTGAAGAACATTATGACCACGAGGAGACCACTCGAGCTACTTCATATGGATCTTTTTGGTCCCAACTTCTATAAGAGTCTTTGTGGTAACTCTTTCGGTTTGGTCATTGTTGATGATTTTTCCAGATTTACGTCGGTGTTCTTTCTCGATGACATATCGCAGGTACAAAAGATCTTCAAGAACTTCGCAAGAAAGGCCCAATCAATTTGAAGTGAAGATCAAGAAGGTTCGGAGTGACAATGGAACGGAGTTCAAGAACGCAAATGTGGACACCTTTCTTGATGAGGAGGGTATTTCACATGAGTTCTCGGCTACGTACACACCTCAACAAAATGGAGTTGTTGAGAGGAAGAAGCGTACCCTTATTGAGATGACAAGAACAATGCTTGATGAATACAAGACGCCAAAACACTTTTGGGCGGAAGTGGTTGAAACAGCTTGTCATGCGACAAATCGACTCTACCTTCACAAGCTTCTTGGTAAAACGGCGTATGAACTGCTCACCGGTAACAAACCACAAGTTGGATACTTTTGAGTATTTGGCTCAAAATGTTACATTCTTGATAAGCATCGGCGTTCAAAATTTGCTCCTAAATCCCATGAAAGTTTCCTACTTGGTTATGGATCGAACTCTCACACTTACCGTGTCTACAACAACTTCACTCGAAAAGTTGAAGAGACGGTAGATGTGAAGTTTTATGAGACTAGCGGCTCACAAGTCGAGCAATTGCCAATTGATGTAGGAGATCAAGAACCATCGGAAGCAATCCAAGACTTGCCCATTGGCAAGATTCGCCCCGTGGAAGTAAAGGAGAGTACCCCATCTATTCAAGTGGAAGCCCCAACTTCACATCAAGGTGAACGACAAGTTGATATGGAGGCATCCACAAGTGGAACACGTCAAGACGATGGGAATGAGGAAGTGCAACAAGATGATCCACCACAACCTCCTTCTCCACCTCCATAAGCGAACAACGACAACATCAACGAAGAAGAAGAAGATGATGATGATGAGGAAGCCTCACCACAACCCAAGTAAAAGCTACCTCGAGTTAGAGCAAGAATCGACAAGAATCATCCCGTCGAACAAATACTTGGAGATATCCAATCCGGGAGAATCACTCGCTCTAAAACTCATTTAGCTAACTTTTGTGAGCATTAGTCATTCATCTCTAGTGTTGAACCTATGAAGATGGAAGATGCTCTCAAGGACCCCGATTGGGTGAATGCAATGCACGAGGAGCTACACAACTTTGAGAGGAACCAAGTTTGGACATTGGTTGAGAAGCCTAAAGATGAGAAAAACATTATTGGAACCAAATGGGTGTTTCAGAATAAGCAAGATGAAGATGGACAAGTTGTACGCAACAAGGCTCGTCTCGTAGCACAGGGTTATACACAAGTTGAAGGTATGGACTATGGTGAGACCTATGCTCCCGTTGCAAGACTTGAATCCATTCACATTTTACTTGCTTATGCCAATCACCATGATATCACTCTTTACCAAATGGATATTAAAAGTGCTTTCTTAAATGGTGAAATTGAGGAGGAAGTGTATGTTAAACAACCTCCTGGCTTTGAGAATCCCAAGAAACCTAATCATGTTTACAAAGTTCATAAAGCCCTTTATGGTCTTAAACAAGCCCCTAGAGCTTGGTACAAATGCTTGACAAAGTTCCTTCTTGAAAAAGGTTTTGAAATTGGGAAGATTGATTCAACTTTGTTCACTAAGAGGGTTAATGGAGAGTTATTTGTATGCCAAATTTATGTTGATGATATTATCTTTGGATCTACTAACCCCTCTTTTAGTGAAAATTTTGGAAGGTTGATGTCGGAAAAGTACGAGATGTCTATGATGTGTGAACTCAAATTCTTTCTTGGTTTGCAAATCAAGCAAACAAAGGAGGGTACCTTTGTTTCTCAAACAAAGTATACCAAGGATTATTCAAGAAGTTCAACATGCAAGAAAGTAAAGGCATGAAAACTCCAATGCCCACGAGTGGACATCTTGACTTGACCAAGGATGGCAAACCGGTTGATCAAAAAATTTATCGATCTATGATTGGTTCATTGATATATCTATGTGCCTCCCATCCTGACATTATGCTAAGTGTGTGCATGTGTGCACGATACCAAACGGCACCAAAAGAGTGTCACCTTAAGGCCGTGAAAAGAATTGTGAGATACTTGCTACATACACCAAACTTTGGCATATGGTATCCCAAAGGATCTTCTTTCAATCTTGTTGGCTATTCCGATTCGGACTATGCCAGAGACAAGGTTGACAGAAAATCCACTTCGGGTACATGTCAATTTCTTTGTAGATCTCTTGTGTCTTGGTCCTCCAAGAAACAAAACTCCGTATCTCTATCCACTGCCGAAGCGGAATACATGGCCGTGGGATCATGTTGTGCTCAATTACTATGGATGACACAAACACTTAAAGACTATGGTGTGCATGTGAGACATGTACCATTACTATGTGACAATGAGAGTGCTATTAAGATTGCACACAATCCCGTGCAACATTCTCGAACTAAGCATATTGAGGTTCGTCACCACTTCATTCGAGATCATGTTGAGAAAGGTGACATTGACCTTAAACATGTTCGTACCGACAAACAATTGGCGGACATCTTTACCAAACCTCTTGATGAGAAAGTGTTTTGTCACTTGAGAAGTGAGTTGAACATCATTGATGCTTCAAACGTGAACTAGAGGTTCATGTGGATGCATACAAGGGCATGAGCATTCTTGACTAATCCATGATACTTTCATGATCATTTCATATCTTGGACATTTTGCTCCCTTGTATTGCATCTAACCTTTTGTAGGTACTTGGACAAGCTTCATGTCACAAGATTGCATCTCACTCTTACCTTGAGCAATCTTGTATAACCCAAGTATCAACAATTGTTGGTGGAACAAGGAACAAGACAACCTAAAAATATCCTTTGACAACTTTTGAGTTATGCTTCATACTTGTCATTTTGGATATACATGTTGTTCCTTGCGAATCTAACCCATGTAGGAAGATGAACTACAAATGATAGGATAGCTCCCAACTTCAACTCTTGAGCATCCACTTCAAGTTCAACTACATGATGGACATCACCACCAAATCCCAATGTAAGTTCTCACATCTTAGAGAAGCTTTACTCAAATTCATGAGCCAAAGCAACTCAACAAGATGTGAATACATTGAAATGCTTAAAGGAAAAATGGTAACCCCATTTTGAGCTTAATCGATGAGTATGACCTAAGATCAAGTGTTCTCACTTGACTCCTAAGTCAATATACTCTAACATAGGCGACCTAGTCGCCGACCCATCTAGATGAAGTTCTCTAGTGTTTCTTTTGTTTGTTCTCTTCTTGCTAGAGTGTTTCTTTAAAAAAAACTTCATCTAGACGTTTCTTTGCTTCTTTTCTGTGTTTCTTTTCTTTTAGCTAGTTTCGTAGCTAATTCATTGCAAATCTTTGTGAGAATTCCTTTGCCTAGTGAGCTGAGTTGACAAAATATTCCTTTGCACCAAACTCGATTTCACCGAATTGATTCAACTCGGAGTCACCGACTTTGCTGCTCTAAGGAGTTTTCTGTCAAATACTTTCTGAGATTTTCTGCTCCAGCTCCACTCAATGATTCTTATCCTCTACTTGCATCTAGTGCCACTCAATGGCTAGATGTGTTTCTCAAGGGCCAAACCCACTTGACCAACAACCTTGAAGTCCCTTCTTGGAAATTGATGTCAAAGGGGGAGAGAGGAATACATCAAAGCTCATCACTACAAAAGAGATGCACCTTACAGGAGGAGAGTATGTTACATGTTTCTAAGAGGGGAGAAACATGATTTCAGTTGCTTGAGTGTTTTTGATTGCTTTAGTTTTCTCACCCTACCTGCTCCCAATATCCAATGTCAGATTCAGGGGGAGAGGAAGTTCTTTAAGGGGAGACAACTATTTCTTTCTTTTGGGAACATGTCTGCTTCAAAGAAGTACTCACCTAGTGATACTCTCTTCTACATGTCATCCAAATCTTGGTTTCTTATTGATCTTGTGTCTTTTCTTGAAGAAATTATCTTGTGTTATCCAACCTTGTTTTCTCAAGTGTATTTCTTCAGGTACTTGATCAAGAACTTCAAGGTAAGTATATGCATCACACTCATGTACATGATTGACCTGTTGCTAGTATATATTGTTTGCAAAGAGATAATCATGGACATGTGGATACCTAAATGTCACATATATTGCTCTGATGCATGTAGCCAAGTTACATGTTGCATGTATATTTCCCATGTGATATCATCATTTTATATGCACATCTTCAGGGGGAGTTCAGGGGAGCTCATACATGTTACATGTTTCCTTCAAAGCTTTAATACATTCTCAGTTAAATCTTTATTTGAATATTTGATGTATGTTGTCATCAATTACCAAAAAGGGGGAGATTGAAAGCACATTTGCTCCCTTGGTGGTTTTGGTAATTTATGCCAACATACATGTTGTTGGACTAATGCCTCTATCTAGTGAATTTCAGACAAGTTCAACAATGGCGTGGCAGGGACAAGAGGATGTGGAACCCCTTCAAAATGCTAAGGACATAGATTGGCAAAAGATCAAGACTCTACATTTTTGGTTTAGTGATCCAAGATCACATTGAGTCCATAGGAAAGCCAGTACTATTAAAATGGGATGAGGTGTTGCTTAATGGTCTTTTTGCTCAAGTGCTTAGTGACAGTACTCCTAAACCCTCAACCACTTTCTCCATCCAAATATGTCCAAAACCTACAATCCAACTCGGCCCCACCGAAATGTTCTATCCGGAGCCACCGAGTTCATCTGGACTTAGCCACTGCCAAAACCCTAACAAGTCGGATCCACCGATATGGATCTCGGTCCCACTAAGATGGCCTTGCCAACTCTCTGTAATCGTTTGCACTTACTTCGGTTCCACCGAGTTATGCAAATCGGTCTCACCGAGATGGCTTGCCAACTCTCTGTTGCCTTATTGCTTCACTTCGGTCCTACCGAGTTGATGCAATCGGTGCCACCGAGACGAGGTTTGCCCTAACCATTGCACTTCGGTCCATTCGAGTTGTTCTAGTCGGTCCCACCGAGATTCCTAACGTTCATATCTTTTACACTGTTCGGTGCCACCGAGATTTCTGATCGGTGCCACCGAGTTGGGTCAAAAGTGTGTAACGGTTGGATCTTGTGTGAATGCTATATATACCCCTCCACCACTTCTTACTCTGTAAGGAGAGCCATCAGAACGTGCCTACACTTCCACCATACATTTTCTGAGAGAGAACCACCTACTCATGTGTTGAGATCAAGACATTCCCACCTACTCATGTGTTGAGATCAAGACATTCCAATCCAACCATTTGAACCTTGATTTCTAGCCTTTCCCAAGTTGCTTTCCACTCAAATCCTTCTTCCACCATAGCCAAATCCGTGAGGAGTTGTTTGAGTGTTGGGGAGACTATCATTTGAAGCACAAGAGCAAGGAGTTCATCAACAACACACCGTATATTACCTTTTGGAGAGTGGTGTCTCCTAGATTGGTTAGGTGTCACTTGGGAGCCTCCGACATGATGTGGAGTTGAACCAAGGAGTTTGTAAGGGCAAGGAGATCGCCTACTTTGTGAAGATCTACCCCGAGTGAGGCTAGTCCTTCGTGGACGTAAGCCATGGTGGAATAGACAAGGTTGCTTCTTCGTGGACCCTTTGTGGGTGGAGCCCTTCGTGGACTCGCGCAGCCGTTACCCTCCGTGGGTTGAAGTCTCCATCAACGTGGACGTACGATAGCACCGTCTATCGGAACCACGCCAAAAACCACCGTGTCTTCATTGCGTTTGATCTTCCATACTCTACCCCTTTACTTTCCATACTCTTGCATGCTTTACAATTTCCGCTGCTCAATCTCTAGATATGCATGTGTAGAAAGTATTGGAGTGATCTTAACTTGTGCCAAAATCTGCCTTAAGTTCCAAGAGAAACTAAAAACTGCAACTTTGGTTGGTTAAGTGTCTATTCACCCCCCCCCCCTCTAGACCTATCTCCTCGATCCCACAACAGCCATATTCAGGCAGGTCACCAAAGGAAGGTAAGGATCTGACAGTTACATAAGCCATGCAAGAGGAAGAAGACCCATATACGCCTCGGCACGTTGCAAGCTATGAGGAAAAGGCAATTTGGGATGCCAATTTTGGCAATAGTTGATCAGGCAAGTCTTCTCACACTTGAGAACCTGGTGGGTAATTCTGATGAACCCTTGCTTGCTTTGTCTTGGTAGCGGCACCACGCCTATGTTCTGAGCTGCTTTCAGCCGTACAGGGTGGGTGCCAACTTTATGTTTCTCTTTTCAACAACTGACCCGTGTTCTGAGCTGCTTTTCGGCCGTCTCGGGCAGCGGTTGAGTTTCTTTTTGTAGTAGTGACCTCATGCTCTGAGCTGTTTTTTGGCCGTCTTAGGGAACTGCTACATTCTTCTTATCAACATGGTATCATGCTCTGAGCTGTTTTCCAGCCGTCTTGAGCCATGGTTGAGTTATTTTAGTGAAGTCCCAGATCTGAGTTGTAAAGACTGTTCTGGTGGCTACTGATTTATTCGTTGATTTCATGCGAGGGGTTCGGAGAATCATTACCCTACTGTCAAGATTCTTGAGGGGATGAATTGCCGGTGAAAGGTGTCTGCATTAAGATAAGGATAAGGTATGCTTCCCAGGATGTTACATCTGACAGCACCTATGGAGGAACTAGGCCAAGCTCTTTTAGCAAAGAGCTCGGAAAGAAGGACAATAGTGAAGGAACAAGAGCTACAGTGTGGAAACAAAGTGGCATGAATACCCAGGACAGCCTGACTCCGAATTGGTCACCATGAATAGACATCCAAGAAAGGACCACCCTGTTTGTAAGAGTTTCATATCACTGTAACCCTCTTGTCCAACTACATATGTTAGAAGTTGTCAGCAGCACGTATTCAAGCCTATTATGTCAGACCGCATACTTCTTGGCCAGCACAGCAGTGCGACTGTAACAACCGGGTTAACGTATCGCATGGATATATATCGACAAATGAGTACTCGAAATGCTTCCACATATGGTATTCTGTTGCAAGTGGTAGCTGAGTTGCAAGCATGGATTCGGGACAAGGAAGTCGGCCTGAAAGGTTCAGACTCCCTACAAGTAGTCAGACTCCGCCAAGAGAAACGCTGTGGTTCTCAGTACTACTTCAAACCTGGGAAGCATGCATCAAGTATTTCGATCCAATAACTGAAGGTTCGTGTCCGCGGAAGGCCGTGATTCACAACTTCATAGAGTACTATCAGTGAAGGAATGACGTGTCGATCGGGAACTTCTCTCGGACGTATGGGGAAAAGACACATTCTAGCCTTGATAACATGTCAGATGAACTAACAGATGTGACAGGATTGGAGTCAGCATAATAACAAACATATGAGGAAAGATCTGTCAGAGTATGGGTGCGATGAAGCAAACCACCCCAGGCACGACAGTCAGGTCATGTGAAATTCAGGGGGAACATTATACACGGAGAAGGATACCGAAGTTGGAGCCGGTTTCCTTAAGATTACATATACTTGTTCCCTGAGCAACCAAATCTTGAGGACGAGATTTATATTAAGGGGGGTAGGTTTGTCACACCCTGGTTTTTACCAACCTTTCTTTTCCAAACAAATAAAAACCCATTTGAAATTTCATTCGGAATTTGGTTTGGATTTTGTTTTGAGTGGCTCTACGGACTTATAACTTGGGAATGTTTTTGATTTTCTTTCCCAAGTGAACCAAAGCTACCAAAAACTTTCCTCAAGTCATGTCATCTCTATTCATGTCCCATCTCAATTTTTCTTCCAATTAAATATTCCTTTTTCATTAAAGGAATAACCCTTCGAGCTCTAGGTTGTGAAGCAACCTATATTTCTGTTCTGCCAAAAATTTCAAGAAAATTCTCATAAATTCTTTGGACCATATAAACCTTGGATATGTGAAAATATTCAAGATTAACTCCTCATGGTGAGCACAGCATCCAATCTTTGTTTCTGGTCATAATTTCAGTTTGTGAGGCAACTATATTTTATATTGTCCCAAAAATTCTGAAATTAATCCAGGACATTCTCCTATCCATATCATCAGTCTCCACCAATTTTTGGCTCATTTCATCTAGCCATTTTTGCTATAAAATTCCTCCAAGTTTCTGTCCAGTGGGAAGTGTTGTGAAGGAAGTACCATTTACACTTACCCAAATGGGCTGAAATTTTTATAGCAGCTTGGCACCACCAAATAACCCACCTATACCAAGTTTCAGCTCCAGGAGCCCCTCTATGTGAGTACAACATCCTCTGCAAGGTTTTTGGACCTGAGATGGGGTTGTAAAGCAACTACCTTGAAAACCTGTCCATTTGGTCTGAATTTTCTCTAGCATGGGCACCCTCCTACTATATTTCAGTGTGGCAAATCCTCTCTCTCAAAACCCTAGCCATTTCTCCTCAACTTGCTGCCCAAGTTTCTGACAAGAAACTTGTCTGGAAGTTAGCCAGCTGTCCAGACCATATCTTGTCAAACCAATGGCACATGGAGGCCTCAGGTTGAAGGGACTACCGCGTAGACACGACTGGTCTGGCTAGAGCGCACCGCGTGCGCCAGTGCACGCGGTGACCACGCGTTTGGCTGAGCCAAAGTCATGCTCTGCACGCCGACCGTGTCGGACACGACCACTCCGGCCATCCTGTACTGCCCCTCCTTGTCCAAGCTTGCCGACTGCGTCGCTGCCGTCCACCTGGCCCATCTGGAACCCTCTCCCACCTCCGGCGAAGCTCGCTGCCGCACACGGCCAAGTTCATGCACGGGCCGAACAGGGCGCCGCGGTCGTCGCCATTGTCCTCATGTCCTTAATAGCTCCGCTTGCGTCCCATCACCTCTGCGTGCTCACGTCCACTCCAGCCAATGCCGCGACGGCCAGCGCAACAGCCAGCTCGCCGTCCTCGCCATGCCAGCGCATCCATGGTGGCATTCGGCCAAAGCAGCCCCGCCCGGCTATAAAAGCCGCACCCCAGCCCTCCCTCTCCTCACCCATCGCCCTCTCCCTCTCCCAATCGTCGCCTCGCAGTACCGGAGCAAGCCAGAGAGCTCTCCTGCTCCATCTCTGGTGAGGTGCTCCGCGCACTGCCCCAGCTCCGTCCGCTCATCTCCGCCACCCCAACACCCACTGAGACCACCATCGAGCTCGTGGAGATCCACTTAGCCATCCCAGCCTCTTCCCTACCCAAGAGCTCGTCGGAGTCGCCGGATCCATTGACCACCGTAGCTCGCCGCCGCCTGAGAAGAAGGGGCCAACGCCGTCCGACCACCATTCGAAGAGCTACGGGTACGGGCATGCTCGCCGTCGAGCACCCGATCCATCCCAACCATCTCCCAGCGCCACCGCCGCCTCCTTGCCGGTCAGTCATCGCCGGTGAGCCGCCCTCCTTCTGTTCCCTCTCTCTCTCCTTCAAATATGACAGGCGGGCCCCGCATGTCAGTCACCTAGCCGCGCCCGAAGCGGTACGTAAGTGGAGACGTACTCCCACTTTACGCGTTCGACGTGGCCGGCTGTGGTTTTTCTGGAAATTCTGTTTAAATTCAATTCAAAACAGAATTTGACTGAACTTTGACCAGCTCTAACTTTTAAACCATAAGTCCAAATGAGTTCATTCTTTTTGCATTATTTTTCTTATGAGCTCCTCTATTTGCTGTAAAAAGTTGGTATTTTCCTCTGCTGTCTAGAATTTCTAGACAGAAGAAAATGTTTTATGAGATATTTGAAAATGTTTTCAAAAATGTTTTTCAGATTGGTTTGAGTAGTTGGTGAAGACCAGGAGTACCCCCACACTTCATTAGTGCAAGGAATGCCACAACTCTCATGTGCATAATTGCATTGCAATATCATGGTTAAATAATTATTTTAATGATGGATATGAATTATTTGTAAATAAGTTAATTCATGCAACCCTTTGAAAATCTTGGGTAGGTTACTGTCATGATGATGATGAGATTATAGTCATTAGCGGATTTTAAGTTTGATGGTGATATGATACGGGTGGATTAAGATATTACCGTCTATGATTATTTTGTGATTCCGCCCGGTACTTCATATATGGGATCAGCAGTGGTATTTGATCATATTGCTCATTGGATTTCTAGCTAGTTATTATTGCGACTTGGATCATTGTAACACTGGAGTGTCAGTAATGACTATAGCTACTTGGGGATAAATTCCTTCATTGTTGATCAAGTGCCACTAAACCAAGCTTTCCAGTGCAGCCACACCTGCCGGAATGGGACGGCCTTGGCTTGGTCTAACCACGTGCTCTTTTATCGGTACCACCAACGAGGGGAGGTTATGCGTGCGTGCTGCCCTGATCAGGTAGACGACGATAACCTTGTGAGCCCAGTTTGGTTATTGAGCTCAGGTCCCTGTTTGGGACAGTTTGTTTGGCCACGACGGTGGCAGTTGTCAGAAGTGACACAAGGGCCACCCAGGGCATGACCCGGTAGGGGGAATGATTGTCGGTGGTACGGTGGAGGAGTCACAGGTTAGGCAAGTTTCGTTGGAGCAGCACCGGTCCACCCGGAAGGGAAGTGTACCGAGGTACGGGACCAGGAGCTCCATAGTGTGGGTAAAGTGCGCAACCTCTACAGAGTGTATGAATCTATTCGAATAGCCGCGTCCACGGTATTGGACACAGTTCATACTAAGTCACACTATCTGATCAACACCGATGAGGGAATGACTTGTTAATGATGGAAGAACTCATCTCGGTTTTTGTCTGGTAAAGGATCGCTGGTAATCCTAGTAATGATCTCGAGTATGATCATCAAGTGGTATTGAGGTGACCGTGAGTGGGTCACGAGCATGGTTGGCTCGACTGGTTAAACAAGAGTAAGGTGGGCCAGGTGACTCATAGTATTAATGGTTCGGAGATAACATATTGATTATTATTTTCCACCCTTTTTAATAGTAACTAATCCTGATGCATAACCATATTTGCTATGATGTTATGTTTTGATGCTTGTGTTTGTTGTGAGCTTGCGAGTACATTCAAAGTACTCGCCTGGCGTGTCATGCCAGTTTGCAGGTGCTGCCCTGTTTGCATATCAGAGGTGTTTGAGTTGCGAGCTAGGACGTGTCCCAGCCAGAGTCCCTGCGGAGTGGAGTCCATTACCGACGTCGTGGTTCCGCTGCTAGGAGATTGAGCCGCTGCTAGCATAAAGCTACTTTAGCAGTAGTGGTATCAATGTACCCGATTGTAACTCTTTGTAACCCTGGTACCCCAACTATTAGAAATAAAGAGCTGATTTGTTCTATGCCAAGCAATGCCATATTCCAGAAAACTCGATCTCTGGGCTGAAATACGGGGTCCTCCGGTGACTCTGAGCCGGGGTGCCACAGATGTGCTAGGTCTCACCGATATGGATCCTTGTTCCCTTAATTTGCATCTAGCGGATTCCACTATTGAAAAGCCATTGGGTAGAATAAATGATGTGCTTATTCTTGCAAATAGAAATTATGTGCCGGTGGATTTTATTGTTCTTGATATTGAATGCAATCCTTGTCCTATAATACTTGGTAGGCCTTTCCAACGAACCATAGGTGCTATTATTGATATGAAAGAAGGTAATATAAGATTTCAATTTCCATTAAAGAAAGGGATGGAACACTTCCCTAGAAATAGAATTAGGCCACCTTATGAATCTATTATGAGGGCCACCTATGGAATTAATTTGAAGGTTGACAACACTTGAAACTATACATTATGCCTAGCTAGGGGCATAAAACAATAGCGCTTGTTGGGACGCAACCCAATGAATAAAATAATTTTTTGTTTTACTTTCTGTTTTTGTGTGTTTACAAAATTATAGCCTCTGTTATGATTGTGTTTTTATCTTTTAATTAGTGTTTGTGCCAAGTAATGCCTTTGGGATGATTTGGAAGATAGTATAATTGATGCTGTTTGAAAACAAAAACTATTACGTCCAGTTTTGGAATTTTAATTTTTCGCTGGAGCGTCAGAACCTTCTAATTTGTTTACATAATATTGATATATGAATTTCCAGGTTTTCCTAATTTTTCAGAATTTTTGGAGTTACAGAAGTATGACGTTAATTCAGATCTTTACAGACTGTTCTGTTTTAGACAGATTCTGTTTTTGTTGCATAAGTTTGCTTATTTTGATGAATCTATGGATCGTATCGGGGGGTATGAGTCATGGAGAAGTTGAAGTACAGTAGCATTATGCCAATATTAAATATGAATCAATTTACAATAGTATGAAAATTTTAAGATTTATTTGTTATACTAACGGATCTCACGAGGTTTCTGTTGAGTTTTGTGTGCTGATGTTTTCAAGTTTTGGGTGAGACTACGATGGATAAAGGAATAAGGAGTGGCAAGAGCCTAAGCTTGGGGATGATCAAGGCACCCCAAGGTAATATTCAAGGAAGACTCATGCATCTAAGCTTGGGGATGCCCCGGAAGGCATCCCCTCTTTCGTCTACAATCTATCGGTAACTCACTTGGAGCTATATTTTTATTCATCACATGATATGTGTTTTACTTGGAGCGTCTTGTGCTATAGTTTGTTTGCTTTTGTTTGCTTTTTAGTTTGTCACAATCATCTTTGCTGAACACACCTTTTGAGAGGGACACACATTATTCGTGATTTGTTAGAATACTCTATGTGCTTCACTTATATCTTTTGAGCTAGGCAGTTGCTCTAGTGCTTCACTTATATGTTTTTGAGAGTCTAATGAATAGCAGTGGTAATATGCATGGGTTATGAATTTGGTCCTAATATGAAAGGTATTCAAGAGGGATATAATAAAAACTTTCATGTAGATCACTGAATATGATAAGTTTGATTTCTTGCAATAGTTTTGCGATATTAAGATGATAATATGTGGGAGGTGCTAGTAGATAATTGTGGTTTAGTAAGAATATTGGTGTTATGGTTTGTGATTCTCGAAGCATGCACATATGATCTGCCGTTATGCTAAGAAGTTGGAGCAAGATTTATTCTTGATTGTCTACCTTATGAGTGGCGGTCGGGGACGAGCGATGGTCTTTTCCTACCAATCTATCCTCCTAGGGGCATGCGTAGTAGTACTTTGCTTCAAGGGCTAATAAATTTTCACAAAAAGTTTGTGAGTTCTTTATGACTAATGTGAGTCCATTGATTATATGCACTCTCACCTTTCTGCAATTTGCTAGCCTCTTTGGTACCGTGCATTGCCCTTTCTCACATCGAGAGTTGGTGCAAACTTCGCCGGTGCATCCAAACCCCGTGATATGATACGCTCTATCACACATAAGCCTCCTTATACCTTCCTCAAAACAACCACCATACCTACCTATCATGGCATTTCCATAGCCATTTGGAGATATATTTTCATGCAACTTCCACCGTTCCATTTTTTTGACACACATCGTCATTGTCATATTGCTTTGCATGATCATATAGCTGACATAGTATTTGTGGTTCAGCCACCATTCATCATTTTTATACATGTTACGCTGGTATCATTGCACATCCTGGTACACCGCCAGAGGCATTCATATAGAGTCATATTTTTGTTCTAGTTTCGAGTTATAATTTTCCTTTGAGTTGTAAGTAAATAGAAGTATGATGATCATCATTATTAGAGCATTGTCCTAGTGAGGAAATAAAAAAAAGAAAAAAAAGAGGCCAAAAAGCGCCCACGAAAAAAAGGAAAAAAAAGAAAGAAAAAATGAGAGAAAAAGAGAGAAGGGGCAGTGTTACTATCCTTTTCCATACTTGTGCTTCAAAGTAGCACCATGTTTTTCATATAGATATTCTCCTATTTTGTCACTTTCATATACTCGTGGAAATTTTTCATTATAGAACTTGGCTTGTATATTCCGATGATGGGCTTCCTCAAATGCCCGAGGTCTTCATGAGCAAGCAAGTTGGATGCACACCCACTTAGTTTTCATGTTGAGCTTTCATACACTTATAGCTCTTAGTGCATCCGTTGCATGGCAATCCCTACTCCTCGCATTGACATCAATTGATGGGCATCTCCATAGCCCGTTGATTAGCCTCGTCGATGTGAGACTATCTTCTTATTTTTGACTTCCCCTTATTAATCCCTACCACCATATTCTATTCCACCCATAGTGCTATATCCATGGCTTGCGCTCATGTATTGCGTGGGGGTTGAAAAATCTGAAGCGCATTAAAAAGTATGAACCAATTGCTCGGCTTGTCATCGGGGTAGTGCATGATAAATATTTTGTGTTAAGAAGATGGAGCATGACAGGATTATATGATTTTGTAGGGATAACTTTCTTTAGCATTTTTATTTTGAAAGACATGATTGTTTATTAGTATGCCTGAGTATTGATGTCTTTTTGTCAAACTATAGACTATTGCTTTGAATCATTCAGATCTTATTATTCATACCGTAAAAGAGATTACATGATGAAAACATGTTAGGTAGCATTCCACATCAAAAATTCTGTTTTTATCATTTACCTACTCGAGGACGAGCAGGAATTAAGCTTGGGGATGCTTGATACGTCTCCAACGTATCTATAATTTTTGATTGTTCCATGCTATTATAGTATCAATCTTGGATTTTTTATATGCAATTATATGCCATTGTATATCATTTTTTGGGACTAACCAATTAACCCAGTGCCCAGTGCCAGTTGCTGTTTTTTGCTTGTTTTTGTCTTTTCAGAAAATCATTATCAAACAGAGTCCAAACAAGAAAAAAACTTTGGATTAATTTTTTCTGGACCAGAAGAGACCAACAAAGCTTCGGGAGAAGACCAGAGGAGCCACGAGGGAGCGACAAGCTCGGGAGGCACGCCCTGGGGGTAGGGCGCACCCCAAGGCTTGTGGGCCACTCATAGCCCCGCCTGACCTAATTCCAGTGCTACAAATTCCCATATATTCCCAATATACCCGAGGGACAGAAGAGAAAACCTTTCCACCACCGCAAGCCTCTGTTCTTCCGCGATCCCATCTGGAGGCCTTTTCCAGTACTCTGCCAGAGGGGAAATCGATCACGGAGGGCTTCTACATCAACCTTGCTGCCCTTCCGATGATGTGTGAGTAGTTTACCACAGACCTATGGGTCCATAGCTAGTAGCTAGATGGCTTCTTCTCTCTCTTTGATCTTTAGTACCATGTTCTCCTCGATGTTCTTGGAGTTCTATCCGATGTAATCTTCTTTTGCGGTGTGTTTGTTGGGATCCAATGAATTGTGAGTTTATGATCAGATTATTCATGAGAAATATTTGAGTCTTCTCTGAACTCTTTTATGCATGATTGTTATAGTTTTGTATTTCTCTCCGATCTATCGATTTGGTTTGGCCAACTAGATTGGTTTATCTTGCATTCGGATAGGTGCTTTGTCATGGGTTCAATCTTGCGGTGCTCAATCCCAGTGACAGAAAGGGACATGACACGTATTTGTATTGTTGCCATTAAGGATAAAAAGATGGGGTTTAATCATATTGCTTGAGTTTACTTTGTCTACATCATGTCATCTTGCTTAAGGCGTTACTCTGTTTCATACTTAATACCCTAAATGCATGCTGGATAGCGGTCGATGGGTGGAGTAATAGTAGTAGATGCAGGCAGGAGTCGGTCTACTTGTCTCAGACGTGATGCCTATATACATGATCATTGCCATGAATCCGTCATAATTATTTGCTTTTGTTTCAATTGCCCAAGAGTAATTTGTTTACCCACCATATGCTATGTGTTCGAGAGAGAAGCCTCTAGTGAAAACTATGCCCCCCGGGTATGCTTTTATCATATATTTGAAACCAAAAATACCTTACTTCAATTTATTTAGTTTTATTTTATTTAGTATTTTAGTTTATCTATCTATCACTATCAGAATTAATCCTTGCAAATAACCGCTAAGAGGATTGACAACCCTCTTATTTGCATTGGGTGCAAGTGTTTGCTTTTGTGTGTGCAGGTGCTGCTAACGAGATTTTGCGTGGTTCTCCTACTGGATTGATAACCTTGGTTCTTAACTGAGGGAAATACTTATCTCTACTATACTACATCATCCTCTCCTCTTTGGGGAAATACCAATGAAGTCTACAAGTAGCAAGTCACAAGCTTAAGGTAATCACAATCTGCTGAGTGTTAGTAGGACAAGAGTATCGAGGATTTATTTGTGGAATTGTTTCATTAATATTCGGAATAATTTCGAGAGGAACCGGAAGCGTTTCGGGGTCACCGAAAGGGTTTCGGAGTTTATCGGGTGATACCGGGTATTACTGATAAATAATTTATAGGTGGAAAATATTTCCGAAGATGTTAAATTAATAATAAAAGGCTCTAGTAATTGTTATCAGGCTTTTATAATTAATTAAATATCAACGGGCCTTAAAAGGCCAAGATGTGGAAGGTAACTTGGGCCACAAGGGCCCAACAAGGGTGGCGCCCCCAACTCCCCATGGAAAGGGGAGAGGGAGGTCGAATTGGAGAGGGAATCCCTCTCCTCTGGGCCGGCCAAGGGAGAGGGACTTTCCATCCCCTAGTGGCGCCCCCCTCCTCCCTCCAACCTATATATACTAGAGGTTTTGGTGCTTTTGAATACACAACTTTTGGAGCCTCCTCTAGTCCTCTAGTTCTAGTTCTAGTTGATCCTAGTTGATCAATTAGAGCTTGACCTAGATCCTCTAATCCTCATAATTAGAAACCTAGTGTGGTTCTAATCTCCTCCCTCTAATTCTCCAACGATGATTAGCTCTGGACGGTGAAGCGCTGCCGGATCGTGAAGACCGTACGCTTGCAACCAAGTAGAGAGGCCGTGCTTTTGGTCTTCCGTTCGAGGGATCGTTCGAGGGTGGTTTGCGGGAACATTCATCGATGGTTCGAGGGACTCCAAGTACGATCTACACCGACTCGTCTACTTCCGCTGCACTCCGGAGTCGGTAACGATCGTGATCCAAACCATTTATGCTTCTTCATATTGTTCCTTGGTGATCGTAGGGCGATTTTTTTGTTTTCTACTACGTTTCCCAACACTAGAAATCAAGGATCAAAGGTTGGAGTGGAATTCCCTTGATTTCAACACAAGTGTAGGTGGTTCTCTCTCAGGAATTGGATATGGGAAGTGGTAGTTTCATCCTGGTTGCTCTCTGAGAGTTCGTGGAATGGGTGGGGGTATATGTAGGCAGCACCAAAAATCTAACCGTTACACAACTTTATGCACTACTCGGTGGGACCGGGTGAAAACACTCGATCAGACCGACTAGTTCAAAAGGTGTGAACTTTAGGCTTTTCGGTGAGACCGGATGGAACAGCTCGGTGAGACCGATGGGTGATGACCTAATCACTTTCCACTCTTCGGTGAGACCGATCGAAACCACTCGTAATTTTCGAGATGAAATCGATAGGTAACAGAAGGTTGGCAAGTGCTCTTCGGTGAGGCCGAAGGGTCATCTTGGTGAGGCCGAGTTCCTAGGGTTTAGGAAGTGGATATGTCAAGTGTTTCTCGGTGGGTCCGGCTGGATGTGTTTTGGTGGGACCGAGATGGACTTTAGGGGTTTTGGACATAGATGAATGTGAGAGTGTGGCTGAGGGTTTTGGAGCAATATCTCTAAGCACTTGAACAGTTAGCCCATGATCAAAACCTCATCCCCTTTTAATAGTATTGGCTTTCCTATGGACTCAATGTGATCTTTGACCACTCAACCAAAAATGTAGAGTCTTGAAGCTTTGCCAATGTTTGTCCTTTGCATTTTGAGGGGTCCACATCACCATCCATTTACTTTCCTAAGTTGAACTTTTCCTAAAATATACTTGAGGGAAACATTAGTCCAACAATATGTATGTTGACATGAATTACAAAACCACCAAGGGAGCAAATGTGCTTTCACACCCACCAGCACCACCCAACTCGAGGAGAGCGTACAATGCGGCGCTCACTGGTGCAACGACATGCTATACAAATGGTTTTTAACCCCTTTCCGCGACAGAGTTTTAAACCGTCACCTTGCCTATGTGTGCGATAGGGGGGGGGGTCCATCCCACACGACCCAGAAATCGTCTGCGATAGGGAGCACGCAAGCATACGTTTCGCAGAACTAAGCGTATGCGATGTCCGCATCTTTCCCAAACGCTCTGTCCTTGCTACTCGTGTGGGATGGTATTACCATCGCACGCGCTATTATATGGTGCAACGTATGTGATGTGCTCCCCATCACAAACAGTTCACAATTGTAAAGCGTGTATGATAATGAGACCATCACACACATTCTCTTTTCCCGAACCGTATGCGATATATATAATTAAGAAGATAACTGAACCATCGTACGTGTGTCGTATGAGTTTATGAAACGTCCGACTGTCGTAGTCGTGTCGGATGGGATAACTATCGCACACGCTATTCTGTGGTGCAACGTTTACAATGCACACGACATTACAAACAGTTCATGATTGTAAAGCATGTATGATAACGAGAATTGTGTGCCTGGTTGCACACGTTTTCTCTCTGTGAAACGTGTCGGATTATGAGGTATATCACACATGTTGTGCTTTACAGACTGTGTGTGGCGTAATGACCCGCTGAGCGTATTTTCTCCCTAATTTAATCGATGTAATTCAAAATTGTATAGAATTTGAATTTGAAAGTAGGCAGTAACTTTATTCATATCCATCAGGTTCAACAACCAATGCATTATTCGATTCACAGGTACATATGTTCAAGAATTACATAAAAAAGAATTACATAAGCACCAAATAAAGAATGGTGAACCAGGATTGTATACTTGTATTAAAGACGGTAAAGAAAGAGGTGAAAGACATTCTAGTTGCTGAACAAGGTGAAGCGGAATGCCCATATCGTGCCCTCCTCCATGCCGAATGCACGGATGACTCTAGTCCAACCCCTTGTGATGGCTGACCGCCCATCCTTCACTGTCTTCATGAGGACTTCTAGATAGTCATTGTAGTCTAGTTGAAATACTTTAACCTTTGCATGTCCACCAATCATGTAGTTTGATAGGTAATCTTGAGTAAACTGCTTTGGGAACCACTTCAAAGGAAAAAGATTCAGACATTGTCATGTAACAACTCATTATGGGCAGTAAAAAGAAGCCTACACAGTTCTAACTTACCATCCTGCAGTTCACTGTTGTCTTGGATAAAGTGTAAACAAATAGTTTAATTACCATATTTTGACCCATTTTACTAACAATATTTATCAGTTTCCTCACTTGATGCTGGTTCATGAATATATCTTTACCAATGACATATGTACCTACAAGCACCAGGTTAATATTAGAAGCTAAATTGCAATTGCACAATGATGTAGTACAATTCTCCCTCCATCCCATTATATAAGATCTTATTACATCCAATATACTCACATATTGGATGAATTAACATCTTATATTATGGGGCGGAGGGAGTACATAAGCCATGGGATGAAACTAACCTCGATGGAAAACAACAGTCGTTCCCAATATTGTCATGTGTAAGTGCATCGAAAGGCATGTTAAGCACAACAGACTAAACATCAACCAAATATATCCATGGTAGACAACATAATCTCCAAATGATAGCTTCATTGTGCAGGTTTAAGCACGCTGGTCAAGCAAACAAGAAGTGGAAAGGTGTGTTAACTGCAACAGGCCTAACAATTAAAAACAACCAAATATAGTCATTCAAACTGGTATTGTGCAGGTTTAAGCACACTAGTTATTGTTAAATAAAAATGGAAAGGGGTGTTAACTACAACAGGCTTAACAGCAACCAAATATAGTCATTCATAGTGGTTTTGTTGAAATTGCATAGATCGTAGCTTGTGCTTAAACATCAAATTGTACCATTGAACATCACGTTGCAAAAAGACTGAAATAAACAGCGGGCGTGCTAACTACACCAGGCTAAACAGGAATCAAATATGGCCGTCGAAACTGATAATGATGAAATTGAACTGCACAGTTCATACTTGCACATATTGAACATCACATTGTGAATAACTGAAATAAACAAGGCATACCACGAACAATCAAATATAGCAACTGAAACTGGACATATGCTAACTACAAATAACCGAACAACCACAAACCATTAAAAGAGGCATATGCTCGCTACAACAGGCTTAACAACAACCAAATATAGTCATTCATAGTGGTATTGTTGAAATTCCATAGAACATAGCTTGTGCTTAAAAATCAAATTGTATAATTGAACATCACAATGTGAAAAAACAGGGGGCGTATTACCTACACCAGGATTAACAGGAAAGAAATATGGTCGTTGAAGTGGTATTGATGAAATTGTACTGCACAGTCAATACTTGCACCTATAGAGCATCACATTGTGAATAACTGAAATAAACAAGGCATACTACAAACAACCAAATATAGCAATTGAAACTGGACATATGCTCAGTACAAACAACCTAACAACCAAAAACCGTTAAACAAGGCATATGCTCACTACAACTGGCTTACCAGCAACCAAATATAGTCACTGATAGTGGTATTGTTGAAATTGCATAGAACTAAGCTTGTGCTTAAACATCAAATTGTATGATTGCACATCACATTGTGAGAAAACTGAAATAAACAAGGGGCGTGTTAACTACACCAGCTTTAACAGGAACCAATTTTGGCTGTTGAAACTGGTGTTGATGAAATTAAACTACACAGTACATTCTTGCACATATAGAACATCACATTGTGAATAACTAAAATAAACAAGGCATACTACAAACAACCAAATATAGCAATTGAAACACGGCATGGTGAAAACATAGCATGGCAAAAGCTACGAGCATGATCATATGATGTTTCCCCCTTGGAAGAGGCATGGCAAAACAAATCATGGGTTTCCTCACTTGTCACAAATGGGCTCCTTCCCATTGGAAGAGCACAGACTCTGGGTGCGCTCCCTGTTGTCACAGATGGGCTCCTTCCCCTTGGAAGAGCACGGCTGCAGGGTGCCCTCCCTGATGTCGCAGATGGGCTCTTTCCCCTTGGAAGAGCCAAGAGGGTGCCCTCCTCGTGGTCGCCGTCGATGAGGTCTGACTTGGCAGCTGAGAATCCCAAGCCAGCGGCGCAGAACGTGTCCTTCAGAAATGACAAAAGGGGCTCGATTGTAACATCCCCAGTGTCATTGCTACAGTAACCTCCCCCTAATGTGCCATGTCATCATGATCATCAAAATTAAAATGCAATTAAAGAAATAATCCAACTTCAATTCAAATTTAAAATGTAAGTCGAATAAAAACTTCTTCAAATAATTAAACAAAATAGTTCATGTTATTGCAAATAGTCCCAAAGCAATTATAAAAATAAAGTCAACATTATTTGAGTTCCCAAATTGACCCTAGCAACAAGAACACAGCAACATCAACACCTTTTTAGACCATTTCTATTTAAACAAAATTCAAATGAAATCATATTATCACCAAACCATTTTATGGCAGTGCTAAATATTGCATTATATTTATGTGGCTAAGTCACATATTTTACAAAAGTCAATAGGTGACCAAACATTTAGCAAAATAGAACAGAAAAATAAAACAGAAAATAGAAAAAGGAAAATGCCTAACGCATAATGTGCCTTCGGGCTTAAAGTCTACAGTACACCAGGACCAGCCTGCGCTGGCCGTACCTAACCTCCCGCTCTCTCTTTCCTTGCGTGGCTGAACGCGCGCACACGCCGCGCCGGCCCCCCCTCTCCTCCTCCGTTCGACAGCGAGGCTAGGCAGGGTTCGAGGAGGGGATAAAGACCCCGAGCGCCCTCTCGGGCAAACCCTAGCCCTCTCTCCTTTCCTCCCTCGCTATAGCCATCGCCCGAACCCATCGTCACCGCACCGTCGCCGTCGTCATGGCCAGAGCCGACCCCGAGACGCGCCAAGATGTCCAGAAGGATCCTCGGCGTCGTCTTCATCATCTCCACCACCGGGTCGAGCCCAGGAAGGCCCTGCGCTCGCCATCGGCCGTCGGCATCACCCACGGTCGCCGCGCACCCCGCCACCCGATTCGCTCCTCCCCGACGAGCTCCGGCCTCCGCAAGCCTACCCGAGCACCGATGTGAGCATCGGCTCCTCCTAGACTTCCCCTCGCCCTATCTCATGCGCCGTAGCGCAGTTGGCCGAAACAACCTGAGCTCCACCGCCGCCTGCGCTCGCCGCCGTCACCGCAGTAGTCCACCCCGCGGCCTCCCACAACCCCCATCGGATGCGCGGCTCGTCCAGCTGGCCGTAGAGCCCATCGGCGCAGCAGTCCGCCATCTGTAGATGAAATCCGAGCATCTCCGGCGTGCCACGGCCGCGTTTGAGCTCGCCGGCGGCTAACCGCCATTTTGCTGACGTGGCACCTGCTTAGGTTAACCTAATGACCATAATTAGTCTAACCCTAGCCCTATGACAAGTGGGACCCATAGCTTAATTAACCAGTTAGTTAAAATAATTAATCTGTTAGTTAAGGGCTATCACACTGACAGGTGGGTCCCGTTGACCCCTGTTGACTAGTCAAAGCAGTCAACTTTGACTGCTGACTCAGCCCCCCTGGACCCACTTGTCAGCCGCAGTGTTAAAAGCTGGGTGCAGTTCACTGGGTACCCGTAGCAATTAGGTATTAAAATAATTTCGAATTAAAATAATCAGGAAATTTCAGAAAATGATTCAAACTTTGAAAAATCATATAAAATAAACCGTAACTCGGATGAAAATAATTTATATATGAAAAATGATCAGAAAAATATGAAGAATCCGAATATGCCACCCGCATACCTGCCACACCCCTCTAACATACTGAACATGGAACCGTCCCCTCCGGTGTAATGTACCGATAATCACCCGGAGCTGGGAGAACACTCCCGGATAATTACCCGCTCCGACTAACTCGCGTAGTGCTGCATTAGAACACCCCTAGCACTGCATGTTGACATGTCATGCATCCCTGTTGTATTGTTTGCCGTGTATTTATTGTTTCTTCCCCCTCCTTCTCTCCTAATAGACCCCGAGACAGTCGACAACACTGCAGAGTAAGACTACGTCACCGATGACCAGCCCCTTTCAGCAGAGCTTCCAGGCAAGCAAAACCCCCTTGATCATCCAGATATCGCCCACTCTTTCCCTCTTATGCTTGCATTAGAATTGCTTCCGTTGTTATTCCGATAGCTCCTATTCTGATGCATAGCCTGATTTCGTCGCCTGCTATTGATACATTACCTGCTATCCTATGATGCTTAGATAGGTATGCTATGTTCATCTGTGGCCCTTCACCCTTGTCCGTTTGCCATGCTTGTTATCGGGCCGTGATCACTCCGGGTGATGATCACGGAAATGTTTACATATTGCAATAGTTAAACTATTAAAGTCGGGCTGGCCCCAAGGGTGCCCGCGAGAGAATACTAATAAAGACGGGTCGGCTCCAAGAGCACCCGCACGACATGTATTACCAAGTCGGAGCGACAGGAACCCTGTTCGTCTCTGCGAGTTACTAAACATGCTTAAACGGATTTGGGTATTTGATCTGAGTAGGCCGCTGGCCTTATACGCACTACCACCACGTGGGATAATGGTTTAATGGAGCCCTCTATGTCGTATGTATCAGCCGAAAGCTCTTCAGATGTCACAGCCCAGAGATGCGGGCTGATTGTTGGGGTGGGCTGGTTACGTCACTGGTGTATTCAGTGTCGCACCTGGGCCACGACCAGCCACGTAACGTGCAGGAGTGGGAAGGGCGATGGCCCAAAACCCCTTTGTGCTTAGGATTTAGACCGGCGTGCTGACCTCTCAGCTGAGCCTAGGTAGGACTGCGTCGTGTCGGTCTCCCGAGGCCGGGCATTACCCAGCAAGTGTGTCCGGCCAGATGTGATCGAGCGTGTTGGGTAACAGTAGTGCACCCCTGTAGGGAAGTGATCTATTCGAATAGCCGTGTCCACGGTGACAGGACGCTCAGAGTTGTATCTTGATCTGCTACAACTACAAATGGATACTGTTACAATATTAAACTAATACTACTGCCCTCGAGATCGCTTTCTCGTCGGGAAGTCGAGGAAAGAATCTCAGGGCATTATTAAATATAACTGCTAATATGTGATACTATACTCTACTCTCTTCTGATGCTGCAAGATTGCTTGAAGATGCTAGTCTTCGATAGGCTAGGCCTCTCCCCCTCTGTTCTGGCATTTCTACAGTTTAGTCCAAAGATATAGCCCCATTCCTTTGAAACCAATGCATAATTAGTATATCTGATGTCAGTCTTGCGAGTACTTTGGATGAGTACTCATGGTTGCTTTGCTACTTCTTTTCCCCATGCCCGCTTGATGAAAACAGTCGATGGAGCCCCGGAGCCAGACGCCATCGCAGGAGACTACTACCAGGAGAGTCCCGGAGGCACGTACTACTGGGTTGAGCCAGCCGACCAGGAGTAGTTCGGAGGCCCTAGGCAGGAGGCCTTCGCCTTTTCGATCAGTGTCGTTGTTTGTGCTAGCCTTCTTAAGGCAAACTTGACTAACTATGTCTGTACCCAGATATTATTTGTGTGTATGACTTATGTATTCGGGTCCTCGTGACCCCTGGTTTGTAATATGATGATTTATGTTTAAATTTGAGTTTAGAGTTGTGTTGTGATATCTTCCCGTGCGTCTCTGTTCTCGAGCGTGCACGTTTGCGTGTATGATTAGTGCACAGTCGAGCAGAGGGCGTCACAAGTTGGTATCAGAGCCGACTGCCTGTAGGAAGCCCCCTTCCGATTCCTTGGTCGAAGTTGAGTCTAGCCTTTGAAAACTATATTTTACTAACATGACTGTGTGGCTTACGGGCCCACGTCGCCAATGGGTGGGATTAGGATCTTTTATTCCTCTTCCTTACTCTGGGATTCTACTCTCTCTTCTATTCGGGTTAAATTTTTTACTAACTCTAACTATAGGTTCTCGTAACCACTTCCTCCCCGGGGAGCCCTTCATTCCAGATGATCGCTTGCTTCACCAGAAGATTTCGAAGGTACTCTCCGATGATTCCCCGAGACCCTTGTGCCCACCATCTTTGCAATTCCCTACCACCGATAAATCCTTGTGGTTAACTACCTACACCTGTCATTCATACATTCATTCCCAGTTGTTCTTGTTATTACAAGATGCCCTGAAATACTCTCCGATGTTCCGAGAATTCCTTGTGTCTACTGCCTTGCAGCTCCTTGTGGGATGAATTTACCTACGAATAATTCCTCGTGCTTTCTAAGGATTCGTTCATCCCCAGTTGATCATGTGTTTCACAACCCACTCTGTAATGCTATTCGATCTTCCAAAAATCCTTTGTAGCCTATTGCTCTTGAAATTCTTGCCTGCTTGCATTGTGGTTAATTTCATATGTCTAGTAATCTTCGTTGATATCCCTTGCCATTGTCATTTTAAGCCTTTGATTCATCATGTGTGCGAATGCACGCAATCATCAGTTGATCCTTAGAAATTACCCTTCCGGCTCAGACGTCATTCCGGACATGAGCTGGTTCTTGGCCAATCAAGCATTGATCGATTGTCCATCTAAGTCTATTCGGCTTGTCCTTTTGCCCAGATGGTCTGCTTCTTATTCCTCACTTTGGGAATTGCAATCCCTTCGTATTTTATACTTTGGGTTATTCTGATGTTTCCATAACCCGATGTCTTTGCCTCCTTTCTTCTCTCGATGGACTCTAATGTGGAGCCATTGTTAACCGATATGATCCCTTTCATGGGTTATTACCCGATAGTTCCTTCGTAAATCTGAACCCTTTACAAGTCCTTCCCCTGATACATAACGCCTTTGGTGAATTGTATCCTCTGCTTTTGTTATCTGTGCTTTTGCTTTCGAGCTTGTATCCTTTGTTTCTATCATGTGTTGTATAGGTACTTAAAAATGCCCCGATGGGTTGTATCTATGTTTCTGTCATATATGTGAACCCGGAAACTTTTATGGGTCATACTCTACTAGTGTTACGCCAGATAAAATTTCAATACTACAACTTCATTGAAAGCGAGAAGTGAATGAAAGGTTATGCGTTGAAGAAGTGGGAGTCGACCTTGAACTCTGTGTTCATGCCCATGGAAACGATGTAGACCAACACGGAAGCTTCTTTCAACATATTTATTCATTTGTATAATTCTTCCAGTTTCCTTGACTTGATTCCATGCAGTAAGGGTTCTGACCATGCTGACCTCATTTGATAACTCCATTCCCGTGCCTCGTCTATTTTTTTTCAAAAAAGTTAAAGCACCTGCCATCCGCAGATCAACGATCTAGTTCAGCTTCTATTCTGTTGTACCTTCGAGTATTACCCTCTGGTATCTCGAGGATATCGTACCATTGCACTACATCTTATGAAGCTTTGATAAGGTGATACCTTTCCCCATCATAGTAATTCCACGGGTTCTGGTTTGTTGTCAACCGAGAACACCGATAAGTGAATCAAATCCACCCTATAACACATTGACCTTCTGCTTCCCCATTTCTTCTGCTTGATCATGTTATTGATCAATTACATCTTCCTGGAACCTTTCGATAAATTGTGTTGTGATCATTTTCAACATATTTGACTTATCCCAAGTTATGAATTTAATTCATAATACTTCCTTTTACCTAAATGGTGATCCACTTGCTATCCTGTCATGGATATCAAGCTCTGCTTTCCTTGGGAGAGATATACTCCTGATACTTGTGTATTATCACATTTTCCTTTCCATTGGTTTCTTTTACCTTTCTTGTGATCTATATGATCTAAGCAGTAATAATCCCCTGCTTATGTAAACACCCCGGTGTACAACTCTGTCAGTAAGACCCTGTTACTATTGTTGATGACATTCCGATAACACCGGTAGACGAGAACTTTGCCTATTGGTCCGCCTCGAATTAACGAGCAGGAAAATGGTTCTCTTCGTTCCCCGCCCTGGGTACCGACGTTGTTGCCGACATAGCTGACAAGCTATCCTCTGACATACCTGGCTATCGTGACCGTGCAAGATGTCCCCGCCCTTCCTACTTTTAATCGGCACCCACCACAGTTCCACAGGATCGAAACCTGACTCTCCTGTACATCCCTGTTTCCAAAGTTATTCCTCATGCTTGGCTTCGTATGTATTTCACAAGCCACTTTCCTTACGATGTTCTATTCCGGTATCAGACGCAATATCTATTCTCGTTGCTCTGGAACCCCTTTTCACCTTCTGATTAGGCATTAAATGAATGCCTACCCGCGTGAAACTTCTCATGCCTTCTATTATTTTCTCTCGATGTATTTCCTGAGTTCCAACTCGAGAGGTACTTGTGCGTTCATTCATGGGATAACCCCAGATGATTACCCTTTATAGCATTCCGTCATTACCGAGATACCCCTTATTCTTTTCGTAATTACGATGAAGACTCCGAAGGAAGGATGACAACTTCGTCACGTAGCACAGAAGCAGAGGAATGGAGGCATAAACATCATGGGGCAAACTCTTCGAGAAGTGCAACGAAGATCGAGAAGACTCGTTAGAATTTCGTAACCAAACCTTTTCCCCCTTACTCCACCTCTTAAATCTCGGGACGAGATTTCTTATAGTGGAGGAGATTTGTAACATCCCCAGTGTCATTGCTACAGTAACCTCCCCCTAATGTGCCATGTCATCATGATCATCAAAATTAAAATGCAATTAAAGAAATAATCCAACTTCAATTCAAATTTAAAATGTACGTCAAATAAAAACTTCTTCAAATAATTAAACAAAATAGTTCATGTTATTGCAAATAATCCCAAAGCAATTATAAAAATAAAGTCAACATTATTTGAGTTCCCAAATTGACCCTAGCAACAAGAACACAACAACAGCAGCACCTTTTTAGACCATTTCTATTTAAAAAAATTCAAATGAAATTATATTATCACCAAACCATTTTATGGCAGTGCTAAATATTGCATTATATTTATGTGGCTAAGTCACATATTTTACAAAATTCAATAGGTGACCAAACATTTAGCAAAACAGAACAGAAAAATAAAACATAAAATTGAAAAAGGAAAATGCTTAACGCATACTTTGCCTTCGGGCTTAAAGTCTACAGTACACCAGGCCCAGCCCGCGCTGGCCGTCCCTAACCTCCCGCTCTCTCTCTCTCCTTGCGTGGCTGAACGTGTGCACACGCCGCGCCAGCCCCCCTCCTCCTCCGTTTGACAGCGAGGCTAGGCAGGGTTCGAGGAGGGGATAAAGACCCCGAGCGCCCTCCCGGGCAAACCCTAGCCCTCTCTCCTTTCCTCCCTCGCTATAGCCGTCGCCCGAACCCATCGTCACCGCACCGTCGCTGTCGTCGTGGCCAAAGCCGACCCCGAGCCACGCTAAGATGTCCAGAAGGATCCTCGGCGTCGTCTTCATCATCTCCACCATCGGGTCGAGCCCAGGAAGGCCCTGCGCTCGCCATCGGCCGTCGGCATCACCCACGGTCGCCGCGCACCCCGCCGCCCGATTCGCTCCTCCCCGACGAGCTCCGGCCTCCCCAAGCCTACCCCGAGCACCGATGTGAGCATCGGCTCCTCCTGGACTTCCCCTCACCCTCTCTTGTGCGCCGTAGCGCAGTTGGCCGCAACAACCCGAGCTCCACCGCCGCCTGTGCTCGCTGCCGTCACCGCAGTAGTCCACCCTGCGGCCTCCCACAACCCCCATCGGATGCGCGGCTCGTCCAGCTGGCCGTAGAGCCCATCGGTGCAGCAGCCCGCCGTCTGTAGATGAAATCCGAGCATCTCCGGTGTGCCACGGCCGCGTTTGAGCTCGCCGGCGGCTAACCGCTGTTTTGCTGACATGGCACCGGCTTAGGTTAACCTAATGACCATAATTAGTCTAACCCTAGCCCTATGACAAGTGGGACCCGTAGCTTAATTAACCAATTAGTTAAAATAATTAATCTGTTAGTTAAGGGCTATCACCCTGACAGGTGGGTCTCGTTGACCCCTGTTGACTAGTCAAAGCAGTCAACTTTGACTGCTGACTCAGCCCCCCTGGACCCACTTGTCAGCCGCAGTGTTAAAAGCTGGGTGCAGTTCACTGGGTACCCGTAGCAATTAGGTATTAAAATAATTTCGAATTAAAATAATCAGGAAATTTCAGAAAATGATTAAAGCGTTGAAAACTCATATAAAATAAACCGTAACTCGGATGAAAATAATTTATATATGAAAAATGATCAGAAAAATATGAAGAATCCGAATATGCCACCCGCATACCTGCCACACCCCTCTAACATACTAAACATGGAACCGTCACCTCCGGTTTAATGTACCGATAATCACCCGGAGCTGGGAGAACACTCCCGGATAATTTCCCGCTCCGACTAACTCGCGTAGTGCTGCATTAGAACACCCCTAGCACTGCATGTTGACATGTCATGCATCCCCGTTGCATTGTTTGCCGTGTATTTATTGTTTCTTCCCCCTCCTTCTCTCCCGATAGACCCCGAGACAGCCGACGACACTGCAGAGTACGACTACATCACCGACGACCAGCCCGTTTCAATAGAGCTTCCAGGCAAGCAAAACCCCCTTAATCATCCAGATATCGCCCACTCTTTCCCTCTTATGCTTGCATTAGAATTGCTTCCGTTGTTATTCTGATAGCTCCTATTCTGATGCATAGCCTGATTTCATTGCCTGCTATTGATACATTACCTGCTATCCTATGATGCTTAGATAGGTATGCTATGTTCATCTGTGGCCCTTCACCCTTGTCCGTTTGCCATGCTTGTTATCGGGCCGTGATCACTCCGGGTGATGATCACGGAAATGTTTACATATTGCAATACTTCAATTATTAAAGTCGGGCTGGCCCCAAGGGTGCCCGCGAGAGAATACTACTAAAGACGGGTCGGCTCCAAGAGCACCTGCGCGACATGTATTACCAAGTCGGAGCGACAGGAACCCTGTTCTTATCTGCGAGTTACTAAACATGCTTAAACGGATTTGGGTATTTGATCTGAGTAGGCCGCTGGCCCTATACGCACTACCACCACGTGGGATAATGGTTTAATGGGGCCCTCTACGTCGTATGTATTAGCCGAAAGCTCTTCAGATGTCACAACTCAGAGATGCGGGCTGATCGTTGGGGTGGGCTGGTTACATCACTGGTGTATTCAGTGTCGCGCCTGGACCCCGACCAGCCACGTAACATGCAGAAATGCGAAGGGCGATGGCCCAAGACCCCTTCGTGCTTAAGATTTAGACCGGCGTGCGGACCTCTCTGCTGAGCCTAGGTAGGACTGCGTCGTGTCGATCTCCCGAGGCCGGGCATTACCCAGCAAGTGTGTCCAGCCAGATGTGATCGAGCGTGTTGGGTAACAGTAGTGCACCCCTGCAGGGAAGTGATCTATTCGAATAGTCGTGTCCACGGTAACAGGACGCTCAGAGTTGTATCTTGATCTGCTACAACTACAAATGGATACTGTTACAATATTAAACTGATACTACTGCTCTCGAGATCGCTTTCTCGTAGGGAAGTCGAGGAAAGAATCTCAGGGCATTATTAAATATAACTTCTAATATGTGATACTATACTCTACTCTCTTCTGATGTTGCAAGATTGCTTCAAGATGCTAGTCTTCGATAGGCTAGGCCTCTCCCCCTCTTTTCTGGCATTTCTGCAGTTTAGTCCAAAGATATAGCCCCATTCCTTTGAAACCAATGCATAATTAGTATAGTTCTGATGTCACTCTTGCGAGTACTTTGGATGAGTACTCACGGTTGCTTTGCTACTTCTTTTCCCCATGCCCGCTTGATGAAAACAGTCGATGGAGCCCCGGAGCCAGACGCCACCGTAGGAGACTACTACCAGGAGAGTCCCGGAGGCACGTACTACTGGGTTGAGCCAGCCGACCAGGAGTAGTTAGGAGGCCCTAGGCAGGAGGCCTTCGCGTTTTCGATCAGTGTCGCTGTTTGTGCTAGCCTTCTTAAGGCAAACTTGACTAACTATGTTTGTACCCAGATATTATTTGTGTGTATGACTTATGTATTCGGGTCCTCGTGACCCCTGGTTTGTAATATGATGATTTATGTTTAAATTTGAGTTTAGAGTTGTGTTGTGATATCTTCCCGTGTGTCTCTGTTCTCGAGTGTGCGCGTTTGCATGTATGATTAGTGCACGGTCGAGCAGAGGGCGTCACATCGATGGCGATGAAGGATGGTAAATTCTTGATAGCGAGGCCGAGGAGATTAGCGGCGGGGCCGTGGATGAGATCGACGGCGGTTGAACCCGAGGGGTTGGTGGTGGGCCACTTAACCTATGACATAGCCCGCGTCAAGCCACCGCTGTCGACGACATCGATGTCGTAGCCGACATCCATGAGATACCAATATACGCGACATCGCTGATGGAAAGCCTCTGGCAAGTCATCGTCGTCAGCTTCCTCGGCGGCCACCGCGCCATCGTCGGGCGAAGAGGCTGTGATAAACCTCTTTTTGGCCATTCGCTCCTCGAGCTACTCGGGAAGTGTAGCTGGGCTTAGGCTGCGACACTCTAGATTGGGGGAGGGGGATGGGGATTGGGATCTGTGGGAAAGGGGGTGTTTCACATGCGTCATCTAAGAAACTTAGGGTGGCGAGGGCATGGAGATCGGTGGGTAACCTGCACGGGCAGACCAGCAGAGGTTGACGGTCGAGGCGAGGCGGCGGCGGTGGGCTAGCTAGTATTTCGAGCGAGGGAGAGGTGGTGTGTGTGTGAGCGGAGGTTTTGCGGTGTGTGTGTGGAGGGGGGCAAGGTGGTGTTTGAGGAAATGCCACTGCTAGTGAAAATTTTACTAGGCAGGAATAAAATGCCGGGGCTACTGAAAATTTGGATGAAGGGATTGAAGCGGCACGGGAGCAAAAAACATCGCACATGGCCCAAACATAATAATTGTGTGCTATCAAATAGAAAAACCCGTGGAACCACCATTTCTGAAAATGCTGAAGGCAGGTAGATATTTTTAAGATTCTGAGGGAAGCCTCGTGGAGCCCAATCGTGGCCAGTGGCCACTTGTGGACTGTGCTAATGTGATAGGGGCATGGGCGTGGCACACAGGTAGTCTGAGGGAACCGTGTCTATTGCGCCTACAATCGCAGATAGGTGTTTTATCCGACTCATCTTCTTTTTATAAATTTGGCAAAAAAAACACGCGAAAGGGTCAGAACACAAACACGCCTGCATGTGGACCAAATATATGTATGAAAATGGTGGTTTGATGTTCAAATACCCAATGCACAACTTTGATGTGTGGCACCTGTTTCACAAAGCGCACAGTATTGCTTGTCCAGCCCCCACTTCGTGTCGGTAGGAGGGGAATCCTTGATATGAACGCATGCCCCCAAATAGCTAGGTCTGGCATCTCACTCTACCGTAACACAAAACCTATAGGAATCCATCATGGTCAAACCCCCCTCTCTCTTTCGGTCAACAAGGTGGATCGTGCGGGCCCAAAAATGTGATTGTGCGCGCTAGATGGGTGAGACCACGAACCACCTGCGGGTGGCCCAACTATATGTATGAAAAGGGTGGTATGATATTTAAATACCCATTTCACAACTTTGATGTGGCACATGCGCCTCGCAACCCGGACATCCCCGACCCCACGGAGGTTCATGACGTACGAAGTAGTGCCACAGACACACTTCGAGTTGGTGGGAGGGCATCTCTCCAGGACCTACTGTACCACGGACCAAGAAGAATCCACCTTGGTAACCTCTCTCATTGTTGGTCGAAGTGATGTACGTCCACGGCCCCACAGATGGGCTTGTCGCTGATAACCACATGAGGGAGTGCCCGAAGACAACCACCACATGCATGCGGCCCAAACATATATATGTATGGAAGTGTTGTGTGGTGTTTGAATACCCAATGCACAACTTTGATGTGGCACCGTGCTTTGGAACCGGAAAGTCCCCACATGGAGCGAGGGTTCACGACGTGTAGTATGTTGGTCCCCCCACTTCGAGCCGCTGAGAGGGATTCATGCGTACGCGTGCGCTCAGACTTTCATCTGGAATCTCACCGTGACCTACCGTAACACGAACCAAGAAGAATCCACCTTGGCAACCTCTCTTGTTGTCGGTCGAAGTGATGGACGTCCACGCGGGCCCACAAATGGGCTTGCTGCCGATAACCACGCGAGGGAGTGTTCGAAGACAACCACCACATGCATGTGGGCCAAACATATGTATGGAAGTGTTGTCTCGTGTATGAATACCCAATGCACAACTTTGGTGTGGCGCCTGCTAATTTGGAACCAAAAAGTCCCCACACGGAGCGAGGGTTCACGACGCGTAGTATGCCGGTCCCCCGGCCCCACTTCGACACGGTGAGAGGGATTCATGCGTACGTACGCGTGCACTCAAACTTTGGTCTGGAATCTCACCATGACCTACCGTAAAACAAACCAAGAAGAGTCCACCTTGGTAACCTCTCTCGTCGTCGGTCGAAGTGATGGACGTCCACACGGGCCCACGAATGGGCTTGCCGCTGATAACCGCGCGAGGGAGAGTGTCCAAAGACAACCACCGCCTGCATGCATGTGTCCCAAACATATGTATGGAGGTGTTGTGTGAAGTTTGAATACCCAATGCACAACATTGATGTGTCACCTGCCGCAGAAACCGTAAAGTACCCACATGGAGCGAGGTTCATGACGCATCATGTGCTGCCCCCCCCCCCCCCACTTCGATCCAGTGGGAGGGATTCATGCGTACACATGCGCTCAAACTATACTATGTAATCTTAGCATGACCTACGTAAGAGAAACCAAAAATTAATCCCCTCCTATGTCAAATTAACCTCTTTCGCTGTCGGTCAAAGTAGTGGACCAAGCGGGCCCACAGATGAAAGCATCGCTGATAACCGCGTGAGTGAGTGCCAGAGGACAACCACCGCTTGCATGTGGGACAAACATATGTATGGAGGTGTTGTGTGATGTTTGAATACCCAATGCACAACTTTGATGTGGCACCTGCCTCGAAAACCGTAAAGTCCCACACGGAGCGAGGTTCACGACACGTAGTATATGATGCCCCCCATCTGCATGCACTATATACTCCTGCTGTAACACAAACCAAAAAGAATCCTCCTTGGTCAAATTAACCTCTCTCGCTGTAGGTCAAAGTGATGGACCTTGCGGGCCCACGAATGGAAGCGTTGCCGATAACCGCGCGAGATAGCTATAGGACAACCACCGCCTGCATGTGGCCCAAAGAGGTGTTGTGTGATGTTTGAATACCCAATGCACAACTTTGATGTGGCACCTGCTTCGCAAACTGGAAACGCCCCACGCGGAGGTTCACGACGTGTAGTCCCCTCACTTCGAGCCGGTGGGATAGATTCATGTGTACGCACGCACTCAAACTTTGGTCTCGAATCTCACCATGATCTACACCGTAACACAGGCCAAGATGAATCCACCTTTGGTCAAATGCCTCTCGTTGTCGGTCAAAGTGATAACCTGCGCGGGCTAACGAATGGGCGCATCGCTGATAAGCGCACGAGGGAGTGTCCGAGGACCACCACTTCATGCATGTGGCCCAAACATATGTATGAAAGGGTTGTGTAATGTTTTAAATACCCAATTCATGACTTTGATGTGGCACCTGACTCACAAACTCGTCAATCCCCCATGGAGGCTCACGACGCGTAGTGTGCCGGACCCCCCCACCCACCGCACCACCACCGCCACTTCGAGGCATGTCAAACTTTTTCTGCAGTGAACATGCGACCAAAGGAGTGCCGTGTTAAAATTTGAAAAAAAATCAGAGATCATTCAGACGTTTTTATAGATTGATTGATTTCATAGGGGTTTAATGTGTAAATATCAAATTTGAATTACAAGCACACGCGATAGTGCACCAAAATGGATTGAAAAATCATATGTGTGTCCTTGGGTGCATGTTTAGTCCCCATGCAATAAATGGCAAGAAATTTCAAACATCGAGAATCTTGATTTTTAAATTCCAGTAAATCAAAAACTTAGTTCAAATTCATGAAACTTGTCGTGCTATCATGATATGACACTAATAGACTATGATATTGTTTTTTTTGTCAAATTCGAGACAAGTTTTGATATAAGCTTCCTGCAAATGGGATATTATTAATAATTGGAACACAATATGGAAAACAGTTTATTTATTCAAACCGTGGGCGTTAGATCAACAATGTACGTGATATGCTTTGGTTAATTAATAAAGCGGCAGAATTAATCCTCAAAAAAGAAAAACAATATACGTGCCGCTACGCGTCCCGCGTGCCGTGCGAGCAGGCATGAGTTGATGGGATGCATGCGAGCAGCCTGCCACGCAGGCAGACCGGGAGGCGTGCGAGCAGGTGTGTGAATTGACGGGAGGCATGTTCGCTGCGCAGTGTCATCGGGAGATGTGTGAGCAGCTGTGTGAAATGACGGCAGGCATGCGAGATGTCCACTGCGCAGGCTCGCCGGGAGGCAAGCCACCCTTTGACTGGCGCCCGCCTCGCTCCCACTGCTCCATATTAATGGTGCGCCCTAGCCGCTGGTTATAATAGGCGGCCGCACCCCCATTCTCGCAACACACACAATCCTCTCTCTCCGCCTGCATCCTCGACGCCGTTCTCAGTCGTCACCGCCGTCTGAAGTGCATCAGGGTGCCGATGAAGTACACCATGGGAGGTAGTGGGGACGCCGGGGCTGGTGAAGCACATCACCGCGTGAAGTCGGGCACAGAGGTTGCCATCGCCGTGGACGAGGTCTCGCGCGGGGAGAAGCGCGGCCTTGAAGTCTTCGCTGCCATCGTGCTTCCCCACCCGGAGCCGAAGGTCCACAGCGACTCTGACGACCACTCCGGCGATGACTCCGACGACGACGGAGAATCGGTTAGTCATCTATACCCATTTTTTGGCAAATATAATCCTAGGTTTTCTCTTGTTAGTCCTGCCTCCCCCTTTTTGGAATATAAATCCTATGGTTATACGTTCTCTCAATCCATGAAATCATAGTATGATTTGTTAGATCCCTGTAGTGTATTGATTGTTTGAATGGTACAAATGATAAGTGTTGTTGATAAGTGAGATATGTACAAATGATCATGCTAATAATCCGTCTAGGGTTAGTGATTAATTGTTTGTTCTGTACAAATAATTTTTGCTAATAATCTGACTAGGGTTACTGTTTCTGCTAATATTTCGTAGCCAGATCTTGAGAATTGATTTTGAATGTCCTACATATATGTTTGTGCCATTTTTTTTCCAGATTGGTATGTACATAGATGATTGTGCTAAAAAATCGAACCAAAATCTTTGGATCTGTCTAGAATATTAACCATCAAACCCTAATCCTACTTTACGACATGTAAATTGGTTTGATGCCAAAAGTTGGTATGCCTAATTTTGGCTACTGCCAAATGTTGGCTAGAGATTGGTTGCATACCAATTTTCATTGCCAATCTCACAAATGTTGGCAACTTTTGATTTTGCCAAATGTTGGTAGAAAACCAATCAACCTCTTAATTTTGTTGCAGTAAGTTGTGTGCTCTCAATTTATGCATTTCTTTCATCAAGATCATTTGATGATTTAGGGTTCACGCTGTCATAGGATATATTATGTTTCATAAACTCTACCTGCTGAATTCACATTATAAAATATACCGATGGCACATTTTGTACTATATGTATATGTGCTATCTGACTATGTCGACAGCGAGAATGAAGATGGCCAGAGGAGGTTCAAGAAGCAAAAGCTCAGGGAGCTTTATGCGGGAAAGCATAACAGGCATGCTAGGACCTGGAATGGGGCCTTTGGATGCCTGTTCTGCAACCAAATCCTTCATGACGCGTATGAAAGTGTTCTGGCGCATGCAAGAGGAAGAGCCATTGGCTCCTTCAAGCAGAAGTATTCTCGCAGGGTGGCGCACACCGCGTATGCTGAGTACCTGGAGAAGCTGCACCTTCATGCAGGCCGACACACCCGTTGAACTATGGTTATGTTCAGAAGTACCCTAGCTATCTAGTGTGTGCGTCTTAATTATATCTAGGCTTGAGTATGCTTATTATCAGTTGAACTATGGTTGAACTATGCTTGAGTACGCTTATTATCTATGCGTGAGTATGTTTATGTCTATGCTTAATTATATCTAGATGTGGGATGAGTATGCAATCAGTTTGGTTGATGGAATTTTATGCTTCTCTTAGACCAACCTATGATTGCCCACAACACACACAACTTATTAGCGCGAATCATCTGTGTTACTTTCGGTCTTCCCACCCAATTTTATACTAGCAACCATTTCCCCACAACACGCACAACTACGTGTGGAGAGTTGACAAAAAAATTGAACACATACGGTGCATATTAGGGTGAATGTTTAGCGTGGGTAAAAATTTCAGGGTCAAACGATGAAGGAAATGTGGACCCCACCCTGAAACTTGGTGATTTTTCTAGATTGGAGCTGTGTGCGATGACTTTCATTGTGTCGCGGCACGTGTGTTCTGATAAGCCAGAACGCATCCCCACGGATCGCATGTCTGCACCGTAGGATGTACACAGATCGAACGGCAGTCTGTATCACCCTCACACCGGAGTTATATTAATCACACACGGTTGGGTCTACCAAACCGTTGCCTCCGAAACGCATTATTCTGGGACAGAAAACCCTCACCACCCAATTCAAAAAAAACCTCATCACCCCCCACGTCACAAAAACCTCACCCCCGCCTGCCACCCCCCGGTCCCCAGTCGCACCTGCATATCACCGCCTATCGCCGTGGCAACCACTTAGCTCGACGCCTGTCGCCGCCGTCGGCTGCCGCCAAACCCCACCGCATTTTGCCACTGCTGCTTGCCGCCGCCTATCGCCACCGACTTTCTCGACGCTGCTCGCCGTCGACCCAGCTCCGCCCGATTGGGGAATCTGCGGTATTGGGGTTTTCTCTCTCATGGAGAACCAGGTAACTAATTTACTGAAATATTCGCTCATCTCTTATCCCAGTACGTCTGCCCCTTTTAATCACACGGCCAAAATCGGCGTGAGTTCATTTTTCTTCAAGTTGATTCGAGGGTTTTCATTCGTGGAGTGTACAGTGCAAGGACACATCATGCCTATGCGGCCTCGGCCAGACAGCCGAGGAGTTCCTTCTCACCGTACCAGATGACTTCATGAAGCGCACGGTATGTTCAATCTCACCCTACCTCGGTTGGCATTGCCTACTTTTCTGAACACATACTATATCTTGATACATTTGGATAGAAGGTGCCACATGCAGCATATACGTCAAAAGGGGATTTTTCTTCTTTCTATATTAGGCAAATTAATGATGTATTGTTCTTTCGATAACCACTACTGCAAGATGCTGCTAATGCGACACATGTATCAGAGACCCTTCGACGAAACTGTGTGCGATGCATGAATCGCAAATGGTATTGAAAAGAAACCGTCACTATTAAGACGAACTGTGTGCGATGGTGGATCCATCAAGCACGATTCAGATTAGAGTTGTGTGTGCGAATCTTGGCATACAGTTGATCCATATGAACTGTTTGCGATGAGCCAAAAAAACACAAACGGTCAGCCATATCAAGGTGTGTGCGATAGACGGCATACAGCTCACTCGAATGAATTGTTTGCGATGATCCAGAAGAACACAAATGATTTGGTGTAACAAGATGTGTGTGATATCCGGCAAACAGGTCGGTAATCAGAATTATGTGCAATAATTATAGATAGCGCATACGATTTTTTGTTGTGAATTGTGTGCTCGACAGGGCACACAATTCAAGAAACCAACTGTGGGCGATAATGTAGAAGATCTCTGTCTAATACGTATTGCTAACCGTCTGCGATGAGATTGACAGGGGACACAGAGATAATGAATTAATATGAGCGAACGGCAACAGAGATATACAGTCTGCTTAATTTAGTCCTTCTTATTCTTGTTGCTGTTGGATGGCCCCACGACATCGTCTTGGCGAGGACGCTTCTTGCTGCTGACCGTTGGCTTTTCATCGCGGCCGTCGTCGTCATCGTCATTGATGTCCTCGTCGTCCTCCTCCTCCTCATCATCATCGTCATCTTCTTCGTCCTTCGACGGCTCCTCGTCCATCTGGTCGTCGTCCAATGACTCGGGCGGTGGCGTACCTTCCATGATCCGGAAAAAATCAAGGCCAGGGCTCGACGCCGGACTCATGGAAGACGAGCGGATGATTCCGAGGATGACCTATCATCAGGCGCCAGACTGTTGGCGGAACTATTGTCCTCGTTATCGCTCGACATGGCTGTGGTACGTATACAAACCGTGAGAAAGCAAGATTGCAAAGTGTGTGTAAGTGTGTAGCGCGGTCGGCCAGGACGATGAAGACGGTGGAGACTGAAGCGTGGTATGAAGAAAAGAGGAATGGCAATTGAAGCGGGGGGTTGACGGATTATATTGGCACCTTGGCAGGCGGTTAGAATCCTGATATAATCAACCGCAATTATTAGTACCCAGTCACTCCAAATTCCCGCGATTGCACAGTTCTCAATGTGATAATTACGCACACAGGTTGGAGCGTCCAAATGTGAAACAAGCATTTTTCATAGGATAGTTGGCAAGCAATAGATGAGCTCTGCTTATTGATGTAGCCAGTAATAATCAAACAAAACCCCTAATCATCATTGCAAATAGCGCATAGAAGATGGCTAATGCAACAACAACTACACATGCTAGTTCCTTCTTGTCTCTTGCTTTCATCTATTGCCTGTGATTGAGTCTTTCTTGCTTCATCGTAGTGATTGTACACTCCAGATCAGTCAGTTTCTTCTTCAGCTTTACATTATCTTCTGCAAGCTTGGTGATAACACTCCGAACCCTGCCATGCCATTCATCATCCAACCAGTTACCAAAGGCACAAGCCTCATATCCATGCCAATGTTAAATATTCAGGATGAGCGGGGGCATTAACTCAACTTAAATGATGAACTTAGCACTAACCTTTAAGGGGAAACTGAGAAACCGTCTGCCAATGTCGAATCCCTCCATGCATACACGTCGAGCAGGAGTGTGTCCGTGCGCACAACTCAGCTTTTGGTACTTCTTGGTGGCGCAAAACTCGGAGTTGAACTCATGTTGCGGGAGTTTGGAGTCGTACTCCGGATCCGGTGGTTGATCACTTTCCTGGGTGGGGGAGCGGGGGTCATTCAGGACGGATTGAGCAGGGAGCTACTTTGGACATGCTAAAAAAGATCAGGATTGATTGGAACCTAACAAGACGAGTCGGATCCGTAGTACACCGGCCTTCTGATGACCTTAGGCAAGTGCTCGGCGGTGACCGCCGTCGTGGCGGCGCCGCCCATCGCGCTGCCGAGAGCGACGATACGAGCCGGAGAAGCCGCACCGAAACCATCAGCACCACTCGTCCGCATTCCCCCAATGTCAGCGCCACGCGAGGGAATTTGGGGGCTATCTATGGATTTGAGGGAAATGGGGAAACTGTGGGGATCTGATAACGGTCGGGAACTACTTATCACACTCTATTTTATACGGCACACGGTTTGTACATATCGTTTGTGTTCGATATTACAACTTCACACACGATGTCCACACCAAACCGTGTGAGAAGATAAGGTGTGTGAGACACAGTTCCCGTGACATAACCATATGTGATGTACTACCCGGTACATATGAGGATGCAATAATGGAGTTAATACTGTAAACAGCCGCTCTGCGGATACCCATCAAAAAATAAAAATAGCCGCTCTGCAGATAGAGATGGGGGCGGCGGCCGAGGCAGCGGCTACCGGATAGTAGGTCAATCCTCGGTCGGTCAGCGGTGGTGGCGTGATAGGAGGTCAATCCTCGATCGGCGGCGGGAGATAGGAGGAGCTCAATCCTCGAGGTCGGCGGCGGCGTGATTAGAGCACATCCCTCGCGGTCGATGGCGATATAGTGGAGCTCGAACTTCAGGTGGTTGCCCCACTAAGCTTTGCTCCTTGACCCAGCAGTCTCGGCATGCCGCGGCATCACGTTTCTCTGTCTGTTGGGTGGAGGTCGCCACGCGGCTAATTAATTAAGGTATTGTTTTCATTGAGTGGCTTAATTAAGGTATTCAATTCATAAGGGTTGTATTGTACTCTGCGTGTAAATTGACTGGTCAGTAATTTGTGTCATCGCATGGCTGGATAACAATATGGAGCGCCCTCCGTAAATTATGAAAATAAAATCTTGTGATTTATGCACGCATCTTTGGGCATCAATTAATCCATTTATTAATGCTTTTTTGAATTACCCCTCGTGTGGTGCAGATGGAACGATCTAAATGGATGAAGGATCAGAGAAGCTCAAAGTTTGCGAGTGGCGTGATGGAGTTCATCACTTTGGCTGAAAGGACAAAGAAGAGAGTCTGTAACGACTATTACATCCTGTGTCCATGCAAGGATTGTACCAATACAGAGTCACATAAAGTTACAGACGTCGGGTTCCACTTAGTCAAGCAGGGATTCATGGATGGATATACACGTTGGCTAGACACGGTGAAGAGCCGGTCATGGATGAAGGTAACCAGGGCAGCTAGATGCCAAACCCCAATCAGAGTCACAAGGATGTTGAATCTAACCTCGGGGCTCAGACGTCAAGCTACCAACAGAACATAGACAAGCCAAAAAACCCACTGGAAAATCAAGAAGATGACACCGACGACATTGATGGTATACCAGATTTTGCAGCTATGATTGCAGATTTTTAGGGCCCAGATAAAGATATGGTTGGGTACAAGGATCTGCCAACCATTGATGCATACTCCAAGAAAGATTTGTATCCTGGTTGCAAAAAGAAATATTCCAAGTTGAGTGCCACACTGGTGCTTCTTAGATTTAAAGCAGAAAACGGTCTATCAAACAAGGGCTTCACGGAGTTGTTAGGTCTTTTCAAAGACATTCTTCCAGAAGATAATGTGCTCCCCAAAAGCACAAACGAAGTGAAGAAAGTTGTTTGCCCATTGGAACTTGAAGTCCAGAAGATACACGCTTGTGTGAATGATTGTATGTTATACCGCGGTGAGTACAAAGATTTGCGTGCATGTCACATATGCAAGCATCCACGATAAAAGCACATGAGAGCAAAGGACAAGTACAAATTGGACGACGAGATCAAGACAAGAATCCCATTCAAGGCTGTTTGTACTTGCCTTTAATTCCAAGGTTGAAGCGCTTGTTTGCAAACCCTAGAGAGGCAAAGAGGTTGCAGTGGCATCATGATGAGCGAATTGCGGATAAATATATGAGGCACCCGAAATATGGGGCTCAGTGGGAATTAATCAAGAACACGTATGAAGACTTTGCCAAGGATCCTAGAAGTATATGGCTCGGGGAGTGTACTAACGGGATGAATCCATTTGGCGATATGAGCACCAAAGACAGCACATGGCCAATGCTTCTGTGCATATATAACCTTGCTCCTTGGTTGTGTATGAAGAAAAAATACATCATGATGTCAATGATTATCCAAGGCCCGAAGCAACCTGGAAATGACATCGACACTTACTTTCAGCTACTGGTAGAAGAACTGCTGACATTGTGGAAAAAAGAGCCTGGTGTAAAATGTTATGATGCTTACAAAAAGGAGTTTTTCAATCTACATGCATTGCTGCTGCACACCATTCAAGATATGCCGACATTAGGCAACACGTCGGGGCAAAAAACAAAGGGAGATGTAGGACGTGTCACATGCATGGATAGGACAGTGAGTAGATTTCTTCCCAACTCACACAAAACTGTGTATTTGCGTCATCGTAGGTTCTTACGGAAAGATCACCCATACCAAAAGATGAAAGCTGAATTTGATGGTACGGAAGAGGTAGGTTTGGGCCCAAGACCTTATTCTGGGAAGGAGGTCCACGGCATGGCTAAACAAATTGAAGTTGTGCTTGGCAAGGGACACGGTTCATCGTCAAAACAAACACCCAAGGGGCAAGTGTTTAAGAAGAAATCGGTGTTCTAGCAATTACCTTACTGGGAGATTCTAAGTGTACGTCACTGCATCGATGTCATGCACGTAGAGAAGAATGTATGTGAAAGCATCCTTGGTACTCTGCTCAAGATTAAAGGTAAAACGAAGGATGGTGACGGTGCATGACTCGATATGCTTGGTGATCAACCAAAACACATGAATGAAGCAGAAGATGATGACAAATTCGTCCACATTCGCCAAAGTTACAAGTTCACTCTAAAAGAAGCAAAAGAGTTCTTCAACTCTTTGTTGTCAATTAAGACACCCTCTTCCTACTCCGCAAACATCAAAAGTCTCATGGATGTGAGCTCAGGTAAAATGAAGTTGGCACACATGAAGTCACATGATTGCCACGTAATGTTGACACAAATCCTCCCGGTGGCCATCAGGAATATGATGGACACAGACATAACAAACACACTCATTGATCTCTGTGATTTCTTCAACAAACTATGGCAAAAAGTGGTAGATCATGAAGAGCTAGATTATATGCAAGCGAATATGGCAAGAATATTGCCCAACCTAGAGATGTTTTTCCCACCGTCATTCTTTGATGTCATGGTCCATCTCACTGTGCACCTTGTCGACGAGAAAAAGTATTGTGGTCCTGTGTTTCTTCGCAACATGTATCCCTTTGAGCGGTACATGGGAATATTGAAGCGCTATTGTCGGAACCGATGCCATCCAGAGGCAAGCATCCTACAAGGTTATACCGCAGAGGAGGTGGTTGAGTTTTGCACTGAATACATGAAACAAAGACCTATAGGTTTGCCCCTCTCTCTCCACGAGGGAAGGCTGGCTAGTAAGCCGGTCCTTGCTGGTGCGCCACACACTGCACCCGAAGATGAGACCGATCAAGCCCATTTGACGGTACTGCTTAACAGCCCAGTTCTTGACGCTTATGCTGAAGAACACTTGGCGGAGATACGACGAAGCTTCTTACCCATGGTGCATCCATTAGATGTCGTGATGAAGGTGCACAATAAGGACTACGTCAGATGACTGAAGGATCTGTTGTCACGCGGATCCATGGATGACATTGCAACGTGGTTGGCACAAAAGCCATCACCTACGGTATTGAGGTACCAAGCGTATGACATAAATGGCTACACGTTCTACACAAAGGAACATGATAAGAAGACCTCATATCAGAACAGCTGTATTCGAATAGAATGCATAACTGTAGATGAAGCTGATAAAAGGGTATACTATGGAACCATCGAAGAGATTTGGGAGATTAACTATGTGGAAGTTAAGGTGGCATTATTCAGGTGCAAATGGGTCCCTCTTAGTCAGGTAAAGGTTGATGATTACAGGAAGACCTGTGTTAACATGACAAAGATGGCATATCACAAGGACCCATTCATTCTTGCCAGCGATGCTACCCAGATTTTCTATGTGAAAGACCCCTTGCATAAGAACTGCCATGTAGTGATGCATGGGAAGAGGAGGGTACTGGGCGTCGAGGATGTTGCTGATGAGGACGAGTACGATGAATTTGGTGAGTTGCCTGCCAAGGGATCACGCACCAAACAAAAAGAGAGGCTTAAAATCATCATAAATCCTAAGTTCATTCGGGGTCAACCTAATGATCCCAGTTCCCCATGTACATTGGAATTAATACATAACACTATTTATTATGTCTATTCTGCAACTTAATTTGTTCAATTAGAACTGCCGCATGTACTAAATTGTGAGTAATACCCAGCCTTCTGTTGATCTAAGAACGGTTAATATGTTGACCTTGATATGTTGCCAGCCAAGGCAATGAATTTGAACTAATTATGATTATATACCCTAGAGCTACCACACTCAATTGATCTCACTCCAGTATGTATGAACAGAACATATGCAATCTGGTTTGCAAATAGCACATGGTTCATTCATGAAAGCCGTGTGCCTACCAAACCGTGGCCTATGACCCCTACTATGCGCTATGTGAGTCGTGTGTTTTGATTGGCCAGAACCCAAACAACACAGATCGTACGTCTGCACCGTTGGATGCACCCAGATCGAACGGCAATCCTCATCCCTTCCATCACCACATGCAGTTGTAGTTGGGATTTGATTTATATGCACTAAATGCCCGGTAAATGCAAAAAAACATGGCTTTAATATAGCAAACGAGCCCCGAAATGCGCCAAAAAATCAAACCTAGGGTATAATAGTGATTGCGTACTGTGGAAAAAAATTCGAGGCGAAACGATCAAGTCACCGGCGACAGGAGTTTGAATTGCCACGTCTCCTTTTGAAAACTATGATCCTTCTTGTGAGATGCTCCGGTTTCCAAGGAGCGATCATCCAAACTTGTGCCAAACTTTGCCAAAAAAAAATCCACGGGGTCTTGAGAGCACGCCACGGTGACACACCGATTTTCATGAATTTTGGACTCCATCTGCATTTCCTGTAATTAAAATACCAACAAGACCTACGCCGGTGGCCGCATCTCACATCCAAAATGTTTGAAAATTCTTCTTATTCCTTGGACAATGAATGAAAATACGTAAAGTGACACACAAATGATTTTTTAGACCTTCTTTGCCAACACCCACATGTAGTTGCGGTTGGGATTTGATTTATATGCAAAAAATGCACGGTAAATGCAAAAAATGGCTTAAATATAGCAAACGAGACCCGAAATGCGCCAGAAAATCAATACTACTGTGTAATGGTGATTGCGTACCATGGAAAAAAATTCAAGGCGAAACGATGAAGTCACCGATGATAGGAGTCCGAATTGCCACATCTCCTTTTGGAAACTATGATCCTTCTTGTGAGATGCTCCGGTTTCCAAGGATCGATCATCGTACCTTGTGCCAAACTTTACCAAATTTTTTCCAATGGGTCTTGAGAGCACGCCATGGTGACACACCGATTTTCATGATTTTCGGAGTCCATCCGCATTTCCTGTAATTAAAATACCAACAAGCCCTACGCCGGTGGCGCATCTTGCAGCCGAAATGTTTGAAAATTGTTCCCGTTTCTCAGTCAATGAATGAAAACTCGCAAAGCAACACAGAAATGATATTTACACCTTCTTTGCTAACAGCCACATGTAGTTGCAGTAGGGTTTTGATTTATATGCACTAAATGCATGGTAAATGCAAAAAATGGCTTAAATGTAGCAAACGAGACCTGAAATGAGCCAGAAAATCAAATCTAGGGTATAATGGTGATTACGTACCGTGGAAACATTTTCGAGGCGAAACGATGAACTCACGTCTTCATTTCAAAATTACCACCTCTTCATTTCAAATGAAATTATGCTGCTCCTTGATGCAAATGTTCTCTAATAGCACACGGTTCATTCATGAAAGCCGTGTAACCGTGGCCGATGACCCCTACTGTGCGCGATGTGAGTTGTGCGTTCTGATTAGCCAGAACCCAAACCCACGGATCATATGTCTGCACCGTTGGATGCACCCAGATCGAACGACAATCCTCATCCCTTTCATCACCACATGCAGTTGCCGTTGGGATTTGATTTATATGCACTAAATGCCCGGCAAATGCAAAAATGGCTTAAATATAGAAAAGGAGCCCCGAAATGTGCTAGAAAATCACACCTAGGGTATAATAGTGATTGCATGCTGTGAAAAAAATTTGACGCGAAACGATGAAGTCACCGGCGATAGGAGTCCGAATTGCCACGTCTCCTTTTGGAAACTATGATCCTTCTTGTGAGATGCTCCGGTTTATAAGGATCAATCATCCAAACTTGTGCCAAAATTTACCAAAAAATTTCCACGGTGTCTTGAGAGCACGCCATGGTGACACACCGATTTTCATGATTTTCGGAGTCCATCCACATTTCCTGTAATTAAAATACCAACAAGCCCTACTCCGGTGGCGCATCTCGTGGCTGAAATGTTTGTAAATTCTTCCTGTTTCTCAGGCAATGAATGAAAACTCGCAAAGCGACACAGAAATGATTTTTACACCTTCTTTGCTAACACCCACATGTAGTTGCAGTAGGGTTTTGATTTATATGCACTAAATGCATGGTCAATGCAAAAAATGGCTTAAATGTAGCAAACGAGTCCTGAAATGCGCCAGAAAATCAAACCTAGGGTATAATGGTTGTTGGTGTAATTCTTACCCTCTTGTGTTTTGGAGATTGTTGACAGAAACAGGCATGGACAGATTTGTTTGCTAGTGCACACAGAGAGAAATAGTCCATGCAGTACCGAAGAGAATGCTGTCACCGGTGTCCAGTTCGAGGAACTTCACCGAAGAATATCTGCACAGCAGAGAAGAATGTGCTATATCCTGAGAAGTCTGGTAGACGAGAAGAATGACGTGAAGGAATTGACCCCACGAAATTTTACTGCTGACGCAAAGCAATTGGTTCGGTGATTCGGTCCGAAGAAATATTGACTGCAGCGATGGAAGACGAAGACGAACTGAAGACGTAGCATTCTTTTCATTATTCTTCTTGCATTTATTTGAGTCGTAGGACCTCCGTACTATTAAGAGGGGTATAGGTTCTCGAAGCTTAGATCCGCTGTGATGCTTACCCCAAACCTATGCGAGACTGAGAGAAATCTCTTTATGTTTCGAACGATTACCTGCCAGGAGAAGACGTTGTTCTTCAATGCTGCAAGAGATATCTTTCGAACTGAGGAGTTAGCATTACTTGCTCCGCACGTAATGTTACCGTTGTGCTAAAATTTCGACCGTTGGACTCGTGTCGTTCGGCCGTTGGCTGCTCCACATGTCCAATTTGGTCTTTTCCCTTCAGGGAAGGCTGCGGCTATAAATAGCCACCCCGCTCCAATGTTGCCTGGGGGCTGCTCCGCTTAAGATTTCTGAGAAGATTGATTGAGCATCCCCTCTCCGAGTGATTTGAGTTTAAGATCCACCGAGAGAAAAATCAAGAGCCCAAACTTAGACAGTGGTTGAGCATCACAGTAGTTCTGAGTTAGAGTTCTTGTACCTATTACTCTTGAGAGCTGCGCACTCTCTAGATAGATAGGTGTCGGCTCGAGTGTCGAAGAGTAATTGTCTTCACCGAGCAAGATCTTCAGCAACCAAGAGTCATTGTGGTTTGCGAAGAAGTCTGTCAAAGGTTTGGAGATCGCCGACAAGTATCTACCACGAGTGAAATCAACTAGAGTCTGATCAACTCCGAGTTGAAGGAGAATAGGGCGAAGAGAGTTTATCTTCTGTGTTAAATCACAACCCCTCCAACCAGACGTAGTCCTTTGGCAGAAGGGCGAACTGGTCTACCAAATACTTCTGTCGCCATGGAGCACCACTGGTTCACTTTACATTACTGCATTTCCCTCAGCAGTTTACATTCGAGCTCAGTGCCGATAATTGTATCCGATCAATCATAGTTCATCAATTATCTGTTGCATTCTCACCATTCGTTTCCATCGTCTCATGTCAATCTGTTTATCTTCGTATTTATGTAAGTCTGTGTGATTACATTCAGTGCCGCATTTATTCACCTTGTTACCACTTCCCGTACATTTCCATCGTAGTCCATGTATTGTTTTCCCTCGTACTGATGCATTTGTTCGTACATTGTATTACCTTCATATCTATCGAATCTGAGTTTGAACGATAACTGCCTTCTACATTGATAGATATGTTCCTCTATAGCGAGCTCAATTAAGTGCTTATCTACCGAACCTTATTTCCGCTGTTGTGTTTGGGATCAAATCAAAACATTCACAAGAATTTTTGAATCTCCCATTCACCCCCCTCTGGTCGATATACTCTCGGTCCTAACAATTGGTATCAGAGCAGGTACTCCCTGTCTCTGTTTATTAAAGTTCTAACAACCTTGGAGTTTTGAGTATGTCGTTTGCAGGTAGATCCTCGCACTCTGAAAGGTTTCCTATCTTCGATATAAATGACTATGTCTACTAGAAGGAACGAATGAAAATCAGACTTCAAGCCATCAACATTGAACTTTGGCAGATTGTGGAAAATGGATACACTGTTCAGCACCCTGATGATCCCACCTCCGATGACAAAGCTAGAATGCGATTGAATGCTCAAGCAAAAGATATTATCTGTGACAGCATTTCAAAAGACATTTTCATTCGGTTCCGAAAGCTTGACTCGGCCAAGCAACTCTGGGATGCCATCAAGGATGTTCATGAAGAATCCATTACCAGAACAGATCAACACACAGATATGCTTCGTGCTATGTTTGCAGGTTTCCGGAGTCTTCATAGGGAAAGTGCTATGGAACTCACCGATCGGTTGACAAATATTGTTGAAAGACTTCATCAACGAGGAGTAACAGATATCACCGATAGAGATGTGGTCAACAAACTACTGAGTGCTCTTGATGCAACCTTCTATCCAATCGTGGCTGAAATCAAGCACAGACCAGACTTTGAAGAACTTCACTATGTCGAGGTCATGACGCTGTTGTCTATTCACGAAGAAAAGATGGAACTTGAAAATGGGCATCAAGAATCTTCTTCGGAGAGCGAAGGGGAAATTCTTTCACACTATGGTAGTTCACAAGAAGAAGATGTCGAGAATCAACACTCTATCACACGAGAACTCGAAATGCTCACAGAAAGACTTGGTTGTCTCAGAAGACAAAATCTGCGTCTCACAAATGATGACGAAGTTGACTTGCCTGAATCTTCAAGAAGATTACGTCCGAATGAAATTAAGTGCTTCAAATGCGAACAATTCGGCCACTACATCACAGACTGTCCGTGCTGCTAGGAGCAAGATGAAAAACCTAGCAGCAGATGGATTTATCTTCACTGCTCTGCATTCACTCGAGTAGATCGTCACACTAAGCTCTCGGAGAAAAATGAATTTGTCATTGCTTCTTCGACGAGACCAGTCACTGGCGTGCAAACCAGAGCGACCATTGAATTTAATATGAAGAGAATTTCATAGCTGACTAGAGTGTGTGCTGAAATGAATATGGCATCTGAAGATGAAACATCCGAATCAGAATCAGAAGACGAAGAGCTTTACAGAAGACAAGGAAGAGGCAATGCATTTGTCGCTTATGAATCATCCGAGAAGTCTCACGAATCAGACACTGATGATAATGCTTCAAGTGATGATGAATCAATCGCACTCTGTCTCATGGCAAAAACCTCAAAGGATCAGGTATCAGCAAAACACCGAAAATCTATGACTGCATATTCCTCTGAATACATTGCCTATGCTAAACTTGTTAAGATTGCGAAATCTCAACAAGATGAGCTTGAAAAACTTGAGATGAATCTCAGGAAAACCGAAGGATTACTGGTCGAAGAGATGGAGAAGAATCAAGAGTTGACTGAAAAGCATGATGCTTTTTCGTCAACGATTGATGATCTTTCCAAACGATATGATTCTCTTGCAGTCAACTACGAGAGTTTATCAGATGAACTCCTTAGCAGGAATCAAGAACTCGAGTCGCTGAAAGAGTCTCATAACGTGCTTGCGATAGAAAATGCTTCTCTCTTCGCCGAGCAATCTAACAACCTTCCTGATGATTTTGTGCCTCCTTGCTCAAAATGCCTAGAATGTAGCAATGCTGATTCATATGCTGAAATATCCAATACTGCCATCGAGAATATTGCAACCACTACGAATGATATCTCTAACCCCTCTTCCAAGGACTTTGTTGCAATCTCTAATGAAAATTGCAGGCTAAAGAACTTGCTTGAGACAAGAATGCTAAAGAGCCTCAAAGGACATCAAATACTCGGTGATGTGCTCAAGAAGTCAATACTGCACAAAAATCCCCGAAAGGAAGGATTGGGTTTCGAAAAGAAACTCAATGTTGATGGAACTTATTGGACTCCCGAGCAATATCCTCGAACTAGTTGGGTTTTTGCTAAAAGCAAAACTCTCAAACCTGCACTCCTGTCTGGATATGATACTCCCATTCCTGTTACTTCTGACGAGTCAAATGACTCAAACTACAAACTTTTCAAACAACAAAATGGTAAGGTCTTCGCTCGATATGTTGGGACTAACTGCAGGTCTGGTTCACCCAAGAAGCAAATCTGAGTGAAGAAGTGTTTCATTGAAAATTTATCTGTCACTGCTAACCGGGATTTGCAGAGCAACTCTCCTCGAGGAAATGACAATCACTCGCAGATTGGCGCTGCAACTTCCTCGAATGAATGTCGATTAAATATTCGACAAAAGGAGTACATGCGTATCTCCTCGAATCATTATACTCATGTGTCTGGGAAAAATTTCAATGCTTACTCATATGATTACTCTCAAAGTGCACAGGTGAACCACCAAAATTAACGACGGAACGTCCCTGCTCAGACAAGAAAAATGAGGTCTGCGCCATCGACACAAGTGTGGGTTGTGAGAAAGAACTAACTTTTCTTGCAGGAACTCTATCTCAGGGATTTCATTCGATTATCTTTAGCCCTGAGATCTATCTTGTTGGTGCCGGTTCTTCGTGTTAATTAGTTCTCCGTTTGTTGTTTGTCTTCGAATTGCCGTGTTTGTGTTTCGTCCGATGAACAACTCACTCATAGCTCCTCGTTTGGTGTTTCCTTTACTTTCTGACTGAGTGTTTTGTTTCGGACCCTTTTATCCCTCCATTCTATCTCAACCGAATCTATGATGTCCGTCATGAGCATGCAATTTGATCTGAAGAATATCTCTCTCCGACGTCCTTGGTCGCGAAATAAATCAACTTCAAATTTTATCCTTTTTTGTCTCAAAGCCCTTCTTCAAATCTTTCGGTCTCCCGCTCTCCTCCCGAGTTTCTTGCAGAAAACGGTTGCCACGTGCCCACGATCTCCACGATCGTGATCGTGTCCATCGAATGCGGAACGTCCCGCATCCGTGGTCCGTAGATTTCGGAGAGGAGGTTCAGCTCTCTAGCCATAAATACCCCGCACTGCGTCTTCTTCCTCATCTGCGCAAACCCTCGTTTCACCTTCACCCGAGCCTGAGCTCGAATCAACTCCGGCGAGAAGCTCCGCCGTGCAACTCCGGTGAAGTCTCGTCGCAGCTGATCACGCCAGTGCGGTAATCCGTCCTCCCGCATTGCCGTAGTTGATCTAAGTTGCCAAGTTAGGGTGCTTAGATCTGGAACTGCTCCTTTCCATCTCTCTGTTCTTAGGGCAGTTCTTACCGATGCTATTTTCTTTGATTTATCTCACCGCGGTAGATCTTTAGGAATCACTAGGATTTGACTGGTACGGTTTGTACATCTTCCTCGTACTGGTTTTCTTCATATAGGGTTCATGTGTAATTATCCAAAAGATTAGATAAGTATCAACCTGCCTAGAATTTTTTCTGTGGCTAGCTTGCAAAATCTATCGATGATATCTTTCTGTTTTACCACGTGTTCCTTGTTGGACTCCCTCAAAAATCATTTTCGTACAAAATATTTCTGTGCATGCTTATGACCCTACCCTTTTTTCCCTCGCATCTATTTCTATTTCACAGGTTGGTCATGTCACAGAATTCGAAAGAGTATTCAGATTCTGACGAAGAATTGCCTCAGTTTCCATCAAGGTCTGAACGAACAAGAATGACTGGAGGTGGAAAATCTTCGAAGCCACCCAAGGCCCCGAAGAAGAAACACGAGTCTAAACACGAAGAAGATTATGAGGAAATCCCCTCTGCTCACAGTCAGTCCGAGGATGAATTGGTCACAGACGCCCTTACCCTTTTCTCCGATGGGAATCCTAAAAAGGGTGGACGCGGCAGAGAAAAGAACACCACTGCTGAGATGTCTGATCTTGACATTTACAGAACTCCACCTGAGGGTGAATCAACGACAGATCGCAACAACAGGCTTCAAAGAATTCGCCGCCACTGGGCTGGCAAATGGTACAGATATGAAAATGTTCGCGAGAAGTACCAGATTTTGTTTGCGTTCACACCACCATGGAATGACTGCATTGCCGAAAACTGCATTGGCCCCGATGACGAAAATGTCAGACCACCACCGCCTCAAAAAGCACACCCCGACTCCCTCAAAACCATCGCTGATTTTCCCGATGAACTAGCCAAGAGGGCGAAGGCCAAAGCTAAGCGTGAAGCTAAAGAAGCAAAGAAAAACCAAGTTGAAGCCAAAAATGTCGCGTTGACTCAGCAAGACGTACAGAAGAAGAAGGAACGAGCATCAGCTTCGAAGGAAAGCAAATCTGGGAAATCTGTTTCCCCTCGTGCACCACGAAAGAAAACTCTGGCCAAGAGAATCAAGAAGGCAGCTCCTGACTCATCTGAAGAGTCATCCAGAGAAGATACCCCTGATGAAATTCCATTGTATGATCGTCCCGCCATTCTCAACAACCCATCCAAGAGCCTTTCTCCAATGAAATCCTTGCCATCTCCGAGGAAATCACCCAGGCATGCACCCATTCTGACCACTTATAAACCTTCGGGTTCAGCAGCTCTGAGAACTTTGACGAGCACAGCAGCGAAGAGAAAGCTGCACTCTGAAGAACAAGAAAATGTGGCTGCCAAGAAGACCAAGCTCACTGTTCCTGCCTCCACAGAGGAGCAGAAGTATGATTTCAATTTCATGATCGATGTGATTGACAGTGCTGCGTATGATGCAAAAGCTGATGATGTGAGCGGTCTGGGACTGCCTGATGATGTTGTCAAAATGGTAATGAAGCAATTTATCGAGCTGAGGAAAATCTCCAAGAAGCTGAACAAAGCTGTCAAAGACAAGCAAGCTATCGAGAAAATGAGAAATGAGGCCAAGACTGAATCCGAAAGGAAAAAGATGAACAAAGAAATTGGTGAACTCACCAAGGCCCTCAGTGTCTTGCGTAATGAGAAAATTGAGTGGCACTCGCGTCTGCACATGGAGGTATCTCAGTTGTGTGATAGGAGAAACGAGGAGATTGATCGCAAGGCAGATCTCGCTTGAAGAAGAATTCAGGAAGAAAAACGTCAGAAGGCTAGGGCGAGAGTGAGCAAGCCGAAAACTAACAAAGACCGCCGCCTTCAGAATGTCACTGCTGATCCCACACTGGATTCCCATGTACCCTTGCAGCAAGTTCCTCCATCTCCACCTCTCGAGGATGAACTCATGCAACAGGTTGGTGCTGAAGAGGTTATCATTCCTACGCCAGAAGCCCAAGAGCAACATGAAGTTGTTGATATATTCCTTGAAAAGGCTGATGAGGAAAATGCACCTCCTAAGCAGCAAACCCCAGCTGATGAGGTTGATGAAGAGATTGAAGTTGAGAAGGCAGATCCATCGCCACCAAGAACAGAGCAAGCAGAGCCCTCCGAACCGAATAAGGAGGAAAATGACAAGATTGAGGGGGAGCTCAATGCTTCCCGAGAGAAAACACCCCCGGTCACATTATCTGGTGCCCCTACCCAGATGGATGTTGATCCTGCTCCTCTTATCACTACACCACAGGTGGTAGAGGAAGAAAAGAAATCTGCTGAGCCGATGGCTCGAAAAGAAACTGTCCCACCTGCTGTGTCTCAAGCAAATGAGAAAGAAGTTGTCATGCCTCCCGCCAAAGAAAGAGCAAGGAAAGAAAAGGCCCTTGAGCCTGAAAGTCAAAAGGATGCCGAAGGAGTTCCAGTGAGCAAGAACAGTAGTCAGTCAAGTTCCTCAAAGCCATCTGCACGAGAAAAATCGAGGAAGCATTGTGCTCCTCTCAAGCCTATTGAGGAAGGTGTGCCTGCGCCTGATGATGTTCGGACCCAATCCATGGCCGATGAAGAACCGCTGAGAAACCCACTGGAAACTTATCCATTGTTTCCTGTTGATGATGGCCCAAATGGTCCAGCTTTCAACGAGCAGTTTCATCGTTTGAAACTTGCATTCTTTGGGACCAGCCCATATGAAGGAGAAAGAACATCCATGTCACCAAGATTCTGGACAAAGGAACAGGCCGTGTATTATGCTCGCATTCTGTATGGCAAGAATCGCATCTTCGAACATAAGATTCTGGATTTCGCTGAGCTCGAAAGTTTACCTTGCTTCCATCACACTATCGAGCAGATTGTGCAGGTCTTCCTGAAGTGTTTCCTTCGTTTCAATCATGGCTGGAATCGTGAAGTTATTCTTCAGTTCTACGCTACTCTTTATATCTCAGGAGATCTTGCAAACAGCAGTACTTGGATTCTCGAATGGATGACCGAGGAGGAAAAGATCAAATGCTCGGCTGACCAGTTTTTGGCACTGTTGAATCTTCCTCGGTGCGAATTTGATGCCTCACGTGAACACAGACTGCACTTCTGGGAAGTATCTGAAGCTGAACTTCACATGCTGATGGACCCCAAACTTGTTGGAGATGAGTGTACCGAGGCAAATCCTAAGAATTTGGCCTATGAGAACAAAGTCTTGTTCTATATCCTCTACAACTCTCTCACACCAACAAACAGGCCCGAAACCATTCATGGCATCGTGGCAAATGCTCTTCAAGCAATAGCTCATGGCATTCGGTCTGACATTCCAGATCTTCTCATTCGCTACTTGGCCTATGCAGCTGATAGCCCTCAAGTCTTGAAGCCATATGCACCATGGGTCATGTTCGCCATTGAGCAGCTTATCGAGAAAAAGTTCATCTGCCCATATATCCCGAAAGTTTTCTTGCCACCAGTCCGAGACACTCTCCGAATTGTAAAGGACATCGGCAAAGGGAAGACACCTATTCATGCCACTACGTCTGCTTCTGCTAGAGCTCCGAAGGTCACAGTAGAAATCCCTCATGAAGAAAATCCCTCTCTATACGAGATTTGTCTTCGCACTCAGCAAGCCCTGGAAAGTCACATCAAGCTCGATCGCAAAGAAAAGCTAGAAATGATGACTGAGATCAATTTGCTTCACAATTATGCCCGTCAAGCTCTGCTGTATGAGAAAGAACAGAAGAAGCGCTCATGGACCCTTCTGCGCAAGCATTATTGTCGCACTCAACTATCTACCAAGGGTATCGAGAAAGATTATGATTATCTGGAGCTGTTTGAAGTTCCTCGTATTCGAAGGCAAACCCCAGTGCTTCCTCAGCGTTCTGCCTCCACCGACCTGCTGTTTGTCGAACCTGATGATGAACTTGACGACACAACAGGCACATTCATATACAAGCCAGATGCACCTCGCAATGCTACTCCTGAAGCTGATCCCGAAGCCCATGTTGCATCTCCAAGTCCTGCTTCAGCCTCGACCATCGCTCGCTCTGCTTCACCAAACAGTTCGAGTTCTGGGGATTCTTTGGACGAGTAGTTCCTCGCATGCATTCTCTTTCCTTTTTGACACTTGTTGACAAAAAGGGGGAGAAGAACATCGAGAGATAGAAAAGCGGGTTATTTGCAGGGTGTTTCCATTCGCCAATTGCTTTCTCTTTCGAACAATTTGTTTTGGTCGTTAAAATCGTTGAACTTTTGGTCGTGGAACTTTTGGTCACCGCATGTGCTGATGGCATACTGCGTCGTCATGTACCGTTAATAACCCCTGCAATGCTATATTTGCTTCCAGATTATTTCTTTGCAGGTGCTATCGAATGCTTACTTCCTTGCAATGATTATCCTCGATACTTATCTGACAAGCTGTTTTTCCCTCGCTGTTTTTCCCTCGCATATGTCTATGACATCATCTTTCTTGCAGGAAAACATCGTCTGAAGTATATCTACTCCGAGCTATATACGTGTGACTCCCTGGCTTATCCATTGCTTATCTAACTTGCAGGGAACTTATATCTCATGTGAATTCAAACTGTGTTCTAAGATAATCTTCGTGGCATATCCTTCGCCACAACTCACTTCAATATATCCTCGCTATCTAACAAATCTACTTCATTAGTTGTGTGTGTGGCAGGAAATACCTCAGACACCGTCGAGTACATTGGATGAAACTACGAGTGTGATCTTATGTCAATGTCACTCATACAAAGATTCACCTCGCTACCTTCCGTATTATCTCCTATGCTCACTCCAATCAGAATGATGCATATCTTCAGGGGGAGCGTGTTTTATCTTCGTATTTATCTGTCGTCTCTTACCTTCCTTCACATTCCATTTCATTCTTTTATCTATCTTTCGATGTGTTATGTTTTGTCAACAATCGTCCAAAAAGGGGGAGATTGTTGGTGCAATTCTTGCCCTCTTGTGTTTTGGAGATTGTTGATAGAAACATGCATGGACAGATTTGTTTGCTAGTGCACACAGAGAGAAATAGTCCATGCAGTACCGAAGAGAATGCTGTCACCGGTGTCCAGTTCGAGGAACTTCACCGAAGAATATCTGCACAGCAGAGAAGAATGTGCTATATCCTGAGAAGTCTGGTAGACAAGAAAAATGATGTGGAGGAATTGACCCCTCGAAATTTTACTGCTGACGCAAAGCAATTGGTTCGGTGATTCGGTCCGAAGAAATATTGACTGCAGCGATGGAAGACGAAGATGAACTGAAGACATAGCATTCTTTTCGTTATTCTTCTTGCATTTATTTGAGTCATAGGACCTCCGTACTATTAAGAGGGGCATAGGTTCTCGAAGCTTAGATCCGCTGTGATGCTTAGCCCAAACCTATGCGAGACTGAGAGAAATCTCTTTATGTTTCGAATGATTACCTGCCAGCAGAAGACGTTGTTCTTCGGTGCTGCAGGAGATATCTTTCGAACTGAGGAGTTAGCATTACTTGCTCCGCACGTAATGTTACCGTTGTGCTAAAATTCTGACCGTTGGACTTGTGTCGTTCGGCCGTTGGCTGCTCCACATGTCCAATTTGGTCTTTTCCCTTCAGGGAAGGCTGCGGCTATAAATAGCCACCCCACTCCAACGTTGCCCGGGGGCTGCTCCGCTTAAGATTTCTGAGAAGATTGATTGAGCATCCCCTCTCCGAGGGATTTGAGTTTAAGATCCACCGAGAGAAAAATCAAGAGCCCAAACTTAGACAGTGGTTGAGCATCACAATAGTTCTGAGTTAGAGTTCTTGTACCTATTACTCTTGAGAGCTGCGCACTCTCTAGACGGATAGGTGTCGGCTCGAGTGTCGAAGAGTAATTGTCTTCACCGAGCAAGATCTTCAGCAACCAAGAGTCATTGTGGTTTGCGAAGAAGTCTGTCGAAGGTTTGGAGATCGCCGACAAGTATCTACCACGAGTGAAATCAACTGGAGTCTGATCAACTCCGAGTTGAAGGAGAATAGGGCGAAGAGAGTTTATCTTCTGTGTTAAATCACAACCCCTCCAACCAAATGTAATCCTTTGGCAGAAGGGCGAACTGGTCTACCAAATACTTATGTCGCCATCGAGCACCACTAGTTCACTTTACATTACTGCATTTCCCTCAGCAGTTTACATTCCAGCTCAGTGCCGATAATTGTATCCGATCAATCATAGTTCATCAATTATCTGTTGCATTTTCACCATTCATTTCCATCGTCTCATGTCAATCTGTTTATCTTCATATTTATGTAAGTCTGTGTGATTACATTCAGTACCGCATTTATTCACCTTGTTACCACTTCCCGTACATTTCCATCGTAGTCCATGTATTGTTTTCCCTCGTACTAATGCATTTGTTCATACATTGTATTACCTTCATATCTATCGAATCTGAGTTCGAACGATAACTGCCTTCTACATTGATAGATATGTTCCTCTATAGCGAGCTCAATTAAGTGCTTATCTACGGAACATTATTTCCGCTACTGTGTTTGGGATCAGTTCAAAACATTCACAAGAATTTTTGAATCTCCCATTCACCCCCCTCTGGTCGATATACTCTCGGTCCTAACAATGGTGATTGCGTACCATGGAAACATTTTTGAGGCGAAATGATGAACTCACGTCTTCATTTCAAAATTACCACCTCTTCATTTCAAATGAAATTATGCTGCTCCTTGATGCAAATGTTTTCCAATAGCACACGGTTCATTCATGAAAGCCGTGTAACCGTGGCCGATGACCCCTACTGTGCGCGATAAGAGTCGTGTGTTCTGATTGGCCAGAACCCAAATCCCACGGATCGTACGTCTGCATCGTTGGATGCACCCAGATCGAACGACAATCCTCATCCCTTTCATCACCACAAGCAGTTGCCGTTGGGATTTGATTTATATGCACTAAATGCCCGGTAAATGCAAAAATGGCTTAAATATAGAAAAGGAGCCCTAAATGTGCCAGAAAATCAAACCTAGGGTATAATAGTGATTGCGTACTGTGGGAAAAAATCCAACGCGAAACAATGAAGTCAGCGGCGACTGGAGTTCGAATTGCCACGTCTCCTTTTGGAAACTATGATCCTTCTTGTGAGATGCTCCGATTTATAAGGAGCGATCATCCAAACTTGTGCCAAACTTCACCAAAAATTTTCCATGGGGTCTTGAGAGCACACCACGGTGACACACCGATTTTCTTGATTTTTGGACTCCATCTGCATTTCCTGTAATTAAAATACCAACAAGACCTACACCGGTGGCCGCATCTTGCATCCGGAATGTTTGAAAATTCTTCCCATTCCTTAGACAATGAATGAAAACACGCAAAGCGACACACAAATGATTTTTTAGACCTTCTTTGCCAACACCCACTTGTAGTTGCGGTTGGGATTTGATTTATATGCACAAAATGCACAGTAAATGCAAAAAATGGCTTAAATATAGCAAACAAGACCCGAAATGCGCCAGAAAATCAATACTGGGGTGTAATGATGATTGCGTACCGTCGAATTTTTTTTGAGGCGAAACGATAAAGTTACCGATGATTGGAGTCCGAATTGCCATGTCTCCTTTTGGGAACTATGATCCTTCTTGTGAGATGCTCCGGTTTCCAAGGAGCGATCATCGTAACTTGTGCCAAACTTTACCAAAAAATTTCCACTTGGTCTTGAGATCGCACCACGGTGACACACCGATTTTTGTGATTTTCGAAGTCCATCCGCATTTCCTATAATTAAATTACCAACAAGCCCTACGCCGTGGCCGCATCTCGCGGCCGAAATGTTTGAAAATTCTTCCCGTTTCTTGGATTATCAATGAAAACTTGCAAAGTGACACAAATGATTTTTACACCCTCTTTGCTAACAACCACATGTAGTTGCTGTAGGGTTTTGATTTATATGCACTAAATGCATGGTAAATGCAAAATATGGCTTAAATATAGCAAACGAGACCTGAAATGCGCCAGAAAATCAAACCTAGGGTATAATGGTGAAACGATGAGGCCACGTCTAAGTTTCAAAATTGCACGTCTTCATTTCAAACGAAATTATGTTGTTTGTGCACACGGGCTCGTAGAGGCATCCGTTTGCATAGGCCTTTCCACGCGGCGACCGGCGCTCTTTTTTCATCGAAGCCGCCAACATCCCCCCACCGCCCTCCCCCGTTTCACTCAATAGTCCGCATATTGTACCAAAACTCCATCGCCAGCTCCCCCCTCCCCCAGATACACACCAGCATCCTTTCCGGCGCCGGCGTGCTCAACTCAGCCGTGTGCCCGCTCTTCGGCGTCAACCCTACCTTCACTGCCATTCCCAACATGCAACTGCCCGTGCCTCGTCGTCTTTGTTTGCTCGCCAGCCGCCCTTGAGCATATCGATCCTGTAACCCTCGCCTCTCCTGCGAGGTTTGCACAAAAACCTATCAGTTACTGCTCTCCATCACGGTGAGGCATATTTCCTCGCGATCCCTCTTCCTATTTGGTTCTCTATGTTCCCAAATTGGCTATAAAATAACGGAGAGCGTATATATGTTCATTATCTACCTTCCTAACTAGTACATATAAGATGTATTTCTTCTAATTAGTTATTGTCGATTTACAGATCGTGGGCGCCTGAGTCACACAAAATGAACAAATTAGCCATACATTTTCCAAATTATTACATGACATGTCTAGACAACTTGCTACCAAGTTTTTAGCGTTATGCTCATCCCTCTTTTCTGAATTTCGTATGTCTTCTTTGTAGATGCCAAGTAGCAGCGACATCACTCATGCTTCAGGTGATGTATCTCCAGCAGATGATCAGGGATCAAGTAATCTGGAACAGGATAGAGCTGCCGCAATCACCCTTCCAGTCAGGACATGGAAGAACGCTCCAAGAAAGCCCACACACCAGCCTAAAGGTGTATATGAAGTAACTGACATTGATTTAAAGTCTTGGGATCCAACTAAACCAGATAAAGCACGCATGAGGTTCAGGAGTGTGTGTGGATTTGTTGGCAGGGCAAGGCTCAACATTAATCTGCCGCGGTTTCGGAAGGCTGACACATAAACGCGGCACAGGATAGTCCGAGAGATCATGGATCACTTCAACGTTCCAGAGCAGTGGAGAATGTAGCTGGAATACGCTGCACTGAAGAAGGCCAGGGATGCTTGGAGAAACTAGAAGGTATCCTCGCATAGTACTTCGACTATGGTCGACTATGGTCTGCCTGAACTGGCCCTTTAAATTCTATAGAAGAAGTACTTGAGTGAAGGCAAGGACCCAATCCCCGCATACCCCCAAATTACAAAGGCAGACTGGGCAGAATTCAAAAGGGTTAGGGAAACTACAGAGTTTATCGAGAAGAGTGCCAAGCAATCGGAACTTCAGAAGAGGAACACACACCCCCACCGTATGGGTGTGGCAGGATACTACGGCATGAAACCGATATGGGACCAGGAGGACAAAGAAGCATTAGCTGCGGGTGGAAACCGGCCTTTAGTGAAATCAGGGGCGAACTACTTGTGGGCACGTGCAAGGAGGCATGCCGACGGTTCTTATTACTTTGAAAACTCACATGACGAAGAACTATATCTCGTGATGTTAAAGGCTTCCACCACCCCTGGAAGGTTCTACAGGAACTCAGGGCCATGTGACATTCTGTCCGATGCTCTGGAAACAAAAGAGCCCCCCGGCCGTGCAAGGGGTATAGGTGTCAATGTCCCGCACAAGAGGGCTTTCACACACAACAAAGAAGAGAGGCTCGCCACGAAAAAAGCGAGGAGTGAACAGAAGAAGAATGAATTGTATGAAATGTTGAGGAAGGACATGTATCCGACAGTTCGAAAGGAAATTGAGGAGTCAATGATGATGCAGAAGACTCTAACACTGAGAGATAGCCAGCTGATGGGAGGGGAGGCGGGCATGGACGATGCTGCTTATTGCGCGACAACACCGCACAAGAGTAGTTGTGCATCAGCTGACCCCAGCAGTACTGAGACTGCAGCTGCGCATGATGATGCTATATCTGATCTATCTGGAATGACAGACTGACTGAGGGGCGTGCTTACACATTATGAAGGTACGTTAAAATTTGCAACAACCTGGGACAATGTGTCAATGAAGCTGGGCTGTGTGATGTGCTACGTGACTGAAGTAAAGCCTAGATTTAGTAAATTTGCCCTAAAGAATGTCCTAGGGGACTGTGATGGGCAAAGGACCTTGGGAGAAACACTGTTAAATCATATCCAGTGGCCACGAAAGGAAATAGACTTCATAGATGAGATCCCTCAAGCCCCGCCAAGAGCAATCAATGTCGCCCTTCAACCGGTGACTCTCTCCTTGCCACAGCAGCTCTCACGTGCTTCCCCCGAGGAACCTAATACTCGTAATCCGACGGCTGATGCATCAACCTGTGATCAGCCCGCCTGACTTCGTGCCGTACATGCCATGTCATCGTTCGCCCCCGAGCAGCCAGTGGCAAGGCCTACAACTGCTAAAGGCGCACCACCGGTTCAGATGCCGGCCACTGAAGCAGCAGGGGGAGACACAGCGGCACCGCATGCTTAGCAGAACAATCGGTGGAACGGACTGCTAAGTAGTCCGATGCTTCGGAACCCCCTGCTTAGCAGTCAGACAGTTTGGAACCTCCTGCTAAGCAGTCCAAAGGTCCAGAACCGCCTGCTCATCACTCCGTCGGTTCGCAGCCGTGTGATCAGCATACTGATGCGTCGACACTGCCTGCTCAGCAAACCAACGCGTTGGCACAGCTTCCTCAGCACACCGACGCGTTGGCACCACCTGCGCAGAAGCCCAACATAGCTTCACCGCCTGGTCAGCAGTCCGATGCCTCTGCTCCTACATCTCAGCAGTCCGTCATAGCAGCACCACCAGCTCAGCAGTTTGGCATAGCTAAACCGTCTGCTCAGCAGTCCGTCGTAGCGTCACCGCCTACTCAACAGTCCGTCTTTCAACTATCCAGACCTTGCACCAGAAGTTCTTCAAGTACCAAGAAGAAAGCGGGCACGGCCACACCCGCGAGGAAGCGCCCCCCGAGACCGAGGAGGAATGAGAATGATAGCCTCTTACTAAAAGCACTCATCGCCCAGAACCAAATTACCAGCAAGTTTTTCGAATCGGAGAGTTATACTGGTTCTGACAGCTTGCTCGATGAAGAAGTCAAAAGGATACTTGCTAAAAATAAAGCAGACTGTGACGCCCCCGACTCGACCATGCACTAATCATACACGCAAATGCGCACGATCAAGCCTAGGGATTCACGGGAAGATATCACAACACAACTCTAGACACAAAATAAAATAGTACAAGCTTTATATTACAAGCTAGGGGTCTCGAGGGCTCGAATACATAAGCTCGTGTTACACAAGAGTCAGCGAAAGCATCAGTATCTGAGTACAGACATAACTAAACAAGTTTGCCTTAAGAAGGCTGAGCAGAACAACGACATCTAGATCAAAAAGGCGCAGGCCTCCTGCCTGGCAACCTCCGAACTACTCCTGGTCATCGGTCTCCATGTAGTAGTACGCTCCGTCGGTGTGGTAGTAGTCGTCGGCGGGATCAGCTATCTCCAGGACTCCGTCATCTGATCGCAGCAATCGGGTAGGGGGAAAAAGGTAGCAAAGCAACCGTGAGTACTCATCCAAAGTACTCCCAAGACTTACATCAGATCTATGCTAAGTATGGATCGGTATCAATGGGAAGGGGTTGTATCTATGGACTAAACTACAGAATGCCAGAGTAGAGGGGTAAGGCCTAGCCTATCGAAGACTAGCATCTTGCAGCGTCTTGCAGCAACAGAAGAGAGTAGAATAACATAACATGTAGTATCAAGTATATATTAGCCACGCCCAGAGATCCTTCCTCGACTCCCTGTGAGAAAGTGATCCCGGAGCCATCATATCAGTTAAGTATCACAAGTATCCAGTTCAAGTTGTAGTAGATCGGGATACAACTCTGAGCGTCCTGTTACCGTGGACACGGCTATTTGAATAGATAACTTCCCTATAGGGGTGCACCAACTTACCCAACATGCTCGATTAACTCTGGCCGGACACACTTTTCCTGGTCATGCCTGGCCTCGGCTGATCGACACGCCGTAGTCCTACCTAGGCTCCGTAGAGAGGTCCCCGCCGGTCTACATCCTAAGCGCGAGGGGGTAGTTCGGCCGCTCACCCCTAAGCACTCCGGGTCGTTGCGCGCAGGGTCAGCCTCACCATGCTGTGCCTGTGGGTATCTGCTATCAGCCATGCCGCAATGCTGCACTGGACGTCTGACAGAGCTTTCGGAAGAATCATACGACGCCGAGTGCCCATAACTTATCCCGCATGGTGGTTAGTGCGAAAAAGGCCAGAGGCCTACTCAGATCACATATCCAAACCCATTAGTGTGTTGGGAGCTCGCGGTGACGATCAGTGCTCCTGTCGCCCCGTCTCGCGGACTTACGGCAAGGGCTAGGCCCATCCCTCTCCTGGGGCGGTCTCGGCCTGCCCGGCCGTGCCATGTAATTATCTCGCGAGTACCCTCACAGTCAACCCGACTTATCCAGAGACTGTCGGGAACTCAGGTCCACCTCTACCGGGGTGGTACCGCCTGTCCCTTCAGTCCCGCAGTAACAGTTAAAAAGGGGCACAATTAAAGGAAACAGTGTGTTTTTATCATCAAGGGGGGGAATTCCGAGGAATCACCCTCAATGGACTCCCACTCGATGTATCCGTCAAGGTGAACTTGGAGGAATCACCCTCGATGGGTTCACACTTGAGGGGTTGCACGACAGAGTCATCATCGGAGGTGGTGAAAGAGGAATCACCCTCGGTAACCCACAACCGACTAGCTATGCTACAGAGATATCATCTGGAGTGAGGTAGGAGGTATCACCCTCGGCACTCGATAGTAGCTCTGCAGAGTCGTACAACTAAGGGGGTGTGCGGTGATGTGTCGGTCTCTGCACGTCGATCACACTGATCGAGCCTCCAGAAACAAAGCATGGCAACACAGACAAGGGTGCGGGGCCACTGATGGATCACTAATCAGCCTATACTAAGCATTTAGGATAGCAGGTAAGGTATCAACAGCATTTACAAAAATAGGCTATGCATCAGAATAGAAGCTTTCGGACAACAGTAGAAAATTCTAATGCAAGCATGGGAGAGAAAGAATGGGCGATCTAGGAATGATCAAGGGGGTTTTGCTTGCCTGGAAGCTTTGCTGATAGGGGCTGGACGTCAGGAGCGTAGTCATACTCGGGGGCAGCGTCAGTCTCGGAGTCTACCGGAGAGAAGAGGGGGAAGAAACAATAAATACAAAGCAAACAAATGCAGCACAATGCATGACGTGATAGTAAGCTATGCTAGGGGTGACCTAATGCAGTGCTAAGTGTTATAGACGGTGCGGGAAAATATCGGGGAATATTTTCCTGGCTTTAGGCAATTATCGGATAGATGATCCGGAGGGGAAGGTTCCATGTTTGCAGTGTTGGAGGCATGTGACAAGTATGTCGATGGCATATTCGGATTCGTCTTATTTTTCTGAACATTTTTCATATATAGAACATTTTCATCCGAGCTACGGTTGAATTTATATGAATTTACAAAGTTTTAAACATATTCTGAAATTTCTGGAATTATTTTAATTTGAATTAATAAACAGATAAATTGCTATGGGTACACATGAGTGTACCCAGCAATGTGTGCATGTGTATGACATGTGGGGCCAGAGGGCCCAGTCAACATTGACTGGTCCACTAATGAACAGTGTTAGTGGGGTCCAATTGTCATTGACTCAGATATTTTAATTTCATCTATTTATTTTAATCTAGCAGTGGGTCCTACATGTCATTGAATAATTAGACTAACTAGACCCTAATTAATCTAACTAAATTCTAATTAGATCTAAACTAATAAGGCAGGAGCTAAGTAGTAGCAGTAGCGGCAGCAGCTACCAGCGGCAAGCAGCAGCGCAGCAAGCAACACAGTAGCAGCAAAGCATCAGCAGGAGCAGCAGTAGCGGCGACAAAGCAGCAGCGAGCAGTAGCAGCTAGCGGTAGCAGCACCTAGCGGCAGCAGCGGCTAGGAGCAGCAGCTCCAGGCGGCATCAACAGTAGTAGGCAGCAGCAGTACGCACATACATGTACGCGGGAGCTCGGACGAGCTCGGGGACGGCGGCTACGGTAACGGATCGAGGGGGGAAAGGGAGGGGATCGGCCGAGGAGCTCACTGCAAAGCTCGTCGATGTGGTTTGGAGGCGTGGGGATGATCAGCCGCGACGAGCTCGACGACGAGATGCGACGGCCGAGGTGGGAAACCGGCTCGATGCCGAGCATACGGTGCCTCCTAGCTTGATTCAGTGGAGGTAGGCGAAGGAGTCAATGATGTCGGAGCTCCTGGACATCTTGGCGCAACAAGGGGAGGCCGGTGGCCGCGGTGACGACGACAACCATGGCGACCATGGCTCGGTCAAGCTTTGAATGGACGAATGCGAGCGAGAGGGAGGAGGAAAAGGAACTAGGGTTTGTCCCTGGGGTTGAGGACGTCCTTATCCACATGAGGGAGACGGCTGATGGTCGACGCGTGGACATCCGCGGCATCAACATGCGCGCTACGTCCACGCCATGGCCTCTGTATGTGAAGTTGAAGGAGATGGGGGGATGGGCTGGGCTGCCACTGTAGCAGCTGGGCCTAAGTGCATAGTGTCTTTCTTCTTTTTCCCTTATTCTTTCTGTTTTGTATTTGCAGCTACCGTTTTGCATTTAATTTTTGCCTCAGATGACTTTTACAAAATATGGAACTTGGCCATTTAAATGCATTGCAATATTTGGCACTGCCACAAAAAGTTTCGGAGGCATTTGAGTTTGTTTGAATTTTTCATAAATGGAAAAGCATTTAAATATGTTGATTTGGCACTGTTTTAATTGCTATAGCCCATTTAGCTTTAAGGTGATGTTGTTTTCCTTAACAAATATTAGTTAGGGAATATTTGCTAAATGATGGACTATTTTGCAACAACTTTTGTGCAACTTCATTTTCCACTTGCAAATTGAATTTGAATTCAGTGAAGGAGTTTGAAATGAGATATGATTTCACTGTGATCATTCCTTGCAAATCAAAGTAGCTTAGCATTAATATGAAGATCACTGTAGCTCATTACATAGGGGTGTTACAATTCTCCTCCTCTAAAAGAAATTCTCGTCCCGAGAATACAAGAGGTAGATGGAAAGAGATCGGGATATTCTTTGCGAAGATGATCCTCGCGTTCCCAAGTGGCTTCATCTTCAGAATGATTCGACCACTGCACTTTAAGGAACTTGATTACCTTCTGACGGGTTCGACATTCAGCTTGATCAAGAAAGCGGATCGGATGCTCCTTATAAGAGAGATCATCTTGTAATTCGATCATTTCATGATCCACTGCACGGTGCAGATCCTTGAAGCAACGACGAAGTTGCGACACATGGAAGACATCGTGGATGTGAGAGAACTGCGGTGGCATCTTGTAAGAACGCTTCGCAATAGGAGTAGTGCCTGGTTTCAAGTCGATGACGAACTCGACAACTCTAACAGGGGGTACTCCCGGAAGTTCTTCTGGGAAAACATCTTGGAAGTCGCGAATGACTGGAACGTTTTCGATTCCCTCAAGAGGAGAAGTGTTCAATGCATTCAATGTATAAATCTGGGCTTCAGCATCTCGAATAATTCAAGCAGAGTAGCTCTCAATTTCGTCTGAAGGATGCAGAAGTTGGACGGTTTTAGTGGCACAATCGATTGAAGCAATATGCGCTTTCAACCAATCCATTCCGAGTATGACATCGATGTTGGAAGACTTGAGGGTGATGAGTGAGGCAAGAAATTCTAGACCTCCGATTTCAATGTGAACATTATGGCTTACCAAGGAGGCTTGGCATTGGCCCGCGGGAGTGTTTACCAATAGTGGAGTGTGCAACTCAGTGATGGAGTTATTCTGCCGATCGAAGATTCGAACCACAGCGCGGTACTGCTCCTGGTTGAACTCGTGGTAGTCCACATAAATAGTGTACTCGGGGTACCAGCGATATCCCAGCCTAGTCAAGAGGTCGACCAGAATAGAAGGGAATCCAATCGCATCAACAGCCATAGTCTGGCGTACGAGCTACGTTGCGGGACGCATCTGAAACAAGGAGTTCAATGATGTCAAATGACAGTGTGTGAATCGTACATCATACATTCAAAGGAATAGTTGCAGATAATCCATCTCTCCGGGTTGATGTGATCACGAGAACCTAATGTTAGAGTTAGTAAAATCTTTAACCCGATTAGAAGAGAGATCAGAGTCCCAGAGTAAAGGAGAGGAATAAAAGATCCTAAACCCATCCATTGGCGATGTGGGCCCGTAAGCCACACAACAATGTTAGTAAAATAGTTTTTTTCAAAGTCTAGACTCAACTTCGGCCAAGGAGTTGGAAAGGGGCTTCCTACAGGCAGTCGGCTCTGATACCAACTTGTGACTCCCTCAACTCAACCGTGGACTAATCACACACGCAAATGCGCACGATCAAGCCCAGGGACTCACGGGAAGATATCACAACACAACTCTAGACACAAAATAAAATAATACAAGCTTTATATTACAAGCCAGGGACCTCGAGGGCTCGAATACATAAGCTCGAGTTACACAAGAGTCAGCGAAAGCATCAGTATCTGAGTACAGACATAACTAAACAAGTTTGCCTTAAGAAGGCTGAGCAAAACAACGACATCTAGATCGAAAAGGCGTAGGCCTCCTGCCTGGGAGCCTTCGAACTACTCCTGGTCATCAATCTCCACGTAGTAGTATGCTCCGTCAGTGTGGTAGAAGTCGTCGGCGGGATCAGCTGTCTCCGGGACTCCGTCATCTGATCGCAGCAATCGGGTAGGGGGAAAAAGGTAGCAAAGCAACCGTGAGTACTCATCCAAAGTACTCGCAAGACTTACATCAGATCTATGCTAAGTATGCATCGGTATCAATGGGAAGGGGCTGTATCTGTGGACTAAACTGCAGAATGCCAGAGTAGAGGGGTAAGGCCTAGCCTATCGAAGACTAGCATCTTGCAGCGTCTTGCACCAATAGAAGAGAGTAGAATAACATAACATGTAGTATCAAGTATATATTAGCGACGCCCAGAGATCCTTCCTTCACTCCCTGCAAGAAAGTGATCCTAGAGCCATCATATCAGTTAAGTATCACAAGTATCCAGTTCAAGTTGTAGTAGATCGGGATACAACTCCGAGCGTCCTGTTACCGTGGACACGGCTATTTGAATAGATAACTTCCCTGCAGGGGTGCACCAACTTACCCAACACGCTCTATTAACTCTGGCCGGACACACTTTTCCTGGTCATGCCCAGCCTCGGCTGATCAACACGCCGTAGTCCTACCTAGGCTCCACAGAGAGGTCCCCGCCGGTCTACATCCTAAGCGCGAGGGGGTAGTTCGGCCGCTCACCCCTAAGCACTCCGGGTCGTTGCGCGCAGGGTCAGCCTCACCACACTGTGCCTGTGGGTATCTGCCATTGGCCGTGCCGCAATGCTGCACTGGACGTCTAACAGAGCTTTCGGAAGTATCATACGACGCCGAGTGCCCATAACTTATCCCGCCTGGTGGTTAGTGCGAAAAAGGCCAGAGGCCTACTCAGATCACATATCCAAACCCATTAGTGTGTTGGGAGCTCGCGTTGACGATCAGTGCTCCTGTCGCCCCGTCTCACAAACTTACGGCAAGGGCCAGGCCCATCCCTCTCCTGGGGCGGTCTCTGCCTGCCCGGCCGTGCCGCGTAATTATCTCGCGGGTACCCTCACGGTCAACCCGACTTATCCAGAGACTATCGGGAACTCAGGTCCACCTCTATCGGGGTGGTACCGCCTGTCCCTTTAGTCCAGCAGTAATAGTTAAATAGGGGCAACAGTTAAAGGTAACAGTGTGTTTTTATCATCAAGGGGGGAAGTCCGAGGAATTACCCTCGATGGACTCCCACTCGATGTATCCGTCAAGGTGAACTTGGAGGAATCACCCTCGATGGGTTCACTCTTGAGGGGTTGCACGACAGAGTCATCATCGGAGGTGGTGAAAGAGGAATCACCCTTGGTAACCCACAACCGACTAGCTACGCTACAGAAATATCATCAGGAGTGAGGTAGGAGGTATCACCCTCGGCACTCGATAGTAGCTCTACAGAGTCGTACAACTAAGGGGGTGTGCGGTGATGTGTCGGTCTGTCCACGTCGATCACACTGATCGAGCCTCCGGAAACAAAGCATGGCAACACGGACAAGGGTGCGGGGCCACTGATGGATCACTAATCAGCCTATACTAAGCATTTAGGATAGAAGGGAAGGTATCAATAGCAGTTACAAAAACAGGCTATGCATCAGAATAGGAGCTTTCGGACAACAGTTGCAAATTCTAATGCAACCATGGGGGAGAAAGAATGGGCGATATAGGAATGATCATGGGGGTTTTGCTTGCCTGGAAGCTCTGCTGATAGGGGCTGGACATTAGGAGCATAGTCGTACTCGGGAGCAGCATCAGTCTCGGAGTCTACCGGAGAGAACAAGGGGAAGAAACAATAAATACAAAGCAAATAAATGCAGCACAATGCATGACATGACAGTAAGCTATGCTAGGGGTGACCTAATACAGTGCTAAGTGTTATAGATGGAGCGGGAAAATATCTGGGAATATTTTTCCTGGCTTTAGGCAATTATCGGATAGACGATCCGGAGGGGAAGGTTCCATGTTTGCAGTGCTGGAGGCATGTGACAGGTATGTTGATGGCATATTCAGATTCGTCTTATTTTTCTGAACGTTTTTCATATATAGAACATTTTCATCCGAGCTACGGTTGAATTTATATGAATTTACAAAGTTTTAAACATATTCAGAAATTTCTGGAATTATTTTAATTCGAATTAATAAACAGATAAATTGCTATGGGTACACATGAGTGTACCCAGCAATGTGTGCATGTGTATGACATGTGGGGCCAGAGGCCCCAGTTGACCCAGTCAACATTGACTGGTCCACTGATGAACTGTGTCAGTGGGGTCCAATTGTCATTGACTCAGATATTTTAATTTGATCAATTTATTTTAATCTAGCAGTGGGTCCTACATGTCAATGAATAATTAGACTAACTAGACCCTAATTAATCTAACTAAATTCTAATTAGATCTAAACTAATAAGGCCGGCCCCACTAGGCAGTGCCCTAGCTGGCCACACACACACACACACACAGAGCACACGGCCATGGCGCTCGTCATGGCCAGCAGCAACGGCAGAAGCAAGAGCAGCGGCACCAGCTAAGTAGCAGCAGCAGCGGCAGCAGCTACCAGTGGCAAGCAGCAGCGCAACAAGCAACGCAGCAGTAGCAAAGCATCAGCAGAAGCAGCAGTAGCGGCGACAAAGCAGCAGCGAGCAGTAGCAGCACCTAGCGACAGCAGCGGCTAGGAGCAGCAGCTCCAGGTGGCAGCAACCGTAGTAGGCAGCAGCAGTACGCAAATACGCATACGCGTACGCGGGAGCTCGGACGAGCTCGGGGACGGCAGCTATGGCAATGGATCGAGGGGGAAAAGGGAGAGCATCTGCCAAGGAGCTCACTGCAAAGCTCGTCGACGTGGTTTGGAGGCGCGGGGACGACCGGATGCGACGAGCTCGACGGCGAGATGCGACGGCCATGGCGGGAAATCGGCTCGATGCCGAGCGTACGGTGCCTCCTAGCTTGATTCAGCGGAGGTAGGCGAAGGAGTTGACAATGGCGGAGCTCCTGGACATCTTGGCGCAATGAGGGGAGGCCGGTGGCCGTGGTGACGATGATGACCATGGCGACCACGGCTCGGTCGAGCTTTGAACGGACGAACGTGAGCGAGAGGGAGGAGGAAAAGGGGCTAGGGTTTGTCCCTGGGGTTGAGGACGTCCTTATCCACGAGGGGGAAACGGCGGATGGTCAACGCGTGGATATCCATGGCGTTAACGCGCGCGCTGCGTCCACGCCATGGCCTCTGTACGTGAAGTTGAAGGAGATGGGGGGATGGGCTAGGCTGCCACTGTAGCAGCTGGGCCTAAGTGCATAGTGTCTTTCTTCTTTTTCCCTTATTCTTTCTGTTTTCTATTTGCAGCTACTGTTTTGCATTTAATTTTTGCCTCAGATGACTTTTGCAAAATATGGAACTTGGCCATTTAAATGCATTGCAATATTTAGCACTGCCACAAAAAGTTTGGGAGGCATTTGAATTTGTTTGAATTTTTCATAAGTGGAAAAGCATTTAAATATGTTGATTTGGCACTATTTTAATTGCTATAGCCCATTTAGCTTTAAGGTGATGTTGTTTTCCTTAACAAATATTAGTTAGGGAATATTTGCTAAATGATGAACTATTTTGCAGCAACTTTTGTGCAACTTCATTTTCCACTTGCAAATTGAATTTGAATTCAGTGAAGGAGTTTGAAATGAGATATGATTTCACTGTGATCATTCCTTGCAAATCAAAGTAGCTTAGCATTAATATGAAGATCACTGTAGCTCATTACATTGGGGTGTTACACAGACATACTTGAAGCACGCAAGTACGTCCATGGCCAGCCATTTCTTGTTGACGAATACTTTGAGGAGTGTAGTTCTAGTTGCCGCAAGTTACATAAATATTGCATGGATGAAATGTCAAAAGGTCATGAGGTTCTGCTAGTCCACTACGATAGAGATCATTTCTGTCACGATCAGGGAGCCATCAGTGTGGAATTCGAGGATTTTCATCTCTTCTTCAACTTCAATGTGCTCGCTCTCACTCTTTTGAAATGCTTGGTGTTGTAAGTACTTCACAAAATCTGATCAACTTCTCTGTACAAGGCTGTAAACGAAAAAAGCTAATTGTATTGTATTCCTCTCAAGGGATTGATCACGCAGAGAAGAAAAAGGGAGAAAGCATATTTCATAGATCATGAAGTAATAAATGGCACATTATTGCATGATACCATAGATAAACGGGAGTGGGACATTGGCAAGGTCGCCAGTATCTTGGATTGCACGCCCCATGCAGAACTCTTTCTCTGGCCATATCATGAAGGGTAAGTCAAATAAACAACCATGCATACATTGATTGTCTTTCACATTTCGACATCGTTCGTAAGTTCATGGTTTTCTTAATCTGTAGCATTCACTGGATCTTGGTAGTCATTTTTCCAAAGCAGCACAGAGTTTACTACCTGGATTCTCTCAGGGAGTCAATAAAGCCTCAGGATCTGACGCATCTTCAGCAATTCATGGATAGGTATTGAAATCTATGATGTTGAAATTTGCATTCATATCTGGTTCGAGAAATGAGTATGTGAAAATTCATCTTCATTTGCAGTGTGTTGGCATCGTCCAGAACTAAACCAGGGAACCAGTTCAAGAGTGCACTACCTCTGCAGCACGAGATCGTTTCTCCGGTAAGACACCGAAATTCGTTATTTTCGGAAAATGTACCCAAAAGTTTGCAAATACCTTTTCTTACGCTAGTCAAATGTTCAAGTTTCTAAATAAACCTCTTTCTATTTCTCTCCAAAGAAAAAAATAAACATCTTACACCGGTTAGGTTGCTCCTAACAGGGCAAATACATGACTAATTCTGTACAAAAAAATTTAGTGTCCTCAGCAACAAGCAGGGACCAACCTTTGTGGATACTATGTCTGCAGACACATGATCTCCATCTGCAAATCTACTGATTGTTGTGATGATGCTCTCGAATTAGTACTAGTAAGTCTGTATCTTAATTAATATCTTCTACTCCACTCATATGGCACATTCTGATCTAAAAATCCTGCAACTCATCTTTGAACTGATGACCCCTAAACCGCTCCCCGCTAGTGAATTGCTGGAGGTTAGGAGATTTATCAGCAACTTGTTCCTGAATCACTACATCAAGCCCACTGGTGATAATGAATATTTCAGCATGGTTGTTGATACGTCTCCAATGTATCTATAATTTTTTATTGTTCCATGCTGTTATAGTATCAATCTTGGATGTTTTATATGCAATTATATGCTATTTTATATCATTTTTTAGGACTAACCTATTAACCTAGTGCCCAGTGCCAGTTGTTGTTTTCTACTTGTTTTTGGTTTTTCAGGAATTCAGTACCAAACGAAGTCCAAACGCTATGAAACTTTTTGATGATTTTCTTCTGGACAAGAGAGACCCTAGAAGCTTCGGGAGGAGGCCAGAAGCCTCACGAGGAAGCCACAAGGCAACCCCACACGCCCCCAGGGGGCGCGCCAAGATTCCTTATGGGCCCCTGATGGCTCCTTTTGACCTAATTCCAATTCTATAAATTCTCAAATATTGGGAAACCAATAGAGAGCCCCATGAAATAATTTTTCCGCCACCACAAGCTTCTGTTCTTCCGTGATCCCATCTGGAGGCCTTTTCTGGCACTCTGTCAGAGGGGGAATCGATCATGGAGGGCTTCTACATCAACCTTGCTGCCCCTCCGATGATGTGTGAGTAGTTTACCATAGACCTACGGGTCCATAGCTAGTAGCTAGATGACTTCTTCTCTCTCTTTGATCTTCAATACAATGTTCTCCTCGATCTCCTTGGAGTTCTATTCGATGTAATCTTCTTTTGCGGTGTGTTTGTTGGGATCCGATGAATTCTGGGTTTATGATCAGATTATTCTTGAGAAATACTTGAGTCTTTTCTGTATTCTTTTATGCATGATTATTATAGCTTTGTATTTCTCTCCGATCTATCCGTTTGGTTTGGCCAACTAGATTGATTTATCTTCAATGGGAGAGGTGCTTTGTAATGGGTTCAATCATGCGGTGTTCTATATCCCAGTGATAGAAAGGGACAAGACACGTATTTGTATTGTTGCCATTAAGGGTAAAACGATAGGGTTTATTCATATTGATTGGGTTTACTTTGTCTACATCATGTCATCTTGCTTAAGGCGTTACTCTGTTTTCATTAACTTAATACACTAGATGCATGCTGGATAGCGGTCGATGGGTGGAGTAATAGTAGTATATGCAGGCAGGAGTCGGTCTACTTGTCTCGGACGTGATGCCTATATACATGATCATTGCCATGAATCCATCATAACTATGCGCTTTTCTATCAATTGCGCAACAATAATTTGTTTACCCACCGTATGCTATTCGTTCGAGAGAGAAGCCTCTAGTGAAAACTATGGCCCCGGGTCCACTTTAATCATATAAAAAGAAAACTAAAAATACCTTGCTACAATTTATTTACTTTTATTTTATTTTGCAATTTATCTATCTACTACTACAAGATTTAATCCTTGCAAATAACGAGTTCAAGGGGATTGACAACCCTCTTGCCCGCGTTGGGTGCAAGTATTTTCTTTTGTGTGTGCAGGTGCTACTCACGAGGTTTTGCGTGGTTCTCCTACTGGATTGATACCTAGGTTTTCACTAAGGGAAATACTTATCCCTACTGTGCTGCATTGCCCCTCCTCTTCGGGGAAAATCCCAACGTAGTTTACAAGTAGCAGGAAGAATTTCTGGCGCCGTTGCCGGGGAGACGTCATCAAAACCTATCAGGTACCTTCGCACAAACTATCATCTACTTGCTCTACTATTTATTTTTCCTTTTTATTTGCATTTGCCTCTCATTTTCACCTCCCCCACTTCTCATAAAAAAATAGAAAAACACAAAAATATTTCTGTTTGCTCGTTTGCTTGCTAGCTATAACTATGTGACTCAAGAAAAGTAAAAATAAAGATAACTATGGATCCACTTAAAGTTTTCTACTTGGATCATCTTCGATCCATTTGTGCTCGTGCTGAAACCCCAACTAGTTTAGTTCAGGGAAAATCATTAGACGAGCATGCTTATTTTGTGCGTCACCGTTTGTCTCAAAAAGGGAGACTCTTATGGAATCAAATAAATTGTTTGCTATGCTATGCTTGGAATCTATGTGAAATTTATGATTTTACTTGTTGCTCTAAGAACTCTAAAAAACACCTTCCCTACCTATGTTAGTTTAGTGATAATGAAATCTTATCTTCTTATGCCAAGGGTGTTTATAGTTACTATGATATCGAACAAATTGAAGAATTTGTTGCTTTTAAGGGTGCTTATGAAATTTCCTCTTTGATTGAAAAGTATGATGTTACTCTCTACAAATCTATTTTTTTGCCATACTTAAATATTGCTATGAAAACTATGCTCCTAATGCCTATGTTAATGAATTTATTGAGAGAATGTCTACTCCTTTGGAAGAAAATAATGATATACAGGAATCTATAGATAATTATGATCTCGTTGATTCGATTGAAATATCCCCTCTTGATGAACGTGATGCTTGCTATTCTTATGGCCATGATGTCAATATTAATGATGCTTATGGAGATGAACTTGCTATAGTTCCTTATGTTAAAAATAAAATTATTGCTACTGCACCCACACTTGACAGCTCCTTGAACGAAAAGCATGATTGCAATGATGTTATTATAAATTCTATTAATGTCAATTGTGCTAATGATATGCAAAGTTACAAGCTTGGGGATGATAATTTTTTTATGTCCACTACTTATTGCAATGATCATGATTGGGGTGATAATGTTTCTTATGATCTTGAAAATTTATTTAAGCCTCATGATGAATATGATATTGACAATAATGTTTGCAATAATATTGAAAGTGGGTTTGGAAAAGTGTCAACTTTAGAAAAAAAGAATCCCACATATTCGGAGAGTGTTCAATCTTTATGATGCTCTCTTTGTGCTTCAATTTTTGATCAAAGTTGGTTTGGAGAGGTCATGACTTTAGTTGATGTTAATCCCACTATCTTGGAAGATTATAAAACTTTTATGCATAGGGATCATGAAGATAATATTTTATATGATAGCTATACTGTTGAATTTGATTATGATCCTACATGCAATTATTATGAGAGAGGAAAATATGGTTATAGAAGTCTTCATGTTATTAAATTACCTCTCTTTGTGTTGAAATCTTTAATGCTTCATTCTTCCCATTTGCATATGTTAGACTTAAATGTGTTTGTCACATGTTTTATGATGCTCTCTTTGTGCTTCAATTCTTGTCTTTGATGTGAGCATCATTAAAATCTCAAAGCCTATCTTAATGGCTATAAAGAAAGAGCTTGTTGGGAGACAACCCAATCTATTTTATTTCTGTTTTGTGTGTTTACACAATTATAGCTACTTTTATGATTGTGTTTTTATCTTTTATTTAGTGTTTGTGCCAAGTAATGCTATTAGGATGATTTGGATGATAGTATAATTGATGCTGTTTGGAAAACAGAAAGTTTTGCGCCTAGTTCTAGATTTTTGGTTCTGTACTGGAACGTCAAAAAAATCTGAAATTTTTACACAGTATTGGTATATGAATTTTTTACATTGTCCTAATGTTTTAGAATTTTTGGAGTTACAGAAGTATAGCTTTTTAATAGATCTTTACAAACTTTTCTGTTTTAGACAGATTCTGTTTTCTATTGCATAGTTCGCTTATTTTAATGATGCTATGGGTTATATCGGGGGGTATAAGTCATGGAGAAGTTAGAGCAAAGTAGCATTATGCAAGAATTAAATATGAATCAATTTATAACAGTACCTGAAGTTTAAGATTTGTTTGTTATACTAACGGATCTCACGAGGTTTCTGTTGAGTTTTGTGTGCTGAAGTTTTCAAGTTTTGGGTGAGATCACGATGGATGAAGGAATAAGGAGCGGCAAGACCCTAAGCTTGGGGATGCCCAAGGCACGAAAAGTTAATTTCAAGGAAGACCCAAGCGTCTAAGCTTGGGGATGCCCCGGATGGCATCCCTTCTTTCGTCTACAATCTATCGATTATATCACTTGGAGCTATATTTTTATTCATCACATGATATGTGTTTTACTTGGAGCGTCTTGTGCCACAGTTTTCTTTTCTTTGTTTGCTTTTTAGTTTGCCACAATCATCTTTTGAAACACACCTTTTTGAGAGGGACACACATTTATCGTGATTTGTTAGAATACTCTATGTACTTCACTTATATCTTTTGAGCTAGGCAGTTGCTCTAGTGCTTCACTTATATCTTTTAGAGCATGGTGGTGGTTATATTTTAAAGAAATAGTTGCACTCTCATGCTTCACTTAAATCTATTTGAGAGTCTAATAAATAGTAATGGTAATTTGCACGTGTTAAAAGAATGGTCCTGATATGATAAGGTATTCAAGGGGGATATAATAAAAACTTTCATGTAGATCACTAAATATGAAGTGTATGATTAATTTTATTAATGTCATAATATGAAAGGATATAGGTTCATGATCATTGGTTAGTAGAAATATCGGTATTAAAGTTTGTTATTAACTACTCATCTGAGTATTGGTCATGGCATGGTGAGGAAGTTCGAGCATTTATAGGTCTGAAATGAAATCCTTGAGTGCTGTTACAATCGGGGCGCGCGATGGTTAACTCCTACTAACCTCCCTCCTAGGGGCATGCTGTTAGTACTTTGCTTCGAGGGCTAATAGGCTTTCACAATAAGTATGTGAGTTCTTTATGACTAATGTGAGTACATGGATTATACGCACTCCTATCTTTCCGCAATTTGCTAGCCTCTTCGGTACCGTGCCTTGCCCTTTCTCACCTCGAGAGTTGGTGCAAACTTTGCCGGTGCATCCAAACCCCGTGATATGATACGCTCTTTCACACATAAGTCTCCTTTTACCTTCCTCAAAACAGCCACCATACCTACCTATTATGGCATTTCCATAGCCATTCCGAGAGATATTGCCATGCAACTTCCACCGTTCCATTTATATGACACACATCATCATTGTCATATTGCTTTGCATGATCATATAGCTGACATAGTATTTGTGGCTCAGCCACCATTCATCAATTTTTATACATGTTATGCTAGATCATTGCACATCCTGGTACACTGCCAGAGGCATTCATATAGAGTCATATTGTTCTAGTATCGAGTTGTAATATTGAGTTGTAAGTAAATAAAAGTGTGATGATCATCATTATTAGAGCATTGTCCCAGTGAGGAAAGCATGTGTTGAAACACGAACATGTCACATGTACCCTCGACGCCGGGGGTGATGCACCGCAACTCACGTTGAAGGAGGTCTGTCCGGCAGCGCGATACGCAAGACAGCCGGCAGATGCTTTCGAAGACCTGAAACCCCACACGCCCGGGAGGGACCCCGTTAGGGAGTGCGGCGGCTATGGGCTGCTCTAGGTCGATTCACTTGCCCCTAGAGCCTCGGGATTCGCAGCTCTCAAACTTGAGGAACAGCGAAGAATGAGAGAGAAAAATGATGGAGAGATAAAATGTAGATGAAAAAGTAGTATATTGATTTGTTCGATTGTCTGTTGTTCAATCGGTCGTTGCTACTTGTAGCTTGCGTTGGTTTTATCCCCGAAGAGGAAGGGATGATGCATCACAGCAGAGGTAAGTATTTCCCTCAGTTATGAAACCAAGGTTATCAATCCAGTAGGAGAACCACGCAACACCTCGTTAGTAGTACCTGCACACAAACAACAAATCCTTGCACCCAACGCAAACGAGGGGTTGTCAATCCCTCGGCGGTAAATTGCAAGATTAAATTGTATGTGATAGATAGATAGATCAAAACAAAAATACAAAATAAAATAAATAAAGAAAAAGTGCAGCAATATTTTTAGGGTTTTAGTAATTGATTTAGATAGACCCGGGGGCCATAGTTTTCACTAGAGGCTTCTCTCAAGAAAATAGCATACGGTGGGTACAGAAATTACTGTTGGGCAATTGATAGAAATGCAAATAATCATGATGATATCCAAGGCAATGATCATGTATATAGGCATCACGTCCGAGACAAGTAGACCGACTCCTGCCTGCATCTACTACTATTACTCCACACATCGACCGCTATCCAGCATGCATCTAGTGTATTAAGTCCATAAAGAACGGAGTAACGCCTTAAGAACGATGATATGATGTAGACAAGATAAAATCACGTATGAATAAACCCCATCTTTCTACCCTTAATAGCAACGATACATACGTGTCATGTCCCTTTCTATCACTGGGATTGAGCACCGCAAGATCGAACCCATTACAAAGCAGCACTTCCCATGGCAAGATAAATCAATCTAGTTGGCCAAACCAAATCAATACATTGGAGAAGAAAAACGAGGCTATAATAATCATGCATAAAAGAGATCAGAGAAGACTCAAATAATATTCATGGATAATCTGATCATAAACTCACAATTCATCGGATCCCAACAAACACACCGCAAAAAACTGATTACATCGGATAGAACTCCAAGAACATCGAGGAGAACATTGTATTGAAGATCAAAAAGAGAAAAGAAGCCATCTAGCTACTAGCTATGGACCCGAAGGTCTGTGCTAAACTACTCATGCATCATCGGAAGGGCAGCAAGGTTGATGTAGAGCCCCTCCGTGATCGATTCCCCCTCCGGCGGAGTACCGGAGAAGGCCTCCAGATGGGATCTCTCGAGAACAGAAACTTGCGGCGGCGGAAAAAGTATTTCGTGAACTCCCCTGAGGGTTTCTGATTTTTCTGGAATTTATAGTGGTGGAATTAGGTCAAACGGAGCTCTGTGGGCCCCACGACGTACCATGGCGCGCCTGCCCCCCAGGCGCGCCCTGGTGCCTCGTGGGCACCCCCTGGGGCTTCTGGCCTTCTCCTGAAGCTTCTAGTGTTTATCTTGTCCAGAAAAAAATCTCCAAAAAGTTTCGTGGCATTTGGACTTCGTTTGGTATTGATATTCTGTAAAACAAAAACAGGACAGAAAACAGCAACTGGCACTGGGCACTAAGTTAATAGGTTAGTCCCAAAAAATGATATATAATTGCTGTAAATGTATATAAAAACATCCAAGATTGATAATATAACAGCTTGGAACAATCAAAAATTATAGATACGTTGGAGACGTATCAGCATCCCCAAGCTTAATTCCTGCTCGTCCTCGAGTAGGTAAATGATAAAAACAGAATTTTTGATGTGGAATGCTGCCTATCATATTCATCACATATTCTTTTCTTTTATAGCATGGACATTGGACTTGAATGATTCAAAGCAATAGTCTATAGTTTGACATGAAGATATAAATACTCAAGCATGCTAACAAGCAACCATGTCTTTCAAAATATCAACGCTAAAGAAAGTTATCCCAAGCCCATTATGCTCAATCATTGATCCATTCATGAAACACACTCAAATATTAGCTACATCCAATGCACAAGTATGACAATAGTGCTCTCTAGTTGGTGCTTTTGTAAGAGAAGATGGAGACTCAAATAAAAATAAAAATTCCATAAAAGTAAATAGACAGGCCCTTCGCAGAGGGAAGCAGAGATTTGTCAAATGTGCCAGAGCTCAAAGCTGAAATTAAAGAGATAAAATATTTTGAGAGGCATGCTTTTCCTGTCAACGAAAACGACCGAGAATTCCCAATATTTTCCATGCTAGACACATCATAGGCGGTTCCCAAACAAAAAGTAAAGTTTATTTCCTTTGCACCATTTCTTTCACAATCCATGGCTAGCCGTATCCACGGGTGCCCTCCAAACCAACACTTTCCAAGGAATTTTGTTGTTATTATTTTTGATTTCATTGTGGGACTGGGCATCCCTATTACCAGCCAGTCTCTCGTGCAATGACAAGTGAATAAACACTCATCATGAGAATAACACACCTAGCATGGGAAATAATGGTCACCCCCTGCCACTTCATGAGCGGTACGAGCACACAAAATGGAAAATTATTTTTGAAAATTAGAGTTGGCACACGCAAATTTACTTGGAACGGCATTGAAATACCGCATATAGGCAGATATAGTGGACTCATTTGGCACAACTTGGGTTTAAGGAGTTTGGATGCACAAGCAGTATTTCCGCTTAGTACAAATGAAGGCTAGCAAATAGATTGAGAAGCAACCAACCAAAAAACGAAAACGGTCATAAACATGCATTGAACATAACTAACACCGAATAATTCACCATAAGTAGGATATAATTTCGTTGCATAACTATTGACTTGATGTGCATGCATAGGGAATCACAAACCTTAACACTAATATTCCTACTAAATCACAATTACTCACTAACATGACTCACATATTATCATTTCCATATCGCAAAACTATTGCAAGGAATCACACTTATCATATCCAATGATCTATATGAAAGTTTTTATTATATCCCTCTTGAATATTCATCACTTTGGGACCAAATTCATATCTTGTGCAGATTACTGTTACTATCATCAACTCTCAAAAAGATTTAAGTGAAGCATGAGAGTGCAAATATTTCTTCAAAATTTCTATCTTTTCAATTCTCAAAATAATATAAGTGAAGCATGAGAATTCATTTCTCCAAAATTTCAATCTTATCAACTCTCAAAATAATATAAGTGAACCATGAGAGTTTATTTCTTCAAAATTTAGCCACCGCCGTGCTCAAAAAGATTTAAGTGAAGCACTAGAGCAACTGCCTAGCTCAAAAAATTTAAGTGAAGCACATAGAGTATTCTAACAAATAATGACAAACGTGTGGCTCTCTCAAGATAGGTGTGTTCAGCAAAGATGATTGTGACAAACTAAAAAGCAAAAAAAGCAAAGACTCAAATAATACAAGACACTCCAAGTAAAACACATATCATGTGACGAATAAAAATATAGCTCCAAGTAAAATTACCGATGGTTGGTAGAAGAAAGAGGGGATGCCTTCCGGGCATCCCCAAGCTTAGACGCTTGAGTCTTCCTTGAATATTACCTTGGGGTGCCTCGGGCATCGCCAAGCTTAGGCTCTTGCTACTCCTTATTCCTTCATCCATCATGATCTCAACCAAAACTTGAAAACTTCAATCACACAAAACTCAACAAAACCTTCGTGAGATCCGTTAGTATAACAAAATAAATCACTACTTTAAGTACTGTTGCAAACCCATTCATATTTTATTTTTGCATTATACCTACTTTACTCTAACTTCACCATGGCTTATACCCCATGATACAATCCATAGATTCATCAAAACAAGCAAGTAGTGCATCAAAAACAGAATCTGTCAAAAACATAACAGTCTGTAGCAATCTATTTAAACGCCATACTTATATAACTCCAAAACTTCTGAAAAATTAAGACAACTTGGGCAATTTATATACAAATACTGTGTAAAAATTTCAGATTTTTTTGACGCTCCAGTACAGAAAGAAAATTCTCGCACTGGACACAAACTTTCTGTTTTCCAAACAGCATCAATTATACTATCTTCCAAATCATCCCAAAGGCTTTACTTGGCACAAACACTAATTAAAAACAAAAAAACACAATCATACCAGTAGCATAATTGTGAAAACACACAATAACATAAAAAAAAGTTAAAAATTTATTTTATTCATTGGGTTGCCTCCCAACAAGCGCTATTGTTTTATGCCCCTAGCTAGGCATAATGCATAGTTTCAAGCTTTGTCATCTTTCTTCTTCTTATCTAAAGATACGTTCTTATCAGGAGGCTTTTCAAAGACAATTTGAAACACATCATCCATGGAAATTTTAGCATTACTAAGTTGGCCATCCTCGAATCCCTCTTGATTCCCTTTTACAATCCAAGAATACTGTTTATTAATACCATTGAAAACTTGTTTTATTATATTTAAAGGAGGGACCTCCTTTTTGGTATTCTCATCAAAGGTGCAATCGTCACGAAATAAATATCTTAACAAGTAATCATCATTGTATAAGATCTCATTTATCACCGGTTTTTCATGATTCATGCCATAAAAATCAAAGATTTCTCTAGCTTCTCGAACTATGTAATCAAATTCATTCATGAGGATAAGAGTTGCTATCTTTTTAGCCTTAGGATTTTTTATAACTGGTAAATCATAAAACAATCTTTGCAAAGTAGGATGGGTATGAATAAATCTTTTTTCTAGTTTAAGAACAAGAGCAGAAATAGCTTCGGCATAATTCTTGGTTCTACTAAGAATAGGAGTATCATCACAAGCCAAAGTTCCAATGCAATTAAAGAATTCTTGGATGACATATTTTCCTATAATATTCCCATGTCCCATCACAAAAGTTTTAGTATCTAAATTGGTCAGAATTTCGATTTTAGGAGTTTTACCATCCTCACCTTTTTCCATACCAAAATCAGCAATGATAGCAATTTCAAACAAGCAAGCAAGCAAACAAGAAAAAGGCAAACGGAAAATATTTTTGTATTTTTGTAAAAACGTTTTAGAAGTGGGGGAGATGAAAACGAGAGGCAAATAAAATAAATACAAGGAGATGAGAGTTTATGCAAAGGTACTTGATAGATGTTGATGATGTCTCCCCGGCAACGGCACCAGAAATTCTTCCTGCTACTTGTAGCTTGCGTTGGTTTTATCCCCGAAGAGGAAGGGATGATGCAGCACAGCAGAGGTAAGTATTTCCCTCAGTTATGAAACCAAGGTTATCAATCCAGTAGGAGAACCACGCAACACCTCGTTAGCAGTACCTGCACACAAACAACAAATCCTTGCACCCAACGGAAACGAGGGGTTGTCAATCCCTCGGCGGTAAATTGCAAGATTAAATTGTATGTGATAGATAGATAGATTAAAACAAAAATACAAAATAAAATAAATAAAGAAAAAGTGCAGAAATATTTTTAGGGTTTTAGTAATTGATTTAGATAGACCCGGGGGCCATAGTTTTCACTAGAGGCTTCTCTCAAGAAAATAGCATACGGTGGGTAGACAAATTACTGTTGGGCAATTGATAGAAAAGTAAATAATCAAGACGATATCCATGGCAATGATCATGTATATAGGCATCACGTCCGAGACAAGTAGACCGACTCCTGCCTGCATCTACTACTATTACTCCACACATCGACCACTATCCAGCATGCATCTAGTGTATTAAGTCCATAAAGAACGGAGTAACGCCTTAAGAACGATGACATGATGTAGACAAGATAAACTCACGTATGAATAAACCCCATCTTTTTACCCTTAATAGCAACGATACATACGTGTCATGTCCCTTTCTATCACTGGGATTGAGCACCGCAAGATCGAACCCATTACAAAGCACCATTTCCCATGGCAAGATAAATCAATCTAGTTGGCCAAACCAAATCAATAGATCGGAGAAGAAAAATGAGGCTATAATAATCATGCATAAAAGAGATCAGAGAAGACTCAAATAATATTCATGGATAATCTGATCATAAACTCACAATTCATCGGATCCCAACAAACACACCGCAAAAAATTGATTACATCGGATAGAACTCCAAGAACATCGAGGAGAACATTGTATTGAAGATCAAAAAGAGAGAAGAAGCCATCTAGCTATTAACTATGGACCCGAAGGTCTGTGCTAAACTACTCATGCATCATCAGAAGGGCAGCAAGGTTGATGTAGAGCCCCTCCGTGATCGATTCCCCCTCCGGCGGAGTACCGGAGAAGGCCTCCAGATGGGATCTCTCGAGAACAGAAACTTGCGGCGGCGGAAAAAGTATTTCGTGGACTCCCTTGAGGGTTTTGATTTTTCTGGAATTTATAGTGGTGGAATTAGGTCAAACGGAGCTCTGTGGGCCCCACGACGTACCATGGCGCGCCTGCCCCCCCCCCCCCCAGGCGTGCCCTGGTGCCTCGTGGGCACCCCCTGGGGCTTCTGGCCTTCTCCTGAAGCTTCTAGTGTTTATCTTGTCCAGAAAAAAATCTCCAAAAGGTTTCATGGCATTTGGACTTCGTTTGGTATTGATATTCTGTAAAACAAAAATAGGGCAGAAAACAGCAACTAGCACTGGGCACTAAGTTAATAGGTTAGTCCCAAAAAAAAATATAATTGCTGTAAATGTATATAAAAACATCAAAGATTGATAATATAACAGCATGGAATAATAAAAAATTATAGATACGTTGGAGACGTATCAGCCGTCACCCCCAACATATATAAGAGGCGGCTGGACTTCCCATACAAGTAAAGAATTCATCTAGGCTTTCCTTACAAGAATATTACATCAATTCACATCCTAAAAAATCCTAGTTCTAGTCCAACTCGGATTTGGCTCGGATCTGTCCCATACTTCTGTCCTGCTTCTTGCGTGGGCTGTAGAAATCACATACTAACTCGGATGGAGTCAAGTCGAACATCAAACTTGTCCACCTCGATGATCTGCATAAGACATCGCGGGCCACTTCTCCTTCTAAGGCTTCTTGATGACTTTTAGGGCTCATTTTAACTTTCAGTCGGACTCGGCCATGCAGTTTTCTGAACTGTCCGAGTCTTGTAGCAACTTTGCAGGCCATATACTATCTCAAATCATGATGACTCCAAAAGCAAAGTTGATCGTTTCGACGATACGCATAACTTCCGTGTAGAACACTTTTCCATCCGAGGTCATCTAGATAATCTTTGAGCCCATCTTCAGCTTCTGTTTGGATTCTCACTCAAACCGGCAAGCCTTCAAGAACCGGCAAGCACTCATTTCCGGCAAGCAAAACTTTCCGGCAAGCAGTCATTTCCGGCAAGCATCATTTCCAGCAAGCAAAACTTTCTGGCAAGCACTCATTTCTGGCAAGCACTCAAAACCGGCAAGTACTCAAAACCGGCAAGCATTTCCGGCAAGCACTTATTTCCGGCAAGCAAAGCTTTCCGGCAAGCACTCATTCGGCCGGCAAGGCCGAATAGCTCATGCGACCCATCAGACATCACCTAGGTGGGTGTCTGGTACCTCGCGCCACTTTTACACTCAGAGCCGGTCCGCAGAGTATTACCGTTAACTTTTGCATACGAACTCGGATTGGGATGATTTTTATATCAAAATCAACCGATTCGACGAGACGAAGACAATTCATGTAGAAATTTTTCTCATATTAGGCCGTATTGAGGGCATAATTGGCTGAACAGTAGTCTAAGTGACAAAATCTCAGTATTTCAAGCATAGTTTCGGCCTTTTAGAAGGGATCGAATGATGATGACCCAAACTTCAAAGATGTTCATGTCGATCATACGAAACTTCTTCATGTAGATCACTTATTCATTTGAGGTCATCTTAAACGCTTTCTTCCGTGCTAAAATCTGATGTCAACAGGATGATGGAGACTGTGATTCCCCCACAAGTCAGGATGAGACTCCGAACAAAAAAAAAGAGGCCAAAAAGAGCCCAACAAAAAAAATGAGAGAAAAAGAGAGAAGGGGCAATGTTAATATCTTTTTCCACACTTGTGCTTCAGAGTAGCACCATGTTTTTCATATAGAGAGTTTCCTGTGTTGTCACTTTCATATACTAGTGGTAATTTTTCATTATAGAACTTGGCTTGTATATTCCGGTGATGGGCTTTCTCAAATGCCCGAGGTCTTCATGAGCAAGCAAGTTGGATGCACACCCACTTAGTTTTCAGTTTGAGCTTTCATACACTTATAGCTCTTAGTGCATCCATTGCATGACAATCCCTACTCATCGCATTGATATCGATTGATGGGCATCTCCATAGCCCGTTGATCCGCCGAGTTCATGCGAGACTTTCTTCTTCTCCTTTTACCATTATTGATCCCTATCACCGCATTCTATTCCACCTAGTGCTATGTCCATCGCTCACGCTCATGTATTGCGTGGCAGTTGAAAATGCTGAAACGCGTTAGAAGTACGATCCAATTGCCTGGTTTAACACCGGGGTGCTCATGATTTATATATTTGCGGTGAAGATAGAGTCATGCCATTGCTAATATGAGAAAGTGAGTAGGGATAACACTCATTATGGATCGTATATTTTGAAAGTTTAATGATTATGCTTCTTATGTTTGTGGATATTATTATGTTGATATTGTTAATTCATCGCTTCACAATATTTATGCCGTAAAAGAGATTACATGATAGACATGTTAGGTAGCATTCCACATGAAAAATTCTGTTTTTATCATTTACCTACTCGAGGACGAGCAGGAATTAAGCTTGGGGATGCTGATACGTCTCCAACGTATCTATAATTTTTGATTGTTCCATGCTATTATAGTATCAATCTTGGATGTTTTATATGCAACTATATGCTATTTTATATCATTTTTTGGGACTAACCTATTAACCTAGTGCCCAATGCTAGTTGCTGTTTTCTGCTTGTTTTTGGTTTTTTAGGAAATCAGTACTAAACGAAGTCCAAACGCTACGAATCTTTTTGACAATTTTTTTCTGAACAAGAGAGACCCTAGAAGCTTCGGGAGGAGGCCAGAAGCCTCACGAGGAAGCCACAAGGCAACCCCACGCGCCCCCAGGGGGCGCGCCAAGATGCCTTGTGGGCCCCTCGTGTCTCCTTTTGACCTAATTCCACTTCTATAAATTCTCAAATATTGGGAAACCAACAGAGAGCCCCACGAAATAACTTTTCCGCCGCCGCAAGCTTCTGTTCTTCCGCGATCCCATCTAGAGGCCTTTTCCGGCACTCTGCCGGAGGGGGAATCGATCACGGAGGGCTTCTACATCAACCTTGCTGCCCCTCCGATGATGTGTGAGTAGTTTACCACAGACCTATGGGTCCATAGCTAGTAGCTAGATGGCTTCTTCTCTCTCTTTGATCTTCAATACAATGTTCTCCTTGATCTCCTTGGAGTTCTATTCGATTTAATCTTCTTTTGCGGTGTGTTTGTTGGGATCCGATGAATTGTGGGTTTATGATCAGATTATTCATGAGAAATATTTGAGTCTTTTCTGAATTATTTTATGCATGATTATTATAGCTTTGTATTTCTATCCGATCTATCTATTTGGTTTGGCCAACTAGATTGATTTATCTTCAGTGGGAGAGGTGCTTTGTAATGGGTTCAATCTTGTGGTGTTCTATATCCTAGTGACAAAAAGGGACAAGACACGTATTTGTATTGTTGCCATTAAGGGTAAAACGACGGGGTTTATTCATATTGATTGGGTTTACTTTGTCTACATCATGTCATCTTGGTTAAGGCATTACTCTGTTTTCATTAACTTAATACCCTAGATGCATGCTGGATAGCGGTCGATGGGTGGAGTAATAGTAGTAGATGCAGGCAGGAGTCAGTCTACTTGTCTCGGACGTGATGACTATATACATGATCACTGCCATGAATCCATCATAACTATGCGCTTTTCTATCAATTGCCCAACAGTAATTTGTTTACCCACCGTATGCTATTCGTTCGAGAGAGAAGCCTCTAGTAAAAACTATGGCCCCCGGGTCCACTTTAATCATATAAAAAGAAAACTAAAAATACCTTGCTGCAATTTATTTACTTTTATTTTCTTTTGCAATTTATCTATCTACCACTACAAGATTTAATCCTTGCAAATAACGAGTTCAAGGGGATTGACAACCCTCTTGCCCGCGTTGGGTGCAAGTATTTGCTTTTGTGTGTGCAGGTGCTGCTCACGAGATTTTGTGTAGTTCTCCTACTGGATTGATACCTTGGTTCTCACTGAGGGAAATACTCATCTCTACTATGCTGCATCACCCCTCCTCTTCGGGGAAAATCCCAACGCAGTTTACAAGTAGCAGTTGTTCCTCAAACAATGAGTAATCATTCAACTAGAGTTAGCCGCTAAACATATACGCATGGATGCATTGTTTTCCATGTGATGAGCTCTTCGTATTTCGTACACTATGATTATGTACTGCATATGTCAATAAATCAGTGGAATTTTGCTAGCATTTGTTCAATTGCATATTGTTGCAAATTCTGATGAATGTTCTTCCTGTGGACACTATTTGTTCAATTGCATATTGTGGCGAATTTTCTTTTTGTAGGGCGATTCAAATGCGATATTTTTGCTTTAACTTGACCATTGATGTGCACATGGTTCAAGTCAATGAGCGTGTGCGATCCAGAATGGAAAGCACGCGTCACTTATAGCACAACCGTCGGTGATACACAACAAATCGCAGATGTTTTGCAGCACTTCTACGTGTGCGTAGGGGCTCCTGAACCGTTTGTGTAGCACATTATCGCACACGAGAGCTTAGAGGAAACTGTGCCCAATGCAAAATGCAATCCCACTCGTAAATTTTTCAGGAAATGTGTGTGATGATGTCATGCATGGCAGATGATTGCCATATAATACTCGTGTACGATGGGCCACATATCGCGCACAGTTTCTATGATGGCCCATGTGCCTTAGGTACTATTTCGCAAATGGTCCAATGTCAAACACCGTTTGGTTTCCCTGCGCAATTAGAAACGTTTGACTCATGAGAGACGTGGGCGATTGATCACCAATCCCACACGGGTGCCAGAATATAGTGTGTGCGATATGTTCCTGCATCGCATACGATTACATTTGGCAACGCGTCTGCATCATCGCTCCCTATCGCCGATGGTTTCTGGGTCGTGTGGGAAGGACCCCCCTATCACACACAGGCAAGGCGGCGGTTTAAAACTCTATTGCGGAAAGGGGGTAAAACCGTTTGTATAGCACATCGCTGCACCAGTGTACTCTCATATTTGCTTGACATCATGGTTACATTATATGTTTAATTATAATTTTTTTCCTTTGATTTCAACAGTTGTACTGTTCTTTCAATTACTCCCATATTTGCATGTTACACTGTTCTTTAACAATCTTATCATTTCCTGGAGTACATCCCTTGCTTTGCAACAACAACTGTAGTACAAAATCTTGGCCTTTACATAACTGAAGACTCCAGGGATGTCATGTTAAACACAAACCATGGATTTACAATCGTTGTTTCTGTAAAGCTTGATGAAGATGATGGTCGCTCCTATTTTGACGCGGGCCTTTGGACAGAAATTTCTAAGTTTTATGTACTGAGAGCTAGCATTAAAATTAGACTGCACCTAAAAGAACCTGGTCATATGATAAATGCTAACTTCCCCGACGACATCATCCGTCCAGACTTTGTTCGAAGTAAGTGTTCTTTTCAAGTATCTGCATGTTGACTTACGTAGCAATATCAAAGTAATTGTGTAGTATTTAAGCAACCAATTGGGATTTCATTTTCTGACTCTGTTAAGTCTGTTCCTACCTAGTAACTTCTAATTACCAATACACTTTTCTTCTGCCCTGTTCTAACTAAATATTTCGTATCCTCCCACTCCTCCACTCCTATCAGATAGCGCCGCCGCCATGGAGACTCCGGAGGTGGAGGACGAGGCTGCCAACAAGCGGAGGCGGGTCGAGCCTGAGCCGCAAGCGACTCTGGCGGGCCTAGACTTCATCAGCAGCCTCCCCGACGATATGTTGATAGTCATCATCTCCCTCCTCCCAATCAAATATGGCGTACGGACAAACGTCCTCTCCCGGCGGCGGCGCCCCCTATGGCACTCCAACCCTCTCCACCTCAACGACGTCCATAAGCTCTGCCATGGTGTCGTGCGTACGACCATCTATGGGACCATCTGGCCCCTTTGCGGTTCGACTAGGGAGATGCGCAAGCACAAAGAGAAGAATCAGCAATCAACGCAAAGATTTTACCCAGGTTCGGGCCACCGTGAGGTGTAAAACCCTACTACTACTTTGTTGTATTGGATGTGTTTGAGCTCAAGTACAAGGAGCGCAACTTGCCGGCAAGGTGCAGGAAGTGCAGCTACGCATGCAGAATGAGTAAAGTGTCGACCCTTGTAAAGGTTGCCCTAGCCCTCCTTTTATAGATCAAGGGGTAACCACATTGGCAAAACAGTCTTTACATGTTGATTAGATAGCCTACCTAACTCTGCCGGTTTAGGACAAACGCAATAAATGCACCGTTACGTGTCATGTGGAGAGGGAGCCCCGGCAAGGTTTCTGCACCACTCGCCCAACTACCTCCTATAATCTGGACACGCCTCCTGGACGGGTGTCCTTAAAGTTAATCCTCCTTCCAGCATGCTGACACGTGCCCCGACAAGTCTCACCAAACCGCCTGCCCGCTCGACACCTCATCGATCAGCGACTAGCTGCCCGATGAGGTGGAGCGAGGACGGGTCAGCAAAGGCTTGCCGGCACGGAGCTTGCCGGGCCTTTGTAAGTGCATCAAGTGCCCCCTTAGTGGTTTTGGAGTATTGAGGACAAATAGGTTAAGGGACTAATGTGTTTGTGAGTGTACACAGGAGAAAATAGTCCCTGAAGACTTGTTTTAACCACGGAAAGTGACCCCTAAAAATGTATTTCTTCAAGTGAAGAATTTGGTGCGGCCTGTGAACAAATTGATGTGAAGACTTTGAAGCTTGAAGACTTTGTTTTCATAGTTTCTTTTCTTCTTATTTGAGTCATAGGAAAAACCGTACTGTTAAAGGGGGTCTAGGTGAAACATTTATCATACTTCAAAGTGATGCTCAAACCTATACAAACATAAGCCGCTTTGAGTGAAGCCTTTGGAAATCTCCGGAACAGCTGATGAATTTGCCAGTGACAGTGACAAAGTTCATCTGGTCTCTGACAAATTTGGTCAGGCTGAGGAGTTAGGATTTCACCAGTGCGATATGCCTATCATGAGGAAAGTGAGTGCCCCAACGAAATTGAGAGCTTAATTTCTGACCGTTGCTGCGCCGCATGCCAACTGTCGAGTGGATTGTTATCATGACAACGGTCATGTCTAAGAAGGGCATTTATGACAATTCATGTCGGGTTGCCCCTGGCTATAAATAGCCGCGCCCCACAACCACTAGTTGGTTGGCTGCTCCAGAGAGAGATTGACACTTGTCATTTGAGAGCAACCCTTCCTCTGACGACGTTGTGAGAACCCAAGTGAGTAAAAACCCAAATAGAGCCAAAGTGATTGAGCATCACTGAAGAAGTTGATCTGTGTGATCCGACACTTATTGCCTTTGAAGACTGTCATTCTTCCAGATGGTTAGGCGTCATGTTAGGAGCACCCAAGAGTAATTGTGGCGTGCCGGTGAACAAGTCTGTGAAGGTTTTGGAAGTCTACCTTGAAGACTTACCACGAGTGAGTGGGCGAGGTCTAAGTGACCTTAGCTCAAGAGGAATACGGTGAGGACTAAGTGTCCTCCGAGGTAAGACTCAGCCGCCTCAACCAGACGTACAGTTGATACAACAACTGGAACTGGTCTACCAAATCGATGTGTCTTCACCGAGCCCAACTGGTTTCAAATTACTCACCCTATACCTTTACGCAATTCCGCTGCTGAAGAACTTGTGCTTTACTTTTTTGAAGAATTGAACTGAAGACTTTCATCATGTTGTTTTTCATTTCTTCAGTTCATCTTCCTCATGCATGTCTGCCTGTATGATCTCATGTTCTTCACTTGTATGTATTTCATATGCATGCTACTTGTATCCGTGTCAATCTAGTTTTGCATCTGTTTCTATTTCGTCATTCTGATTTTCATCAATATCTTCAGAGTTTGACGAATTTCTAAAAATCTCCCATTCACCCCCTCTGGGAGTAAACCTGCGCTTTCAATTGGTATCAGAGCAAGGTACTCCCTTGTTCTCTATGATTTTGGTTTAACCACCTGGAGTTTTAGTTATGTCGACCGCAGGTATGATCAAGGTATCCGCTGCTTGCCCCATCTTCGATGGCACAGACTATCCCTACTAGAAAAACAAGATGCATTCGCATCTTGAGGCAATTGACAACAACCTATGGTTCGTCGTCGAGAATGGAGTGCCTACCATGGCTCCAAGCATCAACGCCACTGACGTGAAGAGTTTAAGCAACTCGACTCTCAAGCGAAGAATATCATATGTGGCCATCTGAACAAAGGACATTATGGTAGAGTGAGTGCTTTGGAAACTTCAAAGCTTATCGGGGATAGGCTTTCAAAAGTCAATGAGGGGGTCTCCACTCAACGTGACTCCCGAGTTGACGTTCTTCGCAATCTCTTCAATCGCTTCAAGAGGCTCGACAATGGGAATGTGCAGCAAACCTTCGATCGCCTTACTGATATCTCAAATGAGCTTCAGGTTCTTGGTGCTGCTGACATCACCGATCATGAGGTGGTGAAGAAATTGCCGAGGTCTCTAGACAGTTCCTTCGACACCTTGGCACTGATGATACAAGAGCGCCCTGACTACAAATCACTTGACCCGGCTGATATTCTTGAAAGGCTCGACACTCATGAATTTCAACAAGCAGAGAAGAGAGATATGTATGGTCCTAGCTATGGACGTCCTCGCGCTCTGAAGGCAAAAGAAAAAGCCAAGGAAATTTCTTCATTTGAAGAAGAAGAGGAATATGAGAGCAGTACTGATGGCGCTGAGGAAATTGGTAGAGAACTGGCAATGCTTGTGAAGAAGTTTCAGAAGTTTTCCAAGAAGAACTGCTTTGGAAAGTCTTGAAAGTATGACTCGAGGAACACTGGAGAAGCATCTGCTCGAGACTACAACAAGAGAACCTATCACAAATGCAAGAAGCCAGGCCACTACATCGCCAACTGCCCTCTATGGCTAAAGAAGAAGAAGAAGAAGAAGAGCAGGGATGATGATGAATCTGATGGCAAAAAGAAGAAGTCCTCAAAGTCTTCATCAAAATCTTCATCTAGCAAGAAATGCAGTACCAGCAGAGCTCGTGCATTCATTGGGAAGGAAATGGATTCTGAGGAAGAATCTTATCATGAGGAAGCTGAGGAGTCAGACTCTGGTGTGGTGAGCCTTGCCCTCGCTACTGAGTATGTCAGCAAGTCCATCTTCTACCCTGAAGATAATGGTATCTCCACCAGCAATGATGACTGTGCTGATGACTACACTCCCACCTATTGCTTCATGGCAAGAGGTGCAAAGGTAACCTCATGAGAAGCATACTTTGAAACTTCCAGTGATGACGACTCTGAGTGTGAATCTAAACCAAGCTATAAGAAACTTGCTAAGATTGCAACTGGACAATAACATGCTATGGAAAAGATTCAAAAACTGCTAGACAAAAGCGATGACCTGCTGGACAAGGAAATGGATCGTAGTCAAGCCTTGTTTGAAGATCTCAGACGGCTTAAGTCACAATATGACGAACTTGAAAGTCGTCATGTGTCCCTCTCAGCCGAACACGAGAAGCTCTCCTATGAATTTCTTCAAAGGAAGCAAGATCTCGAGAAGCTGAGAGCATCTCATGATGATCTTCAAAAAGAGAATGATTCACTCCTCGCTCAACAGATCAGTACCGCTCAGGAAGAATTTGTTGCACCATGCCTAAAATGCATTGAAAGTGATAATGCAAATTCTTCAGCTGAATGTTCAAATGCTTCAGTACTTTCAATTGCTTCAACTACTACGGTGGCCACTAACCCCTCATCTGAGGAAGCCACCTATGATACTGATGAAAATGCAAGGCTGAAGGAATTGTATGTCACTGGCATGTACAAAAGCCTCAAAGGGCATCAAACCTTGTGTGACGTGCTCAAAAAGCAATTTCTTCACAGGAACCCTAGAAAAGAGGGTATTGCTTTTGAGAGAAAGCTTAATGTTGATGGTTCGTATTGGAAGCCTGAGCAGTATCCCAAAACCACATGGGTTGCTGCAAAGGGACCTCCAATAGACCCATCTACCTTATCTGGCTATACTTGTGATACTTCATATTCTTCAGATGAGTCATTTGACTCCAACTATAAACTGTTCAAGAATCAGAATGGTGAAGTCTTTGCCAGATTTGTTGGAACTAACTGCAGGAATGGTCCTCCTATGAAGAAAATCTGGGTTCCCAAAAGCCTTCTGGAAAATCTTCAGGTGAATGTCATCATGACACCACCGATGAAGAAGAAACTTCCTAGGGCAAATTCTTCACAGGGATCAAAGTCGTCAAATGGACGCAGACCTACTTATGGTCGTGCTAATGCCTCTGTTTCGCAGGGAAACAAACAGCGATTTGATGAATACGAGCATTATTCTTCAAACCACTATGTTCACAAAACATTGAAGAATTTCTCTACTTATTCATTCAATTACTATAACCGTCCTATGAAGAGAAATGCATATTCCTCAATGCCTAAGTTCTCCGTTAATGCACTTCGTTACATTGCTTCTCAGCCACCCATTCAGATGTGGGTGGTTAAGAAGAAGAACTAATCTCTTCTGTAGGGTTAGGTCTTCAGACAACCAAAATGTCTGATGAATTTGCTGAAGACCTGACAAAGTGCCTGTTGGGATGCAGGCTAACCATGATGAAATGAATACTCATTTCACACATCCCATATGCTGCTAGATATTATTCCTTGATGAAATTGTCTGACGAAATTAATCATCATCATATTCTTCAGTTTGAAGTATATGAACTTGTAAGTCAGACTAATGCTTCTATAGGATGACACACCCTCAGCCACTGAATGGGTCTTGGATAGTGGCTGCACGAATCACATGACTGGTGATAGGAATCTTCTCACTGATGCTCCCCTTACTCTATCTCATCTGAAGCATATCACATACTCCGACAAAGGAAAAAGCAAGGTATTGGGTCTAGGTAAGGTTGCTATCTCGAAGGATTGACACATGGAAAAGGTGATGCTTGTCGAGTCCCTTGGATACAACCTCATGTCTGTCTCAATGCTTTGTGATCTTGATATAGATGTATTGTGCTGATGGAATCTCACAAATCCAAAGTCTTCGAAGGCTTTAGGAAAGGTGATTTGTATATTGTACATTTTTCTCTAGCTCCTCAGCTGCCACGTGTCTACTTTCAAAAGCTTCAGAGTGCTGGCTATGGCATCAACATCTTGGACATGCTGGCATGAGGAATTTGAGCACACTTGTCAAGAAGAAGCACATCATTGGCGTCGAAGGCGTCAAATTCGTCAAAGACCATCTGTGTGGTGCTTGTGAGTCTGGAAAGATGACCAGATCCAAGCATACAGCTAAGACAATCATGACCACTACTCGCCACTTTGAATTACTTCATATGGATTTGTTTGGTCCTACACATTATGCCACACTAACCAATGCAGCATCTCTGTACGGATTCATCATAGTCGATGACTACTCTCGTTACACCTGGGTGTACATCATTTCCTTCAGGACTAAAGTACATGATGTCTTCAGACGATTCTCCAATCGGGCCATGATGAATTATGGTCTCAAGATCAAGCACATCAGGAGCGACAACGGCACCGAGTTCAAGAACACAGGACTTGATGACTATCTTGACGAACTTGGTATCACTCATGAGCTCTCTGCTCCCTACATGCCTTAGCAGAATGGAGTCGTGGAGCGCAAGAATAGGACACTCATCAAGATGGCTCGCACAATGCTTGATGAATACAAGACCCCTCGTCGATTCTAGCCTGAAGCAATTGACACTGCATGTCACATCATCAACCAGATGAAATGCCTCCTGAGGAATCAATCAAGCTTATGGGCACTGGTGAAATTGTGCCCAGTGAAGAACTAGCTGATGAAGAAGTAGTGATCCCTCGTCATGAAGAAACTGCTGATCCTGAGGAAAATGATGCTGAGGATTCTGCACGGCAACAACAACAACAACAACAACAACAAGGCCCTCGTCCAGCACATCCATGAGTGGCGAATGAAGTGCAGATTGAGAAGATCCTCAACAACATCAATGCACCGGGTCCCCTCACTCGCTCAAGAGCTTCACATCTAGCTAACTTTTGTGGGCATTACGCGTTTGTCTCTATTTCAGAGCTCACCAAAGTTGATGAAGCATTTCTCGAGCCAGAATGGATTCAGGCAATGCAAGAGGAATTGCATCAATTCGAGCTCAACAAAGTGTGGGAGCTTGTCAAGCGTCCCGATCCACGCAAGCACAATGTCATCGGCACCAAATGGATCTACCGCAACAGACAAGACGAGAATGGCCAAGTGGTGAGGAATAAGGCCCTTCTTGTAGCTCAAGGCTACACACAGGTTGAGGGTATTGATTTCGATGAAACATTTGCACCTGTTGCTAGGCTTGAAGCCATTCGTATACTGCTTGCATATGCTAACCATCATGATATCCTCTTATATCAAATGGATGTGAAAAGTGCATTCCTTAATGGTAAGCTTGAGGAAGAAGTATATGTTTCTCAACCACCAGGTTTTGAGGACCCAAAGCATCCAGACAAAGTCTTCAGACTCAACAAGGCTCTCTATGGCCTCAAGCAAGCCCCGAGGGCTTGGTATGATACACTGAAGGAGTTCCTGAAGAAAAAGGGTTTCAAACCCGGTTCACTTGACCCTACTCTTTTCACTAAATCTTATGATGGTGAACTTTTCATATGCCAAATATAAGTTGATGATATTATCTTTGGTTGCACTAACAAGAAATATAGTGACGAATTTGCATATATGATGCATGAAGAATATCAGATGTCTATGATGGGGGAGTTGAAATTCTTCCTCGGACTTCAAATTCGTCAACAACCCAATGGCATCTTCATTTCTCAGGCGAAATACCTCAAGGATTGCCTAAAGAACTTCAGCATACAAGATTGCAAAGGCCTCAACATACCAATGCCAACAAATGGTCAACTCTGCACTAACGAAAATGGTAAAGATTTCGATCAGAAGGTATATCGCTCCACCATTGGTTCACTTATTTACCTATGTGCATCTCGGCCAGATATTATGCTTAGCATTTGCATGTGTGCCCGCTTTCAAGCATCACCGAAGGAATCACACCATCAGGCTGTGAAACGAATTCTTCGATATTTAGCTCACACACCAACACTTGGATTATGGTATCCCAGGGGCTCATCATTTGATCTTGCTGGATTTTCTGATTTTGATTATGCTGGAGATCGTGTGGATCGCAAGTCAACATCAGGCACATGCCATTTCCTTGGACGATCTCTTGTTTGTCGGTCCTCGAAGAAGCAGAACAACGTCTCACTTTCCACAGCTGAGGTTGAGTACATTGCCGCTAGCGCCTGCTGCTCACAGCTTCTATGGATGAAGCAAACCCTCAAGGACTATGGCGTCAACGTGAAGAAAGTGCCACTCTACTGCGACAATGAGAGTGCCATCAAGATCTACCACAACCTAGTGCAACACTCTAGGACGAAGCACATCCAGATTCATCACCATTTTCTTCATGATCATGTGTTGAAGGGAGACATCGTCATCAACCTCATGAAGACTGAAGACCAGCTTGCATATATCTTCACTAAGCCCTCGGATGAGAGAAGGTTTTGCATGTTGCGGTGTGAGCTAAACATCCTAGAATCTTCAAATGTCCTTTGAAAAGGACACACATCCTAATGCTTATGCATTCTTGATGACTTTGATGCACAACACACGAAGTAATGTTTTTCTTCAATCAATGAAGACTAACCCTCTAAGTGTGAAGAAATTAATGAAGAACTTGATTCTCAAAACCCTACGACAATTGTACGCGGTGTCTGAAATCATCATAGTTCTTATACGGTGGGTAACACCACCACCCTCTTCATGACGTTCTTTAAACATGAGTTTTTCGTCATTTGCAATTTCGTCAAACTTTTCAAATTCGTCTTTTGAGGTTGTTCTTCATTGTTTGAGCTAATCTTTCCTATATATATCTGAGTTTTTCATGTCCTCAACAGCATTCACATATTGCTATTTCTTCAAGTTGTTTTTCTGTCTATGTGAATGTGATCGGACCCGCTCCCCTCTATGCTAAACTCAAACCACTCTATTCACAATCTCTTCATGTGCGTTCTAATTGACAACGTTCAAAGTCTTCACTGTATCCTTCTCGGCTGAAGAAATTGCGAACACATTTTAAAATTTTCTATCCAATTTTTGGCGGTTGCCATAGTAACTTAATCCCGCGCCTCCGACGCGTGGATACGCGCACTCAAACTGCATGGGTGATGTGTGTCGCAGAGATGCGGATCATCAGGGGCTTATCCGTCCAAAATGTTCGGACTGCTCATTTTTCACCGCGCCTATATAAGGGCTTGACCGCGTCAAACCTAATTCATTTCACTCCTCGTGCCCCTGTCGCTCTCACTCCCGAACCCTAGTGCCGCCGCTGGACTTCATCGTCGCCAGAGAGGAAGAGCTTCACTACCTCAACTTCTTCGTCGCCGTACTCGTGCCGGCCGCGGATTTCTTCACCTCCGCCGCCGCCGTAGCTGTCTTTCGTCGCCAAGTTAGGGCACGAAAGATCTGAATTGACAACCTCCTTCAACTCATCATCCAGTTCATCGAGTTCATCTTTGGGGTAATTAAAACTTATATTTACTGCCCAAGTTTGATCTTTTTACAATTCAAAATTCTTCAAGTGCTGTTTTTACCACTACATTCCAATTCTTTAGCACTTCCTTCTGGCCAGTCTTGGATAATTCATCTAAGTCATGCTTAACTGCTAGATTCCTCAATTGTGCAAATTACACAATCTGTAAAATTCTGGAACCTAAGTCAAGACACTTAGTGAATTTCGTCAAGATGATAAGGGTCAATTTCCTCAACTGGTTCTGTTTTGAATTTTTTTTGAGAATGAATGTGACTCTTCCCAATTTCCTCGCAACTATACTCTGTTCACAGGTACAAATGTCTGCAGACAAATCTTTTGGTTCTCATCAACTTAATTCATTTGCAGCATTACGTGAGGAAAATCTTCAAACTTCTTCAGAAACTTCGAAAGTTCAAAACCCTCAGTTGAAGAAAAGGGCAGATGACAAAAGGCCTCAGAAGGGAGGCAAGAGGAAAGAAGAACATACTGCATTCGAGATTCCTGATGAATTATATGCAGGATACTGTACCCCTGATGAAAGGATTCATGGGAAAGAAACTGAAAAGCAGAGCAAGACGCGCATGCAAAAGATCAAGAGGTACTGGACCTATGAATGGCGGAGTTACAATTACATCACTCCCAAGTACATGAAGGATTTTGCTATTAAACCTCCTTGCAAAAGGCCACAGTTGGCTCCTGGTCAAACAACTAATCCCACAAGCATCAGAACGGGTGAAGAATTCCCCAAAGAGTGGGCCAGGCATCAGGCAAAATTGTAGAAACAAGCTCAGAAGGCTGTTGAAGAATTCAACAGGGCTTCAAAGGCATCAGCAGATGCTGGTGCAGGCTCAAGTGGCAGTATGCCCAAGAAAGCCATGAAGAAGAAGCCGCCTCAAAGGCGGAAACCATCAACTGATGTGCCCTCACGGCCAAAATCTTTAGCTTCAAAATCTTCTGCAAAACCCCCAGAGCCAAAGCCATCATCTTCAAAGGCTTCAGCGCCCAAGGCACCCTCTGCACCAACTTCATCAGTGCCTCTGCCAGCCTTAAGTTCTTCAATGGCTGCTGCAAGAGCTTCAACGCCAGTCGTGCTAGCTTCATGCCAGCGCACTGAAGGCTTTCAAACAGCCACAATTGCTGCATCAAGTGCCCCAGCATCTGGGAATATATCCTCAAACACACCGATGCTGAAGAAGAAGGCAACTACAGGCCGCGGAACAAGGCCCAGCCCCAAAAGCAAGGCTGTATTGCCTCAGGCTGACGAAAATGACATGGCTGATGAAGATGAACTTGCTGAATATGTTCAGAGGAGAATGGACGAAGCTGCTTTTGCCAAGAACACTACTGTCCCAACATTTCTGAATCCCAAAAGGATTCTAGACTTTATTGACATTTGGTGCCAGAAGCCTGATACACCTCTTGATGATTTAGATCTGCCTCCTGGACCAAGTCATGTTCTATTTGCTTTTATCCTCAATGAGAAGCACAACATTCATAAGGCCAAGCTTGTGAGGAAAGAGATGAAGAAGAAATAGAAAGAACTCAAGGACAGCATGCTCACCATATCCCCTCAGCAGCTTGTTGTGATGCAATCTGAGATTCAATGCTTATCTGATGAATATGATCGCCAGGCAGAGCACTGTTGTGGCGTGAAGGACAGGTTCATCAACGCTTCCAACAAAGTGGTTGATGACCACAACAGAAGGGAGGCTGCGAGGTTTGGCCAAGCACCTCCATCCAGTTCTTCAGCTCCTCAACAAACCCCTCAGGCCAGTGAGACTGTGCCTTCACCTCCTCCGCAAGACCATGCCAGGGCAACTGCATCAGTTGTTGCAGAAGAAACTGCCAGTACAGCTGCATCAACTGCACCTGAAGAGAATGCCAGAGCGACTGAAACAGTCGTGTCTGAAGAAATTGTACCCCCAAGTTCCTCAACAGCAGCGCCAGAACCGACTTCATCTTTGAAGCTTATCATTTTCCCTTCCACATCAGAAGTGAATAAGACCAAGGCAGCCGAGAAGAGAAAAGCATCAGCACCCCCTACCACAGAGACTGTGAAGAAGTTGAAGACGGCTCCAATGTCTTCAACTGAGCCAATTGATGCTATCCCAATTTCATTGGCACCCCCTACCCGGAACATTGAAGAATTCTAGATTGTTCCATATGGTGTGGATCATGTCATCCCACCACCAGATGAAGAAGAAACTACCCACTCTGCTGCTTCCACAGAGTAGGTGGATGAAGAAATTGAAGTTGAAGTAGATGCTTCACTTCATCAGGTATCATCGCCTCCAGTCTGTGTGACTAATGAAAATGCTGCTTCTTATAGAAGCAATGATGAAATTGATGAGGACGTGGATGTTGGGTCCACAACACCTGTTATGCATGATGACTTCTGGGATGTTGCTCATCCGAACTCACCCCTCACCATGCCTCTCACTCAAGTGCCTTAGTCACCAGCCATCACAGAGGAAATTCACACTAGTTCAGAAGGACATCAACCATACCTTCAGACCATTACTGAAGAAATTCCAGCTGCATCAGCTGAAGAAATTGTGCAACAAGAGACTGATGAAGAAGTTGCACCACCACCCCCTCAACAAGAAGAGCCAGCTCCCTCAGTAGATTCAGAGACAGTACCACTTGCAACAGTTGAGGAAGTTGCTAAGTCTTTGGCCATCACTGATCCCAATGATTCAACAGGCTCTCCTAGGCCTATCTTTGATGTGAGGCCAAAGAAGATCAATCTTCAGCCTGTGCCCTCAATGCCCAAGGTTGGCAAAAGCGTCAGAAGGCCGAAATTTGACAATGATGCCTTCTTTGAAGAGAATAATTTCTTCATAGGCGAGTCACCCTATGACTCTGCCAAAATCAGGCATCAAAGATTTTGGACAAACACTCAGATGGACTACTACCCTTCGCTTCTCTTTGACAAGAACAAGATCTTTCCGCATCGTCACATTCCTCACGTAGATATGGAGTCGCTGCCATGCTTCACGCCTGTCTTGGCTGTTCTTCATGAAGCTGGTTTACTCAATTTCATCACCGATGTCTATGACTGGAACGAAGAGCTAATCCTTCAATTCTATGCCACTCTCATGGGCACTCGATTGGATGAGTGAGAACACACATTACAAGGCTCCTGCTGATGAATTGCTTTGAGCCCTTCCTGTTGAGTTTCCCTCTGACGAATCAAGGAAAATATATGAAGAACCTGAGCTGCCCAATCATCTGATGAGCGTACTGATGACACCTTTGGCTGAAGGAGAAGCACTAAGGACTACCTTCCTTGTGAAGGATCTTCTTTTTGTGCCTCGTACCGTGTATCAGATCTCGGCCAAAACCCTCAGTCCAATCAAGGGCCATAATTCTGAGACTAAAGAAGTTGTGGGAATCATGAAGAACTTGCTATTCAATATCATCCATGGTATTCCTATCAATATCCATGATTTCTTCATGAGGACTCTAGCCACGGTCGAACAATCACCGTTTGATTTGAAGCCTTATACACCTTGGATAATGAAATTCATCAGAACAAGGTCTTCAATCAACTACATAGCTGACCGTCAAAATCATCTCAGCTTTATGCCAGAAGTGGAAATCCTTCAAAGCACAATTGCTTCAGCTCCTGGCAAAGGCAAGGCTATCATTGATGAAGGAGTTCGCCCCCTTGATGGGCAATTTCGTCGGCCTGTCTCACAATCCACAGGATATGACTCATCCAGCCTTGACACTGACGCAAATGCCACTCAACAAAAACCTCAAGGTGAAGCTCCACATATTATGACTGATCGTGAGCTTCTCATCAGTCTTCATCAGAAGGTGGACAGGAATCACAACTGGGTTAAGCGTCAACTACACGCAATACTCGGCAATATGACAGTGACGCAAAATTCAGTCCGCAAAAATCATTATTATCTGCATGAGATCTTTGACAGGAGTTGGGCCATTCTTTCACATCTGAAGACCCCTGACAAACTTGAAGCAATGGAATTTCAAATGAACTTCAATTGGGCCAACCCGCCCAAGAAGAAGTTCAAGAAAGTTCAAGTTCCTCCAATGGTCCCAAGCTCAGTGTCTTCTTCTCGAGCCACTGACGAAAATGAAGATGTTGAAGACATTGCTGCAGTCCCCTCTTCAACTCATGACCTCGACGACAACGCTGGTGCTCCCTCGACTGCGTCATGATGTTTTTCTTCAGGGACGTTAGTCCATAGTTTCGTCTCCTTTGGGTCATTTCATGACAAAGGGGGAGAAATTTGAGAGTTAGTCTTCAAGCGGGTCATATACTTTGGGCTGCTATTTTGCTAAGTTGCAACTCTTGGTCTTTCATTTGATTTGCTCCTTTGATGAGTTGTAACTTAATAACTGTTGGTTGTCTGACACTTTTCTGTGACGTTTATCTGCATGTGTGGTTATGCTCTGATCCTCAATATTATATGTGCATGCATGCTGCAATTCGTCAGACACCAAATTTTTCATCATGCATTCAAATACTTCAATATCTTATGATCATGCATGATTGGATTCCAAGATATAGGGGGAGATCTCCACAATTTCAACCTGCCATGTGCATTTTCAATCCAAAGCAAATTCTTCATATGCACATCTTCAGGGGGAGTTCCTCTATATCATGTAACCAATGTCTTCACACTCTGTACTTACACTTTCATTATTTACTCCCATTGAAAACTTAACTGATTTGTCATCAATCACCAAAAAGGGGGAGATTGTAAGTGCATCAAGTGCCCCCTTAGTGGTTTTGGAGTATTGAGGACAAATAGGTTAAGGGACTAATGTGTTTGTGAGTGTACACAGGAGAAAATAGTCCCTGAAGACATGGTTTAACCACGGAAGGTGACCCCTAAAAATTTATTTCTTCAAGTGAAGAATTTGGTGCGGCCTGTGAAGAAATTGATGTGAAGACTTTGAAGCTTGAAGACTTTGTTTTCATAGTTTCTTTTCTTCTTATTTGAGTCATAGGAAAAACCGTACTGTTAAAGGGGGTCTAGGTGAAACATTTATCATACTTCAAAGCGATGCTCAAACCTATACAAACATAAGCCGCTTCGAGTGAAGCCTTTGGAAATCTCCGAAATAGCTGACGAATTTGCCAGTGTCAGTGACGAAGTTCATCTGGTCTCTGATGAATTTGGTCAGGCTGAGGAGTTAGGATTTCGCCAGTGCGATCTGCCTATCATGAGGAAAGTGAGTGCCCTGACGAAATTGAGAGCTTAATTTCTGACCGTTGCTGCGCTGCGTGCCAGCTGTCGAGTGGATTCTTATCCTGACAACGGTCATGTCTGAGAAGGGCATTTATGACAATTCATACCGGGTTGCCCCTGGCTATAAATAGCCGCCCCCCACAACCACTAGTTGGTTGGCTGCTCCAGAGAGAGATTGACACTTGTCATTTGAGAGCAATCCTTCCTCTGACGACTTTGTGAGAACCCAAGTGAGGAAAAACCCAACCAGAGCCAAAGTGATTGAGCATCACTGAAGAAGTTGATTTGTGTGATCCAACGCTTATTACCTTTGAAGGTTGTCATTCTTCCAGATGGTTAGGCGTCATGTTCTGAGCACCCAAGAGTAATTGTGGTGTGCCGGTGAACAAGTCTGTGAAGGTTTTGGAAGTCTACCTTGAAGACTTACCACGAGTGAGTGGGCGAGGTCTAAGTGACCTTAGCTCAAGAGGAATACGGTGAGGACTAAGTGTCCTCCGAGGTAAGACTCAGCCACCTCAACCAGACGTACAGTTGATACAGCAACTGGAACTGGTCTACCAAATCGCTTTGTCTTCACCGAGCCCAACTGGTTTCAAATTCCTCACCCTTTACCTTTATGCAATTCCGCTACTGAAGAACTTGTGCTTTACTTTTTTGAAGAATTGAACTGAAGACTTTCATCATGTTGTTTTTCATTTCTTCAGTTCATCTTCCTCATGCATGTCTGCATGTATGATCTCATGTTCTTCGCTTGTATGTATTTCATATGCATGCTACTTGTATTTGTGTCGATCTAGTTTCGCATCTGTTTCTATTTCATTACTCTGATTTTCATCAATATCTTCGGAGTTTGACGAATTTCTAAAAATCTCCCATTCACCCCGCCCCCTCTGGGAGTAAACCCGCGCTTTCAGCCTTGAACTTGTCGGCGCATGTCTTGCCCGCAAGTGCTGCCTCCATCTTCGGTTCTAGCTGAGTACTTCTTGATGGCATGGCTCGATATCTTCTCCTTGGTTTAGCAACCAAGTCTTGAATCTTGATGTTGGTATTCTCCCGGAAAGCCCTGGCCATCAGGAACGCTACCACTGTCTGCGCATAAGTCAGGGTATAAAATACCCATGTTTTATATATCGACAGGAGCCCCCGGGCTTGGGCCACACGCGCGTCCGAAGCGTCGTTGGGCTAGGCTGAAACAATGCGGAGACACGTAGTGAAAAATTACTGCCGTAAATCATGCGATGATGATTTCCCTTCGCACGCCCACGTCGCGCATTTAATGCGAGTCGTGAGAGAGGTGGACTGGAGCGGCGGTTTTATGGTAGTGCGCCTGCAAAAGTGCTGCCACATCGGACAATAAAGAGCCAGCCTCCCCGTGCCTTCCCCAAAAAAAGGCAACCGTGAGGAGGCGCTGCTCATTTACCCTTGCCCTTCGCCCCATCGTCTTCTTCCTCTCGCCAAAGCAGATTCCGCCGCCGCCGATTCACATTTCTTCCACGCTCCTCCCTTCCCTTCTGAGCCCTCATGGCGCCCAAAAAGGCCGAGACGGAGGGGAAGAAACCCGCCAAACCCGTCGATCCAAAAGCAGAGAAGAGGAAGGCGGACTTTGAACAATGGCGGAGGGAGAACGCGGTCTTCTTGCCACCGGCCCTGGACAAGAGCACCCTCATTGATAGGTACGCGTATATGTGGGGGAGGGACACCCAGGATCATACAGCTCTAGTAGTGCTTCCTGCTAACACCAAAATCTCCGGAGATGCATATCCATTCACTTGCGCATATTTCTATTGCGGGTTGGTCCCTCCCTATTCTGATTTCTTCAGCGAGCTGATGTACACATTTGGGTTTCGACTGCTGGATTTCACTCCCAATGCCATGACATGCATGTTAGTCTTTGCCCACATGTGTGAGAATTTTGTCGGAGTCGTCCACAACGTTGCTCTGTTCTGCCATTTCTTCATTCCCCGCATCGAGGGTGATGCGCTCTGCGGCAGCGTGACATGGATTCCTCGGGCCAAGGCCAAAGGGAAATACCTTACCGGCATGCTACATCTGAAGTGGGAAGGGTGGCAGGCAGAGTGGTGCTGGATCAAGGAGAAGGACTTCCCCAGCTTCTATGTGCCCCGGACGAAGAAGATTGAGCATGTCAAGGATTGCAGTGACTATGCCGCTTGCGACAAGAAACTCTCCCCGGCACTGAATCGGATCGCCCGCCTCAAGGCTGCCGGCCTAACCATTGAGATGGTAGGGGCCGATTTCCTCCGGCGACGCATCACGCCGCTGCAGAAGAGACAGAGATACACTTGGGAGTATCAGACTGCTGCTGACATCATGTGGCTGTATCCCAGACTGGGTAACAACTGACAGTCATGCAGCACATCAGCCTCTATCATCAGCTATTCAAAACTTTCGGCAAATTTCACTTGCCGGCCCAAGTCGTTCCACTGCACTTTAATTCTGCCAAGGATTCCATCTTGGCGATGATGCCAGTATGCAACGCTCAAGGAGTTGAAGCTAACTGGGAGCTGCCCTCACTTGAAGATGAAATGGCTTGGGCTTCGAACTTGACAGAGAGGGCCACTCGAGAAGAGAAGGACCTCATTCGTGCCACCAAACACGAAGAACTGGCGTATATTGCCAGCAGGGCCGAAGAAGCCTTGAGAGCCAGCAAGGCTAGTGGTTCCCAGGCCGCGGCAACTGAAGAAGAGGAGGAGGCACATCCCGATGAAGAAGTTGCCGAAGTGCACCAAGAGGAGCCTGCCGGGGAAGAGGTTGCCTGTGAATCCGAAGAAGAGGGAGAACCCCAAGCTCTGAAGAAGAAAGCGCATGTTCTTCGGAAGACAGCCAACCAAGAAATAGTGCGTCCCTCTTCTTCAGGAGCAGGCCCTGCTGTGAAGAAGACGACCACCAAAACTGGCAAGCAGCAAGAAGTTCACCGGCAAGTGACTCGGCGTCCCCGAGCTCGATGTGCTTCTTCCCGGCAGGAAGTTGCCGGAGAAATTGGGTCTTCCCAACCGACAGCTTCATCTCCACCGGCAATCAAGAGGGCCAGGGAGTCGCTACCGCCAGTGAGATACGACCTCTCCGTCCTCAGTGAACCCGAAGACGAGGAGTAAGCATAATCATCTATCTTTGTCAAATCTTGATGTTGACTTGACAGCCATTTTAACTTGATTTCCTTTGTCTTTGCAGAGATATAGAAACACTCGTGCATAGGGCGAAGTGAACCAAAGCTGCAACAGAACACGAGCCAGCGGCAAGTGCTGGGCAGGGGGTGACATCTGTTGATGCTGCTGCAACCAGCCCCCAGCCCAGCCCCCAGCATGAAGCTGTGCTGCAGTTCCCGCTCGCGAGCACTGGCATTGATGTTCCTTCTTCTGAACCTGAGAAGGAGATGGGAGAAGTTCGCCAGGAGGAAAGGCGTCCGGAATCGGATCCTGCCATGGCTCCTCCGTCAACCATCGTCCCGGAAAGCGCTTCTCTGGCAAGGGCATCCACTGACGAGCCTGTCTGCACTGAGATCGTCCTGGCAAGCAAAGCTGCTGGTGACCGTGCGCCGGCAACCGAGGTTGTCGGGGAAGGAATCACCCTTCCTCAACAAGAACCAACAGGTAATCCACTTGCTTCCAAGCACTCTCCAAATCTTTGTTTTCTTGAATTTGACTCGTAAATTGAATTTCTTTCTGCTCCTTGTTTCCGTACTATCTTGCAAATCCAGCTTCTCCCGAAGAAGGGGAAATTCTTGCAGATGTAAAAGAAACTGCAAAGAGCACTGCTGATGAAGCTACCAAGATTTCTGTTGAAGAGGCCGCCAAGTCTGTTGTCGAGGAGGCCAGGGAACTTACCGGAGAACTAGAGAAGTCATCCGGCAACACATCTGACTCCGTCCAGACAAATACAGAGATGGTGTTGGTTGGCGCTGACAAGCCAAATCTGGATACTCAACCTACCGTACCAAGCACTCAAGTCTTGATGAACGCCTTGATGCTTGTCGTCCCTCAGCAAGGATTTGAAGCCCCCAGTTCATCTGGTACTGGAGGGCCAAACTTCGACGACGAGATTGCTCAAATACTGCTCCCCTTCTCCCAAAGTTCCATTGAAGCAGAGAATGCCGCCAACAGTGCAGCAGATCTTGCCTTCCTAAAAACCACGGCTGCCGGTTTTAAGGATGTGCAAGATCGCTACAGCAAGCGTTGGGACAAGCTTCAAGATGGGCACAAAGCTTTGGAACTAGCCGAAGAGAAGCTAAAGGAGAAGGCGGAAAAGATCCATACATGGTACAACGAGCAATCCCGCAATCTCAGATGGCAGGAAGAAAAGCTTGCTGCTGCTAAGGAGAAAGCAACAGCTTTCGACGGCAAGCTGGCAGAGCGTGAAGCGCAGCTCAACGCCAGGGAGAAGGATCTTGCCGTACAGGAAGAGGCCCTCGCTGCTAAACTCCGCGGCAAGGATGAAGAGATTGAAAAGCTCCTTGAGCAAAGGACGCAAGAGCTGGAGAAGAATCACAAAGAATCTATTGAAACTCGAGCTCGAGAGAGTGCTGCCAAGCTCAAGGAAGCCACTGATGAAGTTGTTGCTGCTGCTTCTGCCAAGGCGGATTTAGAATCTCAAGTGAGCAAGCTAAAGGAAGATCTCGCCGACAACAGTAAAGAGATCGAGGCTCTCAAAGGTGAAGCGCAGAAAGCAGCTCATACCCTGGGGGAGCTACAGACGCAGCGAACATCCAAAAGCCAAGATCTTAACACGGCCGCCAAGGCAATAGAAGATTTGAAAGCCAAACTTGCCACTTTGGAGAAAGATCTTGAATCCACCAAGGAGAAGGAGATAATCTTGATGGAAAAGCTTGAAACAGAGGAGACCTTGCGAGAAGATGCTGAAAACAAGTTCACACAGCTGCAAGAAGTTCTCTCCCTCTGGACCAACAAGCTTGTTAACATTGCTGAAGGCATAACTACTCAGCTTGCCATCATGGATATGAAGAGTTGGAGCTTCACCGTCAACGACAAGGAGGCCGCCAGCGCCAGACTGACCAAATTCTTTGACGGTCTCATTGATGCCTTGAAAACTTATCACGCAGACAGGTCTGCTTCATTCACCAATGAATCTCGGAAATATGGCCGCGACGTCCTTTATAAGGTGCTCGTCAAAGTCGCATACCGCAATTCTGTCGTTGATCTCTCTGGGGTATTCATGACTTTGCCGCAGAACACTGACATCATAGCTATAGACAAGGTTGTTGCTCCAATAGCTAACAAAGTTCTCCTCATTCCCAGGCATCAAGGCGATCTTCAGAATTAGCCTTATCGTTGCATTTGTCATCAGTGATGTCATGTAAAAGACAAATTTGATCTTAAGTTAGATCTGCACTATGTTTGTAATGTATTGCAACTTATGCTGTTTGAATGGATGTATGCTATTTTCCTTGTTTTATCTTGTCTTTGCATGATTTTTTATACCCTACGCTTGCCAGAAGCTTGCCAGTGCGCATGCTCTTGCTACGAGCGCTCGAGGAATGGATCCTTAACAGCCTGCCGAAAGTGCCGCTGCCGGCAAGTTTACCCTTGACGTTTTCAATGCAGCCACTTAAGTTGTTGAGCAGACTCGAAACAAAGTAAGAGCGTAATCGATCATGACAAGGTTCCTTAGCGTGCAGATTTCTCATACAAAGGCAAAAATCATTCAAGGAAGATTGCATCTACAACAAAGAGTTTGTTTTAAAGTTTTTCAACTTAGCTTTTTCTTTGCTGTACTTCTTGTCACAAAATGATCACTTGAATGTCACTTGGTGTTATCCACACCATCACCCCCCCCCCCGGGAAATTTGCCCGCGAGGGAACCTTCTGTCCTTTTGAGAAAAAGAAAGAAGAGAAAGAAGTGGTTGGATGCCTTTGCTACTTGTAGTCTGCGTTGGTATTTCCCCGAAGAGGAGAGGATGATGCAGTATAGTAGAGATAAGTATTTCCCTCAGTTAAGAACCAAGGTTATCAATCCAGTAGGAGAACCAAGAAAGATCCAGTGAACAACACCTACACATAGAAAAGCAAACACTTGCACCCAATGCAAATAAGAGGGTTGTCAATCCTCTTAGCGGTTACTTGCAAGGATTAAGTCTGATAGAGATAAATAGATAAACTAAAATACTAGTAACAATAAAAGTAAATAAATTGCAGCAAGGTATTTTTAGGTTTTTTATATGATAAAGATAGACCCAGGGGCCATAGTTTTCACTAGAGGCTTCTCTCTCGAGCACAGAAACATACGGTGGGTAAACAAATTACTGTTGGGCAATTGATAGAAAAGCAAATAATTATGAAGGATTCATGGCAATGATCATGTATATAGGCATCACGCACTACACCACAACACTTGATTGAGGGCAATTAACTGCCAGGAGAAATACTTGACCAAGGGCAAACGAACTGCCGAGACATTAGTTTTCGCCGGTACAAACACCTCAGGGCATAAAAACTGCCGGGAGAACTCGAATAACGACGTCACATGCACTGCCGGTACATTTACGGGAAAATTGTTTTCCGGGACAATTAAACCACGGCACGTAATCTACCGGGGCATCACGCAAGACCGAAATTGTATCGGGCCTCAGCGCGCTAACCAGGTAAAGCGCGCGACTGACGAAAATTTTCACCCGAAAACAACAATAGACGCGCCACGGCTCCACCAGACCGCAGCGCCGCCCCCAAATCTTGACCCAATCCACCCGTGCCCTCAACCAGATCAGACCCACCGCCGCCCCCAACCATCCCAGCGTCGGCGGCGGCCCTCCACCCAGATCACCACTGCCACCGTCGCCCACCACCACCGCAGCCCCTCCGCCTCCCCCAACCACCCCACTACTGCATACCGCCCTCCATCCCCGACCACTACTGTCGTCGCCCCCAACCACTCCAGAGCGGCGTCGCCGAGCACCCGATTGACTGTCGCCGAGCCACTCCACCGGTGACCACTATCCTCTACGGAACGCCTTCCCTCGCCACCACCCTGAGAGATTCCTCCCCCGAGCAGGCTGCCTCCTCTTCACCCGAGAACCAAGTTGGTCCGCCTCCTCTCCCGCAGGTAGCTCTACCCAAGCAGCGGAGTGTCGACCTCAAGCAGACGAGCGGGATCCCTCCTCCCACCTCCACGTGAGCATCCCCTTTCGTCTTCCCTTCCCTCTCCCGTTGACATAATTGTTGGTCTTTATTTCTGCGCATTTGTAATCCCCTCGACCGGCCAACTCCTAGGATTTAAGTCTTGTGGCTGCAGAATATATCTGCAAGTTTTTGGACTACGTGCTGCACAATTACAGGGGCTTGTGACATCCTTTGCCGTTGTGCCACTAATTGTGATGGCTGACCTTGTACCAGCATGATTATTGATATCTAAATGTTTTAAGGCTACTATCTATCAAATATAAACTGTGGGAGCTTCCAAGGTCTCTTTTGTCCAGAAAAAAATCTCCAAAAAGTTTCATGGCATTTGGACTTCGTTTGGTACTGATTCTCTGAAAAGCCAAAAACAAGCAGAAAACAGCAACTGGCACTGGGCACTAGGTTAATAGGTTAGTCCCAAAAAATGATATATAATTACATATAAAAGCATCCAAGATTGATACTATAAAAGCATGGAACAATCAAAAATTATAGATACGTTGGAAACGTATCAAGCATCCCCAAGCTTAATTCCTGCTCGTCCTCGAGTAGGTAAATGATAAAAACAGAATTTTTGATGTGGAATGCTACCTATCATGTTTCATCATGTAATATTTCTCTTACGGTATGAATAATAAGATCCAAATGATTCAAAGCAATAGTCTATAATTTGATATAAAGACATCAATACTCAGGCATACTAATAAATAATCATGTCTTTCAAAATAAAAATGCTAAAGAACGTTATCCCTACAAAATCATATAATCCTGTCATGCTCCATCTTCTTCACACAAAGTATTTATCATGCACTACCCCGATGACAAGCCGAGCAATTGGTTCATACTTTTTAACGCGCTTCAGCCTTTTCAACTCCCACTCAATACATGAGCGCAAGCCATGGATATAGCACTATGGGTGGAATAGAGTGTGGTGGTAGAGGTAAATAAGAGAAGTCAAAAATAAGAAGATAGTCTCACATCAACGAGGCTAATCAACGGGCTAAGGAGATGCCCATCAATTGATGTCAATGCGAGGAGTAGGGATTGCCATGCAACGGATGCACTAAGAGCTATAAGTGTATGAAAGCTCAACATGAAAACTAAGTGGGTGTGCATCCAACTTGCTTGCTCATGAAGACCTCGGGCATTTGAGGAAGCCCGTCATCGGAATATACAAGCCAAGTTCTATAATGAAAAATTCCCACTAGTATATGAAAGTGACAAAATAGGAGACTCTCTATATCAAAAACATGGACTCTGAAGCACAAGTGTGGAAAATGATAGTAACATTGCCCCTTCTCTCTTTTTCTCTCATATTTTTTTCATGGCTCTTTTTCACCTCTTTTTTTTAGAACGGTCTCATGGACCTCATCCCCACTTTTTCGAGGACTCATTAGACTCCACCATTCTTTCCTCACTGGGAGAATGCTCTAATAATGTTGATCATCACACCTCTATTTACTTGCAACTCAACATTACAACTCGATACTAGAACAAAAATATGACTCTATATGAATGCCTCTAGCAGTGTACGAGGATGTGCAATGATGCTAGCGTAACATGGATAAAAATGATGAACGGTGGCTGAGCCACAAATACTATGTCAGCTATATGATCATGAAAAGCAATATGACAATGATGATGTATGTCATAAAAGCGGAATGGTGGAAGTTGCATGGCAATATATCTCGGAATGGCTATGGAAATGCCATGATAGGTATGTATGGTGCCTGTTTTGAGGAAGATATAAAGAGTCTTATGTGTGATAGAGTGTATCATATCATGGGGTTTGGATGCACCGGCGAAGTTTGCACCAACTCTCGATGTGAGAAAGGGTAATGCACGGTACCGAAGAGGCTAGCAAATTGCGGAAGGGTGAGAGTGCGTATAATCCATGGACTCACATTAGTCATAAAGAACTCACATACTTATTGCGAAAGTTTATTAGCCCTCGAAGCAAAGTACTACTACACATGCCCCTAGAGGGATAGATTGGTAGGACAAGGTCCATTGCTCGTCCCCGACCGCCACTCATAAGGTAGACAATCAATAATAAAGCATGCTCCAACTTCTTAGCATAACGACAGATCATACGTGCATGCTTCGGGAATCACAAACCATAAGACAATTATTCTTACAAAACCACAATCATCTACTAATACCTCCCCCTTATTACCATCTTAATATCGCAAAACTATTGCAAGGAATCAAATTTATCATGTTCAATGATCTACATGAAAGTTTTTATTATATCCCTCTTGAATACCTATCATATCAGGACCAAATTCATAACCCGTGCATATTACCATTGCTATCATGAGACTCTCTCAAAGATATAAGTGAAGCATGAGAGTGCAACTATTTCTTTAAAATATAACCACCACCGTGCTCTAAAAGATAAGAGTGAAGCACTAGAGCAACTGCCTAGCTCAAAAGATATAAGTGAAGCACATAGAGTATTCTAACAAATCACGACTAATGTGTGTCCCTCTCAAAAAGGTGTGTTCAGCAAAGATGATTGTGACAAACTAAAAAGCAAACAGAAGCAAACAAACTATATCACAAGACGCTCCAAGTAAAATACATATCATGTGATGAATAAAAATATAGCTCCAAGTGAGTTACCGATAGATTGTAGACGAAAGAGGGGATGCCATCCGGGGCATCCCCAAGCTTAGACGCTTGATTCTTCCTTGAATATTACCTTGGGGTGCCTTGGGAATCCCCAAGCTTAGGCTCTTGCCACTCCTTATTCCTTTATCCATCGTAGTCTCACCCAAAACTTGAAAACTTCAGCACACAAAACTCAACAGAAACCTCGTGAGATCCGTTAGTATAACAAGCAAATCTTAAACTTTAGGTACTGTTATAAATTGATTCATATTTAATATTGGCATAATGCTACTGTACTCCAACTTCTCCATGACTCATACCCCCCGATACGATCCATAGATTCATCAAAATAAGCAAACTATGCAATAAAAACAGAATCTGTCTAAAACAGAATAGTCTGTAAAGATCTGAATTATGGTCATACTTCTGTAACTCCAAAAATTCTGAATAATTAGGAAAACGTGGGAAATTCATATATCAATACTGTGTAAAAAATTCAGAAGGTTCTGACACTCCGGCGAAAAGTAGAAATTCTAGCACTGGAGGCAAAAGTTTCTGTTTTCAAACCGCATCTATCATACTATCTTCCAAATCATCCCAAAGGCATTACTTGGCACAAACACTAATTAAAACATAAAAACACAATCATAATAGAATCTATAATAATGCAAACACTCAAAAACAAAAGGAAAAGTTTATTGGGTTGTCTCCCAACAAGCTCTTTCTTTATAGCCATTAAGATAGGGTTGAGATTTCAATGATGCTCTCATGAAAGATAATAATTGAAGCACAAAAAGAGCATCATAAAACATGTAACAAACACATTTAAGTCTAACATACTTCCTATGCATAGGAATTTTATAAACAAACAAATTATCAAGACAAGCAATATCTAGCATATGCAAATAGGAAGAATGGAGCATTAACATAACGAGAGGCAATTTAGTAACATGAAGATTTCTACAACCATATTTTCCTCTCTCATAATAATTACATGTAGGATCATAATCAAATTCAACTATATAGCTATCATATAAAATATTCTCTTCATGATCCACATGCATAAAAGTTTTATAATCTTCCAAAATAGTGGGATTAACATCAACTAAAGTCATGACCTCTCCAAACCCACTTTCATAAAAAAAATTCATAAGATTGAACACTCTCCGAATATGTGGGATTCTTTTTACTTAAAGTTGACACCCTTCCAAACCCACTTTCAATATTATTGCAAACATTATTTTCAATATCATATTCATCATGAGGCTCAAATAAATTTTCAAGATCATAAGAAGCATCACCCCAATCATGATCATTACAATAAGTAGTGGATATAACAAAATCATCATCCCCAAGGTTGTAGATTTCCATATCATTAGCACAATTGACATTAATAGAATTTATAACAACATCATTGCAATCATGCCTTTCATTCAAGGAGCTATCAAGTATGGGTGCTATATCAATAATTTCATTTTTAACATAAGAAACTATAGCAAGTTCATCTCTATAAGCATCATTAATATTGGCATCATGGCCATATGAATAGCAAGCATCACATTCATCAAGAGGGGATATTTCAATCGAATCAACGGAATCAGAATTATCTATGGATTCCTGCATATCATTATTTTCTTCCAAAGTAGCAGACATTCTTTCAATAAATTCACTAACATAGGCATTAGGAGCATAGTTTTCATAGCAATATTTAAGTATGTCAAAATTTTCAGATTTGTAGAGAGTAATATCGTACTTTTCAATCAAAGAAGCAACTTCATAAGCACCCTTAAAAGCAACAAATTCTTCAATTTATTCGATATCATAGTAACTATAAACACCCTTGGCATAAGAAGACTTGATTTCATTATCATTAAACTCACATAGGTAGGGAAGATGTTTTTTAGGGTTCTTAGAGCAACAAGTAAAACCATAAATTTCACATAGATTCCAAGCATAACAAAGCAAACAATTTATTTGATTCCACAAGAGTCTCCCTTTTTGAGACAAACAGTGACGCACAAAATGAGCATGCTCATCTAATGATTTTCCCTCAACTAAACTACTTGGGGTTTCAGCACGAGCACAAATGGATCGAAGATGATCCAAGTAGGAAACTTTAAGGTGATCCATAGTATCTTAAAATTTTGTTTTACTTGCTCTTCTTGAGTGTTTGACATGAAGGCAATAAAAGCAAGCAAGCAAATAAAATATTTTTGTGTTTTTGTAAAAAAATTAGAAGTGGGAGAGATGAAAACGAGAGGCAAATGCAAATAAAATTGAAATAAAGTAAATGCAAGTGATTGATAGTTTGTGCGAAGGTACTTGATAGATTTTGATGATGTCTCCCCGGCAACGGCGCCAGAAATTCTTCCTGCTACTTGTAGTCTGCGTTGGTATTTCCCCGAAGAGGAGAGGATGATGCAGTACAGTAGGGATAAGTATTTCCCTCAGTTAAGAACCAAGGTTATCAATTCAGTAGGAGAACCAAGCAAGATCCAGTGAACAGCACCTACACACAGAAAAGCAAACACTTGCACCCAACGCAAATAAGAGGGTTGTCAATCCTCTTAGCGGTTACTTGCAAGGATTATGTCTGATAGAGATAAATAGATAAACTAAAATACTAATAAAAATAAAAGTAAATAAATTGCAGCAAGGTATTTTTAGGTTTTTTATATGATAAAGATAGACCCGGGGGCCATAGTTTTCACTAGAGGCTTCTCTCGAGCACAGAAACATACGGTGGGTAAACAAATTACTGTTGGGCAATTGATAGAAAAGCAAATAATTACGACGGATTCATGGCAATGATCATGTATATAGGCATCATGTCCGAGACAAGTAGACCGACTCCTGCCTGCATCTACTACTATTACTCCACTCATCGACCGCTATCCAGCATGCATCTAGAGTATTAAGTTAATAAAAACAGAGTAACGCCTTAAGCAAGATGACATGATGTAGAGAAGAAAATTCAAGCAATATGAATAAACCCCCATCTTTTTATCCTTATTGGCAACAATACAAATATGTGTCATGTCCCCTTCTGTCACTGGGATTGAGTACCGCAAGATTGAACCCATCACAAAGCACCTCTCCCATTGCAAGATAAATCAATGTAGTAGGCCAAACCAAATCGATAGATCAGAGAGAAATACAAAGCTATATTTAATCATGCATAAAAGAGTTCAGAGAAGACTCAAATATTTCTCATGAATAATCTGATCATAAACTCACAATTCATCGGATCCCAACAAACACACCGCAAAAGAAGATTACACCGGATAGAACTCCAAGAACATCAAGGAGAACATGGTATTGAAGATCAAAGAGAGAGAAGAAGCCATCCAGCTACTAGCTATGGACCCGTAGGTCTGTGGTAAACTACTCACACATCATTGGAACGGCAGCAAGGTTGATGTAGAAGCCCTCCGTGATCGATTCCCCCTCCGACAGAGTACCGAAAAAGGCCTCCAGATGGGATCGCGGAAGAACAGAGGCTTGCGGCGGCGGAAAGGTTTTCTCTTCTAGCTCTCTGATGGTTTCTGAATATTTGTGAATTTATAGGAGTGGAATTAGGTCAAACGGGGCCACGTGGGCCCCACAAGGCGCCCCCCGGGGCCGCGCCCTATTGCCTTGTGGAGGCTTCGCGAACCTTCTGGCCTCCTCTCCAAGTGTCCAGGGCCTCTTTTGTCCAAAAAAAAATCTCCAAAAAGTATCGTGGCATTTGGACTTTGTTTGGTACTGATTCTCTGAAAAGCCAAAAACAAGCAGAAAACAGCAACTGGCACTAGGTTAATAGGTCAGTCCCAAAAAATGATATATAATTGCATATAATTGCATATAAAAGCATCCAAGATTGATACTATAATAGCATGGAACAATAAAAAATTATATATACGTTGGAGACGTATCAGCCTTGACGGCTCGTTAATCATCTCATACAAGGCGAAGTGTAACACAACATCACATGTAATCTTACATAAATGAAAATGTATTTTGACAAAGAGTTGTGAAATACTTAGCTTTATTTCACATATGCACAGGGTCTGCGCTTGGCTTTGTACAAAGGGTTACATGTCTTGCCGACATGGCTTGTACAAAAGGTGTTGCCGGGAGGTCCGGCAACTGCGCCTTATGGATAGAACTTGTGAAGATGCTCAATGTTCCATGAGTTCTGCACTGGGGTGCCATCTTCGGTCTCCAGACGGACCACGCCGGGTCTGGTGACTCGCACTTCCCGATAAGGGCCTTCCCACTTTGGCGTCAACTTGTTTGATTTCTTGGCGGACTAGATGCACCGAAGAACAAGGTCACCTTCCTCAAGGCTCCGGGCATGAACTTTGCGGCTATGGTAGCGGCGCAAAGCTTGCTGGCAGCGTGCAGCTCGCACAGCAGCTCGAAGACGATCTTCCTCAAGGAACGTGGCATCATCTTGCCGCAGCTGCTCTTGCTCTGCCTCATCATAGGCAAGCACTCGAGGTGACCCGTACATGAGTTCCGTGGGAAGCACCTCCTCTGCACCATAGACTATGGAGAAGGGTGTCTGGCCGGTGGCTCGATTTGGTGTCGTCCTGAGTGACCAAAGAACTGCCGGCAACTCATCAATCCAGCGCCTTCGACATTTGCGCAGCTTGTCGAAAGTTCTTGTCTTGAGGCCTCGCAGCACTTCAGCATTTGCCCTCTCTGCTTGGCCGTTGCTTCTCGGGTGAGAAACAGACGCAAAACAAATCTTGCTTCCAAGGTCTTGGATGTACTACATGAAGGTGCGGCTCGTGAACTGTGTGTCGTTGTCGATGATGACCCTATTGGAAACACCAAAATGGCAAACTAATCCTTTGAAGAACTTGATGGCTGACTGTGCTATTACCTTTCTCACTGGCTCTACTTCAGGCCACTTTGTGAACTTGTCGATTGCAACGTACAAGACCTCCAAGCCCCCGGTAGCACGGGGAAAGGGACCCAAAATATTGAGCCCCCAGACCGAAAAGGGCCAGGAGAGAGGGATTGTTTGAAGGGCTTGAGCTGGCTGATGTATATTCTTTGAATGAAACTGGCGCACTTCACACTTGGTTACTAGCGCAGTTGCATCCTGGAAAGCAGTGGGCCAATAGAAGCCTTGCCGGAAAGCTTTGCCAACAAGAGCCCTTGATCCTATGTGAGAGCCACACATGCCTCCATGTATCTCCGCCAACACCTTCAGTCCATCTTCCCGGCAAATGCATTTCAATTTGACCCCATTCGGCCTTTTTCTGTATAAGTTATTGTCAACAAATTGATACATACTTGACTGGCGGGCTACTTTTTCAGCTTCTTCTTGATCATCGGGAAGTTCTCCTGTCTGAAGGAAAAGGATGATCTGCTATGCCCATGCCGGAGCTTGCGGCTCGACGACAAGGACTAAAGGCATCTCTTCGGCTGCGGGAGCGCTTGTCTCGACGGCAAGAACTTGGAGTTCTGCTTGAGGCCGCTGCTCACCGGCAAGCGCAGTTTTGTCTCCGGCAACTTCCTTGTCGGCGGCTTCTGGGAGCTCTGCCGAAAAGTACTTGCCGGTGTTCAACTTTCTCCTTTTGTTCGACTGCATTGATGGTGTGACAGAAGGTTGAGTCAAATGGAGCACAAAAGTTCCTGGTTCCACATGCAACTTTTGGGCAGCGCACTTTGACAGATGATCAGCAATGCCGTTTTTTGCACGAGGGATGTGCTCTGTTTGCAATCCATCAAAGTGTTCTTCCAATTTCCTTACTTCTTCCACATAAGCTTCCATCAATGGGCTCTGATAATCCTTATTAACTTGCTTCACAACAAGCTGCGAGTCACCGCGGATGATCAACTTTCTGATTCTAAGGTCTACCGCGATCCTGAGACCAGCAAGGAGCCCTTCGTACTCAGCAGTGTTGGTTGTAGCTTTCTCCCTGGGAAAGTGCATCTGTACCACGTACTTGAGGTGCTCTCCGGTGGGTGCGACAAGCAGCACTCCGGCACCGGCGCCTTGCAGCGAGAAGGCACCGTCAAAATACATGATCCATTCTTTGGCTGCTTCTTTGCCGCGAAGAGAAGTTTCTTGAATTTCTTCGTCTTGCGTTGGTGTCCATTCTACAATGAATTCCGCCAAGGCTCTGCTCTGAATGGTTGAAGTACTTTCAAACTTGAGTGCAAAGCTTGACAACTCCAACGCCCACTCCACTATCCTGCCAGTGGCATCTAGATTTCTCAAAATACGTTGCAACGGAAAGCGAGTGACGACAGTAATCTCATGTGCTTGGAAGTAATGGCACAGCTTTCTCGAGGCCATGAGAAGGCCGAAAAGCAATTTCTGCACACCAGAGTACCTTGACCTAGCTCCTTGAAGAAGGGAACTATCAAAGTAAACTGGGCGCTGCACCATTTTCTTCTTCGGCACTACTTGCTGGTTTTCATCATTTGCTTGCGCTGATTCTAACTTGTCGGCATCAGACTTTGCCGGTGAAGATTCTGACTTGTCGCTTGACGGGCTTGTTACTGCTGCTTCTTCGTCGTCAGCTTCTCTCTGCCACTAATGCAGCACTGACCACTTGATTTGTTGCCTTCAAGTACAGCAGCAACGACTCTTGTGGCTTAGGCGCAACTAGCGTTGGCGGAGAAGAGAGGTACTTCTTCAAATCTTGCAGCGCGGCCTCTGCTTCTGGAGTCCATTTCATTGGACCTACCTTTTTCAAAATCTTGAAAAATGACAAGGCGTGCTCAGCAGACTTGGAGATGAACTTGTTTAATGCAGCTACACAGCCGGCAAGACGCCGCACATCCTTGACGTGCTTTGGTGCGTTAGTTTGCTCAATGGCTTTGATCTTGTCGGGATTGGCTTCAATTCCTCGCTGAGATACAAAGAACCCGAGAAGTTTGCCGGATGGAACGCCAAACACACACTTCTCGGGGTTGAGCTTCAAATTGATCTTGCGCAAATTTGCAAATGTCTCTTCTAAGTCTTGAATGAGGGTTCATTTCTCCTTGGTTTTGACCACTATATCATCCATATATGCTTCCACGTTCCTATGTAGCTGGGGCTCAAAACCAATCTAGACTGCTCTTGCAAATGTTGAACCAGCACTCTTCAATCCGAAAGGCATATGCACGAAGCAGTATGTGCCACATGGAGTGATGAATGCGGTTTTCTCCTCATCCTCCTTGGCCATGAAAATCTGATGGTAACTAGAATATGCATCAAGGAAGGAAAGTAAATCACAACCGGCAGTAGAGTCAACAATTTGATCGATGCGCGGCAAAGGGAAAGGGTCCTTTGAACATGTTTTGTTGATATCAGTGTAATCAATACAAAGTCTCCACTTCGCATTCGCTTTGCGTACTACAACTGGATTCGCCAACCATGTTGGATGTAGCACTCCCCTTACTAAACCTATCACTTCTAACTTTTTTATTTCCTCGGCAATGAACTATTGCCGCTCCAAAGCTTGCTTCTTGACCTTCTGCTTGACGGGTCGCACATGGGGATAGACAACAAGGTGGTGTTCGATTACCTCCCTGGGAACGCCGGGGATGTCAGATGGTTGCCATGCAAACACATCGACATTCGCCCGCAGGAAGGCAACGAGCGCGCTTTCCTATTTGCTATCGAGAGTGGAACTAACGGTGAAGGTACCGCCAGTGCCGTCCTCCTTTACAGGCACCTTCTTGGTTGCTAGTGGAGTAGCTTTGGATTTCTTGCTTTTGCTGGTAGAGCTCTCCGGCACGTCATCGACGGGTGCGCAGCACTCCGAAGGGGTGCGCTTCCCGGAAGCCTTGTTGGAGGTCTTGCCAGTCTTCTTGCTCTTCTTCTTGTCAGCAGGAGCAGGTGCCTTGGCGGCAGTTGCTACAACAGCTTCTCTGTAAAGCTTGATGACTGCATCTTTCTTATCGGAGTTGATGGTGATGACACCCATTGGCCCTGGTATTTTGAGTGTGTCGTAGGCATAATGTGATGCTGCCATGAACTTTGCCAAGGCAGGGCGACCCAGAATTGCATTATATGGCAAGGGAATCTTAACCACATCAAAGACAATCTTCTCTATTCTATAATTCAATTCCCCGCCAAACGTCACCGGCAGAGTGATTTTTCCCTTAGGTTGGCTTCTTCCTGGATTGACCCCTTGAAATGTTCCCGTTTACTTGAGATCTTCATCAGGAATCTACAGCCTATTGATCACATCTGGTGAGATCAAGTTCAGGCCGGCCCCACCGTCAACCAGCATCTTCGTGACCTTGAGGTTGCGTATCGTTGGTGAAACCAACAACGGTAAACACCCGACCGCAGTTGTGCGATCAGGGTGATTGCCACTTGTAGTCTGCGTTGGTATTTCCCCGAAGAGGAGAGGATGACGTAGTACAGTAGAGATAAGTATTTCCCTCGGTTAAGAACCAAAGTTACCAATCCAATAGGAGAACCAAGCAAAATTCCGTTAAGCGCACCTGCACACACAAGAGCAAACACTTGCACCCAACGCAAATAAGAGGGTTGTCAATCCACTTAGCGGTTATTTGCAAGGATTAAATCTTATAGAGGTAAATAGATAAACTAAAATAGTAACTAAAATAAAAGTAAATAAATTGCAGCAAGGTATTTTTAGGTTTTTTATATATGATAAAGTAGACCCGGGGGCCATAGTTTTCACTAGAGGCTTCTCTTGAACACATAGCATACGGTGGGTAAACAAATTACTGTTGGGCAATTGATAGAAAAGCAAATAATTATGACGGATTCATGGCAATGATCATGTATATAGGCATCACGTGCGAGACAAGTAGACCGACTCCTGCCTACATCTACTACTATTACTCCACCCATCGACCGCTATCCAGCATGCATCTAGGGTATTAAGCATGAAACAGAGTAACGCCTTAAGCAAGATGACATGATGTAGACAAAGTAAACTCAAGCAATATGATTAAACCCCATCTTTTTATCCTTAATGGCAACAATACAAATACGTGTCATGTCCCCTTCTGTCACTAGGATTGAGCACCGCAAGATTGAACCCATCACAAAGCACCTCTCCCATTGCAAGACAAATCAATCTAGTAGGCCAAACTAAATCGATAGATCGGAGAGAAATACAAAGCTATAATAATCATGCATAAAAGAGTTCAGAGAAGACTCAAATATTTCTCATGAATAATCTGATCATAAACTCACAATTCATCGGATCCCAACAAACTCACCGCAAAAGAAGATTACATCGCATAGAACTCCAAGAACATCGAGGAGAACATGGTATTGAAGATCAAAGAGAGAGAAGAAGCCATCTAGCTACTTGTTATGGACCCGTAGGTCTGTGGTAAACTACTCACACATCATCGGAAGGGCAACAAGGTTGATGAAGAAGCCCTCCGTGATCGATTCCCCCTCCGGCAGAGTACCGGAAAAGGCCTCCAGATGGGATCGCGGAAGAATAGAGGCTTGCAGCGGCGGAAAGGTTTTCTCTTCTGTCTCCCTGTTGGTTTTGGAATATTTGGGAATTTATAGTGTTGGAATTAGGTCAAGAGGTGCCATGAGGGGCCCACAAGCCTGGGGGGCGTGCCCTCCAACCCAAGGCGCGCCCTCCAGGCTTGTCGCCTCCTCTTGGCTCTTCTGGTCTTCTCCCGAAGCTTCGTGGGTCTCTTCTGGTCCAGAAAAAATTAATCCAAAGTTTTTTTCTCGTTTGAACACTTTTTGATAATGATTTTCTGAAAAGACAAAAACAAGCAGAAAATAGCAACTGGCACTGGGCACTGGGTTAATAGGTTAGTCCCAAAAAATGATATATAATGGCATATAATTGCATATAAAACATCCAAGATTGATACTACAATAGCATGGAACAATCAAAAATTGTAGATACGTTGGAGACGTATCAAGCATCCCCAAGCTTAATTCCTGCTCATCCTCGAGTAGGTAAATGATAAAAACAGAAATTTTGATGTGGAATGCTACCTATCATGTTTCATCATGTAATCTCTCTCTTACGGTATGAATAATAAGATCCGAATGATTCAAAGAAATAGTCCATAATTTGATATAAAGACATCAATACTCAGGCATACTAATAAACAATCATGACTTTCAAAATGAAAATGCTAAAGAACGTTATCCCTACAAAATCATATAATCCTGTCTTGCTCCATCTTCTTAACACAAAATATTTATCATGCACAACCCCGGTTTTAGCCAAGAAATTGGTTCATACTTTTTAACGCGCTTCAGCTTTTTCAACTCCCACGCAATACATGAGCGCAAGCCTTGGATATATCACTATGGGTGGAATAGAGTGTGATGGTAGAGATCAATAAGGGGAAGTCAATAATAAGAAGATAGTCTCACATCAACGAGGCTAATCAACGGGCTATGGAGATGCCCATCAATTGATGTTAATGCGAGGAGTAGGGATTGCCATGCAACGGATGCACTAAGAGCTATAAGTGTATGAAATCTCAACATGAAAACTAAGTGGGTGTGCATCCAACTTGCTTGCTCATGAAAACCTCGGGCATTTAAGGAAGCCCATCATCGGAATATAGAAGCCAAGTTCTATAATGAAAAATTCCCACTAGTATATGAAAGTGACAAAATAGGAGACTCTCTATATGAAAAACATGGTGCTACGATGACGCACAAGTGTGGAAAAGGATAGTAACATTGCCCCTTCTCTATTTTTCTCTAATTTTTTTTCATGGCTCTTTTTGGCCTCCCTTTTTTTCTTTTTTTTTCGTCCGGAGTCTCATCCCGACTTGTGGGGGAATCATGGTCTCCATCATCCTTTCCTCACTGGGACAATGCTCTAATAATGATGATCATCACACTTTTATTTACTTACAACTCAATATTACAACTCGATACTAGAACAAATGACTCTATATGAATGTCTCTGGCAGTGTACGAGGATGTGCAATGATGCTAGCGTAACATGTATAAAAATGATGAACGGTGGATGAGCCACAAATACTATGTCAGCTATATGATCATGCAAAGCAATATGACAATGATGATGTGTGTCATAAAAATGGAACGGTGGAAGTTGCATGGCAATATATCTCGGAATGGCTATGGAAATACCATGATAGGTAGGTATGGTGGTTGTTTTGAGGAAGATATAAAAAGGCTTATGTGTGATAGAGCGTATCATATCCCGGGGTTTGGATGCACCGCCGAAGTTTGCTCCAACTCTCGATGTGAGAAAGGGCAATGCACGGTACCGAAGAGGCTAGCAAATTGCGGAAAGGTGAGAGTGCGTATAATCCATGGACTCACATTAGTCATAAAGAACTCACATACTTGTTGTGAAAGTTTATTAGCCCTCGAAGCAAAGTACTATTACGCATGCCCCTAGGGGGGAGGTTGGTAGGAGTTAACCATCGCACGCCCCCGACAGCCACACAGAGGAAGACAATCAATAATAAATCATGCTCCAACTTCATAGCATAACGACAGATCATACGTGCATGCTTCGGGAATCACAAAACTTAACACCAATATTCTTACTAAACCACAATTATCTACTAATACTTCCCACATATTACCATCTTAATATCGCAAAACTATTGCAAGGAATCAAACTTATCATATTCAGTGATCTACATGAAAGTTTTTATTATATCCTTCTTGAATACCTATCATATCAGGACCAAATTCATAACCCGTGCATATTACCATTGCTAATCATGAGACTCTCAAGAAGATATATGTGAAGCATGAGAGTGCAACTATTTATTTAAAATATAACCACCGCCGTGCTCTAAAAGATATAAGTGAAGCACTAGAGCAACTGCCTAGCTCAAAAGATATAAGTGAAGCACAAAGAGTATTCTAACAAATCACGAATAATGTGTGGTCCTCTCAAAAAGGTGTGTTCAGCAAAGATGATTGTGACAAAATAAAAAGCAAACAAAAGCAAACAAACTATATCACAAGACGCTCCAAGTAAAACACATATCATGTGATGAATAAAAATATAGCTCCAAGTAAGTTACCGATAGATTGTAGACGAAAGAGGGGATGCCTTCCGGGGCATCCCCAAGCTTAGACGCTTGAGTCTTCCTTGAATATCACATTGTGGTTCCTTGGGCATCCCCAAGCTTAGGCTCTTGCCACTCCTTATTCCTTTATCCATCGTAGTGTCACCCAAAACTTGAAAACTTCAGCACACAAAACTCAACAGAAATCTCGTGAGATCCGTTAGTATAACAAACAAATCTTAAACTTTAGGTACTGTTGTAAATTGATTCATATTTAATAGTGGAATAATGCTACTATACTCCAACTTCTCCATGACTCATACCCCCCGATACGATCCATAGATTCATCAAAATAAGCAAACTATGCAACAAAAACAGAATCTGTCTAAAATAGAACAGTCTGTAAAGATCTGAATTAACGTCATACTACTGTAACTCCAAAAATTCTGAAAATTTAGGAAAACGTGGTAAATTCATATATAAATATTGTGTAAAAAATTCAGATGGTTCTGACGCTCAAACGAAAAACCAAAATTCCAGCACTGGAAGAAAAAAAAATCTGTTTTCAAACAGCATCAATTATACTATCATCAACATCATCCCGAAGGCATTACTTGGCACAAACACTAATTAAAACATAAAAACACAATCATAACAGAGGCTACAATTGTGTAAACACTCAATAACAGAAGGTAAAAACAAAATTTTATTTTATTCATTGGGTTGCCTCCCAACAAGCGCTATTGTTTTATGCCCTTAGCTAGGCATAATGCATAGTTTCAAGTGTTATCATCCTTCATCCCCATGTCCTTTTTGATTAAATCTTCCAAAAAATTTATCATTAATTCTCTACTCTCATGCTCTTATTTTCTAGTGGGTGAGCTTAGGTAATTGAAGGGGCTTTGATTAGTAACTTTAACATTCATAACTTCAAACTCAGGATCATCACCATAAACGTCCTCATATAGAGCATGTATATCATCATCAATAGGATCTCTAGACGTACCCTCAAACCATTCTTCACTAAATCCCTCATCAATTCCTTTAGTAACCCACTCAAATTTATCACAAGCATGGTGGTAAATAGTTTTAATTATTTCGGCGTATGGAACTCTCCTTCTAATATTTTTACCATAAGCAAAGTAATCTAGATTCCAACCTACGAATAGTATCTTTATCATGAAGAATCTCTTCTATAGGAGGATGCTCAAAATTAATTTTGTAAAAGGAAAAAATATCCCTAGCTTCTCGGATTATATAATCAAATTCATGCATAAGGATTATAGTGGCAATTTTCTTAGCCCTAGGATCATGGATGTTGGGAAGTTCATAAAATATCTTTTGTAAGGCGGGGTGGATATGTAAAAAATTTCTTTCTAATTTAACCACAAGCATGGCAATGGCATCCACATAAAAATTTGTTTTATCAAGAATAGATCCACTAATTATTGGTATAACTCCTGTGCAATTAAAGAATTCCTGAATAATGTTTTCCCAATAATATTACCACTTCCCACCTGATAAACTTTAGTCTTAAAATTAGTGGGGGGCTTAGTCTCCGTAGGGTCATGATTAAGATCAAAAGAGTGTGTTTTCTCCCCAAGAGATTCACTACCAGTATCCTCGCTAGCACTTTCAACCACAACTTCGTCAAATTCAGGCATGATAACAATTTCAAGCAAAGCAAGCAAACTAGCAAACAAGAAAATAAAAATATTTTTGTGTTTTTGAAAAAAAAAATTAGAATTGAGGGAGATGAAAACTAGAGGAAAATGCAAATAAAAGGCAAATAAAATAAATGCAAGTGAATGATAATTTATGCGAAGGTACTTGGTAATTTTGATGATGTCTCCCCGGCAACGGCGCCAGAAATTCTTCCTGCTACTTGTAGTCTGCATTGGTATTTCCCTGAAGAGGAGAGGATGATGTAGTACAGTAGAGATAAGTATTTCCCTCAGTTAAGAACCAAGGTTATCAATCCAGTAGGAGAACCAAGCAAAATTCCGTTAAGCGCACCTGCACACACAAGAGCAAACACTTGCACCCAACGCAAATAAGAGGGTTGTCAATCCTCTTAGCGGTTATTTGCAAGGATTAAATCTTATAGAGGTAAATAGATTAACTAAAATACTAACTAAAATAAAAGTAAATAAATTGCAGCAAAGTATTTTTAGGTTTTTTATATATGATAAAGTAGACCCGGGGGCCATAGTTTTCACTAGAGGCTTCTCTCTCGAACACATAGCATACGGTGGGTAAACAAATTACTGTTGGGCAATTGATAGAAAAGCAAATAATTATGATGGATTCATGGCAATGATCATGTATATAGGCATCACGTCCGAGACAAGTAGACCGACTCCTGCCTGCATCTACTACTATTACTCCACCCATCGACCGCTATCCAGCATGCATCTAGGGTATTAAGTATGAAACAGAGTAACGCCTTAAGCAAGAAGACATGATGTAGACAAAGTAAACTCAAGCAATATGATTAAACCCCATCTTTTTATCCTTAATGGCAACAATACAAATACGTGTCATGTCGCCTTCTGTCACTGGGATTGAGCACCGCAAGATTGAACCCATCACAAAGGACCTCTCCCATTGCAAGACAAATCAATCTAGTAGGCCAAGCTAAATCGATAGATCGGAGAGAAATACAAAGCTATAATAATCATGCATAAAAGAGTTCATAGAAGACTCAAATATTTCTCATGAATAATCTGATCACAAACTCACAATTCATCGGATCCCAACAAACTCACCGCAAAAGAAGATTACATCGGATAGAACTCCAAGAACATCGAGGAGAACATGGTATTGAAGATCAAAGAGACAGAAGAAGCCATCTAGCTACTAGCTATGGACCCGTAGGTCTATGGTAAACTACTCACACATCATCGGCAGGGCAGCAAGGTTGATGAAAAAGCCCTCCGTGATCGATTCCCCCTCCGGCAGAGTACCAGAAAAGGCCTCCAGATGGGATCACGGAAGAACAAAGGCTTGCGGCAGCGGAAAGGTTTTCTCTTCTGTCTCCATGTTGATTTTGGAATATTTGGCAATTGATAGCGCTGGAATTAGGTCAACAGGTGCCACGAGGGGCCCACAAGCCTAGGGGGCGCGCCCTACCCCCTTAGGGCGCGTCCTCCAGGCTTTTCGCCTCCTCGTGGCTCTTCTGGTCTTCTCCCGAAGCTTTGTGGGTCTCTTCTGGTCCAGAAAAAATTAATCCAAAGTTTTTTTCTCGTTTGGACACTTTTTGATAATGATTTTCTGAAAAGGCAAAGACAAGCAGAAAACAGCAACTGGCACTGGGCACTGGGTTAATAGGTTAGTCCCAAAAAAATGATATATAATGGCATATAATTGCATATAAAACATCCAAGATTGATACTATAATAACATGGAACAATAAAAAATTATAGATACGTTGGAGACGTATTAGTGATCCTCAGCATCGAAAATGATGGGCATGTGGGACCACTTGAGTGGTTTCTCAGCACCTACTGTCTGTTCTGCCGCATTGACTTCATGCGCCCACTACTTGAGTTGTCGGTGGGAGGAGTGCAAAGATGCACCTCTGTCAATGCACATGGCTTTTGTTGCTTTCTGGAATTCCAGTTCACTGGACTCATCTTCATCATCGTCATCATCCTCTTTCTTGTCACGGCCTCGAGCAGGTTTCTCCTTCTGCTGCTTAGCCTTGCCGCGGCGGCCTCCTTGGCCACCATGGCCCCTCTTGCCGGATCCTCCAGCACCGTCTTGGCCTTTCTCCTTGTCGTGCTTTTCATATTCAGCTTTCTGCTTTTCGGCAAGTGGTTCAACCTGCCGGCACTCCTGGAGGTCATGGCCCTTGGTGCGGTGAATCTTGCAATATGGCCCGTCGGTCCTGCCGGCCTTCTCGCCTGCCGCGGCTTCCTGGCAATCAGCGCACGCAGCAGCTTCCTTGCCGGAGCCTTCTGTCTTGGCTTTCTTGGCGGCGTTGGCATTGCTGGAGCCCTCAACGGCCATCACTGTCTTGACCTTGAACTTCCTGTTGCGCTTTCGGCCCTTTTTCTTCGGGGTGGTGGCATCGTCATCCTCTGAGTCAACTTCAGCACTAGCATCCTCCCCAGAAAGTCTCCTCCCTTCTTCAGCACGCGCACACTTGTGCGCCAATGCATACAGCTCGTTGATGGTCTTCGGTAGCCAGATATTCATCCTCTCCCACATCCTACGATTGTGCACATTCGTGTGAAAGGCAGCAATCACAGCCGCGGGGTGCACATCAGGAATGTTGCGGTGCACACGACTGAATCTCTGTATATACTTCCGCAAAGACTCGCCATCTCTTTGTGGGATTACATGCAGATCAATGGGTTGACCAGGAACCTTGTGGCCTCTGGTGAAAGCACCAATGAACTCATTGCACAAATGAGACCATGAAGAAATGGAGCCCTCCGGCAAGTTCATCAGCCAAGATCTCACATTGGGTTTGAGCACCAATGGAAAATAGTTGGTGAGAATCTTTTCATCCCGTCCCCCGGCAGCTTGTACGGCGATCGTGTAGATGCCTAAGAACTCTGCCGGGTTGAGCTTGCCGTCGTATTTCTTCGGCAACTCTAGCTTGAAGGCCCGGGTTGACGGCCAGCAGACTTGCCGCAGCTCGCGAGTGAAAGCTGGACATCCAACCTCGTAAGGTAGATACCCGCCAACCTCGGGCGCAGGCTCATCAATGACCGGACCATTGCGTGTGTCAGATTGACGGCGCGCTTCCCGGTGCCATTCAATGGTAGTGCGGGCATCTTCTACCCATCTATCACGCAACACTTGACGCTGATCCTGCCGCGCTCATGGATCCGAAGAAGCCATCGACATCTCATCGGGCTCGACGGATCGGTGAGTTTGTCGCGGTTGTTACCGTGGAGGCAATTGCACCGTTGGTGCAGCATCTCCAACGCAGCCACCGTCTCGGGCCGCTGGAGCTGTAGTCGGTCGGTGTGAAGCTCCGGCCGCTGCGAATTGCTGGCTTCAGCAAATCCAATGAGGCTCTAGATGGTAGCTCTCCACTCATCCACCTTGTCTGCAGCCGGAGGAAAGTTCAACAGCATCTGTGCCCGCGCCATGGCTAGCATGGCCAGGAGCGAAGCGCGAGACATCGCGCGACTCCTGGCTAAACCAGAAGGAACTCTATCCCGTGCTTGCTGCTGCGGCGCATGTTCGCCGGCATGCTGACGCGGTTGCGATGGTGGCGCCTGAAGATCTTGCGGTTGATCTACAGGCGTCTTGCCATGTGGTCGTCGTCGTCCAGAACCACCAGCGCCGTTTGGAGTCGCGGTGTGTGCCCCGACATGGCATCCTTAGATGCTACAGCAGCTGGATCTTGGCTTGCGCCGGTTCGAACGGTGTTGCTCCGGTGGCTACGCTCACCAAAGTGTTGAGGAGGCGGAAGTTGGCCATCCGCGCCACCTGCACCGTTGTGGCTTTGCTCACCGGAACGGTGAGGAAGCTGGTTCCCCGCGTTGTGCGCTCCGCCTGCTCCACCCGTGTTGGCTATGCCGCCTGCACCGCCTACACCGATCGCGTTCGCCGCGCCACCCGCACCGGCTGCACCACCTGTGCCGCCTGTGGGCGCCTGCGACGGAAGCTTGGAAGTCGATGGAGCTGTTGTGGTTGCGCCCTTCTTCTTGGGCTCCATCGAAGATGATGAAGATGAAACTGACGCGCAAACTACTGAATCAGGTTCGCGCAAGTGATCCCCCTGCCTGGCACGCCAAAGATGTCGCGCGTATGACCATCTATGGGACCATCTGGCCCCTTTGCGGTTCTACTAGGGAGATGCGCAAGCACAAAGAGCAGAATCAGCAATCAACGCAAAGATTTTACCCAGGTTCGGGCCACCGTGAGGTGTAAAACCCTACTCCTGCTTTGTTGTATTGGATGTGTTTGAGCTCAAGTACAAGGAGCGCAACTTGCCGGCAAGGTTGAGGAAGTGCAGCTATGCATGTAGAATGAGCAAAGTGTCGACCCTTGTAAAGGTTGCCCTGGCCCTCCTTTTGTAGATCAAGGGGTAACCATAGTGGCAAAATAGTCTTTACATGTTGATTAGATAGCCAACAATGCTAGCATACCTAACTCTGCAGGTTTAGGACAAACGCAATAAATGCGCTGTTAGGTGTCATGTGGAGAGGGAGCCCCGGCAAGGTTTCTGCACCACTCGCCCAGCTACCTCCTATAATCTGGACACACCTCCTGGACGGGTGTCATTAAAGTTAATCCTCCTTCTAGCATGCTGACGCGTGCCCCGACAAGTCTCACCAAAACGCCTGCCCGCTCGACACCTCATCGATTTGTGACTAGCTGCCCGATGAGGTGGAGCGAGGACGGGTCAGCAAAGGCTTGCCGGTACGGAGCTTGCTGGGCCTTCAAGTCTTGCCGGCAAGTGCTGCCTCCATCTTCGGTTCTAGCTGAGTACTTCTTGATGGCATGGCTCGATATCTTCTCCATGGTTTAGCAACCAAGTCTTGAATCCTGATGTTGGTATTCTCCCGGCAAGCCCTGGCCATTAGGAATGCTACCACTGTCTGCGCATAAGTCAGGGTATAAAATACCCATGTTTTATACACGGACACATGGCTATCGCAAAAGCTTGGACGCATTGTCCCAGATCCTCGGCATGCACCATGGCCCAATCAGAGGCCTTATCATGGGCAAGTTCCGTTCCAATGGCAAGGACCAAGCCAAGCTTGACGAGTGGTTCCTATCCCCCACCCTAGATCAGCTCGAGGAGCTCAATTTTAATGATGGACATATGCGCTCGCTGCCACCGTCCGCGCTCCGCCTCGCGCCCACGCTGCGCCTCGCCAGGTTCATGAACTGCCATTTCCCCCTGATTAATGACGCGCCCGCTCTTTTTCTCCCTTGACTGAAGCCCCTCGAGCTCGTTGTCGTCTGCATCCCCAAGGAGGACATGGAGCGCCTGTTCCACGACTGTACTGCGCACGAGTACCTTCGTCTTCAGGCGATCAATGGGTTGAGTAGCCTCCACATCAGCTCCATGACTCTCCGGACAATTTATGTGTGTTGTTGTTGCTGCAACAAGAGATCACATAAGGTGTATCATGATATGGTCATTGAGGATGCGCCTATACTTGAGAGATTACTTGTAGTTGATCAACAAGGTCCAACAAGAATCAGTGTCATTTCTGCACCGAAATAGATAGTGGTGGGCTACTCGTCTATCAAATTCTCCGAACTTGTTATTGGATCCATACCTGTTCAGGTACAACAGTCTCCTTCTTCTTCTCCTTCTTGAAATTAACATTTTTTTCTAATTTTGAAGATGGATATATGTTCGTCTGTCATCCAGAAAATGATTCCGACAAGCTTGACCCCGTATCTGCGCATAGTGAAGATCTTGGCACTAGAATCTATCGGCCCCGACCTCGACCAAGTTGTCAGATTCCTTAGATGCTTTCTGTCCTGGAGAAGCTATATATCGAGGTGATGCTCCTTTCCTGGTAAATGTTAACCACAAGGGAGTTCAATTTTGGTACCTTTTCCCAAGTTTACAATGACGAATGTACTATGATTTCTGAAGGAATTTTGGAGGATTTCAGTACATAGATGTTTTTTTCCTATAGTGGTTGCTTGATTCATATGGTTACAATCCATATGTATTTCTCCTTTGGATTCATCTTTACTAGTTTTCATCGGAAAATTTCCATCCACTCCAACCTCTTGTGAAGAAGCCTACGTTTTCCTAGAGTGTAATCAAACGCCCATGTTAATCATGTTGGATCAAAGATGGCATGTCACTCTATTCATGTATTTTAGAAATCCTGCAAATCAAAGAGGCCTTTAGTGTTCAAAACTGCATGTAGGCACTAATGCGTTCTCTTATTTTGCAGATACGATTAGGCACGGTAGTGGATAATGTGATACAATATAACAATCCCATCGAATACCTTGATCTCCATCTCTCAGAAATTACTTTGAACTCCTACTGAGGGACCTTACCGGAAATTATATTCGCCAGGTTCTTCGTTGTGAGAGCAAGTGTGCTAAAGGTAATGAGGTTTGCCCTACATTTATCGCGCAAAACTGAATGGTTTGCTGATCAGCGCCGGCGGCTATGGCAGAATGGAAAAGGCTCTATAGAAGCTGAATTTCATTTTGGAAGTTCGGTTAACAGAGTACTCGAAAGTCATTATGTCAAGCCCATACATGACTTGTTAGTGGCTGGTCCCTTTGCAGAAATATTGAGGTGGCGAAACTAGTTGTAATATCAGTTTGAACCTCTCATATGTTCATGTTCAGCTGATTGGCGCGGGCGTCTACAGCTACATGAGCTGAATTTCATTTCTAATATCAGTTTAAACCTTGTAAACTTCGAATTAGAGCCTTGTAATATTTCTGGAATTTGTGGTACAATCATTAAAATGACATCGTATGAGACTCGTATATTGGTATTACTATTTTGACCTTAAATGCAATGGACGATTAATATCTAGACCTTAATGGACTTGATTTTATTTACCATTCTCGAATGTGTTTCCCCTGTCGATCTCATCGCAGACGATCTATATTGCATACTCGACAGCGATCTTTGACATTATTGCACGCAGGTGCTTAGATGAGGTGCTAAGCACATTAAATAGCTTAGCAACTATACTCCCCAATGCATATGTGCTTAGCTTCTTCTAGCTAAGCTTCATTCCTTTAATGATTTAGCAACTAAAGTTCTTCATGAAGTGGTGGGCTTCTTTCATTTAAATGTTTTGCCTAGGTTCACGCGCTTGGCATTGTTTCTTCCTGGGGTTACCACACTCATCTCTCTCCTCTTAATTAACTTGCCACATCAGATTTTTCGCCTACATGGTAGGCTTAGCACATGTACAAGGTGGAGCATTGGGAGGAGCCTAAGTCATTCCACACACTTCGTTTTTACAAAGCTTTTGCCAATAAACGCCCACGATTGGCCCCTCTTCGAGCCAACGCATGGCCAAACAAGCTGGGTGGGAAGCTTGCACGGTTGCGCGCGGTAACATGCGCGGTTGCGCGGGAATAGGCTCACCAATGATACATTGGAGTCTGGTGTGCTCAAGCGTGCACTGGAATCCTCCGCCGGGAATGATGTGACTAGACGTGCTGATTATAGGCCGTTCGGCCCCCATTTATTACAGCGGACATTTAACACTCGTCTCTCTTCAACCTTTCGATCACGCCCCAATATTGCAAGAAGCACACCCACGACCACAAATACAAAGAGGGTTTCCTGGGCGGCTCCAATGGCGCTCCGAGCGGCTGCCGACGATGAGTGCCAGTTCGCTATGCATGACGTAGTGGACACCCACAGAAGGTTCACAGAGCTCTGGGTGGTGTACATCAACCACCCGATCTGGGTGGAGAACTCCATCCATGTTATGGAGCTGTTGCTTGCCGCGGACAAGTACAAAGTGGTCGGGTTCGACCTCGAGTACAGCCACGCTCATGCCAGGTATGGTCAGAAGGTCGCCATCATGCAGATGTGCGTGCGCGATCACGTCCTCGTCTACCAGTACTGCTTGGCCACAAGGCCTTGCGAGCATTTCGCCAAGTTTGTCAACAACCCCCACTACAGGTTCGCTACGGTGGGCACCACCAACAACGCAAAGGTGCTCAAGAATTCGGGCATCGCTTGCCAGAATCTTGTCGACATCCAGCTCCAATACATGATCTGGGGCAGCAAGAAGCATGAGAAGGACTCACTGGTTCACCTCGTCGAGGCCATCATCGACCCCTACTACGGAGACATGAAGGCTAAGTGCGACAAGAACAGGCTTGCCTGGCACTCGGCCTGGATGGAGAAGTGATGAGTGATATTTTTGCACTCATTTCAACCTTGTTTAAACCGAGATATTTCATTAAAAGAGAGATATTCGCTCCGATATTGTCACTAATGGCTAATAAGTGCAAGGGATTCCACAAATGCTCTCTTTGATATTTTTCCACAGGAAATGGGCTAAAAAGGGAAGAAATCACATGGGAGAAAGGAAAGGAAGGAAAATGGAGAAGAGATAAGTCACCAGGAGGCGCCAGAAGGCCGCCAGAGTCAATGACGGCGTTCCATGCGACCGCACGCGCTCGCATGAGCGGTCGTTTGGCGTGGAAACCGAGGCAGGTCGTCCACCTGAACAACTTTTATAAAGGGAACCCAGTCGAAATGTGAACAAAAGGAGCACAGCTAGAACCTCTTCATCATCTTCATCCACAAACCCTAGCCGCCGCCATTTTCATCTCCATAGCCATCTCCACCACCATAGTGCTCTCTCATCTAGTTCATACTTGTAATCATGCATCGCACAAGGTATCCATTGTAAGACATATTGCAATCAATCAATCCCAAGATGTGTTCTTCAATGTTTTCTTCTCGTTATCTGATCTCCACGTGTGAATAGATCGGTAAGGTATGGGGTGAGGCATGAGCCTTGCAATCCCAGGTATTTGGTGAAGGGATCAATGGAAGTCTTTGACATAACGTCTCGTATGTGTGAAATAAAATTGTTTCGTGAAGTGTCTCTTGTCTTGTCCACGATCTTCATCCCTGCAGGTACACAGGATCATGGAGATTGAGCACCGATGAGGCTAGGAGCAAGGGGACCATGAAGTGTTACACCGAACACCGGTGACAGTAAGGTTTAGTAGGGTAACATGGATCATAACCGTGGGGATTCATGAGGTGTAGTCATTAAACGCCAAAAGCTTTTGTCTGATATTATTATCTTAATTATCAAGGCAACCCCATGAGACGGATAGGGCCTTCGGTAGGACAACTGATTCTTGATGCAGGACTCGTGCCGGTCAAGATGTTATTTGGACACATCCCCCACTCCGATACGAAGCAAGCACCTCTTGATGGGTGACTTCCCGAGCACAAACTCATATCATTTTTTATCCCAACACCAATACATGGTTGTAAGCATTAAGACCTCATCCCTGTACCTTCTTTTTATTATAAGTGTTTGAATCACAATTTGCTTGCTGATCCGGTCAAAAGCTGGATTTGACACTTTGGCAAAAGCTTGCTAGAGACCATTGCTTCAAGGGAATCTTCCTCTCGTAGGTTCGATACCCAGGGTCACCTCTGGGGAAATAGGTGTGGGATACCCTTTCTTGTTCCAATACCGGATCAATAAAAAGGAGATATCAAGCCCTTTTTCTGGCGTCGTTGCCGGGGAGGAGTTTAGTATTCCTAATCTTTGTGTTTACAGTTTTTGTTAAAGTTAATTTTCAGTTTTTGTTTTTACTTTTTCAGTTTTAGTTTTAGTTTTATTTTGTTGCAAGTCATTTAGTTGAAAATACCAAAAAGTTACTATGGCTCTTAATCTTCGGAGTTTTGGTACTCCTAGAAACAATTTCATGCGTGAACCAATTGCACAACCTGATGTTGCAGCTGCAGAATATGAGATTAAACCAAACCTAGTTTCCATGGTTCAACGTGACCAATTTGGAGGCTCTGCTTCTGAAGATGCAGGTATGCATTTACATAATTTTACTGAATTGTGCAACATGACACGCATAAAGGATAATGACCCAGATGCTCTTAAACTTTGCTTATTGCTACTTGTAGTCTGCGTTGGTATTTCCCCGAAGAGGATAGGATGATGCAGTACAGTAGATATAAGTATTACCCTCACTTAAGAACCAAGGTTATCAATCCAGTAGGAGAACCAAGCAAAATTCCATTAAGTGCAACTCCACACACAAGAGCAAACACTTGCACCCAACGCAAATAAGAGGGTTGTCAATCCTCTTAAAGGTTATTTGCAAGGATTAAATCTTATCGAGGTAAATAGATAAACTAAAATCCTAATTAAAATAAATTGCAGCAAGGTATTTTTAGGTTTTTTATATGATAAAGATAGACCCGGGGACAATAGTTTTCAATAGAGGCTTCTCTCTCGAGCACAGAAACATACGGTGGGTAAACAAATTACTGTTGGTCAATTGATAGAAAAGCAAATAATTATGACAGATTCATGGAAATGATCATGTATATAGGCATCACGTCCGAGACAAGTAGACCCACTCCTGCCTGCATCTACTACTATTACTCCACTCATCGACCGCTATCCAGCATGCATCTAGAGTATTAAGTTAATAAAAACAGAGTAACGCCTTAAGCAAGATGACATGATGTAGAGAAGCAAATTCAAGCAATATGAATATACCCCATCTTTTTATCCTTAATGGCAACAATACAAATACGTGTCATGTCCCCTTCTGTCACTGGGATTGAGCACCGCAAGCTTGAACCAATCACAAAGCACCTCTCCCATTGCAAGATAAATCAATCTAGTAGGCCAAACCAAATCTGTGAGCTTGAACTAACGCCTTAAGCAAGATCTATTTAAAAGCCATACTTCTAGGAAAACGTGGGAAATTCATATACCAATACTGTGTAAAAATTTCAGATTTTTCTGACACTCCAGTACAGAATTAAAATTCCATTACTGCATGCTAAACTTTCTGTTTTCCAAACAGCGTCAATCATATTATCTTCCAAATCATCCCAAAGGCATTACTTGGCACAAACACTAATTAAAACATAAAAACACAATCATAACAGAAGCTATAATCATGCAAACACTCAAAAACAGTAGGTAAAAGCAAAAATTTATTTTATTCATTGGGTTGCCTCCCAACAAGTGCTATTGTTTTATGCCCCTAGCTTGGCATAATGCATAGTTTGAAGTGTTGTCATCCTTGGTTATGACATCCTTAGGTGTGGGATTTTCAGGAGGTTTTTCAAAAACAATGGGGAACACATCATCAACCAAAATACTAGGGTTATTAAGGCTACCTTCTTCAAACCCCTCTTGGTTCCCTTTTACTATCCAAGCATACTTACGATTAATTCCATTAAAAACTTGTTGAATGATATGTATGGGAGGAACTTCCTTTTTAGTATTTCATCAAAAGTGTGGTGATCGTGAAAAACATATCACAACATATATTCCTCATTATATAAAACTTCATCAATCACAGGATTTTCTTGACTCATATTATGGAAATCAAAGATCTCTCTAGCTTCTCGCACTATGTGATCAAACTCATTCATATGGATAAGAGTAGCTATCTTTTTAGCTTTGGGGTTATTTATAACCGGCGACTCATAAAACAAACTTTGCAAGGTAGGATGAGTAAAGATAAATCTTCTTTCGAGTTTAAGAATGAGTGCGGAGATAGCCTCCCCATAACTGTTGGTTCTTTTAAGAATTGGAGTGTCATTACAAACCAAAGTTCCCGTGCAATTAAAGAACTCTTGAATAAGGTTTTTCCCTATGACATTTCCACTCCCTACTACAAAAAATTTTGAGTCTAAATTTGAGGGAATTTCTATCTTAGGAATTTTAGCATCCTCATCTTTTTCAATAACAAAATTAGACATGATGGGAACTTTAAGCAAGCAAACTAGCAAACAAACAAATAAAATATTTTTGTGTTTTTGTAAAAAAAAATTAGAAGTGGGGGAGATGAAAACGAGAGGCAAATGCAAATAAAAGGCAAATAAAGTAAATGCAAGTGAATGATAATTTGTGCGAAGGTACTTGGTAATTTTGATGATGTCTCCCCGGCAACGGCGCCAGAAATTCTTCCTGCTACTTGTAGTCTGCGTTGCTATTTCACCGAAGAGGAGAGGATGATGCAGTATAGTAGAGATAAGTATTTCCCTTAGTTAAGAACCAAGGTAATCAATCCAGTAGGAGAACCAAGCAAAATTCCATTAAGCGCACCTGCACACACAAGAGCAAACACTTGCACCCAACGCAAATAAGAGGGTTGTCAATCCTCTTACAGGTTATTTGCAAGGAATAAATCTTATCGAGGTAAATAGATAAACTAAAATACTAATTAAAATAAATTGCAGCAAGGTATTTTTAGGTTTTTATATGATAAAGATAGACCCGGGGGCCATAGTTTTCACTAGAGGCTTCTCTCTCGAGCACAGAAACATACGGTGGGTAAACAAATTACTGTTGGGCAATTGATAGAAAAGCAAATAATTATGATGGATTCATGGCAATGATCATGTATATAAGCATCACGTCCGAGACAAGTAGACCGACTCCTGCCCGCATCTACTACTATTACTCCACTCATCGACCGCTATCCAGCATGCATCTAGAGTATTAAGTTAATAAAAACAGAGTAACGCCTTAAGCAAGATGACATGATCTAGAGAAGCAAATTCAAGCAATATGAATATACCCCATCTTTTTATCCTTAATGGCAACAATACGAATACGTGTCATGTCCCCTTCTGTCTCTGGGATTGAGCACCGCAAGATTGAACCGATCACAAAGCACCTCTCCCATTGCAAGATAAATCAATCTAGTAGGCCAAACCAAATCGATAGATCGGAGAGAAATACAAAGCTATAAAAATCATGCATAAAAGAGTTCAGAGAAGACTCAAATACTTCTCATGAATAATCTGATCATAAACTCACAATTCATCGGATCCCAACAAACACACCGCAAAAGAAGGTTACATCGGATAGAACTCCAAGAACATCAAAGCGAACATTGTATTGAAGATCAAAGAGAGAGAAGAAGCCATCTAGCTACTAGCTATGGACCCATAGGTCTGTGGTAAACTACTCACACATCATCGGAAGGGCAGCAAGGTTGATGTAGAAGCCCTCCGTGATCGATTCCCCCTCCGGCAGAGTACCGGAAAAGGCCTCCAGATGGGATCGCGGAAGAATTGAGGCTTGCGACGGCAGAAAGGTTATTTCTTCTAGCTCTCTGATGGTTTCCCAATATTTGTGAATTTATAGAAGTGGAATTTGGTCAAACGGAGTCACGTGGGCCCCACAAGGCAACACGGCACCCCCCTGGGGCAATTGCCTTGTGAAGCCTCCGTGAGGCTTCTGGCCTCCTCCCGAAGCTTCCAAGGTCTCTTTTGTCCAGAAAAAAATCTCCAAAAAGTTTCATGGCATTTGGACTTCATTTGGTACTGTTTCTCTGAAAAGCCAAGAACAAGCAGAAAACAGCAACTTAAACTGGGCACTAGGTTAATAGGTTAGTCCCAAAAAAATGATATATAATTGCATATAATTGCTTATAAAAACATCCAAGATTGATACTATAATAGCATGGAACAATCAAAAATTATAGATACGTTGGAGACGTATCACTTATTTCCTTTCTCTTTGAGAGGAAAAGCTAAGGAATGGCTTTTACCTTTGCCTAAAGGCAGTATTACTTCTTGGGCTGCTTGTTGCAGTAAATTTTTATTTAAGTTTTGTCCACCTGCAAAAATTATGCAATTACGTTCTCAGATTACAGGTTTCAAGCAAGAGGAACATGAGCCACTAGCGCTTGCGTGGGATAGAATGAAAGAAGCTATAAGAAACTGCCCCAATCATGGAATGGAGGAGTGGTTAATCCTTCATATGTTTTATAATGGCTTGAATCACATGTCAAAAACTATGCTTGATACAGCTGCAGGAGGAGCAATCATGGGAAAGCCCATAGAAGATGTCAAGAAGATACTCGATGATATGCACGAGAACCATGCCCAATGGCATGTTGAGGAAACTACCACCAAGAAGGTGAATGTCATAGAAGAAAATAGCTCAAAGTTGAGAACCAAGCTAGAAGAACTTATCCTTCTAATGAAAGGTAAAGAAGAGGTAAATGTCAACGCCATCACTAATGAAGATACTAGTGATGTGAATTTTATTGCTCGTTATAGTTATAATCCCAATTGGAAAAATAATGGTTATGCTCCTAAACTTCCTTATCCAAATAATGGAGGAGCATCCAATAATTTTAATGGAGCTAATGGTAGCAATAGAAATACTCTTGAAGAAACTCTTAAAAGTTTTATTGCTAGACTGAGCAGAATGAAAATTTCAAGAATATCTTGAAGAATCATGATAACTTACTCAGTCAATTTACCGGTAAGGTTGTTGGACTAACAAATGCTGTGCAGATACTTGAAGCCAGATCCAAGAATATGGAGTCACAAGTGGCAAAGATAGCAGAGAGCCAAACCTTGATTTTGGCCAAGTTTGCAGGTAAATCGGAGCCTAACCCGGTTGAAGAAATTAAAATGGTGAGAAGCAACGAAGATTAAGATGAGGTACTTGACACAAGCCATGTGCCAGAATACAACTATACCGTTGCAGATTTTGTAAAGATGATATCCATGAAGAATCCACTACCGGAGGTAACTAACGATGAGGCATATAATGTCTTTGTTGAACAAGTTGCAGCCAAGGTACGTGAACTTGATGATGAAAGGAAAAAGTTATTCAGTAAGTTACCAGCTAAGCAAGAAGATACTTTTGAACCTACTATAGAGATTGAGATAGGACTTAATAAGTTGAGTGCTTTATGTGATCTAGGGGCAAGTGTTTCCACTATCCCCAAATCTGTTTATGATAGTCTCAATCTAGGTCCTTATGATAATACTAAGATTATATTGAATATGGCTAATTCTACTTTTACTCAGGCAGTAGGCATTCTCGGTAGACCTTTTCTAAGGACTATCACAGCTGTGATAAATGTGTTTGAGGGAAATGTTCATTTTGATTTACCATCTAAAGATCCCTTTATAAGGCATTTACCTAGGAAAAAGAAATTGAAGACCTACACAGGAGCTAGCATCATTTTGAATGCCAGAAGCTATGGTCTTGGTGTTCTGGCACCACCTTGATCACCACTACGGTCGAGCTATCCGACCAAAAACAAGCGCTTCATGGGAGGTAACCCACGCGAATAAAGTAGACAAGTAAGTTTTTGTTTTTTTTGTTTTAATAAAAGAGTGATTGAAGTTTCGTATGAAGAAGTGAGTTTGGAAGAGTCGTTCTAATGAAGGCCTAGCCTTGTACAATATGATTTATAAGCTATATTGATGTTTGAATACCTGGAAATATGTATATGTATTGTCTTGGAACTAACCCCGCAGGAGAGCAAAGAAAAAGAAAAGTCTCACAAGCGACAGATCAAAAGACGGTGTCTAAAACGACTGCTAGCGGTCGTATGAGCGATCGCATGACCTGTGGGAGGTTCCAGAGCAATCAACCAGAGACATCAGGAGAGAAGACGGTGTGTCAAACGGGCGCATGCGCCCGGTCGAGCGGTCGTTTGATTCTTTTGCAGAAAACGAAGAAAATTCCAGTGTGTTTGACGGCATTCCAAACGGGCGCACGCGCCCGTTCGAGCGTTCATTTGACATCTTCGACCAGAAGCGCAAGAAGAACAAAATGAAAGATGACATTCAAAATGGACGCAAGCGTCCGTTTCAGCGGTCGTTTAATCTGCACACAGGCAAAGGTGAGTTTAACCGGGTTGAAGACGGTGTTCCATACGGGCAGTCGCGCCCGTATGAGCAGTCGTTTCATGCGCCGGCACCTTCAATAAGCCCATGGAAGAAGGTATTTCGCCCCCATCTCTCTCTTTTCTTCTTCTTCTTCCTCCAAACCCTAGCAAAACTTCGCCCGACTCTATACTCGTTCATTTTCAGTTCGAATCCTTCCGTGTGATCGATCTACGGTACGTTTCTCCTCCGATCCCTAATTTATTTTTCGCGAATCCACGTTCTACATGCCTAGCATTACCATGTATAGGATATGCATATTTTTGATTCAAACTTGAGTTTGGCATGGATTTGATGATGTTTTTAGAGGAGCATGATGTTGTGAGTACCGTAAGATCATTATTGTTTCATTGTACTGGACTGAAAAATTGTTTTATAGATGTTTACACGGAAGTCTTCTCGCGTACGCGGTGGTTCAAGTTCATCCACCGCACCACCGCAACAAGTTTTCACTCAAGGGAACATCTTCACCGACCATGGAGCAAGGAAGAAATTCCAAAAGCTCACTACAAGGAAGATCAAAGCAACAAAATGGGCTTGTGCAAATACTCTCGCCAAGCTAGGTATCACTCATGATTTTAATTTTCTTTGTCATAATGCCGGGTTGCATCATTTTGTTTATCAGGGATGTGAGACTTATGAATGATTGACGCTTGAATTTCTTAGTACTCTCTCGCACAATGTTGGTTTAATGCCAAATGCATATGAGGAGGAGAGGATCACTTTCTGTCTCCTTGACCAAGACTTTAACATCACTTTTGTTGAGTGGTGTAACTACTTTGGCTTCCCCAACAATGATGATGATATTAGATATGTTTATGATTTCACTGACCCGCACCCAAGGCAATCCTTTCTTCGGATGAGTCACCATGGCTCTAGGCATAGAGCCAGTTGCATTGAAAGCCCTGCTCACTACAAAAAAAAGACACATCCGTGACATTATGGCCCGAATGAAAACTTTTTCTGTCATGGTTGTGACACTTCTATGACAATAATTGTCACAAAAACACGTATCATCATAGATGTGGTGGGCTCCTACTTCTATGACAAAAAATTATGACAGAAAATGGGCTTTTCGTCCTGGGTGGGCCGGAGACGCACCCGCATGACATTCTTTGGGCCGTCCATGACGTAAAAAATCATGGTAGAACTGAGGGCGAGGAAATTTTGAGGAGTTCCCGGTTACGGTGGGTGGTCGGGGCCGAGCGATGCAGTGTGGTTTGCGCGTTTCTCTCGTACGCGTGCGTGTGTGCGAGGCGTTTGCTAACTGAACCCGAGCGAGGCATTCGCTTAGTGAACCCGAGCGATCGATTGATCCCTCACACTACTACACGTACTGAACCCGAGCGATCGATCCCACTGCGTACTGAAGCCGAGCGATCCCTTCGCTACTAACTAAACCCGAGCGATCCCTTCGTTGCTAACTGAACCCGAGCGATTCCTTCGATGCTATAACTGAACCCGATCGATCCTTCTCACTGCTTACTGAAGCCGATCGAGCCCCCGTGCGAGACGTAGCCAGCCGGTGTTGGGTTGCCTCTCGATGAACAATGCACGTTGCTGCCACGCGCGCGATACACGTAGACACGAGTCGAGACGCATCGATCGAGCCGGCTGGTTGGCTATGGATGAATAGTTCCTGTTGCTACCGCCCACTCGTACGCCCCACCCCAGCCGGTGGGTTGGCTGTGGATGAACAGTACCCTGGCCGTGTGAAGGTGGTTGGTGCTGGATGAACAGGACCCCAAGGAGGCCGCCACACACCCCAGCCGGTTGGGGGTGGATGAACAGGACCCCATGGAGGCTGGATGAACAGTAGCCGGTGGAGGCTGGAGGGTGTCGACGGTGGATGAACAGTAGCTGGTGGAGGCTGGAGGGAGGTCGACCATGGATGAACAGTAGCCTGTGGAGTCCCGTTTTGCGGTATGCCACACCCCTCCTGATGAACAGGACCCCCGTTTTGACCGTAGGCAGTTGGGGAGAACTCCGTTTCCTCCGTTTTGCGGTACGCCAGAGCCCTCCCGATCAACAGGACCCCGTTTCGACCATAGGCGCTCGAAGCGAAGTCTGTTTCCTCCATTTTACGGTACGACAGACCCCCAGCCGATGAACAGGACCCCGTTTCGACCGTAGGCAGTCGAACAGAAGGCCATTTCCTCTGTTTTGCGGTATGACAGACCCCGAGTCGATGAACAGGACCCCGTTTCGGCTGTTCCGTCCAAGCCGGTTGGCTCCCGATGAACAGGACGCGTTTTGACCCAGTCACTTGGCTCCCGATGAACACGACGTTGTTTCCTCCGTTCCGACCCACCCGGTTGGCTGCCGATGAACAGGAGGCCGTTTCTGCTGTCTGTTGCCTCTCCATGTATATGAGCCTTGGCCGTACGTATGCGCGAGTACGCGTTCGAGACCCCGCCCGTATGTATGTACGTGCCTGTATTTTTTGCCGTGTGGTTGTACGTACGTGTACACGATTTAGACGGGGCTGCCTGAACTACTATGTCGGGGGCTCTACTACGACACGTGCCGCTCCTTACACGGCCACGGTTCATGAGATCGATCGACCAGTATGTACATACATGCTCACGACCAGACAGATAACGCTGCGTATGCTTCGACCTGGTGGGTCCCAGCTATCAGGGGATAAGGAGGCACTTCCTTGCGTGCGAAAATATAGCTGGTGGGTCCCAGCTGACAGGAGGAGGAATCATTTTTTTTGCGCGTAATAAGGAGGCTCTTCCTTGCGTGCGAAGATGTAGCTGGTGGGTCCCAGCTGTCAGGGGGAGGAAACATTTTTTCCATGTAATAAGGAGGCACTTCCTTGCGTGCGACCATGGACCTCGTGGGTCCTAGCTGTAAGCCTCTCCACGTACAGTCCTCTTCCGATGGCTGTCGTTCGTTGACCGCATTGACGAAGCTATACCGAGTGCAGCAAGGCGGTGGACGACATTGAGGCCTAGGAAGGGAACGACCCGGAGCCGGGGAAGACAAGGCAGTGGTGGCCCACACGGAGGGAAGTAGGAGGGTTTACTGGTTCGGCTCCGGTGTGAGGGTGTCGTCGCCAGAGAATAACAGGAGGTGTGGGTTAGTAGAGGGATGGCCTGGCTAGCAGTGGGAGTAGGGTGGGGTGGTGAGGCCTGCGCGGCAGCACAGCCGGCCACGAGAGGCAGGAGCAGGCGGTCCCGCCGGCGCTGTTTTGGGCGGCTGGAGCAAGAAGATCAGAGATTGAAGAAGTAGCTCGGCCGTTGGATTAACATCCAACGGTCACTGCTGCTAGAATCGTTTGTTGACTAAGTAGACAAAGCTCTGCGTGCGCGTCAACTTGGTAGGCCCACAAGTCAGCCTCCAAATCAGGTGGGTCCTAGCTAACAGGGGGAGGAGTCATTTTTCTTGCGCGTAATAAGGAGGCACTTCCTTGCGTGCGACCATGGACCTCGTGGGTCCGAGCTGTCAGCCTCTCCACATACAGTTTTCTTCCTATGGCTGTCGTTCATTGACTGCGTTGACGACGCCGTGCCGAGAGCACCAAGGCGGTGGACAACGGCGAGGACTAGTAAGGGAATGACCCGGGGATGAGGAAGACTTGGCAATGGTTGCCCATGCGGAGGGGAGTACAAGGGTTTACTGGTTTGGCTGCGGTGTGAGGCTGCCGTCGCCGGAGAATAACAGGAGATGTGGGTGAGTAGAGGGATGGCCTGGTCAGCGATGGTAGTAGGGTGGGGCGGTGAGGCCTGCGCGGCAGCATAGCCGGCCACGGGAGGCGGGAGAAGGCGGTCCCGTCGGCGCTGGAGCAAGAAGATCAGAGATTGAAGAAGTAGCACGGCCGTTGGATTAACATCTAACGGTCATTGCTACTAGAATCATTTGTTGACTAAGTTGACAAAGCCTTGCGTACGCGTCAACATAGTAGGCCCAAGTCAGCCTCCAAATCTATGGCAAACATCATACAACACATTTGCTATTATTTTTAATAATTTACAACCCATTTGCTCATTCTTAAGGAATTTTTTGCAGCACATAATCTTTTTGTTAGTATTACAGCCAATATTCTGGCCACAGTTAAAAATTTCAATGAAATTTTGCATATTTTGGTGGGCTCCGAACTGTTTTAATCCCGATGTTTCGAGTCTGATTCAGACTAATTTGAAAAATAAAATTATATTAATTTATAATCCAATGATATTTTCACCACAGAAAAATCCAATGAAATTTAAAATTTAAAAATCCGGATGAAACGAAATTTGAAACTAATTACCGGTTTGCTGTGTTTTTTAGAATTTACAGCACATTTCTTATTGCTTATAGGCCATTTTCCTTTTTTTAGGGAAATAGGCCATTTTGTGGGCAAGCCGAATGCATCCCTCCTCGTCTTGAAATATTTGATGCCTAGCGGGGCTGAGAAAAGCAAGTAGGCCTCGGTTGGGTATTGTGCAAAAGAAAATAGAACTGGGCTAGCCGTTTCAAGAAAGAAAAAAAACTGGGCTGGTGATGTGGTAAACATAAAATAAAAGACTGGTCATTGAAATTTTCAAACTATTTTTAATCCCGAAATTTCGAGCACGGTAAAAACAAATTTTAAAATATATTTAAATTATGTTAAAATCCAATGAAATATAAAATATCATAAAATAAAATAAATTTGCAATTTGAAACTAATTGCCCATTTGATGTGTTTTTTATATATTTACACCCCATTTCATATTACTCATAAAATTTACAGCCTTTTTTTATGGCCAGGCCGAATGTATCCCTCGTCGCCTTGAAAGATTTGCAGCCCAGCAGGGTGGGGAAAAGGCAATCGGCCCGTGTAGGGTATTGTACGAAAAAAAGGTGCGCTAGTCATTTTCACAGAAAAAAAATCAGTTGGGCTCGTCATGTTGTAAATAAAGCCTGGGCTAGACGGGCCACAGACACCGCACAACCCAGTTGATACCCTGATCCGTCTCAACAGCAACAAAAAAACTGCTCGAGCTACTGGGTCCCAGGTGTCAGCCGCTCCTTGTGCAATTCTTTCGTTTATTGATTACATTGACAATGTCATAAGTCCCGGATGTCAGCAAACCATTAGGAGGAAGCATTTTTTTCATGTAATAAGGAGGAACTTGCTTGCGTACGGCTATGCACCTGCGGGTCCCTACTGTCATCCTCTCCACGTACAGTCCTCACCAATTCCTGTCGTTTGTTGATAGTCGCTCGTTGTGCAATTCTCCCGTTTATTGACTACGTTGACAATGTGGTGGGATCAGAAGGCGGTGCTGCGGCGAGGGAACAAAAGCGGAGGATGACGGCGAGGCCTCGGACGAGAACGAAAAGGAGCCGTGGAAGATGCGGCAGTGTGGTCAGAAGCAGAGGGGAGTACGAGGGTTGGTGCGGGGTGGGGATGCGGTCGCCGGAGAATAACAGGAGGTGGGTGTGGGTGGGTGGGTGTAGAGGGATGGCCTGGCACCGGTTAGGGTACGGTGGGACAGCAATGCATGCGCGGCTGCGCAGCAAGCCGCGGAAGGCGGGAGCAGGCGATCCTGCCGGCGTTGGTTTGGTTTGGGCGGCTGGAGCCTGGAGGAAGAAGACAAGAGATTGAAAAATCACGACAGACGTTGGATTGACATCCAACGACTTAGGCTGCCACAATCGTTTGTTGACTAAGTTAACAAAGCCTTCTGTACGCGTCAACCTAGTAGGCCCACAAGTCAGCCTCTGAATCCGTGGCAGACAAATACAACCCATTTAAAAAAATAACAGCCCATTCCAAACGTTCAATCAGAAAGTTCAACATTCAGAGCAAAGTAACAGGTCTGATTCAGAGATAGAGTACTGAACTTCCACGTTGACAACCATCTTAGCCAACTTAACTATGTACTCCCACTAATACTCGAGTTTAGAACAACTAACATACTCTTAGCTAACTAGACGATGCCGGCCGCCATCTGCGGCACATGCTAAACAGCGGCACCGATGTTCTCCTCCTCGCCTTGGACTTGGCAGAGGTGCGATAGGGCACGTTGCTCGCGCCCGTTGGCCCTTTCCATGCCGGCGTGGTCCACCGAAGCTTCGGCTTCTAAGAGGGAAACCCACTTGAGAAGCTGGTAGTAAAATTCAGCGTCGCGCACGCATGCGTGCCCGACAGTCTCTAGGACTATTCGCCGGGCGCCGGCCTCCACGTAGTCGGCCCAGTTGTGGGCACTCTGCTCGCGACGCCGAGCGGCGGTGCACTGCTCCTCCTCCATGCTATGCTGGCGGTGCAAATCAGCGGTACGCTGCTCCTCCGCCATTTGATCACGCTCCAAGGCATCCTCATACTCCGCATTGCCATATAAAGACTGCCAAAATGCCTCCTCCCTCTGTCTGCCTTCCCGTGAAAAACCGAACACTAACTTCGGCGGTGAGCACCACTGGCGGCGCCTATTGCTGCTGCGCGGGGGCATGACGGACGTGGCGAGAGCGAGGGCAAGTGGCGAGCGACCTCGGGCCGGTGGGGTCTTGTGAGGATAGGGTGCGTTGGGTGAAGGTGCCACCGAAGCATGCCGGGAACCAGTAATTATAGGCGGACGGTGATGTCTACTACACAACTTGTTCTTGTAGACTCGTGTTGGGCCTCCAAGCGCAGAGGTTTGTAGGACAGTAGCAATTTTCCCTCAAGTGGATGACCTAAGGTTTATCAATCTATGGGAGGCATAGGATGAAGATGGTCTCTCTCAAACAACCTTGCAACCAAATAACAAAGAGTCTCTTGTGTCCCGAACACACCCAATACAATGGTAAATTGTATAGGTGCACTAGTTCGGCGAAGAGATGGTGATACAAGTGTAGTATGGATAGTAGATATAGGTTTTTGTAGTGTGAACAATAAAAAACAGCAAGGTAGCAAGTAACAAAAGTGAGCATAAACGGTATTGCAATGCTTAGAAACAAGGCCTAGGGTTCATACTTTCGCTAGTGCAATCTCTCAACAATGCTAATATAATTGGATCATATAACCATCCCTCAACGAGCAATAAAGAATCACTCCAAAGTTCCTATTAGCGGACAACATAAGATAGAAATTGTTTGTAGGGTACGAAACCACCTCAAAGTTATCCTTTCCGATCGATCTATTGAGCCATTCCTATAATTGTCACAAACAGCCCTAGAGTTCGTACTAAAATAACACCATATGATACACATCAACCAACTCTAATGTCACCTAGATACTCCAATGTCACCACAAGTATCCGTGAGTTGATTATACGATATGCATCAAACAACTTCATAATCATAATATTCAATCCACACAAAGAACTCCAAGGAGCACCCCAAAGTTTCTACCGGAGAAAAGATAATGAAAACATGCATCAACCCCTATGCATAGATTACCCCAATGTTACCTCGGGAATCCGTGAGTTGAGTGCCAAAACATACATCAAGTGAATCAATATAATACCCCATTGTCACCACGGGTATTCATATGCAAGACATACATCAAGTGTTCTCAAATCTGAATATTCAATCCGACAATAACGAAACCTCAAAAGGAAAAGATTCGATTCATCACAACAAAGATAGAGAGGGAAGAAACACCATATGATCCAACTATATTAACAAAGCTTGCGATACATCAAGATCGTGCCATATCAAGAACACGAGAGAGAGAGAGATCATACACATAGCTACTAGTACCCTCAGCCCCGTGGGTGAACTACTCCCTCCTCGTCATGGAGACCACCGGGATGATGAAGATGGCCTCCGGTGATGATTTCCCCCTCCGGCAGGGTGCCGGAAAAGGGCTGTAGATGAGATCGTGGAGGTACAGAGGATTGCGGCGGCGTAAAAACTCATCTAGGTTAACTTTTGGGGGTTTCTGAATATATATGATTTTTCAGCGTTGGAATCACGCAAAGACGTGCCACAGGGTGCCCATGAGGCACCAGGGCGCGCCTGGGGGGGGGGCAGGCGCCCCCAGGTGGCTCGTGGGGCCCCTGTGGCTCTTCTGCTGCTTCCCCGAAGCTTCCTGGGTCCGTTTTCTTCTAGAAAAAATCGTCAAAAAGTTTCGCTGCATTTGACTTCATTTGATATGGATTTCTGGAAAACCAAAAACAAGCAGAAAACAGCAACTGGCACTGGGCACTAGATCAATATGTTAGTCCATGAAAATCATATAAAAGCCACATAAAAGTGCACCAAAATCATACAAAACTATAATAAACGTGGCATGAATACTTCATAAATTATAGATATGTTGGAGACGTATCAGACGGTAGGTAAACCGGCGTGTCGCGGGAAACGCGACAGTCATCGGAATTCAATGTATAAGCATGCATGGCTTAGCGCGCCCGCTTGCCCTTGGAAAACTGGAAACACTGAAATTATGACTGCAGCGTACTCCCGTCCCTTTCGGTCAGTGCTGGGTCGCACATCGGCACGACAGTCAAACGAGTGCACTCGATTCATCCAGATAAGGTACGTGCGTGATCCGCTAGTTATTCGTGTAGGGTCGAGTCAGTCAGATAGTGTACGTGTATGATTGCAATAGCCGATGAACGTTCGCTGGGAGAGAAGGCATTTGTGAACGTTTTTGCTGGCAGTTTCTTCAGATTCGCATGACATTTTCTTCAGAACAGCATGTCAGTTTCTTCAGAGGAATGCATTTTTGTTCTAATAACTGCCACCCTTGGATCTTGCCCCGCAACTAAAACTACCAGGAGTGTATTAGTAGGCTAGCTAGTGATCGATCAGTAACTTGTAAACACTGAGCGAAGAGAAATAAGGAACATGTTGGACCATTTGGTGCGAGAGGAATGCTAGGGTGTTCCGGCACAAGTCTACTCTTTCGTCCATCCTGTTGTTAAACATCCAGTCTAAGGCAAAACTTTGGGTCACCGCGGGTGCAAAACATTTGGGTCACATCATGATAGGAGAGTAGTGTCTTTGTAATTTTTGTCTCGCTTTTCTTTGTAAAAGCAACAATGAACTCCTTAATTAATGCATGAGGCAAATCTTTTGCCTCCATTTCGAAAAAAAAAGAAAACACTGAGCGAAGAGAAAAAAGGAACTGGTGTGCACAGTAGTAAGAGCCGATCCGCTCTAAATGTTCACACCAGACTCACAGGCCTGGCTTAGTAATATGTTCACATTAATAGCCCAAATTCACAACCAACTAGTACGATTCCCATACATAAGATCAACATGTTTATGCATCTCAATGATTCACAAACATACACAATACATCAGTCCTTGCTACTAACATGGATGCTTCTCCGGGCCAACATTAAGTGCAGAGTGAATGACAAATTTGTTTGTAAAGTCTACATTTCCTCTTGCAAACGTAAGTGGTTTCCCAAACAGATGGAACCATGAGAATCAACGACACATGATGGAGGAACATCCACTGAAATATGTTATGGTCATCTGTCGATCACACGGCGAGACTATTTTCGGAATTCAATGTTAATTTTGGCAAGATGATGCCCATTGGATAATCAGACCAGAGCAATGAAGCACCTAGTGTTGGCCAATAAATAGTACAATACTACTTTTGTGCAGTCCATGCAGTGACTATCCAATCCTTCTGTGTCTATTTTCAAATGGCACTGCATGCAGTGACTATCCTATTCTTTTGTGCAGTTCCACAAAAATTGAGGTCCCTGAGTTTGTTTGCCAAATAGCAACGAGCAGACATCTATTTGCACAAATATCAAGCAGCTAGTTAACATATACTCCACCTTGTATTTTTGGTTTAACCATGTCTCTGCTAGTCGTTTCCGCCTAGCATCTGTCATGTTTTGCACTGGACAATTTGATACTGGATTGATTTGCTGGTACAGAGCAGAAATATAGCGCCTATTCTTCATCAGACCAAGGATATCCATGTTTGCAGGGATGGAAGAGGTGAAATCGATACAACCGAAAGTGAGCATCCAATCATTGATTCATGTCCTGCACCACCAATGGAGGTCCACCCTGGCAATAAATTTACATGCAAACCACTAATATTACTATCTAATGACAATACAAAAATAGAAGCAAGATAGTGGCAAACCATGTACATTGGTAATGAACAGCTCATAGTGCCACCGATTGGATATAACTGTTTGCAGAAAATAATGGTCATAATGTTGAACCATCTGAACTTTTTGTTCAGTTCCACTAAAATCGAGCATCCCTGTTTGCACAGATGTTGAAAGTGTGATTAAAAGTGGCACTAGTTGAAGCATAGACTCACAAATTTAAGCATTCCAAATTTCTTAATGGGAAAAGGTAGCAAGACAGTTTCTAACCACCTGTTCAAAGGAATAAAGAAGGCAACAGTGATGGATGTCATGAAGGCATACGTAGTATCTTGTGAAAGATTGAACCATTACTGACCTTTCCTCTTCTTTTAAGAATTTTTTATGCAGTTCAACTAAAATAAAATGCCATCACCGCCTGAACATTTCGGTGAAACTGTACCAAAAATTTGACTTACCATTACATCATGATGTTAGATATGTAATCAACAGGCAATAGAGACAAAAATGCAGACCTCCTCTGATAACATAATGAACATTAATTTTAACAAAGGTGTGACTAGCTTTGCCAGCATAATTTGAAGAATTCTACACTCTCTGTTCCTTAATATAAGACGTTTTCGCAGTTCAATTTAATGTACCAAAACGTCTTGTATTTTGAAAGAGAGGTAGTAGTTTTCCTCCCTTTCTTTCCTTTTTCAATTTATCGGTGGCATTAGACTGACTGCGACATTACTTAAAAGTGGCATCACTTTAGCAGTAGCATAATTTTACCGATGGCGTTACACTAACAAAAAAAGTGGCAATAATAGCATGGTGTTGACTGTGTGCATCCTAGTTGTGGAAAGGTCGGGTGTGTGCTCACTGTGTTATGTATCTTCTTGATGCTCCGTTTTGAGCCAATAAAATCCACCCTTTGTCGAAAAAGTACAATGTACCTCCACGGACGCATAGAGTGGTGAAGCAGGGATGGTTGCCCAGAGCAACAAATATCCAAGTAGCATATCTGGATTACGCCCCATTTTTGTTCTCTTTAGCCACCTTTTTCCCATGTGAGGACAACAAACCTATCGACCTGGTCATTCTCTATTGCGTTGTCCTGCCTTTCTTTCCTTTTTCAACCAAGAGACAAGAGACTCATTCTCAGCTACTACTGCTTTTCCCATTTTCAACCAAGATGCGGGTTCGATACCAAGTCTCTTCTACAGTACTACTTTCCCCCCTTTCATTCCTTATTCAACCCAGACATGGATTAGTCTGCATGAAGTAGGGTTTCCTTTAATAGTGCAAATTAAGGTTTTCGTCTGCATGACCAGCAGAGGCTAGTAACTTGGGGAGATGGGGCAGTGGAAAAACAACCGCATGCAACAACGTGGGCAGATGGGGCAATATATAGCACAAGGGTATGGTTCGAAAAGAGGTAGCATACCAGAGGGTGGAAGCGGCTTCTCTCATCGTCGTCGTCCTCCGTCGACACTACGGCAGCGAGCTTTGGGATGGAGGCCATCCCGTGCCGGTGCTAGGTCTGAGAAGACGGCCTTGTCGTCAGTGCATGTCCTCCTCTTCCCCGGCGGACGGGGTCAGGCCGGATCTCTGACCACCGGTGAGGAGGGAGAGAGAGTGGACACCGCCGTCTTTTTAGATCTAGAGAGGGTGATAGTGTGAGAAACAAGTGGGCAGCCCTAGCAAGCAAGCGCTGAAGCTCCAGCCTATATACTACTATAGTACTTGGTAGAGTACCTCCGTCAAGGTTTTCTAAGTCCCGCGAGCCGGAGCAACAGGACACTTTTTCTCTCCCATGCATGCACTTTTTCTCTCTCCTACATGCATGTACCCAATGGATAGCATGCATGTAACGTCCGGCCTAATAAATCAGGACGACATGTAGTAATGCTTCAAAATTGAATGGCACGCCATTAAAAAAATAAAGTCGAGAAATAACGCGGCCCGATCGCATTTTGCACGAGAAATGACAAACCATGTTTCGTTGACGTGTTGTCCCGTTCCAACGTGTCAGTGAGAAGACGGCGAGTCCTTTTGTATAATTTCTGAATGGACGTGTAGGCCGGGTCGCCTCTTCCTATACCGTGGCAACCGTCCGCTCCCCACTCGCCTCTTCCTGTACCGTGGCAACCGTCCACCGCCTCTTCCCCTTTCTCTCTCGATTTGGGAGTTGGAACTGTTGTCGCACGCTCTTCCTCCCTCCATTTGCCTTGACTCTTCCTTCTTCCAGTGTTCGTCTTCTTGATGGAGGGAAGTAGCAGGACCCGACCCCGTTATTCTTGCCCCAATCTGACAGATGACGCGGTGGAGGAAATCATTGATCGGTGCGACGTCATCACCACAGCTAGCATGGCAGGTTTGTTCAAGAACATTCTTGACTCAACAAATAAGATCAGTACAAACAACCCAAGGGTTCAAGAGCGGTTTGATCTCCCTATCTTCTTCGCTATGACCCTGATGTCTGGTCCGGGGACGATGGAAGGCTCGCCTTGTGCAAGTTGATGCCACTTGATAATGATCCATGTGTTGTTCAGATGCCATCGCTTCAGCATAAGGCCTGGGCAGGCACAAATGGAGATTGGGTTGTTTATATTGGGGACAACTGCGAGTGGGAGCTTGTGAATGTGTACACTCATCACCGGATTCCAATTCCAAAAATCTCAGTCTGCCCTGAGGTTGAGCACACCGATACTCTACGTACGTTCAAATACGATCATGGTGACTGTCGTCTATAGAAGATAGCAATTTGTCGAGTTCCCACACGCTCTTGGAGTTATAGGAACTATTGTGTTGTCGCTGTCTTCGACAACCTTGTTGCCGTCTTTACTCCTGGAGGGATTGGATGGAGATTGCTTAAAAACCAGTTTTTGTACACGAGTGAGTACTGTGATGCAATTCAATACGAGCGTCTTGTGTTTGCTGTCACCACTTGTGGCACTGTTTTTGCATGGGATCCTTTTTGCTTCGGTACGTTTGTCTTCCACCTTAATTAGAATTGTTTCATTCACCATGCGTGCGAGTTATCCCTTTACTAATAACCTTCAAATTTTTCATGGTCCTGTCAACATTCCGCCACCGATACTTGGAAACTTTTATAACCAAGGGGGAGATGACGATGGTGATGATGATGATGACGATGGTGATGATCATGAATATGAAGACGAGCAATACCTACCTACTAGATGGTGCCTAGCTACTTATTTCGATGGATCACCACTTCTTGTCTATATACAGGGCATTGCTAATGTTACAGAGGAAGCAGGCAGTAGTACTGTCTCGCATGGTCGTACTCTACGGACCTATGCCAACTTCCATTGTAGGTTATTCAGGATGGATACTAGTGTGCTAGCGCCACGAGCTTCTCCATGGTTCAATATTGACAGTCTTGGAGAACACTCGCTTTTCCTTGAACTAAACTATCCAATGCTGGTGAAAGGCGATCCAGCGCCTGTTGGCACAACCTTGCCATTTATGAGAAGCAACTCTATCTATACCAACGACATTGCTGTTGTTGCTCCCAACTCCAATGCAAGTATTGCTCCTGATATTGACCACTTCAGCCCGGATGGTGAGTCTTGCGTTGGTCTCAAGATTGACAATACCACCAGGCCCTAGTCAGAGACTCACTTCTGGTTCAAAGCAAGTGTTTCCAACGCCGTGGATTGGTTGACGTGAAGGTCGTTTTCATTTCTTGTACGTGTTGTGTGAGAAAAACTTTAGTATTTACAATGTATCCTCGTTGTCGTTGTGCGTTGTAGACTTGTTGTATGTAGTGTGAACGGTATATTTGCATATGCATGTGATAAACTTACTTAATTTATGAATTGATTTCGAGTCACTTCTCAGAGTGTGTGCTGCGACGCGGTAAAATACTTTTCACTGATATTATGTGGGACCGAATGTGAGCAAACCGACGATGGGCACACACACTCCGCACGTCTGCTGGCTGGCTGACAAGAGAGGGAGAGGAGGGCCGAGCACGGACTCCAGGAAATTTACCGACAGTGTGAGGTGGGCCATATGTTAATAAAGTACTCCCTCCGTTTTTATTTACTCCGCATATTAGCTTTGATCAAAGTCAAACTTTGTAAACTTTGACAAAGTTTATAGACAAAAATATTAACATATACAATAACAAATCAATACAATTAGATTCATTATTGAATATACTTTCACATCATATAGATTTGTTATTGTAAATGTTAATAATATTTTCTATAAACTTGGTCAAACTTTATGAAGTTTGACTTCAGTCAAATCTAATATGCAGAGTAAATAAAAACGGAGGGAGTACTAGCACTAGTGGTACCGAACTCCTGGAGAAATAATGTGTTTTTCTTTTTGCAAGTTGAAGAGATAATGTGTTCACTCTACGTAACCAGCACTTCGATATAGTGGAGTGGCATGGGCCAAAACAAGCATTCACGTCTAGGAGTACGACACATGCCACCACCAAGAGTCCCATCTGACACCAAATTTCTTGGATTCCATGCTACACCTAGCTCTTCTGTCTCCTCGTTTCTCTAACTCAACCATCGCGTGGCGGCCGGGGGGAGTTTCAGGTGATACAAAGCTGCCCATGCTCCCATGGTACGGGCTTTTGAAAGCCCTTGGATTTGAGATCGAACGGTTGCATGCTGAGCTCCTGCAAGTTTGCAAAAAAGCCCACTAGGATCTGATATTTACGCATAGGTCTAGAATCTCGGCATGCGACCGTTCAATCGCAGATCCAAGGGCTCTCAGAAGCCGGTATCATGGGAGCATGGACATGTTGGTTTGCCGATAGTCGGTGTGCTGAACTGCGGTCCCACTTGTTAGTCAAAATGCAAGACAACAAGTGTTCCCCCTTGAGTGGCGTGCCAGACCAACCGTGAGGGGGTACGATGCGAACCATGTGGGGGTCCTTTTGAACTTGTAAGTTGTAACATTTGGTTCTACTCCTTGGCGCGACCGATTGATACAAATATAATGATTTTCCCTCAAAAATTAGAAATAACGATTAAAACGCTATCGCTGGGCCACCACCGTCTTTTTTTAGATCTGGAGAGGGTTCCGTTCCAACATGTCAGTGAGAAGACGACGAGTCCTTTTGTATAATTTCCGAATGGACGTGTAGGCCGGGTCGCCTCTTCCTGTACTATGGCAACCGTCCGCTCCCCACTCGCCTCTTCCTGTACCGTGGCAACCGTCCACCGCCTCTTCCACTTTCCCTCTCGATTTGGGAGTTGGAACTGCTGTCGCACATTCTTCCTCCCTCCATTTGCCTCGACTCTTCCTTCTGCCATTGTTCGTCTTCTCGATGGAGGGAAGTAGCAGGACCCGACCCCGTTATTCTTGCCCCAATCTGACAGATGACGCGGTGGAGGAAATCATTGATCGGTGTGATGTCATCACCACGGCAAGCATGGCAGGTTCATTCAAGAACATTCTCGACTCAACAAATAAGATCATTACAAACAACCCAAGGGTTCAAGAGCAGTTTGATCTCCCCTATCTTCTTTGCTATGACCCTGCTCGCTGGCGCGGGGACAACGGAAGGCTCGCCTTGTGCAAGTTGATGCCACTTGACAATAATGATCCGTGTGATGTTAAGATGACATCGCTTCAGCATAAGGCCTGGGCAGGCGCAAATGGAGATTGGGTTGTTTATATTGGGGACAACTGCGAGTGGGAGCTTGTGATTGTCTACACTCGTTACCGGATTCCACTTCCAAAAATCTCAGACTACCCTAAGGTTGAGCACACCGGTACTCTACGTATGTTCAAATACGATCATCGTGACTGTCGTCTACAGAAGATAGCAATTTGTCGAGTTCCCAATCGCTCTTGGAGTTATGAGAACTATTATGCTGTCGCTATCTTTGACAAGCTTGTTGCCGTCCTTACTTCTGTGCCTCGATGGATATTGCTTGAAAACCAGTTTCTGGGCACGCATGTGTACTGTGATGCAATTCAATGCGATCGTCTTGTGTTTGCTGCGACCACTTCTGGCACTGTTTTTGCATGGGATCCTGATTGTTTTGGTACGTTGTTTGTCTTCCACCGTAATTATAATTGTTTCATTCACCATGCATGCCAGTTATCCCCGTACTAATTAACCTCTTTTTTTTGCGGGGTCCCGTACTAATTAACCTTCTTGTGTTTCCAAGGTCATGTCAACATTCCCCCATCGATAGTTGGAAACTTTTATAACCAAGGGGGAGATGACGATGGGGATGATCACGAGCATGAGGTCGCGCAGTACCTACCTACTCAGTGGTGCCTAGCTAATTATTCTGATGGATCACCTCTTATTGTCTGTATACATGGCACTAATGATATTACAGAGGAAGCAGGTGTTGTCTACCATGGTCGCAGTCGTCTCCGGACCCGTTCCAACATCCGTTGTAGGGTATTCGGAATGGATACTAGTGTGCTAGCGCTAGAACCTTCTCCCTGGTTCAATATTGATAGTCTTGGAGAATACTCACTTTTCCTTGGACTAAACTATCCATTTATGGTGAAAGGCGATCCGGCTGCTGTTGGCACAACGTTACCATTTATGAGAAGCAACTGTATCTATACCTCGCACATTGGTATAATTCCCTACGCTGGCTATCACAATTTCCATACTCCTAATATAGGCCGCTTCAGCCTGGATGGTGGGTCTTGCGTTGGTCCCGAAGTTGACAATAGCTGGCCCTACCCAGAGGTTCACTTCTGGTTCAAAGCAAACGTTTCCAACGCCGAGGATTGGTTGAACTGAAGTTCATTTCATTGCTTGTTATTTGTTGTGTGATAAAAACTTTAGTATTTAGAATGTATCCTCGTTGTGGTTGTGCATTGCTGACTTGTTGTATGTAATAAATGGCATATTTGCATATGCATGTTATAAACTTACTTAATTTATGATTGGTTTTCGAGTCACTTCTCAGAGTGGGTGCTGCAATGCGGCAAAATATTTTTTATCGCCATACATAATTGTTAGTGCATTGCAACAGGTTACATATATTCTAGTATACCCACCAAAAAAATGGACTGCATGGATATTTTCCTTTGGAAACGAGGGCGTGGCTAGATGACAGTCGCCTGAATATTTTTTGTGGCCAGTCAATTTGGCTTGGGCCGTTGGATGAAAAATGGATGGCGTGATCATCTTCCAAAACCTCCAGCCTGTCGCGTCGCACCGAACACGGTGGGTCAGGCATGCCACTCACCCAGCGAATGTGCGTCGTCTTGCGTTTTCACTGACATGTGGGACCGAATGTGAGCAAACCGACGATGGGCACACTCCGCGCGTCTGCTTGCCGGCTGAGGAGAGAGAGAGGAGGGCCGAGCACGGACTCCAGGAAATTTGGTGACAGTGTGAGGTGGGCCATGTTAATAAAACTAGTACTACTACTAGTGGTATCGTACTCCAGGAGAGATACTAATGTGCTCGCTCTAGCCTCGCTCTATGTAACCAGCACCTCGATATAGTGGGGTGGCATGGGCCAGAACAAGCATTCACGTCCAGGAGTATGGCACACACCACGACCATGAGTCCCATCTGACACTATATTTCTTGGAGTCCATGCTGCAGCTATCTCTTCTCCCTCCTCGTTTCTCTAACTCAGCCATCGCGCGGCGGGTGGGGTGGGGGTTTGCCGATAGTCCGTTTGCTCAACTGCGGTCCCACTTGTAAGTGAAAATGCAAGACATCGCGCGTTCCCCCTTGAGCGCCATGACACACCATCCGTGTGGGGGTGCGACGCGAACACGGCAGGCTTTTCCTTTTGAACTTATAAGTTGTAACATTTGGTTCTGCTCCTTGGCGCTCCGATAGATAGAAATAACGATTTTCCCTCAGAAAATAGAAATAATGATTAAAAACGCTAGCGCTGGGCTTTTCCCGCGCGATAAGCGGGGGAGTTTTGCCAATTTCGGCCATCATCGCTTTCCTTGCATGCGGTCCCACATGTAAGTGATATGCCTAGCCACTGTGCGTTGAGCAGTGGGCCAGAATGACCGTCTAGGGTGTGATGCGAACGGGACTGTACGTGTTCCAGTTTCTTGTTTTGAAGTTGTGAAGTGTAACACTTATTATAAGCCATCATGCAAAAGGTGAGCAAGGGATCACACACGTCTTTATCAGCTAGAGTGAGAATGCAATACAGTAAGAATCAAGGCCATGACGACGAGATGCAATGGTGGTTACACGAGGCCAAATGAAACTTGCGAGCGACCCAACCAAACACGCCCATGGTGCTGGGTTGCTGGCTGCATGCCGCTTCTCCCATTTAGCAGTACTACTTCCCTCAGCATGCGAATTGAAGGAGGATAAACATCAATGGTCGTTCATCGGGAACTGCTACACTCTACTTTATTTGCATTCAAGCCGTATCGGAAACCGTACTCGTTTACTAGTCCCCCTTGTATTTTGTGTCATATTTTAGCCCTTAATCTCACTGAAAAATTGTGTGACCAATATAATGTCATTGGAAAACATATTCAAATACGAATCCAACAAAAAAATGTGTGACATGCTACTCAAATAGTCCTACTACGTAATGTCATTGGAGTAGTAGGAGTAGTATGTTTGTCCATCGTTGACCCAAAATAAGATGAGACTAATAATCCAGACGTTGGTAGTTGTACTAGGGAAAATCTTGCAAAGTTTGGAGGCTTTTAGAGGGCAGGGGTGATCCTCCTTCACTAAAAAAAAGTACTACTCCTATAATCTAACCATCTGCCCTTCTCCATTTTCTTGCATGTGCACAAGTGGGACATTTGATTTGTTTATTGGGCGATAAGACATTAGATTAGAGGTAGCCTCCGTCCCCTAGGACAAGGATTTATTGCACATAGAACCAATCTTTTGCACGTACTACTTGTGGGACGCAAGACCGATGAACCCTCCCTCCCTCCTGAGTCGTTTATCAGAGTGGGTGGTGCCACGTGGCCAAATATTTTCTAGTGCAATAGATAATTGCCCGAGCATTGCAACGAGCTATATATATATTCTCTAGTACGTATGTCAGCCCATAATTTACAGGTCAATATTAATATGCGTACGGATCCATAAACGACATCCTCTCGCCCTAGTGCGCCGGGCCACCAACCGACGGGTGAGGAGCAGCGGCGTTGGTGGCGTGGTCAACGTCCTTCTGAACAATGCCATCCAAGGTTGCTCTGCGGTCCAAAAAGGCCACCGTCCTATCTTCCTCTTCTGTCACGTAGCGGTCCTTGTGGATGATTTCCTCGTAGACGTGGGTGATTATGTCGATGGTGTCTTGCTGGGCGAGGCGCTGCGCGGCGAGTGCGACCTCGAGGTGGACATTCTCTGGCGCGACAGCGGGTAGTCGCAGGGCCACCAGTGCATCGAAGAGGTTGTCACCATAGAGGCCGGTGAGGGTGGCGGGCATCGCAGAGCCTGGGCGCGTGGGCTGGAGGCGTACGTCAAGGTCGTCCGCGAGCTTCTTGACGACGGTGAACTTGTCGAGGAAGCCGACGAGGGCCTCGTTGAACAAGGGGACGAAGCTGTCGTCCAAGAAGCCTCTTGTCCTGGCGGCCTCAAGCACGACCTGGAGACGTTCCTCGGTGCCGGGCCGCAAGCCAGCGTCGTGGACCATCTGGCACAGCCGGCTCATGCTCGCGCTCATCACCTCCATGGCTCTAGCTTCTGGTCAATTGATCTTGCGATTGGAGTGATCACTCTTGCCCTTGGTTAGGGTGCGTAGGTGCGTAGGATTTCATAGATGGATTGGACTGGTGGGAGCCTTTATATGAGAAGTGCAGACTGCATTTGCATTCATGTGTGCGTTGCCTATCTACTCCTCGCTCCTTAGTAGTACACCCTCCGGTCCTTTTTTCTCTACGCCTAAGGTCGACCGCGCATACCAAGGGAAGACTCAGTCTATTTTTTCTGGATATAATTGCCCTTGCATTTGCAGAGTATCGCATGCCTGCTACTGCCTCAAATCCCGCTCCGCATGCACGCACTGCTCCCTGTCTCACTGCATGCGCACATAGTTACGAGAATATTGAGGTAAATTCTGCGTGCAATTATGTTGGAAACTGGCGCAATTAATGCAGGGCGAATGCGGTGCAAGTACTAGTGTGGTTGATGAGATTTCATATTTGAGCCCTCAACCGGAAGGGGGACTGTATAATATCATCGGAAACTACACTCAAATATGACCCGTCAAAAAAAAACTACACTCAAATACGAATAAAACAATACTCCATGTAGTATTATTTACAGAGGGAGTAGTAGTATATTTTTTGTGACATGCATTACTATATATTGTTAGTCAAATGCTAAATCCAAACGGAGGTGGTAGTACTACTAAATCCAGACGGAGGGAGTTGTAGTACTAGTACCAAAGTACTACCCGTTGGTCAAATTATTACGTGCTGCTCCTCACAGTGAAGTGACAAGACCCTGCGCCGGATATGACACCAGAGTGCAGGCAGCATGTTCGGGTTACCAAAGTCAGCCTCACCGTGTGCATTCACTATCATCAAGGCTGTAGAGCTACCCTGCTTACAACAAGCCGTGTTCTAGATATTTTTTCGTGCGTTGCCACGAGTTAGAATAAAATATTGTAATGGGTATATTGGTTACATCGTTGCAGCACCTATGCACGCGAACATAATCGTAACGTAGTACCACATGCTGGATAGTCGTAATTTTACAAGGTTCAAACTGATATTACAAATGCTAGCAGTAATGTTGCACCTACGAAGAGGGAATTATAGGAAGTTTACGTAAGAAGTTTCATTACTTTAGGTGGATGCAGCATTATCATACAAACTAAAATCCACCGCCCCTGACAAGTCACTAATCGGTAAATAAACTTGCGCGTCTCTCGTCACTTGATCTTTCAAAAACAAATTCAGCTTCTGCAGAGCCTTTGTCATTTAGCTTTAGATGCTTGCGGTGATCAGTACACCGTTCATTGTTGCGCCAGAGAACGCCAAACCTCATTACCTTGAGCACACTTGCCTTCAGAAACAAGAACCTAGTCAATTTAATCTCGGATGTGGTGCCTCGTTAGTTGATCAAATCAATTTCTGTAAGATGGAGATCAAGGCATTCGATGAGGTTGTTATATTGCAGCACATTTTTCACTTTCGGGTCTTTTTTTATCTGCAAAAGAAGAGAACATATTAGAGGAGCTGGATATATAAGATTGCCGTGTCATCAAGAGCTACCAATATCATTCGCTCATACAATAGGGTTGGCTATAAGGCTAGTGACAATTTTCACTCTCTCTCTTTCTATTTCCTCTCATTTACTCATTTTACATCCGTCTTGGTTTATAGGTCCCCTTCGTATTTAGTGTAAAATTTTGACCATAGATTTACCTAACAAAATGTCAATGCATGCCACAAAAATTATACCATTGGAAATTATGTTCAAATACGAATCTAAGGATATAATTTTTAGTGATATGCATTAACATTTTGTTAGTTAAATCTATGGTCAAAATTTGATACTCCAAAATATGAAGGGGACTAGTAAACCAGGACGGAGGTAGCACTTGCTCCTAGGATAAAGTTACTTCCCACTATGACTAGCCTTGGCTACAACAACAAAAAAATGATGCAGGTGATCACATGAGAAAAAATACTAAAAACATTTGTTTCAGTATAGTGCCTAGATGCAGTTTTGAATACTACATTTGTCATTGTAACTTGGGAAAAATTACGAAAAAATTGAGCTCTGTTGTGGTTCACATTTAATAGGAAAGGAGTTTCACCTCGATGAGTAGCTTCTCCGTGCATGGAAAGCATCTAAGGAATCCAACAACTTGATCCAGATTGGGGCCGATATATTTTATTGCCAAAATCTTCACTGTGCGCATAGGCTGGGTCAAGCTTGTGGGAATCATTTTCTGGATGACAGTCGAACATACATCAAGAAAAAAATTAAAATGTGAATTTTAAGAAGAAGAACAAGAAGAATAAGACTGTTGTACCTGAACAGTTATGGATCCAATAACAAGTTCAGAGAATTTGGCAGACGAGTAGGCCAACGCTGTCAATTTCGGTGCTTCAATGACCCTGATTTTTGTTGGACCTTCTAGATCAGATACAAGCAATCTCTCAATGAAAGGCCCATTCTCAATGACCATATCATGAAATAGCTCAACTGATCTCTTCCCAAGTAATGTCCTGTTGCGGGGCCAGCAAGACACATAAATCCATCGGAGATTCGTCGAGGCGATGTGGAGGCTAATGAACCAGTGGATCTGTTGAAGACAAAGGTACTCGAGCGCTGTACAGCCGGGGAGCAGCCACTCCATAGCCTCCTTCGAGATACCAATGTCAAAGAGGCTGAGCTGCTTGAGTTGAGGGAGAAGAAGAGCGGGCGCGGCATCAATCTGGGGAAAATAGCAGGAGCTGAACCTGGCGCGGCGCAACGTTGGTGCGAGGCGGAGCGCGGACAGCAGCAGAGAGCGACATCGTTGTTACTTGTAGACTGCGTTGGTATTTCCCGAAGAGGAGAGGATGATGCAGTATAGTAGAGATAAGTATTTCTCTCAGTTAAGAACCAAGGTTATCAATCCAGTAGGAGAACCACACAGAACACACACAAAAGCAAACACTTGCACCCAACTCAAATAAGAGGGTTGTCAATCCTCTTAGCGGTTATTTGCAAGGATTAATTCTGATAGTGATAGATAGAAATATAAATTGCAAAAGGAAATAAAAGTAAATAAATTGCAGCAAGGTATTTTTGGATTTTAATATATGATAAAGGAAAACCCGGGGGCCATAGCTTTCACTAGAGGCTTCTCTCTCGAGCGCAGAACATACGGTGGGTAAACAAATTACTGTTGGGCAATTGATAGAAAAGCGCATAGTTATGACGATATTCAAGGCAATGATCATGTATATAGGCATCACATCCGAGACAAGTAGACCGACTCCTGCCTGCATCTACTACTATTACTCCACACATCGACCACTATCCAGCATGCATCTAGGGTATTAAGTATAAAACTGAGTAACGCCTTATGCAAGATGACATGATGTAGACAAAGTAAACTCAAGCAATATGATTAAACCCCGCTTTTTATCACTAATGGCAACAATACAAATATGTGTCACGTCCCTTTCTGTCACTGGGATTGAGCACCGCAAGATTGAACCCATCACAAAGCACCTCTCCCATTGCAAGATAAATCAATCTAGTAGGCCAAGCCAAACGGATAGATTGGAGAGAAATACAAAGCTATAACAATCATGCATAAAAGAGTTTAGGAAATACTCACATATTTCTCATGAATAATCTGATCATAAACCCACAATTCATCAGATCCCAACAAACACACCGCAAAAGAAGATTACATCGGATAGAACTCCAAGAACATCGAGGAGAACATGGTATTGAAGATCAAAGAGAGAGAAGAAGTCATCTAGCTACTAGCTATGGACCCGTAGGTCTATGGTAAACTACTCAAACATCATCGGAAGGGCTGCAAGGTTGATGTACAAGCCCTCCGTGATCAATTCCCCCTCCGGCAGTATCGGCCCAGTTGGAACCAAGGTACCACGGCCTGCCTGCCTCTGGCCCAGAGGACCGCGCTCGGCGGCCGGCCCATGAGAGTGGCCTTACCTCAGACGCTCCGGAGGAGGCCGCCTCGCAAGGGGCGAGACTCACGAGTCCCCTCCCCACCAAGCCAGGCCCTGCCGAGGTCGCCGAGCACCAGGTTCCCTCGCGAGGCTCCCCTCGCGAGGCCTTCTCACAAAGCAAGTCGTACGTAGCCAGCCGCGGGGCTCCGCGCCCAACACATGGGTGACGTCCCACCGTCAGGATAAGGACAGCGGGGCGCGACCTAGCCTAGCTTCCATTCTGGTGATAGGGGAGCAGCGGCGTCTGCCTCCCCCAAAGCAAGTCCCAAAGGCTTTCCTATTTGGTGATAGAAGATCAGGACGGATCAGCGCGCCAGGGCGGAGGTCATCGCCAAGCCCACCAGCGCGCCACAAGGAGCTGCTATAGCAGGCGGAGACCGCCTTTAGTCTGGATAAGCCTGCGCCCCTGTCCCCCTTTGAATTGCCGCCCTGTGGCTACCCTTTCCCGCTCATACTTTCGGGGAAGAGGACCAAGGCACTACAAAAGGTGCAGGGCTGCTTCCATGTAAGGGGATCGATCCATTCTCCCCCACACCTCGTGTACTTGGAGTCACAAGCTCTCCAACACAGGGCAATCCAACACAAGTAGGAGTAGGGTATTACACCGCACGGTGGCCCGAACCTGGGTAGCTCGTGCGTCCCCTTCGTGTCCGGTGAGAGCCAGCGAGTCCGTCGCATCCCCGTTGTAGTCCCGTCGTAGGCTGTCAAGCAAAGTCCCCCAGAGTTTGAATCCTAAGTTCTTGGAGAAGTTTCTTGGACGCGGATCCTAGACTCCAACAGGCAGAGTACCGGAAAAGGCCTCCAGATGGGATCACGGAAGAACAGAGGCTTGCGGCAGCGGTAGGATTTTCTCGTCTGGCTCCCTAATGGTTTCTGAATATTTGAGAATTTATAGAAGTGGAATTAGGTCAAAAGGAGCCACGAGAGGCCCACAAGGCATCAAGGCGGCCCCCCACGGGGCCGCGCCCTGTTGCCTTGTGGCCTCCTCGTGAGGCTTCTGGCTTCCTCCCGAAGCTTCCAGGGTCTCTTTTGCCTAGAAAAAAATCGACAAAAAGTTTCGTGGCATTTAGACTTCGTTTGGTACTGATTTCCTGAAAAACCAAAAACAAGCAGAAAACAGCAACTGGCACTGGGCACTAGGTTAATAGGTTAGTCCCAAAAAATGATATATAATTGCATATAAAACATCCAAGATTGATACTATAATAGCATGGAACAATAAAAAATTATAGATACGTTGGAGACATATCAAGCATCCCCAAGCTTAATTCCTGCTTGTCCTCGAGTAGGTAAATGATAAAAACAGAATTTTTGATGTGGAATTCTATCTAACATGTTTCATCATGTAATCTCTCTTATGGTATGAATAATAAGATCCGAATGATTCAAAGCAATAATCTATAATTTGACATAAAGACATCAATACTCAGGCATACTAATAAACAATCATGCCTTTCAAAATAAAAATGCTAAAGAAAGTTATCCCTACAAAATCATATAATCCTGTCATGCTCCATCTTCTTAACACAAAGTATTTATCATGCACTACCCCGATGACAAGCCGAGCAATTGGTTCATACTTTTTAACGCGCTTCAACTTTTTCAACCCCCACGCAATACATGAGCGCAAGCCATGGATATAGCACTATGGGTGGAATAGAATGTGGTGGTAGAGATTAATAAGGGGAAGTCAAAAATAAGAAGATAGTCTCACATCGATGCGACTAATCAACGGGCTATGGAGATGCCCATGAAATGATGTCAATGCGAGGAGTAGGGATTGCCAAGCAACGGATGCACTAAGAGCTATAAGTGTATGAAAGCTCAACATGAAAACTAAGTGGGTGTGCATCCAACTTGCTTGCTCATGAAGACCTCGGGCATTTGAGGAAGCCCATCATCGGAATATACAAGCCATGTTCTATAATGAAATATTCCCACTAGTACATGAAAGTGACAAAATAGGAGACTCTCTATATGAAAAACATGGTGCTACTTTGAAGCACAAGTATGAAAAAGGATAGTAAGACTGCCCCTTCTCTCTTTTTCTCTCATTTTTTTCTTCTTTGTTTTTCTATTTTCTTTTTTTCGTGGGCTCTTTTTGGCCTATTTTTTTCTATTTTTTTATTATTTCATCACTAGGATAATGCTCTAATAATGATGATCATCATACTTCTATTTACTTACAACTCGAAAAAATTACAACTCGAAACTAGAACAAAATATGACTCTATATGAATGTCTCTGGCAGTGTACCAGGATGTGCAATGATACTAGCGTAACATGTATGAAAAATGATGAACGGTGGCTGAGCCACAAATACTATGTCAGCTATATGATCATGCAAAGCAATATGACAATGACGATGTGTGTCATATAAAAATAACGGTGGAAGTTGCATGGCAATATATCTCGGAATGGCTATGGAAATGCCATAATATGTAGGTATGGTGGCTGTATTGAGGAAGATATAAGGAGGCTTATGTGTGATAGAGTGTATCATATCACGGGGTTTGGATGCACCGACGAAGTTTGCACCAACTCTCAGTGTGAGAAAGTGCAACATATGTAGTGTAGTAAAAAAAATAACGGTGTGGAATTGAAGTGCATTTGCCGGGAAGACGGACTAAAGATGTTGGCGGAGATACATGGAGGCATATGTGGCTCTCACATAGGATCAAGGGCACTTGCCGGCAAGGCATTCCGGCAAGGCTTCTATTGGCCCACTGCACTCCAGGATGCGACTGAGCTAGTAACCAAGTGTGAAGCATGCCAGTTCCATTCAAAGAACATACATCAGCCAGCTCAAGCTCTTCAAACAATCCCTCTCTCCTGGCCCTTTTCGGTCTGGGGGCTCGATATCTTGGGCCCCTTCCCCCGTGATGCCGGAGGCTTTGAGTTCTTGTATGTCGCAATCGACAAGTTCACAAAGTGGCCTGAAGTGGAGCCGGTGAGGAAGGTAACAGCGCAATCGGCCGTCAAGTTCTTGAAAGGATTAGTTTGCCGTTTCGGGGTTCCTAACAGAATCATCACCAACAACGGCACACCATTCACGAGTCGCACCTTTATGCAGTATGTCCAAGACCTTGGCAGCAAAATCTTTTTTGCATCCGTCGCTCACCCAAGAAGAAACGGCCAGGCGGAAAGGATGAATGCTGAAGTGCTGCGTGGCCTCAAGACAAGAACCTTTGACAGGCTGTGCAAATGTGGAAGGCGCTGGATTGATGAGTTGCCGGAGGTTCTTTGGTCACTCAGAACGACACCAAATCGAGCTACCGGCCAAACGCCCTTCTCCCTAATCTATGGTGCAGAAGCGGTGCTCCCCACGGAACTCATATATGGGTCACCTCGAGTGCTCGCTTATGATGAAGCTGAGCAAGAGCAGCTGCGGCAAGATGACGCAATGCTCCTTGAGGAAGATCGTCTTCGGGCGGCTGTGCGAGCTGCACGCTACCAGCAAGCCTTGCGCCGCTACCATAGCCGCAAAGTGCACACCCAAAGCCTTGAGGAAGGCGACCTTGTTCTTCGGCGCGTTCAGTCCGCCAAGGGATCAAACAAGTTGACGCCGAAGTGGGAAGGCCCTTACCGGGTAGTACGAGTCACCAGACCTGGCGCAGTCCGTCTGGAGACCGAAGATGGCACCCCAGTGCAGAACTCATGGAATATTGAGCATCTTCGCAAGTTCTACCCGTGAGGCGCAGTTGCCGGGACACCTCCCGGCAACCCCTTTTGTACAAGCTTTGTCGGCGAGACATGTAACCCTTTGTACAAAGCCAGGCGCAGACCCTGTGCATAATAAAGCTAAGTGTTTCGCAACTACTCGTACATATTCATTTATATGAGGATGCATATGATGTTGTGAGTTACACTTTAATTTGCATGAAATGACTGATGAACTGTCAAGGTTCCCAAAACACTCTTTTCTCTTCTTTCTTTTTCTTAAAAGGACAGAAGGATCCCTTGCTTGCAAGTTTCCCGGGGGGAGTAGAGATGAGATACCATTTTGATGACGTTCAGGTGATCATTTCATACAACGAGAGAAACGACACAAGGAAAAGCTAAGTTGAAAAACTTTGAAAAAAATTCCTTGTTACATTCACGATTTCCCTTAAACGATTTTGTGCTTTGTATGAGAAACCTGCACGCGAAAGGATCCTTGTCACGATCGGTCTGCGTTCTAGCTTGCCTCGAGTCCGCTCGGCAAGCCTAGCAGTTCCGTTCTGTCCCGGCAAGTAGCCTTGCCGGCAGCGGCACTTCCAGCAGGCTGCTAAGGACCCGTTCCTCGAAGCGCTTGTTGCAAGTGTGCGCACCGACAAGTTTCCAAACAGTGTAGGGATGCGATCATACAAAGGCGAAATAAAACAAGGGGAACGGCGCACGTACATTCAAGCGACACAAGTTATATTACATCACAGAAACAGTGCGGGACTAATATAAGATCAAATGTGTCTTTTACATTTAGCACAGTGATGAATATAACGACAAATTCAATCCCGACGATCGCCCTAGACCCTGGGGATTTGGAGAACCTTGTCGGCGAGAGGAGCAGCGATCTTGTCGGCAGCAGTGACGTCTGTGCTCGCCGGCAGCCTCCTGAAGACCCCGAAGAGATCGAGGCCGGGATTGCGATGAGCGATCTTGAGCAGCACCCTGTACACGATTTCGCGCGCAAACTTCCGGGATTCATCGGCGAACGAAGCAGACCTGTCCTCGTGGTACGTCTTCAAGGCGTCGATAAGGCCCTCGAAGAACTTGGTCAGGCGGACGCTGGTGGCCTCCTTGTCGTTGACGGTGAAGCCCCAGCTCTTCATGTAAATCACGGCGATCTGAGAGCTGGTGCGTTCGGCGGCATTGACGAGCCTGCTGGTCCAGAGGGAGAGGTTCTCGTGCAACTGGGCATAGTTGTTCTCAGCCTCCTTCTTCAAGGCCTCTTCCTTCTCCAGTTTCTCCGTCAAGACCCTCTATCTCTCCTTGGCGGATTCTGAAGCTAATACCATGGTGGCCAATTGGGATTTCAGATCTCCAATCGTCTTGGTGGCGGCATCAAGATCTTGGTTCTTGGACGACAGCTGCGTTTGCAAGTCCCCTAGAGTGCGGGCTGCCTTCAGCACTTCGTTCTTGAGAGCCTCGATTTCCTTGCCGCTGCCGACGAGATCTTCATTTAATTTGGCCACCGGGACTCCAATTCTGCCTTGGCGGAGTTAGCAGCAGCCTCCTTGAGCTTGGCGGCGTTCTCCAGGGCCTGGGCCTCGATGGATTTCTTGTGCCCGTCCTCCAGCTCTTGGGTCCGCTGCTTAAGGAGCGCTTCAATCTCATCATCCTTGCCGCGAAGAGTGGCGGCAAGGGCTCCTTCCCGTGCAGCAAGATCCTTCTCTTTGGCATTGAGCAGCATTTCGCGCTTTGTCAGCTTGCCGTCACTGATTGCCACCTCCTCTTTGGTGGCGTTGAGGTTGCGGGCCTGCTGACTGTACCATGTGCGCAACCCGTCCGCCTTTTCCCTCAGCTTCTGGTCAACCAGATCCGCGGCTTTGCGTTCCTCCTACACCTTGTCCCACCTCCGACCGTACCGTTCCTGGACGCCTTTGAAGCCGACAGCCATAATTTCCATGAAGGCAAGATCTTCGGCATTGTCGGCCACATTGGTGGATTCGTCGGTTCTCTGGACCAAAGGGAGCAGGATTCGGGCTATCTCTTCGTCAAAATTCGGCCCCACAGTGCCAGATGAACTGGGGGCTCCGGACCCGTGCCGGGAAGTAACCAACGCCAAGCTGCTTGATGAGGCCGGCAAGGTTGTCGCCGGTAGTTGGTTGCCAGGGGTTAGCGCGTCGGTGCAGACGGGCGCCTTCTCCACAGCCACCCTGGCGGGATCATACGTGTTGCCGGAGGACCTCTCGGGCTCTTTGGGGGGTATTCTGGTCTCCTCGGCAACTTGTGTGAGGCCCTCTTCAGTGGCAACCTTGGCGGCTTCATTAGCGGCGTCCCTTGCGATACTGGCTACCTCCACGAGAACATCGCCTTCTTCGGGAGGGGTCGGGGCTGTGGATCGAAGCAAGAACAAAGGTGAAATAAGGGCACATAGCCACAAGTCAAGTTCAAGAAGAAAAAAAAGAAATCTTTCCTGGAAGAGGTATGCAAAGGCAAGAGGATTACCCGTTGGTGCTTGCTGAGGAAGGACTCCTTCCCCGGCAACTCGCATTGCTGGGGTGGCCCCCGTGTGAGCAGGCTCATCGGTGGAGGCCCTTGTCGGGGAAGCGCTCTCCGGAACATTGATCAATGTTGGAGCCACAGTTGGATCCGCTTCTTGGCGCTCCTCCTCTTGGCGGGCCTCCTCCTTCTCCATGACAGGCTTAGCAATAGGGACTCCAGTACTGGTGCTAGTGCGAGGCACCTGCACCACGTCCTCACACAGGGGGCTGGGCTGGGGGCTGGTAACAATGGCTTCGGCCATCGCACCCCCCTGCCCAGCACTTGCCGGAGGATCCTGTATTGCTGCAGACCTGGGCCGCTTCGACCGATGCACGAGCGGTTCTGGATCCCTGTCAAGGCAAAAGGAATCAAGTTAAAATGACAGTCAAATGAAATCAAGGCTTGACGGGAATAAGCGAAGTTACTCACTCCTCCACTTCTTTGGACTCGCCAAGGACGTCAAAGTCGTACGTCACTAGCGGGGGCGATTCTCTAGCCCTCTTGAGTGCCGGGGGAGGCGAACTCGTCGGTTGGATGGACTCAACTTCCTCGACCACCTCCTGTTGGGGAGATGAGGGCTGAGTTCGGGGACGCCGGGTCGATTGCCGGCGTACTTCTTCTTGGCAGCCGGTCTTCGTGGTCGTCTTCTTCACCGTGGGGCCAGCTCTCGGCGAGGAAGCACGCATCGGCTCTTGACTGACCGCCCTCCGAAGACGGCGCCTCCTCTTCGGGGCTCGAGGGCTTTCCTCTTCTTCGGGCTCTCCGACAGCTTCTGACCTGGCAGCTTCGGACCCGACAAACTCGGTCCCGGCAACCTCGTCCTCGGCGATCTCATCCCCGGAAGACCCTTCTTGTTGCCCTTCGGCAGCCCCTTCCTCGGAATGCTCCTCTTCATCATCCTCGGCTGCCGCGGCACCGGAACCGCCCGCCGCATTGATCCTTGAGATCTCTGCGGCCTTGCTGGCGATGTACGCCAGTTCTTCCTCGGTGGTGGCCTAGATAAGATCCGTTTCCTTTCGGGAAGCTTTCTCCATCAGGTTGGAGGCCCATTCCATCTCGTGCTCCAGGGTGGGCAGATCCCAGTCAGCTTTCACTCCGTGAGCGTCGCAGTCTGGCATCACCGCTAGGATGGAATCCTTGGCGGAGTTGATGTGTAGCGGGACAATCTTATCCGGCAAGTGGAACGTGCCAGTTTTCCGGAACAGCTGTTCACAGAGACGGGAGTGCTCCATAACCGACAAGTTGTTGGCGGTCCCAGGGTATAGTCGCATGATGTCGGTGGCGTTCTGGTACTGCCAAGCGAATCTTTCCCTCTTTTGCAGCGGCGCTATGCGTCGCCGGAGGAAATCAGCGCCAACCATCTCTATGGTCAGATTGGCGGCTTTGAGGCGGGCAATCCTATTCAGTGCCGGGCGAAGCTTGGCGTCAGTAGCACCTATACTGCTCTAGTTCTTGCCGCGTTTGACCTTCACTGTGCGCGGTATGCAAAATTCGGGGAAGTCCTTCTCCTGGATCCAACACCACTCAGCCCTCCACTCGTCTTTGCTCTGGGAATCCAGGCAACGCTGCCGGAGAGTGATTTGTCTTCGATCCGGGGGATGAAAAAGTGACGGAACAGATCCACATTGGGGGCCACTCCGATGAAGTTCTCGCACAGATGGGCAAAAGCCGCCGTGCAAGTCATTGCGTTCGGAGTAAAATCAAGCAGCCTGAATCCATAGCTGAACATCATGGCGCTGAAAAAATCTGAGAATGGAAGGACCAGGCCACAGTAGAAATAGGCGCAGAAGAACAGATATGAATCTGATGGATCCTTGTCGCCTTCAGGAAGCACTACGGGCGCCTTGTGGTCCTTGGTATCTCTCCCGCACATGTATGCGTACCTCCTGATCAGCTCGTTGGCGTCTAGAGAACACAGCGAGAAGATCGCATTCTCCCTCCGCCGCTTCTCCAGCTCCTCCAACGCCTTCTTCTTCTCTTCCGCCTTGGGATCGAGCGGCTTGGCAGGCTTCTTCTTCGCCGCGTCGGCTCTCTTGGGCGCCATCAAGAACTAGGGAGGAAGAAGGTAGCTCTTCACTGTTTACCCCAGCCACGTTCTTTTACAGGCGCACTACCGCAATGTAACCGCAACAGTCCATGTTCCCACAACCCGCATTTAATGCGTGGATTGGACGTGCGTCAGGATAACCATCATGACCGAAAATTACAACGGCAGTTTCCCGCCGTGTGTCTGTGCATTGTTTGGGCCTAGCCCAACGACGCTTCGGACGCGCGTATGGCCCAGGCCCGGGGGCTCCTGTCGGTGTATAAAACATGGGTATTTTATACCCTGACTTATGCACAGACAGTAGCAGCCTCCTTGCCGGGAACCGCCAAGACCAAGATTCAGAGCCCAGTCGCAGAAGCTACCATAAAGAAGCTCAAGACACAGCACTCAACTAGTACCGAAGATGAAGACATTCCTTGCCGGCAAGGATGAACCGGCAAGCTCCGTACCGGCAAGCCTCTGCCAGCCCTCCAGCGCTCCGCCACTCCACCTCACCAGACAGGTGCTCGCTAGTGGATGAGGTGTCGACCGCGCAGGCAGGTTGGTAAGGCTTGTCGGGCATGTATCAGCACACTAGGACATGATTTGCCTCTAATGACACGCGTCCAGGAGGCGTGTCAGCATAATACGAGGTAGCTGGGCAAGCGGTGCAGAAACCTTGCCGGGGCTACCTCTCCACATGACACCTAACGGTGCATTTAATGCCTTTGTCCTAAACTGGCAGAGTTAGGTATGATAGCACTGTTCGCTATCTAATCAACATGTAATTACTGTTTTGCCACTGTGGTAACCCCTTGAGCTATAAAAGGAGGGCCAAGGCAACAGTTAGAGGGATTCGGACCCCTTTTCAAACACCAGCACGCCTCGCGTGGCAGCTCTCTCCGCATCTTGCCGGGAGAAGCACTCCTTGTACTTGTGCTCTCACACATCCAATACACCAAAAGCAGGAGTAGGGTTTTACGCTTCTCAGCGGCCCGAACCTAGGTAAATTCCCTTGCGCTTTCCATTGATCATGCTCTTTGTGCACGTTGATCTCCCCCGCCGAACCACAAGGGGCTGCATGGCCCCATAGATGGTCGTCCCACCACGACACTGAGGTTAGGCATAGAAATCCTGGAAGCTCCAAGTTCATGAGACTAAAAGATGGTGGTATCTTTGATAGCTTATATGTGTCACTAGATGCATGTAAAAGGGGATTCATGATAGGGTGCAGACCTCTTATTTGCGTAGATGGGTGTCATATAAAGACTAAATATGGTGGTCAATTGCTCACAGCAGTAGGTGTTGATCCGAATGATTGCATCTTTCCTATTGCTATGGCAGTTGTTGAAGTTGAGGATACTCCCACATGGAAAGAAGACCTTGGCATAAATAATACTAGTGCATGGACAATAATGAGTGATCGACAAAAGGCAACTCTCGTATGTGACATAAGATATTATACTTCCTAAATGATGTAATGTTTAGTGTAATACATGTTGATCATTTGGATGCACTTTTCATGATGATGCAAGGGTTGATCAATGCTGTCAGTGAGCTTTTTCCTGACTCAGCACACAGGTTTTGTGTGAGGCACCTATACCAGAATTTCAACAAAAAATTCAAGGGGGAGAACTTGAAGAACAAGTTGTGGGCCATTGCAAGATCCTACAATAGGCTTGATTGGAGAAAACATATGGATGACATGCAGGTATTGAACCAGGATGCATACAAGTACTTAGAAGCAATTGAACCTAGCTCATGGTGCAAAGCTTTCTTCACTACATTTCCCAAGTCTGACTTGCTACTGAACAATACATGTGAAGTGTTTAACAAGTAAGTGTTTTCAACATATTTTGTTGCATGATACTCATTGCACTTCCTTTTGATGCTGAACTCCCTTCACTTTCCATACTCAAGGTACATCATTGATGCAAGAGAAATGCCTATAAGATCCATGCTATAGAATTTTTTTAACCAACTCATGACAAGATATTATACCAAGAATAATGAGGCCGAAGATATGTGTGGAATCATATGTCCAAAGATAAGAAAGAAATTGGACAAACAAGTAGAAATGGCCAAAAATTGTGAACCTCTACCAACTGGGAAAGGAATTTTGACAGGAAAGTATACTGTGGATATCCACAAAGATAAGTGTGAATGTGGGAGTTGGCAGTTGAGAGGAATTCCTTGTAGGCATGCAATTTATTGCTTCAGGTACGAGAGGATCAATCCAGAGGATAAGGTGTGTCTTTCATATAGCATAGATGCCTCCAAGCAAGCATATGGCCAGATTATAATGCCTTGCAGAGACGAAAGATCATGTCAAAAGATTAATGGAATTGAAGTGAAACCACCTCAGTATGAAAAACATGTTGGTAGGTCATCTAAGAAGAGAAGACAGAATCCTGTTGAGATGGAAGAAGGGGCAAAGATGAGCAGACACGGCACTATATCCCATTGCAGTGAGCACAACAAAAGAAAGTGCCCAAATAAAGGTCAACAAGGGAAATCACTCAGTGTTGATAAGAGACCACAAACACAAGGAAGACAGAAGAGGAAGCTAAAAGTGAAGAGAAACATTCTTACACAGGTACAACAATATTTTGTTTCTCTATTTAGTAGTTAGCTCATTTAATTCTTGCAACTATTGCTCATACTCTGTTTATAGGAATCTGGTACAACAAGTGTTGGACATAGGAAGCAACACACTCAAACTACCGTGCTTGAAACACTCCTTCAAGTATGTTATTCTTTCTTAACATCTCATTTCCCTGAAATGTGTTGCATTGATGTTTGATGCTTCTTTGGTTGTACGTAGGCTCAAGCATCGCAGCAATCCCATGTGTCACTGCTACTTGTAGCTTGCGTTGGTTTTATCCCCGAAGAGGAAGGGATGATGCAGCACAGCAGAGGTAACTATTTCCCTTAGTTATGAAACCAAGGTTATCAATCCAGTAGGAGAACCACGCAACACCTCGTTAGCAGTACCTGCACACAAACAACAAATACTTGCACCCAACGCAAACGAGGGTTTGTCAATCCCTCGCCGGTAAATTGCAAGATTAAATTGTATGTGATAGATAGCTAGATTAAAACAAAAATACAAAATAAAATAAATAAAGAAAAAGTGCAGCAATATTTTTAGGGTTTTAGTAATTGATTTAGATAGACCCAGGGGCCATAGTTTTCACTAGAGGCTTCTCTCAAGAAAATAGCTTACGGTGGGTAGACAAATTACTGTTGGGCAATTGATAGAAAAGCAAATAATCATGACGATATCCAAGGCAATGATCATGTATATAGGCATCACGTCCGAGACAAGTAGACCGACTCCTGCCTGCATCTACTACTATTACTCCACACATCGACCGCTATCCAGCATGCATCTAGTGTATTAAGTCCATAAAGAATGGAGTAACGCCTTAAGAATGATGACATGATGTAGACAAGATAAACTCACGTATGAATAAACCCCATCTTAACAATACATACGTGTCATGTCCCTTTCTGTCACTGGGATTGAGCACCGCAAGATCGAACCCATTACAAAGCACCTCTTCCCATGGCAAGATAAATCAATCTAGTTGGCCAAACCAAATCAATAGATCGGAGAAGAAATACGAGGCTATAATAATCATGCATAAAAGAGATCAGAGAAGACTCAAATAATATTCATGGATAATCTGATCATAAACTCACAATTCATCGGATCCCAACAAACACACCGCAAAAAAGTGATTTCATCGGATAGAACTCCAAGAACATCGAGGAGAACATTGTATTGAAGATCAAAAAGAGAGAAGAAGCCATCTAGCTACTAACTATGGGCCCGAAGGTCTGTGGTAAACTACTCACGCGTCATCGGAAGGGCAGCAAGGTTGATGTAGAGCCCCTCCGTGATCGAATCCCCCTCCAACGGAGTGCCGGAGAAGGCCTCCAGATGGGATCTCTCGAGAACAGAAACTTGCGGCGGCGGAAAAACTATTTCGTGGACTCCCCTGAGGGTTTCTGATTTTTCTAGAATTTATAGTGGTGGAATTAGGTCAAACGGAGCTCTGTGGGCCCCATGAGGTACCAGGGCGCGCCTGCCCCCCCTAGGCGCGCCCTGGTGCCTCGTGGGCACCCCCTGGGCTTCTGGCCTTCTCCCAAAGCTTCTAGTGTTTATCTTGTCCAGAAAAAAATCTCCAAAAAGTTTCGTGGCATTTGGACTTCGTTTGGTATTGATATGCTGTAAAACCAAAACAGGGCAGAAAACAACAACTGGCACTGGGCACTAAGTTAATAGGTTAGTCCCAAAAAATGATATATAATTGTTGTAAATGTATATAAAAACATCCAAGATTGATAATATAACAGCATGGAACAATCAGAAATTATAGATACGTTGGAGATGTATCAGCATCCCCAAGCTTAATTCCTGCTCGTCCTCGAGTAGGTAAATGATAAAAACAGAATTTTTGATGTGGAATGCTGCCTATCATATTCATCACATATTCTTTTCTTTTATAGCATGGACATTGGACTTGAATGATTCAAAGCAATAGTCTATAGTTTGACATGAAGATATAAATACTCAAGCATGCTAACAAGCAACCATGTCTTTCAAAAAAGCAACGCTAAAGAAAGTTATCCCTAGCCCATTATGCTCAATCATTGATCCATTCATGAAACACACTCAAATATTAGCTACATCCAATGCACAAGTATGACAATAGTGCTCTCTAGTTGGTGCTTTTGTAAGAGAAGATGGAGACTCAAATAAAAATAAAAATTGCATAAAAGTAAATAGATAGGCCTTTCGCAGAGGGAAGCAGAGATTTGTCAAATGTGCCAGAGCTCAAGGCTGAAATTAAAGAGATAAAATATTTTGAGAGGCATGCTTTTCCTGTCAACGAAAACGACCGAGAATTTCCAATATTTTCCATGCTAGACACATCATAGGCGGTTCCCAAACAGAAAGTAAAGTTTATTTCCTTTCCACCATTTCTTTCACAATCCATGGCTAGCCGTATCCACGGGTGCCCTCCAAACCAACACTTTCCAAGGAATTTTGTTGTTATTATTTTTGATTTCATTGTGGGACTGGGCATCCCTATTACCAGCCACTCTCTCGTGCAATGACAAGTGAATAAACACTCATCATGAGAATAACACACCTAGCATGGAAAATAATGGCCACCCCCTGCCGCTTCATGAGCGGTATGGGCACACAAAAAGGAAAATTATTTTTGAAAATTAGAGTTGGCACACGCAAATTTACTTGTAATGGGATTGAAATACCGCATATAGGCAAATATAGTGGACTCATTTGGCACAACTTGGGTTTAAGGAGTTTGGATGCACAAGCAGTATTTCTGCTTAGATAAATGAAGGCTAGCAAATAGATTGAGAAGCAACCAACCAAAAAACGAAAATGGTCATAAACATGCATTGAACATAACTAATACCGAATAATGCACCATAAGTAGGATATAATTTCGTTGCATAACTATTGACTTGATGTGCATGCATAGGGAATCACAAACCTTAACACTAATATTCCTACTAAATCACAATTACTCACTAACATGACTCACATATTATCATTTCCATATCGCAAAACTATTGCAAGGAATCACACTTATCATATCCAATGATCTATATGAAAGTTTTTATTATATCCCTCTTGAATATTCATCACTTCGGGACCAAATTCATATCTTGTGCAAATTACCGTTACTATCATCAACTCTCAAAAAGATTTAAGTGAAGCATGAGAGTGCAAATATTTTTTCAAAATTTCTATCTTATCAATTCTCAAAATAATATAAGTGAAGCATAAGAATTCATTTCTCCAAAATTTCAATCTTATCAACACTCAAAATAATATAAGTGAAGCATGAGAGTTTATTTCTTCAAAATTTTAATCTTATCAATTCTCAAAATAATATAAGTGAAGCATGAGAATTCATTTCTTTAAAATTTTGCCACCACCGTGCTCAAAAAGATTTAAGTAAAGCACTAGAGCAACTGCCTAGCTCAAAAAATTTAAGTGAAGCACATGGAGTATTCTAACAAATGATCATAAACGTGTGGCTCTCTCAAGATAGGTGTGTTCAGCAAAGATGATTGTGACAAACTAAAAAGCAAACAAAGCAAAGACTCATATAATACAAGACGCTCCAAGTAAAACACATATCATGTGACAAATAAAAATATAGCTCCAAGTAAAATTACCGATGGTTGGTAGAAGAAAGAGGGGATGCCTTCCGGGGCATCCCCAAGCTTAGACGCTTGAGTCTTCCTTGAATATTACCTTGGGGTGCCTCGGGCATCCCCAAGCTTAGGCTCTTTCTACTCCTTATTCCTTCATCCATCGTGATCTCACCCAAAACTTGAAAACTTTACTCACACAAAACTCAACAAAACCTTCGTGAGATCCGTTAGCATAACAAAATAAATCACTACTTTAAGTACTGTTGCAAACCAATTCATATTTTATTTTTGCATTATACCTTCTGTACTCTAACTTCACCATGGCTTATACCCCCCGATACAATCCATAGATTCATCAAAACAAGCAAGTAGTGCATCAAAAACAGAATCTGTCAAAAACAGAACAGTCTGTAGCAATCTATTTAAAAGCCATACTTCTGTAACTCCAAAAATTCTGAAAAGTTAGGACAACGTGGGAAATTTATCTACCAATACTGTGTAAAAAAATTAAAAAAAAATTGACGCTCCAGTACAGAAACAAAATTCTGGCACTGGACGCAAAACTTTCTGTTTTCCAAACAGCATCAATTATACTATCTTCCAAATCATGCCAAAGGCTTTACTTGGCACAAACACTAATTAAAAACACAAAAACACAATCATACTAGTAGAATAATTGTGAAAACACACAATAACAGAAACAAAAGGTAAAAATTTATTTTATTCATTGGGTTGCCTCCCAACAAGCGCTATTGTTTTATGCCCCTAGCTAGGCATAATGCATAGTTTCAAGTATTGTCATCTTTCAAGTTGATTCCATAAGTGGCCCTCATAATTGATTCATATGGTGCTTTAATTCTTTTTCTAGGGAAGTTCTCCATACCCTTCTTTAATGGAAATTGAAATTTTATATTCCCTTCTTTCATGTCAATAACGGCACCAATGGTTCGTAAGAACGGTCTACCAAGTATTATGGGGCAAGAAGAATTGCATTCAATGTCAAGTACAATAAAATAAACGGGCACATAGTTCCTATTTGCAAGAATAAGAACATCATTAATTCTTCCCAAAGGCTTTTTAATAGTAGAATCCGCAAGATGCAAATTAAGAGAACATTCATCTATATTGGTAAAACTTAGCACATCACATAGAGATTTTGGAATTGTGGAAACGCTAGCACCCAAATCACATAAAGCATTGCACTCATAATTTTTTTATTTTAACTTTAATGGTGGGTTCCCATTCATCATATAATTTTCTAGGAATAGAAATTTCTAGTTCTAGCTTTTCTTCTAACGCTTTCATCATCGCTTCTACGATGTGTTTAGTAAAAGCCTTGTTTTGCTCATAAGCGTTGGGTGAATTTAACATGGATTGTAACACAGAAATGCACTCAATCAAAGAGCAATTATCATAATTAAAATCTTTGTAATCCAAGAGAGTGGGCACATCGCTATTTAAAGTTTTTACCTCTCCAAACCCACTTTTAGTAAAATTTTCATTAAGATTTTCACCCTCCGAATTATGGAAATGCCTACTAGCTAAAGTTGACTCTTCTTCAGTCCCCTTTTCATCAAGTTTTATATTGCTAAACAAAGAATCAATAGATGAAACACCAATCATTTTAATATCCTCATCATTACTACGATAAAAACCAGGAGGAATCGCTTTTTCTAAAAATTCTCGTTTAGCTTTTAGCATGGCGGTTCTTTTCTTACTCTCATCCATGGAGATATATAAAGATTTAATTGATTCATTAATATCAATTTTAGGTGGCAAAATTTTAGTCTTAAGATTTTCCACATCATGAATAATTCTATCAATGCTCCTAGACATATCATCAAGTCTACTCAATTTTTCTTCTATCGTACTGTTGAAAACTTTTTGAGCATTAATAAATTCTTTAATATTACTTTCAAGATCAGAGGGCATCCTATTATTATTATTATAAGAATTACCATAGGAATTGCCATAACTATTAGAAGATTTTCCAGGAAACGGTCTAGCATTGAAATTACCTCTATAAGCATTATTATTGAAATTGTTTCGCGAGACAAAATTCACATCTACGGGATCATTATTTTGCTCAATCAAAGTGGACAAAGGCACATCATTAGGATCAATATAAGAATTTTTACTAGCAACCAATTTCATAAGCGCATCAACTTTATCACTCAAAGTATTAATTTCTTCAACCGAATTCACCTTTTTACTAGTAGGAACTCTTTCAGTATGCCATTGTGAATAATTTGCCATAATATTATCAAGCAATTTAGTAGCTTCTCCCAAAGTAATTTCCATAAAAGTACCACCCACGGCGGAATCTAAAATATTTCTAGAAACAAAATTCATTCCCGCATAAATTTTTTGTATGATCATTCATAAATTTAAACCATGAGTAGGGCAATTTCTTATTATTAATTTCATCCTCTCCCAAGATTGGGCAACATGTTCATGATCAAGTTGCTTAAAATTCATAATTTGATTTCTAAGTGAAATAATTTTCGCGGGAGGAAAATACTTAGTAATAAAAGCATCTTTACACCTATCCCAAGAATCGATACTATTTCGTGGTAAAGATGAGAACCAATTTTTGCACGATCCCGCAATGAGAACGGGAATAATTTTAATTTCACAATATCATTATCCACATCTTTTTTCTTTTGCATGTCACACAATTCTACGAAAGTGTTAAGATGGGATGCAACATCTTCATTAGGACTACGGGAAAATTGATCTTTCATGGCAAGATTTAGCAAAGCGGCATTAATATCACAAGTCTCCGCACTAGCGGCGGGAGCAGCAATCGGAGTACTAATAAAAATCATTATTTTTAGTATTGGAAAAATCACACAATTTTATATTTTCTTGAGACATCGTGACTACGCAAATAAGATAACAAGCAAGCAAACAAGAAAAAGGCAAACGGAAAATATTTTTGTATTTTTGTAAAAACGTTTTAGAAGTGGGGGAGATGAAAATAAGAGGCAAATAAAATAAATGCAAGGAGATGAGAGTTTATGCAAAGGTACTTGATAGATGTTGATGATGTCTCACTGGCAACGGCGCCATAAATTCTTCCTGCTACTTGTAGCTTGCGTTGGTTTTATCCCCGAAGGGGAAGGGATGATGCAGCACAACAGAGGTAAGTATTTCCCTCAGTTATGAAACCAAGGTTATCAATCCAGTAGGAGAACCACGCAACACCTCGTTAGCAGTACCTGCACACAAAAACAAATCCTTGCACCCAACGCAAATGAGGGGTTGTCAATCTCTCGGCGATAAATTGCAAGATTAAATTGTATGTGATAGATAGATAGATTAAAACAAAAATACTCCCTCTGTCCAAAAAAGCATGTCCCCGCCGATATTTTACGAAAACCCCCTCCCCTTTCCTCCGACAAGCCACGCAGCCCACCTCGCCTGCTCCGTCGCCTCGCCACGCGCCGGCCGCCTGCTCCGCTGCCTCGCCGCCTGCTCTGTCGCCTCGCCGCCTGCTCCGTCGCCTCGCCATGCGCCGGCCGCCTTCTCCCCCTCGTCTCGCCGCATCTCTTCGTCCACACCAGGAGATCAAGAGGGCAGGGATCCCCTTTTCTGCAAAGCCCGCGACTTGCCGGCTCCAGCGGTGGCGCTCAAGTCCAAGTACACGGAGGTGTGGATCAAGCGGGATGACCTCGCCGGCATGCAGCTGAGCGGCAACCACTGCAGGGCCACCGTCGTGGCCGCCAATTACGCCGGCCTCTGCACCTCCAAACTCCTCATGGATCAGGACCCTGGTCTGGAAGAAAGACGGAGGCCGTACGTGGTCCCTGCTGGTGGATCAAATGCACTGCGGAATTGGGGATACATTGAAGCAGTAAGGGAGATTGAGTAACAAATTCAGTTATCTGGTGGTGATGTTGTTGCCTCCGACGATGACGACGGCGGCGGCTCCTCCTACATCCCAGGCTCCTCCTCGTGCCCAAGTGCCAGCAAGTTGTTGCCTCATCCACCATGAAATTGCTACCTGTAAGCTGCCATTGTTCAGGCTATTGAACTAGTCAGAGCAGAGCAGTTTTGTTCTGACTAAATTCAGTTAAGCTAGCAAACAAGTTAAGCTGCCATTACTCTCAAATTATTAAGTGAGGAGTACAGACTAAATTCAGTTAGCAAACAAGTTTTCAGACTAAATTAAGTGCGGAGTACTGACATTGATTCAGTTTACTAGAATGTTTCATGACAATAGTTTACACAAAATGTTCAGACATCAATATTCAGCAAACTGCCGATAGTACACTCTATTTTGTGCTCTCTTAGCTCAATACTGAACTGAAGTTCAAGGAGGCGGGATTTAATCGTCAGTAAGTACCAAAACTGTCCTCGAACACTGTTTTTAGCTCCTCCAAAACCGTAGCAATGATTGATGCCGATCCACAAGAAATAATGATCAAACAGTGTGCATAAATGCAATTCCAGGGACAGCATGTCATAAACTGAATCTTGACATGTGTCATTAGCATTCTTCAGTTCCTTGTTCAAATGATTGTCATGTTCAAACACAGAACAGTGGCATTTATATCTGCAATCTCTCCTTTCAAGTTCCTGTTCTGTTCTTTTACTTTACAGATTCCAGTTTCTATGACTAGTTTCTAGTGGGAAGCAAGGTTGCAGCAAGGTCAGTGTACAATTGAATTCAATTCAGTTCGAAATTAACACAGGCTGTAGCAAACCTGTCAAAACTTTCAATTCAGTTTCTTGTAGAAATTCAGTTGGGGAAGCAGCAGCAGAGGCTGGGCGGGGAGGCAGCAGCAGCAGAGGCAGGGAAGCAGCAGCGGAAGAGGCGTCGCCCACCAGCAGCGGCAGAGGCGTCGCCCACCAGCAGCAGCAGTAGCCGGCGGCCGAAGCGGCCGAAGTTGTGGGCGGCACAGGTGAGCGGAGCAGGTGGATGGCTGAAGCGGACAATCGCCACGGAGCAGGTGGCAGCAGCAGAGGACGAATTCCAGGTCACCGGGGCGGCGCAGGTCGCCTCTGTGGCAGCGACGTGGGTGGGCAGCAGCATCAGGTTGCCTCCGTGGCGACGGCATGGGTGGGCGGCGGCGCAAGTCGCCCCCGTGGTGGCGACGCGAGTGGGCGGCGGCGCGGGTCGCCTATGTGGCGGTGGCGCAGATGCGAGGCGGCCTCGCAGGTGGGCGGCGGGGCAGGTCCCAGACCCGATGGTGGCTACAGCAGGTGGGCGGCAACGCGCGGGGATGGGGAGTGGACGGAGGAAGGAGAAGGGGGTTTGTTTGCTTCTTTTTTAAAATTACAAGGACTTTTTTGCAAAAACATAATTGTACAGCGGGCTGGACATCCTTTTTCGGACGGAGGGAGTACAAAATAAAATAAATAAAGAAAAAATGCAGCAATGTTTTTAGGGTTTTAGTAATTGATTTATATAGACCCGGGGGCCATAGTTTTCACTAGAGGCTTCTCTCAAGAAAATAGCTTACGGTGGGTAGACAAATTACTGTTGGGCAATTGATAGAAAAGCAAATAATCATGACGATATCCAAGGCAATGATCATGTATATATGCATCACGTCCGAGACAAGTAGACCGACTCCTGCCTGCATCAACTACTATTACTCCACACATCGACCGCTATCCAGCATGCATCTAGTGTATTAAGTCCATAAAGAACGGAGTAACACCTTAGGAACGATGACATGATGTAGACAAGATAAACTCACGTATGAATAAACCCCATCTTTTTACCATTAATAGCAACGATACATACGTGCATGTCCCTTTCTGTCACTGGGATTGAGCACCGCAAGATCGAACCCATTACAAAGCACCTCTTCCCATGGCAAGATAAATCAATCTAGTTGGCCAAACCAAATCAATAGATCGGAGAAGAAATACGAGGCTATAATAATCATGCATAAAAGAGATCAGAGAAGACTCAAATAATATTCATGGATAATCTGATCATAAACTCACAATTCATCGGATCCCAATAAACACACCGCAAAAAGGTGATTACATCGGATAGAACTCCAAGAACATCAAGGAGAACATTGTATTGAAGATCAAAAAGAGAGAAGAAGCCGTCTAGCTACTAACTATGGAGCCGAAGGTCTGTGGTAAACTACTCACGCATCATCGGAAGGGCAGCAAGATTGATGTAGAGCCCCTCCGTGATCGATTCCCCCTCCGGCGGAGTGCTGGAGAAGGCCTCCAGATGGGATCTCTCGAGAACAGAAACTTGCGGCGGCGGAAAAAGTATTTCGTGGACTCCCCTGAGGGTTTCTGTTTTTTCTGGAATTTATAGTGGTGGAATTAGGTCAAACGAAGCTTTGTGGGCCCCACGAGGTACCAGGGCGCGCCTGCCCCCCCAGGCACGCCCTGGTGCCTCATGGGCACCCCCTGGGGCTTCTGGCCTTCTCCTGAAGCTTCTAGTGTTTATCTTGTCCAGAAAAAAAATCTCCAAAAAGTTTCGTGGCATTTGGACTTCGTTTGGTATTGATATTCTGTAAAACAAAAACAGGGCAGAAAACAGCAACTGGCACTGGGCACTAAGTTAATAGGTTAGTTCCAAAAAATGATATATAATTGCTGTAAATGTATATAAAAACATTCAAGATTGATAATATAACAACATGGAACAATCAAAAATTATAGATGCGTTGGAGACGTATCAGTCACCAGGCCCTATTCCAGAATCCACCTTCATTGCTCGCAACAGAGATGCTTTGCAGCCCACTACAGCTACCACATCCACTGTTGGCTTAAAGAAGAAGCAAAAGAAGAGGGTTACAAAGGCCAGTATCACTGAATATAAGTGAACATGTTCTCACTTTGGACAGAGAGCTTTCTGGACAGCCAACAGTTCTATTTTGGGCAGTATTTAGAGGATGCCAGATAGGTGCTGAAGTAAACCTCATGCATGTGTTGTTGTGGGTTTATCTGCACCTTCATATGTGCATTTTGAGGTTCTGATGTAATAGAAACCTAAATTACTAGCTTTTGTTTCGAGTGTCATGTAATTCACTCTTAGTTATATGTACCCAATGCACTTCGTATTACTATTGTCAATGCAGCCAATGCACTCATTTGTGTCAATGTTTCAGATGATGTTGCGTTACAGCTTCCATGTGTGTGCTAATTGAGACATTGTTTCAAGCACAACAGTTTATTGCATGGTTGAAGTGAGCTTCCAGGGTCGGTCGTCACCATGGTTGAAGTGAACGAAAGGAGCAACCTTTCTATATTATGTACATGTAGGGGGGTAAATGCAAGCCCACCAACCATTTAGGGCGGGAGTTTTGCCGCCAAAACTGAGTCATACGACGTGGCAAAGGTCAAATTGCCACGGGTGCAGGTCAGGCCTGCTCCGGCGAGTTTAGGACCGGCGGTGGCACACTTTAGAAAGAAGTAGGACTCAAATATGCGTTTTCATAGTTTTAGGACTAAAGTGACACACCTCGAATACTTTTAGGACCAGTGGTGGATTTTACTCCTTTTAAATATAACCACCGCCGTGCTCTAAAAGATATAAGTGAAGCACTAGAGCAACTGCCTAGCTCAAAAGCTATAAGTGAAGCACATAGAGTATTCTAACAAATCACGAATAATGTGTGTCCCTCTCAGAAAGGTGTGTTCAGCAAAGATGATTGTGACAAACTAAAAAGCAAACAAACTATAACACAAGACGCTCCAAGTAAAACACACATCATGTGATGAATAAAAATATAGCTCCAAGTGATATACCGATAGATTGTAGACGAAAGAGGGGATGCCATCCGGGGCATCCCCAAGCTTAGACGCTTGAGTCTTCCTTGAATATTATCTTGGGGTGCCTTGGGCAACCCCAAGCTTTGGCACTTGCCGCTCCTTATTCCTTTATCCATCGTAGTCTCACCCAAAACTTGAAAACTTCAGCACACAAAACTCAACAGAAACCTCGTGAGATCCGTTAGTATAACAAATAAATCTTAAACTTTAGGTGCTGTTGTAAATTGATTCATATTTAATATTTGAATAATGCTACTGTACTCCAACTTCTCCATGACTCATACCCCCCCCCCCCCCCCGATACGATCCATAGATTCATCAAAATAAGCGAACTATGCAACAAAAACAGAATCTGTCTAAAACAGAATAGTCTGTAAAGCTCTGATATAAAGTCATACTTCTTTAACTCCCAAAATTCTGAAAAATTAGGAAAACGTGGGAAATTCATATATCAATAATGTGTAAAAAATTCAGAATTTTATCATGCTCCAGCAAAAAATAAAAATTCCAGTACTTGACGCAAAAGTTTCTGTTTTCAAACAGCATCAATTATACTATCTTCCAAATCATCCCAAAGGCATTACTTGGCACAAACACTAATTAAAAGATAAAAGCACAATCATAACAGAGGCTATAATTGTGTAACACACAATAACATAAAGTAAAACAAAAAATTATTTTATTCATTGGGTTACCTCCCAACAAGCTCTTTCTTTATAGCCATTAAGATAGGCTTGAGATTTCAATGATGCTCACATGAAAGATAATAATTGAAACACAAAGAGAGCATCATAAAACATGTGACAAACACATTTAAGTCTAACATACTTCCTATGCATAGTCATTTTATAGGAAAACAAATTATCAAGACAAGCAATATCTAGCATATGCAAATAGGAAGAATGAAGCATTAAAAATTTCAACACAAAGAGAGGTAATTTAATAGCATGAAGACTTCTATAACCATATTTTCCTCTCTCATAATAATTGCATGTAGGGTCATAATCAAATTCAACAATATAGCTATCATATAAAATATTCTCTTCATGACCCATATGCATAAAAGTTTTTTAATCTTCCAAGATAGTGGGAGTAACATCAACTAAAGTCATGACCTCTCCAATCCCACTCTTATCAAAAATTTCATAAGATTGAACACTCTCCAAATATGTGGGATTCTTTTTACCTAAAGTTGACACTCTTCCAAACCCACTTTCAATAGTATTGCAATCATTATTATCAATATCATATTCATCATGAGGCTTAAATAAATTTTCAAGATTATAAGAAGCATCACCCCAATCATGATCATTACAATAAGTAGTGGACATAACAAAATCATCATCCCCAAGCTTGTAGTTTTGCACATTATTAAGACAATTGACATTAATAGAATTTATAATAACATCATTGCAATCATGCTTTTCAATTAAGGAGCTATCATGAATCACTTTATAAATTTCTTCTTCTAACACTTCATCACAATTTTCAGATTCATGATTTTCAAGCAAAACTTCATAGAGATAATCAAGTGCACTCAATTCAATAGCAATTGGTTCATTATAATTGGATATTTTGAAAATATTAGCAAGTGGATGAGGATCCATATCAATAGATTTTTAGCAAGCGAAGATGTAAGCAAATAGAAGGCACATGGCAACACAAGCAAAGATAGCACACAAAATATTTTTGGTATTTTTGTAAAATTGTTTTAGAAGTGGGGGAGATGAAAACGAGAGGCAAATGCAAATAAAAGGCAAATAAAATAAATGCAAGTGGATGATAGTTTATGCGAAGGTCCTTGATAAGTTTTGGTGATGTCTCCCCAGCAACGGCGCCAGAAATTCTTCCTCCTACTTGTAGACTGCGTTGGTATTTCCCCGAAGAGGAGAGGATGATGCAGTATAGTAGAGATAAGTATTTCCCTCAGTTAAGAACTAAGGTTATCAATCCAGCAGGAGAACCACACAGAACCTCATTAGCAGCACCTACACACAAAAGCAAACACTTGCACCCAACGCAAATAAGAGGGTTGTCAATCCTCTTAGCGGTTATTTGCAAGGATTAATTCTGATAGTGATAGATAGAAATATAAATTGCAAAAGGAAATAAAAGTAAATAAATTGCTGCAAGGTATTTTTGGATATTAATATATGATAAAGGTAGACCCGGGGGTCATAGCTTTCACTAGAGGCTTCTCTCTCGAGCGCAGAACATACAGTGGGTAAACAAATTACTATTGGGCAATTGATAGAAAAGCGCATAGTTATGATGATATTCAAGGCAATGATCATGAATATAGGCATCACGTCCGAGACAAGTAGACCGACTCCTGCCTGCATCTACTACTATTACTCCAACCATCGACCGCTATCCAGCATGCATCTAGGGTATAAAGTATAAAACAGAGTAACGCCTTAAGCAAGAAGACATGATGTAGACAAAGTAAACTCAAGCAATATGATTAAACCTGTAGGAACGAAGTATGTCTACCAGAGGGGGGGTGAATGGGAGTTTTAAATTTTCTTCAGAAATATCAAAACTCTCGGAACCCAGCAGCGGAGCGAATGAAAACAGTGTACAGTGAGCGAATACAAACTGTCGAATGGAAACTAAAAGCATGCATCGAGACAAATCACATGATTGAAATAGGCCATACAGCACAGTTCAAATGTAACGGGAAGGAGCAGAGGTGACCAGTGATGCTCGATGGCGACAAGGAATTTGGTAGACCAGTTCGCCCTTCTGCAAAAGGACTACGTCTGGTTGGAGGGGTTGTGATTTAACACAGAAGATAAACTCTCTTCACCCTATTCTCCTCGACAATTGGTTTGTCAACCAATGTCGATCACTCGTGGTAGATGCTTGAGGCAATATCCAAACCTTTACAGACTTCTTCTTCGAGAACCACAATTACTCTTGGTCTCTGAAGAAATTGACACCTAACCGTCTAGAGAGTTCGCAGCTCTCAAGAGTAATAGGCGGAGTGTACTGGACTTAGATTTGAGTGATGCTGAACCACTATCTAATTTTTCGGCTCTGGGGTTTTCTCTCGGTGGATTTTAAACTCAAATCACTCTGGAGTGGGGGTTGCTCAACAATCTTCTTAGAATCACACGGAGCAGCCACCGGACAACGCCGGTGCGGGGTGGCTATTTATAGCCGCAGCCTTCCCTGGTGGGAAATGACCTTTTTGGACACACAGTCCAGCCAATGGCCAACCGACACGTTCACAACGTTCGGATTTTAAGAGCAACGGTAACATTACTTGAGGAACAAGTAATGCTAGCTCCTCGGTCAGAGACAAATCTCTCACAGCGAAGAAGATCACAGTCTCTTGCTGGCAATTATTTGCTCGGAACACAAAGAGATTTCTCTCGCATCTTTCATAGGATTTGGGTTTAGCATCAGAGAATCAAAGCTTCGAACACTACACCCCTCTAAGTAGTACGGTGGTCCTATGACTCAATAAAGAGAAGAGAAACAACGAAATAAATGCTACGTCTTCACTTCGTCTTCAATCTTCTCGGCTGCAGTCACTTTCTTCGGACGAGCACCGAACCAATTGCTTTACATCAGCAATTTTTGAGGGGTCACTCTTGTCATCATAATCTTCGGTGATAACCTTCACTGCGCCACGCAGGGGATTTTCTTCGGAGTTTGAACCAAACTCCTCTTGACTCCAGGGACCTGTTACTCTGTGTGCACTAGCAAACACATCAGTCCCTTACTGTTTATGTCAACAATCTCCAAAACATAAGGAGGCAAATTATTGCACCAACAATCTCCCCTTTTTTGGACGATTGTTGACAAAACAGATAATCATCGAAGTGAAGATAGATAAGTGTAAAGTAATTCCAACAAGAGTGAGTAAGTGTTACTTTGCTCGATGATGAAATAGACTCCCCCTAAATGTATGCAGGGAAAAAAATATGAGATAAATTCTCCTGCAAGTATTGAAGTATACTGAGGAAATTTCAATCATTCGAGACAGTGATTCGCACTGATGAGATATAATCCATCGAGATCATAGTGCAATCATTCATAACTTATGATAATAATTCCACCTGCAAAACAAGTGAGTCGAGAGAGATAGTGCAGCAGGAGGGGTTATTAACATTACAGCACAGAAGTTATCGAGTTTTACAACTTAGTACAGATAACCTTAAACCAGAAGTTGCAAACTCACACGAAACCAAAACCAACAAAACACAGAAAGCAAATCTATCAAGACTCGATGTAATTCTGCCCCTTTTTGTCAACAAGTGTCAAAAAGGTGACGAATAACAGGAGTGCTAAAACGCAGAACTTGGTTCAATCAGTGGCATCTCCAGAAGAACTGTCCAAGGTGACTTCTTCTTTGGAAGTGACGGGATTGTCTTCGTCTTCAGCAGCATTAGATTTTCCTTCAGGGATAATAACATGGGGCTGAGCAGACAAGGGAATATTTGGGGTAGCCATAGGAGGAACACGGGATAGCACATTGCCTTCGGTAGGTTTTTCAGTCGGTGAAGTGGCTTCAGACTCGTCAAGCAGTTTACAAAGCTTGATATGAAGAAGATCAGTGGTTGGCTCACGAGCAGGTAGAGGAGGGGTACTCTAATCTTAAAAATCATCCACAGTGAAGCCTTTGTCAATATAATCATAGAGCTGTTGGAGATTGACATTCAGGAGTTGTTTCTCGGAGAAGAACTTGCGAAGCAATTTCCAGAGTCTCTTCTTGTTTTCATCAGCTATGAGATGCATAATGCTGGTGCGATTGTTGAGAGCATTTAGCTCGGAGGAGAGATGTTCTTTTTTGCGTTGATCCTCAGTGATATGTGTGGGATCGAGGAGATAGGTCTAGAGGGGGGGTGAATAGACCCTTAACCAACCAAAGTTGCAGATTTTAATTTCTCTTGGAACTTAGGCAGATTTTGGCACAAGTTAAGATCACCCCAATACTTTCTACACATGCATATCTAGAGATTGATCAGCGGAAATGGTAAATCATGCCAGAGTACGGAAAGTAAAGGGGTAGAGTATGGAGGATCAAACGCAATGAAGACACGGTGGTTTTTGGCGTGGTTCCGATAGGTGGTGCTATCGTACGTCCACGTTGATGGAGACTTCAACCCACGAAGGGTAACGGCTGCGCGAGTCCACGGAGGGCTCCACCCACAAAGGGTCCACGAAGAAGCAACCTTGTCTATTCCACCATGGCTTATGTCCACGAAGGACTAGCCTCACTCGGGGTAGATCTTCACGAAGTAGGCGATCTCCTTGCCCTTACAAACTCCTTGGTTCAACTCCACATCATGTCGGAGGCTCCCAAGTGACACCTAACCAATCTAGGAGACACCACTCTCCAAAAGGTAATAGACGGTGTGTTGTTGATGAACTACTTGCTCTTGTGCTTCAAATGATAGTCTTCCCAGCACTCAAACAACTCCTCACAGATTTGGCTGTGGTGGAAGAAGGATTTGAGTGGAAAGCAACTTGGGAAAGGCTAGAGATCAAGGTTCAAATGGTAGGAATGGAATAGCTTGATCTCAACACATGAGTAGGTGGTTCTCTCTCAGAAAATGTATGGTGGAAGTGTAGGCACGTTCTGATGGCTCTCCTTACTGAGAAGGAAGTGGTGGAGGGGTATATATAGCCTCCACACAAAATCCAACCGTTACACACTTTTGACCCAACTCGGTGGCACCGAAACGATAATCTCGGTAGCACCGAACTGTGTAAAAGATATGAACTTTAGGAATCTCGGTGGGACCGATACGAACAACTTGGATGGACCGAAGTGCAATGGCTAGGGCAAACCTCATCTCGGTGGCACCGATTGCATCAAGTCGGTAGGACCGAAGTGAAGCAATAAGGCAACAGAGAGTTGGCAAGCCATCTCGGTGAGACCGATTTGCAAAACTCGATGAGACCGAAGGAGGTGCAAATGATCACAGAGAGTTGGCAGGGCCATCTCGGTGGGACCAAGATCCATTTTGGTGGATCCGATTTGTTAGGGTTTTGGCAGTGGCTAAGTCTCGGTGAACTCGGTGGCTCCGGATAGGAAATTTCGGTGGGGCCGAGTGGGAATGTGGGTTTTGGACATATTTGGGTAGAGAGAGTGGTTGAGGGTTTAGGAGTACTGTCACTAAGCACTTGAGCAAAAAGACCATTAAGCAACACCTCATCCCCTTTTAATAGTATTGGCTTTCCTATGGACTCAATGTGATCTTGGATCACTAAACCAAAAATGTAGAGTCTTGATCTTTTGCCAATCCTTGTCCTTAGCATTTTGAAGGGGTTCCACGTCCTCTTGTCCCTGCCACGCCATTGTTGAACTTGTCTGAAATTCACTAGATAAAAACATTAGTCCAACAATATGTACGTTGGCATGAATAACCAAAACCACCAAGGGAACAAGTGTGCTTTCAATCTCCCCCTTTTTGGTAATTGATGACAACATGCATCAAAGCTTCAAATTGGGATTTAGCAGAAGTTTGTATGAAAGCTTTGAAGAAAAACATGTAACATGTATGAGCTCCCCTGAACTCCCCCTGAAGAGGTGCATATAAGGTGATGATACCACATGGGAGATATACATGCAACATGTATCTTGGCTATATGCATCAGAGCAATATATATGGCATTTAGATATCCACGTGTCCATGATTTTCTTCTTGCAAACAATATATACTAGCAAGAGGTCAATCATGTACATGAGTGTGATGCATATACTTACCTTGAGGTTCTTGATCAAGTACCTGAAGAAATACACTTGAGAAAACAAGGTTAGAAAACACAAGATAAATTCTTCAAGAAAGGACACAAGATCAACAAGAAAGGACATGAGTACTTCTTTGAAGCAGACATGTCCCCAAAAGAAATAGTTGTTTCCCCTTAAAGAACTTCCTCTCCCCCTGAATCTAACATTGGATATTGGGAGTAGGTAAGGTGAGAAAACTAGAACAACCAAAGAACAAGATACCACTAAGCATGTTTCTCCCCTTTTAGAAGCATGTGACATTCTCTACTCTTGTAAGGTGCATCTCTTTTGTCGTGATAAGCTTTGATGTATTCCTCTCTCCCCCTTTGACATCAATTTCCAAGAAGGGACTTTGTCGTGGTTTTGTCGCGACAGATGTCCTAGCAGAAGGACTTAAAGATGAGGCCATCGCACTAACGTGGAAGCTTAGCGGGGTTGAGCGGGAACAAGAAGACGCCGGGTTACCCAGGTTCGGCCCCTCACAGTGGAGGTAAAAGCCTACGTCCTGCTTGTCTATATTGCTGTGGATCTCGATTACAAGGATGCAGATTCGCTACCCTAGCTCTCGAGGGGATTGCCACTTAGTCTTTTCGTATAGGTGCTCCCCTTTATATATACAGGCGGAACCCTAGATTACATGAGAGTCCGGATCGTAACTTGACCCGCCTCCTATTCTTCCCTACTTGCTCTCCAAGACGGCTCTCCTTGCCATCTGACTTGTCGTGAGCTGGCCCATTATGTAAGCCGGCCTATCCTTACCAGGCCTTGCTAAGCCGGCCCATATAGAGACTTCAGCCCCACAGTGAGTTGGCCCGCTAAGCTCGCATTATGGCCGGGTTAACACTCTGTCGGGTCTCCTCACTGGTGAATATCCCCAACATTAGCCCTCAGTTTGACTTGAATTTATTCACGTTAAACTCCATCCTGAAAAAACAAAGCATTAGTAACACATTTCCAAGTGCTCCCAAGCCGCTCTTCTCAAGTCGCCATCATGGACCGGCTCAAGTTGCCGGGTTAGAGGATCGTTACGTTCACCCCCTCAGATTCAAACTTAGCATTTTCAACTCTTGTCCCCCATGACGTCACGATCCACTTCCGCGAAATCCGGGATGATATCGTCTCAAATCCTTGAGTGGGTACGTCCCGTCTTGTCAGGTGCGAGAATCGACGCGCCACACCACCGAAAATTACTGCGCCGCCTGGGGTTCCGCCCTTGCCGTTTTAACCTTTACCGCGGCTATAAATATGCCAGCTCATTCCCATTTTCACTTTTTACCCTATACTCTTCTTCCTCCTCGCGTCTGCTCGTTAGACCCGAAGCGCCGTCGCCCTAGAGCTCTCCGACGACCTCGACCGCGCCTTCTCCGACGCTCATCATCGCCAGAGCTCAACTAGACACCGCTGCCGCATTCGCCGCAATCAGGTACACCCTAACCCTTGCTCCTCTGGATCTACTGCGCCCATTCTCTGTAGTTCATCAGTGTTCTTTGTGTTCTTCGTGTTCGTCCTTATCCCCTTGTCTAGTAGATCCAAGATCAACGAAATGATCCGTGTTGGCACCCTATTCACTGCGGTAATACTCATTTTCGCATCTGGCTCTCTGTATCGGCCATCACAGACTCGCATTGATGACAGGCCATCGTGTTCATCCCCACTTAGGTCTTTTAAACTTTTCTTTCCGCAATATTTTTAGATCCGTAAAAGTAGCTGCTCCATCAAATTCTTGTTTGTCACTAGCTCAACACTTAGGAGAAATCCAAAGCACCACCATCGTCAACTCCGGCTTATAATTGCCTTCACCGGCTTGCATGAATCCGGGTTATGAATTTAGCCATCCTGATTTTTATCATTTGACCGGGTCTTGTACTCTGACGGCTTGTCCTTCTCAAGCTTAACACGCCGGCTTGTCATTTTTGTCCTTGCAGTTAAATTGTTAAGTCGCCATGGCCCCCAAGACCGACAAATCCTGCAACTGGTTTAAATCGCAAGTCTCAACCTTGATGCTGAACGAGCTTGTAGGGCAGGGCCTCTTGCCGGCTCAAACCGCAATCAACTGGCGGGCGCCTGAAGAGGAAAGCACCCCCCAGCCCCAACAAGATGAGGTGGTGGTCTTCGTCGATCATCTGCATAAGGGGTTTCGGCCGCCCGGGTCAAAAAAATTCCGTGACGTTCTCCATTTTTTCGACCTCCGACCGCAAGATCTTGGACCGAACTCAATTACCAACCTCTGCCAATTTCAAGTCTTCTGCGAAGTGTACCTCCAAACGGCACCAACTGTCCTGCTTTTTCGCAAATTCTTCTATATTAACCATCAGACTGAGTTCACTGATGGCCCCAGCATAGAAATTGGCGGCGTCTCTATTCAAAGGCGAAGGAACACTCCCTTTCCTGAGGCCAAGCTGGCGAGTCACCCCAAGGGCTGGAACAAGACTTGGTTTTACTGCAAGAGCACTGCCCCTCAAGGTGAAAATCTCCTGCCGGGTTACAGACCAGACCGGCTCAATGCCACAGTGGCCTTTCCGGGTTGGCCATCAACAGAAGAACGCAAGCAATTCGCCCCTGTTTACTCCAAACTAAGGGCCTTGGTTGCTAACGGCCTTAATGGGATTGATCTGATGCGGTGCTGAGTAAGCTGGCGGATCCAGCCTCTTAGCCACAGAGGCGACCTGATGTGCAATTATACCGGTGAGCCGGCAGACGCTCAACGGTTCAGTCAAGTCAATCTATCCGTGAGTGATATCAACAAAACCATCAAGAAGCTATTGGGAGAGCCTCAGGAGAAATGCAACAAAACCGGGCTGGCCCCCTTCTGCTTAACCAACCCGGTGCCTTCAGTGAGTGTTTGCTCCTTCTTAATCTGTTCTTTAACTCGCCCTTCTTTACTCATTGTCAACTGCCAACTCGTCTCAAACAGGCGAACGATAGATTTTGGAAGAAGAAGAAACCTCAACAACCCGCCCTTGCTCTAGCGGAGAAACAAGATGAGCCGGCTGGTACTGATGAGCCGGCCGCAGAAGGCGAGGCTGAGGTAGAACTTGACTCACTTGGCCGTCTTTTCATTCAACTTGCTAACGCCCCTTTTCTTCAGGACGAAACCGAAGTTAGCCATACCAACGAGCTGGAGGTAACCTTAATCTCTTCTGATTCTGATTCCCCAATTCCTATTCGGAAGAAGACCCGGGCTGTGATCCGCAAGGTTCGAAGGAAACCCCGGGTTGCCGTCCGCAAGGTCTCTTTTTCGCACCGTGATGCTCATTTAGATCCCAAATTTATTTTGAAGAAGACTCATCAACCCGGGACCTCCAAACGGAAGACCCGGAGCAGTGAAGGCGACTTAAGCAGTGGGCTTCCATATGAGCCGCCATCTCGTAAGGCGCGAGTTGAGGTGCTTCTTAGTCCAACTTCTTCTTTTCCTCTAGCCGGCCGTTTTAAGGAGCCCTTACATTTAAATGACTCGGCATATCAGACATCCCATTCCTCAGGCGAGTCAAGCGCGACGCAGGCGCCGGCTTTCAATATTAATATTGGGTAAGTACATACTGGCATAGTAATTCATTAATCCTTCCCTCCTTCAAATGAATAACTCCTTTGTTGTTTTGCACAGTACGAAGGCTATCAAGAAGAAACCACTTGCCGGGTCATCTGACCCGGTAGTTCAACCCAGCACCCAAGGGGATGAAGAGGCCACCTTGGATGGCCAAGACGAGCAAGCAGTCCCAAACAGCCCGCCGGCTCAAGACCCCATCAGCCCAGCTCGTCCGCCTTTGCCTGTTATCCAGGAAAATGAAAACACAGCTGAAGAACGACCCAAAGAGTCGCCCGTGGCACCGGCTCAAGAAGACACAGTGGTGATTGCAGAACGGCAAACACCTCCAGAGGTTTCCACCGCCCTTGCTAAAATCCCTACCAAGCCTGAGCCAGCCGCGAAGGACAAAGGAAAGACGGCTCTGAACTTCTCTTCATTTGAAGACCAAGACACCAATACCTTGCACCAGGCCGTGCTGACCCGGCTGTCAGAGAGCCGGGACACAGAGATCGCCATGATCACTTCACTGAAACGAAAATATGAGGTAAGCTGCGCCCTTCATCTTGTACCATATATATATGTAGCCCCCAAGGGCCGGGTCATTATGCAATAACGACTCGGGACTTTCCAACTGAAACTTGTAAGTAGAACCGTCCACTGGCGTCCTCAAAGACCGGCTCATCATTGATGACGGGCGGGTCTCCATAACTTAGCAGAATAGATCAATGGATGCATTAGCCCCCAAGGGCCGGGTTAATATGAAATAATGACCCGGGAATTCCAAAATATAATAATTGGTAAGCTCATCTTCAATCGGTAACCCCAAAGGCCGGCTCATCATTCATGATGGACGGGTCGTCATAACTAAGCAGAAAAATCAACTCATGCATTAGCCCCCAAGTGCCATGTAGACTGCCCGCAGCTGCATGGGACTTCCTTGCTTATTTTGAAGCTCGATAATATGTAGCCCCCATGAGCCGGACTGCCCTTCAGGGCGGTCCGGGTCATATGCATGTCGTGTATAACAGTCTGCCCTGCAGAAGATGCTGGACCAAGTAGAAACCCAGGCCGCCGGCTTTCGAAAGGTGGCCAAGAAAGAGAAGAAATTGCGTCAAGAATATGAAGAAGCCGCCGCTGAAGCAAAGAAAGCTTTGGCGACTGTAAGGGCCACCTTGCAAGAGACGGAGGCCGCCAGAGCCGCCCTGTTCACGCGAGCGGAAGAGGCCGAAAAGCAAGTAGAGCCGGTGACACAAGAGCTGACCACTTTGAAGAACCAGATTACAGCCATGACCCGGGCCATCTTTGGTAAGCAAAGCTATAAGAATGAGTCAACTGGGCCGGCTTACCAGACATAGCCGGCTTAACTGATCGTGCATACCTCTCTTTGCAGGTCACAAGAACCAAGTATTGCTGCAACAACCAGTAGTGAAGCTGAAGGCAGTGTACACTTTCGTGGAACAACTGTATATAGGCGGCTGTCGATGCATTATGGCCGCCAAAAACACCAAGTCGCCTCCACAGCTAATCACAGACATGTTGAAAGAGCTGTCTGTTGTGCCCATGTGGTTTGAAGACTGGAAGAAAGCATGCTGCCGCTTGGGAGCGCTAACAGCACTAGCTCGAGCAAGGGCATACGTACCAGAGCTTGACCCGGCTCAAGTTGTGGGCGGCTACCCAGAGTACAATGTAGATGACACACCCTTCACCAAGAAGGATTTCCAACGCTGCATCAGAGAGACCCGGATTGCAGCCACCGCCATTGCAGAAGAGACCGATCTGACCCGGTACCAGGCACCTTATTCGGAAGTTAATGAGCGGATAGAGCCAGCAAAGCATGAGCCGGTGGCCCTAACTCGGACACGTAAGACATCCTTTGCCCGTGAAGTCGACCCTTCTGCTCTGATATCCACCGACGCCCTGTTTGAAGCAATGCGCACAATTCAGTGGTTGACCTGCGACTCAAGCGAAGAAACGGAGGGTGACGACGGCCACGAAGAGCCGGCTCATGGTGATCCATCAGGCACTAGTGCCAGCTCTGACCCGGCGGCGTAAACGCCGGCTTATCGACGTAGGCCGAACTTTGTAAAAGTTTTTGCCATGGCCGCAGCTGAAAGGCGGCTTGTAATAAGGTAGCATAAAACTTCTGATGCCAATGTAAACACTTTGCGATTCTGTGAATCCTCCTCTTGGCCTTGAGAGCCGGCTTGCAATGGAGTGATTCTGCCGAAGCAATATAACGGTATGTGATGGTGAGTGACGATGCCACTTTGAACGAGTAATCTTTGTTACTGTTTTCAACAAATCAAGTAGTTCAAGTGGACCTAAGCAAATGACATGCATGGATGTATGCATGTATGCAGAGATGATATGCCTGAATGTAAGTATGTATGCAAGAATGTATGTATGTGAGAAAAAAAATTGTAAGTCGGACTATGCGTGAAACGGCCGGCTTACAAAGCACAAACCGGAATACGCTTTCATGAAGCTGGCACTTGGCCTGCTGGTTTGTTCTCGCTTTCTGGAAGCCGGCTCTCCACAACCAATCGAGCGTTTTAACTCGGATGAGTTCAGGGTCACAGACGTGATTGACTCATCAGAAGTACGCCGGGTCATTTTTATATGGAGTAGCATCTTGCTAACAGGCAGGTTTAACCAACGTTGTGGCATCTCGCCGGGTTAAGAGGGTTTTGTAAGCTAAACTCAATTTGAGTTGGAAGCCCCCAAGTAACCAAGATCAACAAATAAAGATCCAGTACACAAGTTTTGAGGCAAAACAACACCTCCATACAGTGTTGCTGGTCGTTATTATATTTGATCAAAAAGAGGTATATACATGATAGAAGATATGTACAAAGGTGTAACCTATTCAATGACTTAGGTGTAATATGGTCGGAGCTGGGCAATGTTCCAGGGCCGGCTTGTTTCCTCGTCAGAGGTACGTGACTTCTCTGCTTCACGCATATCAACCAAGTAATATGACCCGTTGTTGAGATTCTTGCTGACCACAAAGGGCCCTTCCCAAGGTGGTGAAAGCTTATGCATGCCTGTCTGGTCTTGAATCAGACGGAGCACTAAGTCACCTTCCTGGAAAGCACGGCTTCGAACTCTACGGCTGTGATAGCGGCGGAGGTCTTGCTAATAGATTGCTGATCTGGATGCCGCAAGGTCGCGCTCCTCTTCCAAAGCATCAAGAGCGTCTTGGCGAGCTAGCTCATTATCTGCCTCCACATAAGCCGCCACTCGAGGGGAGTCGTGACGAATATCACTTGGAAGCACGGCTTCTGCACCATAGACCAGGAAGAACGGCGTATAGCCTGTCGACCTGTTGGGAGTAGTCCGTATGCTCCAAAGCACTGAAGGTAACTCCTCTTCCCAGCAACCCGGCGTGCGCTGCAGAGGCACCATGAGCCGGGTTCTGATACCGCGCAGTAATTCCTGATTAGCCCTTTCTGCCTGCCCGTTGGACTAAGGATGCGCAACCGATGCCAGATCAAGCCGGATGTGCTCTTGCTGACAGAACTGCTCCATAGCCCCCTTGGAGAGATTGGTTCCATTGTCTGTAATGATGCTGTGCGGATATCCAAATCGGAATATCAGTTTTTTCAGAAACTTGACCGCCGTTGCCGCATCACAGTTGCTGACCGGCTCTGCTTCCACCCACTTGGTAAACTTATCCACAGCCACCAGGAGGTGTGTATGCTTGTTCTTGGAACGTTTGAAGGGTCCCACCATGTCAAGCCCCCAGACCGCAAACGGCCAAGTAATTGGTATCATCCTCAATTCCTTAGCCGGCACATGGGCCTGGCGAGCGTATTTCTGGCAACCATCGCACTTACGGACAATATCCTCTGCATCAGCATGAGCCGTGAGCTAGTAGAACCCATGCCGGAAAGCCTTTGCGACCAGTGATCTTGAGCCGGCATGGTGCCCACAGTCGCCAGAGTGAACCTCGTTGAGGATGGCACGACCCTCTTCCGGCGAAACGCAACGCTGAAAAACACCAGTGACGCTTCGTCGGTGTAACTCACCATTGACAATAGTCATAGACTTAGATCGTCTGATGATCTGCCGAGCGAGGAGTTCCTCTGTTGGCAGTTCTCCCCGGCTTAAGTAAGCCAAATAGGGGACCGTCCAATCAGGGATGGCATGGACAGCTGCCACGAGAGCCGCCTCCGGGTCAGGAACAGCCAAATCCTCCTCTGTTGGAAACTTGACAGACGGGTTGTGCAAGACGTCCAGGAACACATTGGGTGGCACTGGCTTACGTTGAGAACCCAAACGAGAGAGTGCGTCTGCCGCCTCGTTCTGCCGGCGATCGATATGGTCAACTTGATAACCTTTGAAGTGTCCAGCAATATTGGTGACTGCCCGTCAGTAAGCCGCCATAAGAGGATCCTTGGAGTCCCATGTACCTGAAACTTGCTGGGCCACCAGGTCTGAGTCGCCCAGGCACCTGACCCGGCTCAGATTCATCTCCTTGGCCATCCTAAGCCCATGAAGCAACGCCTCATATTCAGCAGCGTTATTGGTGCAAGTAAACATGATTCGCAAAACGTAACAAAACTTGTCTCCTCGGGGGGAAGTGATCACAACTCCAGCCCCCGAGCCTTCGAGCTGTCGTGAGCCGTCAAAGTGGATAGACCAGTACGTTGTGTCGGGCTTCTCTTCGGGAGCCTGCAACTCTGTCCAGTCATTAATGAAATCCACCAACGCCTGAGACTTAATTGCTGTGCGAGGCAGATATTTTTGATTATGGGGGCCGAGCTCAATAGCCCACTTAGCAACCCGGCCTGTAGCCTCCCGGTTCTGGATTATATCCCCATGAGGCGTTGAACTAACCACCGTGCTTGGGTGCTAGTGGAAGTAATGCTTCAGTTTGCGGCTAGCCATGAATACTCCATAGACCAGCTTCTGCCAATGTTGGTATCGCTGCTTGGACTCGCTTAACACCTTGCTGACATAATACACAGGATGCTGGACAGGATATTCCATGCCATCCTCCTTGCGCTCGACGATGACCGCCACGCTTACAGCCCTGTTATTGGCAGCAATATACAACAGCATTGGCTCCTTCTCGCGAGGGGCAGCCAGGACCGGCGGCTCAGATAGCTGTTTCTTAAGGGCCTCAAAAGCCTGATCTGCCTCCTTACTCCAGACGAAGTCATCGGATTTCTTGAGCAACTGATATAACGGGATTGCTTTTTCGCCAAGCAGGCTTATGAACCGGCTTAAAGCCGCACCCCGCCCAGCCAGCTTCTGCACGTCATTTACCTTGGCCGGCTTAGCCAGGGTCGTGATCGCCTTGATTTTCTCCGGGTTAGCTTCAATGCCACGCTCAGAGACAAGGAACCCAAGAACCTTTCCTGTAGGGACACCAAAAACACACTTCTCCGGGTTAAGCTTCATCTTGTAGACACGGAGATTGTCAAATGTTTCCTTGAGATCCTCCAACAGAGTCTCTTTCTTCCGAGATTTAACCACGATGTCATCCACATAATCATGAACATTCCGCCCGATCTGCTTGTGGAAAAAGTTCTAGACACAACGCTGGTAAGTCGCATGGGCGCTCTTCAGACCAAATGACATGGTTGTATAACAGAAGGCTCCAAAAGGTGTGATGAAAGCCGTCTTGGCCTGGTCTTCCGGCTTCAGCTTGATCTGATGGTAACCAGAGTAAGCATCCAGGAAACACAAACTCTCACAACCCGCCGTAGCATCGATGATCTGGTCAATACGGGGCAAAGCAAAGGGGTCACTAGGACAAGCCTTATTTAGGTCTGTGTAATCAACACACATCCGCCAAGTCCCGTTTTTCTTCAGAACAAGTACTGGGTTAGCCAACCACTCAGGATGAAAGACTTCGACGATGAACCCGGCAGCTAGGAGCCGGGCCACTTCCTCTCCAATAGCTTTCCGCCTCTCCTCGTTGAAACGACGGAGAAACTGGTGAACTGGTTTAAACTTAGGATCCACATTAAGGGAGTGCTCAGCGAGTTCTCTCGGTACACCTGGCATGTCAGAAGGTTTCCATGCGAACATGTCCCGATTCTCATGGATGAACTCGATGAGCGCGCTTTCCTATTTGGGATCCATATTTGCCCCGATGGTGAACTGCTCTGAAGAAATGCCTGGGGTGAAATCAACTTGCTTTGTATCTCTGGCCGACTTAAACTTGAGCAGGGGGTCAGACTCCGTAGTGGGCTTCTTTAAATTTGTCCTATCAGCCGGGTCAACATTATCCTTGTAATACCGCAGCTCCTCTGCGGCGCAAGCCGTCTCGGCGTAAGCTGCATCTCCTTCTTCGCACTCGAGTGCGATTTTCCGGTTCCCCTCCACTGTGATGGTTCCCCTTGGTCCTGGCATCTTCATTTTCAGGTAAACGTAACATGGGTGCGCCATGAACCGCGCGTAAGCCGGCCGGCCAAACAGGGCGTGGTATGGGCTCTTAAGCTTGACCACCTCGAAGGACAGGAACTCAGAACGCCAGTTGTCTTCTGATCCAAAGGCCACCTCAAGGGAAATTCTTCCCATGGGATATGCCGACTTGCCAGGTACAATGCCGTGAAATACTGTAGAAGACGGAGTTAGCTGCTTATCGGACAGATTCATCCACCTGAATGTGTCATAATACAGGATGTTGATGCTGCTGCCCCCATCCATGAGCACCTTTGTCAGGGTATATCCACCGACTTGTGGTGCAACCACCAGAGCCAAGTGGCCGGGGTGATCGAGTATGACTGGATGATCCGCCCTGCTCCAGGTAACCGGCTGCTCAGACCAGTTGAGGTAGTAAGGGGTTGCCGGCTCAACCACGTGGGCGGCTCATCGCTGCACCTTCCGATCCCGCTTACAGGTGCTGGTGGTGAAGACGTGATACTGTCCGCTATTTAACTGCTTCGGGTTACTCTGAAATCGTGCTGCACCAGCCTGATGCTGGTTTCCTTGGTTGCCACCTCCCGGATTTCCAGCCCCCTGGAACCTGCCGCCCTGGCCACTATTTCCCTGAAAGCCGGGCCCGGCAAAGGGTCCCTGCAAGCCGGCCCCCGAGAAGTCGGGTCCTGGGTTGGCGGGTTGTCCGCCGTTGCCTCCCCGTGATGATGATTCTGGAAGATGCGCTTGGCAAACTCTTGCATCACGTAGCAATTTTCCCAGGAGCACTACAGGAATCAGCTGCTTTTCCGTCTGCCATAGCAGACGGCAAAGGCATACTTTGCGGACGGCAAAGCCTTTGCCGTCTGCCAGCAGACGGCGAACACTCCGGCTGAACGGCTGCCGGCAAAGGCCTCTTTGCCGTCTGCTGGCAGACGGCAAAGAAGCAAAGCTCTTTGCCATCTGCTGGCAGACGGCAAAGCACCTGGACGGCAGACAAAAGGTGCCAGCCCCGTTAGGGGGCTAACGGCGCTCTTTGCCGTCTGCCAGCAGATGGCAAAGAGCTGCAGCTGACGTCAGCTGGGCCAACGCAGGCTCTTTGCCGTCTGCCAGCAGACGGCAAAGAAGCAAAGGTCTTTGCCATCTGCCAGCAGACGGCAAAGAGGCCAAATAGGCCAGCCCAGGTTGCACAGGCTGCTGCCACGTGCCCACTTTGCCGTCTGCTAACAGACGGCAAACCTCTTTGCCGTCTGCTAGCAGACGGCAAAGTGGCTATATAGCACCTATTTTTTCTGTGTTTTCTTATATCAATTCATTTTCATAGAAATTCAAACACACACACATATATATATATTCAGAATCACATAATAAGGCAAAACATTATGTCTTATCCACCACATAATATGTCTCATCCACCACATAATAAACAACACATATGCAAATAATATGCAAGCCATATGGATATGATCATCCAACACATACCAAATCAAAACATATGCAAGTCTCATCCATACATATGCAAGTTTCATTCATCTATACATACATATGCAAGTGTCACATTGTTGATCCTCCAAAATCAAAACAAAATGGAAGGACAAGGACTCCATGAATGCAAGCTTCCGTGAAGTGAATCAAATCTGCAAAATGAGAAAGAAGAAAGTTAGAAGAAGAAGACTAGAAGAAGAAGAAGAAGAAGAAGAAGAAGACTAGAATTTTTCTCCGATTCTTGTTCTTCTTCTTATTGCTTACTTGTGTCATTTTAGAGCTAACCTAGGTAAATAGGCCATTTTTGACCTAAATATGCTAAGTATATCATAAATGAACTAAAAAAGCTAAGTATAGGTCATTTTTGTGCTAACATAAGTAATTATGCCATTTTTGAGCTAATTAAGCATATTAAGTCATTTTGGAGCTAAATAGGTCATTTCTTAAGCATATTATGTCATTTTTGAGCTAGTTAAGCATATTAAGTCATTTTGGAGGAATAAATGTTAAGTATAGGTCATTTTAGAGCTATCCTAGGTTAAATAGGACATTTTAGAGCTATCCAAGGTTAAATAGGTCCATTTTTTAGCTCGCAAAGCATATAAATTCATTTTGGAGGAATAAATGCTAAGTATAGGTCATTTTAGAGCTATCATATGTTAAATAGGTCATTTTTGAGCTAATTAAGGTTATTATGTCATTTTTGAGCTAGCTAAGCATATAAATTCATTTTGGAGGAATAAATGCTAAGTATAGGTCATTTTAGAGCTATCCTAGGTTAAATAGGTCATTTTGGAGCTAATTAAGGTTATTATGTCATTTTTGAGCTACCTAAGCATATTAAGTCATTTTGGACGAATAAATGCTAAGTATAGGTCATTTTAGAGCTATCCTAGGTTAAATAGGTCATTTTGGAGCTAATTAAGGTTGTTATGTAATTTTTGAGCTAGCTAAGCATATAAATTCATTTTGGAGGAATAAATGCTAAGTATAGGTCATTTTAGAGCTATCCTAGGTTAAAGAATGAATACCTGACATGAATAATATGTATATAATTTAAGTGTATCATCATCATGAACATAATAAAAAATTGAATACCTAACATGAACTAATTAATAATATATATTTACATAATAATAATTGAATACCTGGCATGAACTATAATATTAATCTTCATCGTCATCATTAATAAATGCATCATCATCGTCTATATATGCTTCGGGGTCAATAAATGCATCATCATCATCATCACTATCAGTAATGACGTGCTCATCATCATCATCAATAAATGCATCAACATGTGGAAGGCCTCCTGTACGTAATCGGTCAAGCATTGACAGGTCATCCGCAGCAGTAACCTCTTCTTGTTCCGGCTCTTCTTGTTCCGGCTCAGGCTCGGATTCACTGTCGCTGTCTACTTCAATGTTCTGGTATGAAGTAGAGCGGTTCTTGAAACATTTTTTGGAAAGACGTGTTTCTTGGAAGAATTCTCCTTCATATGTGTCTGGGTTAATGTGAGGTTCATAATCCTCTTCATTGGGGGGAGGTGGTCTAACACGTGGCGGCACTTCATAAACGACATCCCAACCATTCAGATTTGGATCAGTTTGGTAGGCCCACGGTAGATAGAAAACTTGGGTCGCCTGTTGAGCCGTAATATAGACATCGGGAACATCCAAATGGGTGCTTTGTTTGATTTCGACTAGCCCTAGATGTTCATGAGTCCTTCTAGTCTTCTTCGGCTGGAACCAATAACATTTGAAGACTACGACGTTCGGTGGGTTTGCACCATAGAATAGAAGTTCATAAATTGCTTCAACTCTTCCATAATACTCGGTACCTCCTTCGCCGATAGCAGAGACACAACAATTTGTAGACTTTCGGTCGGCCATAGATAGCTCTTTGCCATAGGTACGAAAGCGCTACCCGTTGATGTCGTATTTGTCAAATGAACGGACCTTATAGTCAAAACCATTTGCGACTTGTCTCAATTCGGCGTCCATAGACTCTGAACTAGCCTACAAGTTTAATACGAAAGGATTGTTGCATTAGCCGGAAATTAGACAAAGAAATGAAATGGTCTAATGGAAATTACCGTTTGTTTGAACCAAGAGATGAAACCGGGATAGCCGCCTCCATGCATTGCCAGAAGCTCATACTCTTCGACGGAATCCTTTTGGATCACCGCTCCATACGAGAATTCGGCGACGTATCGACTGTATCAAATATCCGGAAATAAGTGCAGTTCAAAGGAATTAGAGGTTGCGAAACAATGTACCGAGAACTTACTCGATGTACGGCCGCAGTTCTGTTAGGTTGTTCATGATATACAACATAATGGTCCGCCATTCGTCGACATCCAACGGTAAGGAAGTATAAGCACCGGCTGGTGCGAGCTTCCCTTTGAATAGGCTGAGGTTGGTTCCACCCTTTTTAGGGTCGCCAGCATTGTACCGAGGCTTCGGATTATGCAAATGACGATTTTTGGCTTCGTAGTGTGCTGTCACGAAGTTTGCCGCCTCCTCAGTAATGAATGCCTCGGCCATCGATGCTTCAATTCGACGTTTATTTTTACATTTTTCTCGAAGCGTCTTCTGCATCCTCTCAGTTGCGTAGCACCAACGATTCTGCTCGGGCCCCCCCAATCGTGCCTCGGTCGGGAGATGCAAAATCAAATGCTGCATTGGATTAAAGAAGCCCGGTGGAAAGATCATCTCTAACTTGCAGATCAACTCCGGCGCCAACTCTTCCAGTTCTTCTAGCAAGCCAGGCGATAGTTCTTTCGCACAAAGAACACGGAAGAAATAGCTCAGCTCTGCCAGTACTAGCCATTCATCCTCAGGGATAAAGCCACGCAACATCACCGGCATTACCCGCTCAAGCCATATGTGCCAATCATGACTCTTGAGACCAAATATTTTCAATTTTTCAAGGCTCGCTCCCCTCTTTAGATTCGTTGCATACCCATCGGGGAACATCAACTCATTTTTCACCCACAGGAGTATTTCCTGTTGGGGAACGTTGCATGGGAAACAAAAATTTTCCTACGCACACACAAGATCTATCCATGGTGATGAGCATCTACGAGAGGGAGAGTGAATCTACATACCCTTGTAGATTGCTAAGCGGAAGCGTTAAGAAACGCGGTTGATGTAGTCGAACGTCTCCGCCATCCAAATCGTAAGTCGTCCCTCGATCCGATCACGAACTAGTGCCGAACGGACGGCACCTCCGCGTTCAACACACGTACGGCTTGATGACGCCTTCACCTCCTCGATCCAGCGAGCGATGATGAAGTAGTAGATGAGTTCCGGCAGCACGACGGCGTGGTGATGGTGGTGAGGAACAATCTCTGCAGGGCTTCGCCAAGCACTACGGAGATTATGACGGTAGAACTAGAGGGTTAGGGTTGCCGACACACGGCTTGGGAAATCTTGATGTATCCCGTGTGCTAGCCCTGCCCCTCTATTTATATGTTGAGCCTTGGGGTCTAAACTTGGAGTAAAAGCCTCCTCCAGGTCGGTTTTGCCCGCACAAGGTCGGTTTGGCCCGCAGGAAAAGAGTCCAACTCGGATCCCTGCAGTATCGCGTACAAGCGGTAGTACCGCTTACGATAAGCGATAGTACCGCCCGTAGCGGTAGTACCGCTTACGATAAGCGGTAGTACCGCCCGTAGTGGTAGTACCGCTTACGATAAGCGGTAGTACCGCCCCAGACGCCAGCAAAACTTCCTTTTGCACCTTGCCTAAGCCTCGTGGGCTTTACCCCTTGGCCCAAATAAAGTGTTCTCGTATCCGAACATTTCGGGAAACATCCGGAACCTCTTCCGGTGAATTCCGGAACCCTTCCGGAAACCAAAACACTATTATCACATATATCAATCTTTACCTCTGGACTATTCCGGAGATCCTCGTCATATCCGGGATCTTATCCGGGACTCCGAACAACCTTCGGTCACCAACAAAATAACTCAACTATACTAATCGTCACCAAACGTTAAGTGTGTAGACCCTGCGGGTTCGAGAACTATGTAGACATGACCGAGACACCTCTACGATCAATAACCAATAGCGGGACCTGGATGCCCATATTGGCTCCTACATATTCTACGAAGATCTTTATCGGTCGAACCTCTATGTCAAGGATTCAGTTAATCCCGTATACTGTTCCCTTTGTTCTTCGGTATGTTACTTGCCCGAGATTCGATCGTCGGTATCTCTATACCTAGTTCAATCTCATTACCGGCAAGTCTCTTTACTCGTTCCGTAATACAAGATCTCGTGGCTAACACTTTAGTCACATTGCTTGCAAGGCTCATTGTGATGTTGTATTACCGAGTGGGCCCTGAGATACCTCTCCGTCACACGGAGTAACAAATCCCAGTCTTGATCCATGCCAACCCAACAGACACCCTCGGAGATACCTGTAGAGCACCTTTATAGTCACCTAGTTACGTTGCGATGTTTGATACACACAAGGTATTCCTCCGATGTCAGGGAGTTGCATGATCTCATGGTCATAGGAACAGATACTTGACATGCAGAAAACAATAGCAATAAACTGACACGATCATATGCTACGTTCGTAGTTTGGGTCTTGTCCATCACATCATTCTCCTAATGATGTGATCCCGTTATCAAATGACAACTCATGTCAATGGCTAGGAAACCTTAACCATCTTTGATCAACGAGCTAGTCAACTAGAGGCTTACTAGGGACACAGTGTTGTCTATGTACCCACACATGTATTTGAGTTTCCAATCAATACAATTATAGCATGGATAATAAATGATTATCATGAACAAGGAAATATAATAATAACCAATTTATTATTGCCTCTAGGGCATATTTCCAACAGTCTCCCACTTGCACTAGAGTCAATAATCTAGTTCACATCACTATGTGATTTACATTGTAATGAATCGAACACCCATGCAGTTCTGGTGTTGTTCATGTTTAGCCCTTGGAAGAGGTTTAGTCATCGGATCTGCAACATTCAGATCCGTGTGTACTTTGCAAATATTTATGTCGTCCTCCTTGATGTAATCGCGGATGGAATTGAAGCGTCGCTTTATGTGTCTGGTCCTCTTGTGAAATCTTGGTTCCTTGGCTAGAGCAATGGCACCAGTATTATCACAAAACAGAGTCATTGGGTTAAGTGCACTAGGCACTACTCCAAGATCTGTCATGAACTCCTTCATCCAGACACCTTCCTTCGCCGCCTCCGAGGCAGCGATGTACTCCGCTTCGCATGTAGAATCAGCTACCACGCTCTGCTTGGAACTGCACCAGCTAACCGCACCCCCATTAAGAATAAATACGTATCCGGTTTGTGACTTAGAGTCATCCGGATCAGTGTCAAAGCTTGCATCGACGTAACCCTTTACGACGAGCTCTTGATCACCTCCATAAACGAGAAACATGTCCTTAGTCCTTTTCAGATACTTCAGGATATTCTTGACCGCCGTCTAGTGTTCCATTCCTGGATCACTTTGAAACCTTCCGACCAGACTTATGGCAAGGCTGACATCGGGTCTTGTGCACAGCATTGCATACATGATAGAGCCTATGGCTGAAGCATAGGGGATGAGACTCATCTTTTCTCTATCTCCTGCAATCACTGGGCAATGAGTCTTACTCAACTTCATATCTTGCAAAACAGGCAAGAATCCCTTCTTGGACTGATCCATTTTGAACTTCTTCAAAACTTTGTCAAGGTATGTGCTTTGTGAAAGTCCTATTAAGCGTCTTGATCTATCTCTATAGATCTTGATGCCTAATATGAAAGCAGCTTCTCCTAGGTCCTTCATTGAAAAACTCTTGTTCAAATATTCCTTCACGCTTTCCAACATTTCTATATTGTTTCCAATTAGTAATATGTCATCCACATATAATATTAGAAACGCTATAGAGCTCCCACTCACTTTCTTGTAAATACAAGCTTCTCCATAAACTTGTATAAACTCGAACGCTTTGATCACCTCATCAAAGCGAAGATTCCAACTCCGAGATGCTTGCACCAGCCCATAAATGGATCGCTGGAGTTTGCAAACTTTGTCAGCATTCTCTGGATCGACAAAACCTTCTGGTTGCATCATATACAACTCTTCCTTAAGGAAACCGTTAAGGAACGCTGTTTTGACATCCATCTGCCAAATTTCATAATCGAAAAAGGCAGCTATTGCTAACATGATTCTGACGGACTTAAGCATCGCTACGGGTGAGAAGGTCTCATCGTAGTCAACTCCTTGAACTTGTGAAAAACCCTTTGCCACAAGTCGAGCTTTATAGACGGTGACATTACCGTCCGCGTCCGTCTTCCTCTTAAAGATCCATTTGTTCTGAATGGCCTTACGCCCTTCAGGTAATACTTCCAAAGTCCATACTTTGTTTTCATACATGGATCCCATCTTGGATTTCATGGCCTCTAACCACTTCTCAGAATCCGGGCCCATCATAGCTTCTCCATAGCTCGTAGGTTCATCGTTGTCTAACAACATGACCTCTAAGACAGGGTTGCCGTACCACTCAGGAGCAGTACGCGTCCTTGTCGACCTACGAGGTTCGATAGCAACTTGATCCAAAGCTTCATGATCATCATCATTAACTTTCTCTTCAGCTGATGTAGGCTCTACAGAAACATCTTTTCTGCGCTGCGCTACTTTCAGGTTGAAGTAAAGGTTCATCAACCTCATCAAGTTCTCTCTTCCTCCCACTCAATTCTTTCGAGAGAAACTCTTTCTCAAGAAATGTTCCGTGTTTAGCGACAAACACTTTGCCTTCGGATCTGAGGTAGAAGGTATACCCAACTGTCTCTTTTGGGTATCCTATGAAGACGCATTTCTCCGCTTTGGGTTCCAGCTTTTCAGGCTGAAGCTTTTTGACATAAGCATCACATCCCCAAACTTTAAGAAACGACAGCTTTGGCTTCTTGCCAAACCAAAGTTCATATGGCGTCGTCTCAACGGATTTCGATGGTGCCCTATTTAAAGTGAATGCAGCTGTCTCTAATGCATAGCCCCAAAACGATAGTGGCAAATCGGCAACAGACATCATAGATCGCACCATATCCAATAAGGTTCGATTACGACGTTCGGACACACCATTACGCTGTGGTGTTCCAGGCGGTGTCAATTGTTAAACAATTCCACACTGTCTTAAGTGACTGCCAAACTCATAACTCAGATATTCTCCTCCTCGATCAGATCGTAGGAATTTAATCTTCTTGTTACGATGATTCTCAACTTCACTCTGAAATTGTTTGAACTTTTCAAATGTTTCAGACTTGTGTTTCATTAAGTAAATATACGCATATCTACTTAAGTCATCAGTGAAGGTGAGAAAGTAACGATAACCACCGCGCGCCTCAATACTCATCGGACCGCACACATCAGTATGTATGATTTCCAATAAGTCACTTGCCCGTTCCATTGTTCCAGAGAACGGCGTTTTAGTCATCTTACCCATGAGGCATGGCTCACATGTGTCAAGTGATTCAAAATCAAGTGACTCTAAAAGTCCATCAGCATGGAGCTTCCTCATGCGTTTTACGCCAATATGACCTAAACGGCAGTGCCACAAGAAAGTGGTATTATCATTATCAATTCTACATCTTTTGGCATCAATGTTATGAACATGTGTATCATTACTATCGAGATTCAATAAAAATAAACCCCTCCCATTGGGTGCATGACCATAAAAGATATTACTCATATAAATAGAACAACCATTATTCTCTGATTTAAATGAGTAACCGTCTCACAATAAACAAGATCCAGATATAATGTTCATGCTTAACGCAGGCACTAAATAACAATTATTCAGGTTCATCACTAATCCCGATGGTAATCGAAGAGCGAGCGTGCCGACGGCGATCACATCAACCTTGGAACCATTTCCCACGCGCATCGTCACTTCGTCCTTTGCCAGCCTCCGTCTATTCCGCAGTTCCTGTTTTGAGTTGCAAATATGAGCAACCGCACCAGTATCAAATACCCAGGCACTACAACGAGAGTTGGTAAGGTACACATCAATAACATGTATATCATATATACCTTGTTTGTTGTTGGCCGCCTTCTTGTCAGCCAAATACTTGGGGCAGTTCCGCTTCCAGTGTCCAGTTCCCTTGCAATGAAAGCACACAGTTTCTGGTTTGGGTCCAGCCTTGGGTTTCTTCACGAGAGGAGCAACTGCTTTGCCACTCTTCTTGGAGTTACCCTTCTTACCCTTGCCATTTTTCTTGAAACTAGTGGTTTTATTGACCATCAACACTTGATGCTCCTTCTGAATTTCAGACTCAGCGGTTTTCAGCATCGCAAACAGCTCGGCGACTGACTTGTTCATCCCGTGCATGTTATAGTTCAACACAAAGCTCTTGTAGCTAGGTGGGAATGATTGAAGAACTCTGTCAGTGATAGCCTCTGGCGGAAGGGGCATCCCCAATTCAGCCAGACGGGTGGAGTACCCAGACATTCTGAGTACGTGATCACTGATAGACCCGTTCTCCTCCATCTTGCAAGCATAAAACTTATCAGAGATCTCATATCTCTCGATCCGGGCATTCTTCTGAAAGATAAACTTCAACTCCTGGAACATCTCATATGCTCCATGACGTTCAAAACGTCTTTGAAGTCCCGGTTCTAAGCCATACAATATTGTGCATTGAACTATTGAGTAATCTTCAGAACGAGCCTGCCAGGCGTTCATAACGTCTAGAGACTCAACTGGAGCGGTTGGATCACCAAGCGGTGCATCAAGGACATAAGCCTTCTGGGAAGCCGTAAGGATAATCCTTAGATTACGGGCCCAGTCCACAAAGTTACTTCCATCATCTTTCAACTTAGCTTTCTCTAGGAACGCATTAAAATTTAGGGGTGCTACTGCGCGAGCCATGATCTACAACATAAATATAGCAAAGACAACTTAGACTATTGTTCAAGATAATGAGTTTAGTTAATTATATTACTTAAAAACTCCCACTCAAATTGACATCCCTCCGATCATTCGAGTGTAACATGATCCAAATCCACCAACTCAAGTCCGATCATCACGTGAGTTGAGGTGGTTTCAATGGTGAACATCTTCATGTTGATCATATCTATTATATGACTCATGTTCGACCTTTCGGTCTCTTGTGTTCCGAGGCCATGTCTGTACATGCTAGGCTCGTCAAGTTTAACCCGAGTGTTCCGCACGTGCAACATGGCTTACACCCGTTGTATGTGAACGTAGAGTCTATCACACCCGATCATCACGGCGTGTCTCGAAACGATGAACTTTCGCAACGGTGCACACTCGGGGAGAACACAATTTATCTTGAAATTTAAGTGAGGGATCACCTTATAATGCTACCGTCGTCCTAAGCAAAATAAGATGCATAAAAGGATTAACATCACATGCAATTCATAAGTGACATGATATGGCCATGAACTTGTGCTTTTGATCTCCATCTCCAAAGCACCGGCATGATCTCCATCGTCACCGGCATGACACCATGATCTCCATCATCTTGATCTCCATCAACGTGTCACCATGAGGTTGTCGCGCCGACTGTTGCTTCCACGACTATTGCTAACTCATAGCGATAAAGTAAAGCAAAAACGGCGAAAATAATTAAAGACAACTCTATGGCTCCTGCCAGTTGCCGTACTCATCGACATGCAAGTCGTGATATTCTATACAACACATGATCATCTCATACATCACATATATCTCATCATGTAATTGGCCATATCACATCACAACATACCCTGCAAAAACAAGTTAGACGTCCTCTAATTGTTGTTGCAAATTTTACGTGGCTGCTACGGGTTTGCAAGAACCGTTCTTACCTACGCAAAACCACAACGTGGTGTAGTGATTGCTTTTTGATCTTCTAAAAGAACCCTCTTCATTGAAATCGATTCAACTAAAGTGAGAGAGACAGACACCCGCTAGCCATCTTTATGCAAGAAAGTTACATGTCAGTTGAAGGAACCTGTCTCGCGTAAGTGTACGCGTAATGTCGGTCCGGGCCGCTTCATCTCACAATACCGCCGAATCAAGTATCAACTAGTAACGGCAAGCAATATGTATACACTCACGCCCACAACTCGTTTGTGTTCTACTCGAGATCTCATCTACGCATAGACCTAGCTCAGATGCCACTGTTGGGGAACGTTGCATGGGAAACAAAAATTTTCCTACGCACACACAAGATCTATCCATGGTGATGAGCATCTACGAGAGGGAGAGTGAATCTACATACCCTTGTAGATCGCTAAGCGAAAGCGTTAAGAAACGCAGTTGATGTAGTCGAACGTCTCCGCGATCCAAATCGCAAGTCGTCCCTCGATCCGATCACGAACTAGTGCCGAACGGACGGCACCTCCGCGTTCAACACACGTACGGCTTGATGACGCCTTCACCTCCTCGATCCAGCGAGCGATGATGAAGTAGTAGATGAGTTCCGGCAGCACGACGGCGTGGTGATGGTGGTAAGGAACAATCTCTGCAGGTCTTCGCCAAGCACTATGGAGATTATGACGGGAGAACTAGAGGGTTAGGGTTGCCGACACACGGCTTGGGAAATCTTGATGTATCCCGTGTGCTAGCCCTGCCCCTCTATTTATATGTTGAGCCTTGGGGTCTAAACTTGGAGTAAAAGCCTCCTCCAGGTCGGTTTTGCCCGCACAAGGTCGGTTTGGCCCGCAGGAAAAGAGTCCAACTCGGATCCCTGCAGTATCGCGTACAAGCGGTAGTACCGCTTACGATAAGCGGTAGTACCGCCCGTAGCGGTAGTACCGCTTACGATAAGCGGTAGTACCGCCCGTAGTGGTAGTACCGCTTACGATAAGCGGTAGTACCGCCCCAGACGCCAGCAAAACTTCCTTTTGCACCTTGCCTAAGCCTCGTGGGCTTTACCCCTTGGCCCAAATAAAGTGTTCTCGTATCCGAACATTTCGGGAAACATCCGGAACCTCTTCCGGTGAATTCCGGAACCCTTCCGGAAACCAAAACACTATTATCACATATATCAATCTTTACCTCCGGACTATTCCGGAGATCCTCGTCATATCCGGGATCTTATCTGGGACTCCGAACAACCTTCGGTCACCAACAAAATAACTCAACTATACTAATCGTCACCAAACGTTAAGTGTGTAGACCCTGCGGGTTCGAGAACTATGTAGACATGACCGAGACACCTCTACGATCAATAACCAATAGCGGGACCTGGATGCCCATATTGGCTCCTACATATTCTACGAAGATCTTTATCGGTCGAACCTTTATGTCAAGGATTCAGTTAATCCCGTATACTGTTCCCTTTGTTCTTCGGTATGTTACTTGCCCGAGATTCGATCGTCGGTATCTCTATACCTAGTTCAATCTCGTTACCGGCAAGTCTCTTTACTCGTTCCGTAATACAAGATCTCGTGGCTAACACTTTAGTCACATTGCTTGCAAGGCTCATTGTGATGTTGTATTACCGAGTGGGCCCTGAGATACCTCTCCGTCACACGGAGTAACAAATCCCAGTCTTGATCCATGCCAACCCAACAGACACCCTCGGAGATACCTATAGAGCACCTTTATAGTCACCCAGTTACGTTGCGACGTTTGATACACACAAGGTATTCCTCCGATGTCAGGGAGTTGCATGATCTCATGGTCATAGGAACAGATACTTGACATGCAGAAAACAATAGCAATAAACTGACACGATCATATGCTACGTTCGTAGTTTGGGTCTTGTCCATCACATCATTCTCCTAATGATGTGATCCCGTTATCAAATGACAACTCATGTCAATGGCTAGGAAACCTTAACCATCTTTGATCAACGAGCTAGTCAACTAGAGGCTTACTAGGGACACAGTGTTGTCTATGTACCCACACATGTATTTGAGTTTCCAATCAATACAATTATAGCATGGATAATAAACGATTATCATGAACAAGGAAATATAATAATAACCAATTTATTATTGCCTCTAGGGCATATTTCCAACATTTCCCTCATAACTGGCCTTCCAAGATTGAACCATGCCTTTGGCTTCGTCCAGTTCTTCTTTCCTTTCGGTTGTCGCATGTTTTGTAGTGGTCTATCACATAGAGCCTGCTGATCGACTCTAGCCTTAGGATTATCCTTTGTTTTCCCCTCTATGCCGAACAATGTACCAAAGAGGGCCTCGCCGACATTCTTTTCAGTGTGCATCACGTCGATGTTGTGTGGGCAAAGGAGGTCTTTGAAGTAAGGCAGATCCCACAAGCATGTCTTGTGAGTCCAGGCGTGTTCCGAATTATACCCCTTGAAATACCCTGGACGCTCTGGATCCGGCTCGAGAGAGTTTAACTGATCCAGGGTCTGTTGGCCTGTCAACGCAGGTGGTGCAGAGTTTTTGACAACTCTACCTTTGATGAAGTTCTTCTTGTCTTTTCTGAACTTATGGCGAGGATCCAGGAACTGTCTATGCATGTCGAAGCAAGAAAACTTGCCACCCGCCTGCAGCCGACGAAACTCAAGAGCTGCCTTGCATGTGGGGCACAGGAACCTTCCATGCACACACCAGCCAACGAATAGCGCATACGCCGGCAAGTCATGCATCGAGTACATGTACCACACACGCATTAGGAAGTTTTTTTTGTAGCGGCGTCGTATGTCTTGATCCCATTATCCCAAGCTTCTTGCAGTTCATCCTTAAGCGGCTGCATGTACACATTCATACTCTTCCCCGGATAGTTGGGCCCCGGAATTATCAACGTCAGGAAAATGTTCTTTCTTTGCATAATCTGTCCGGGGGGGAGATTGAGTGGAATGACAAATACAGGCCAACAACTGTATTGGGCTGCCATCATACCAAACACATTGAACCCATCCGTGCTTATGGCGATTCGAGGATGCCTTGGATCTGCCGCTTTAGCATGATCTATTGCATCGAAGCGCTTCCACGCAAAAGCGTCCGATGTGTGTACCAACATCGGCTCCCCATCTGCATCTAGTTCGGTTCTTTTGCCCAATTTGTGCCATGTCATCTGTCTGGCCGTCTCTTCGACCATGAAAAGACGTTGAAGTCTTGGTATGATTGGCATATACCGAAGAACATTAACTGGGATTTTTGTCTGACTCTTCTCACCCATACCGTTGTCTACCTCAACATACCTGGAAGACTGGCAAACGGGACAATACTTCAAGTCTGCATACTCAAGCCTAAATAAGGCACATCCTTTCTCACAGGCATCTATCTTCTCATAGGGCATCTTAAGTACATGGAGGATTTTGTCCGACTGGTACAGGTTTGCAGGCATTACATGGCCTTTGGGTAGAAAACGTCCAAATAGTGTCATCATCGCGTCGTAGCATTCTCTGCCCAAGTTGAATTGAGCCTTCAGAGCCATTACTTGTGCGATGGCATCCAGCTGACAAAGCTCAGTGTGCTCGTGGAGAGGACGTTTTGAAGACTCCAACATATCATTGAAGGCTTTTGCAGATTCCTCCATCTCATCGTCCGAATCCCGAGCATCATCAAAGTCTTCCACCATGTCTTCCATCCCGGTACCATGCTCCTCGGTGCGACGACGGCCCTACTCAGCTCTGGCACGTTGGGCAGACTCACCATGAAATGTCCAGACCGTATAATTAGGCGTAAAACCCAACTTCTGCAGGTGTTTGATCATTTCAAACTCTGACTTCTTATGAAAGTTGTCGCACTCAACACAGGGGCACCAGGTTGTTTCCTGTCCATTTGCAAATGCGGCTCTCACAAACCCCTTGGTTTTTCTTATCCATTCATGGGTCATGTCTTTCTGACTAGTGTGACCGGTGTACATCCACGCACGATCACTCATCTTGCCTAGCTACTGGACACACAAGAAATATATACATAATTCAGCAAACCATATTCATTAGTTAATAGAGTTTGTCAGTTTTATTACGTCCATGCAACCTAGACGCTAGTAGGTAAAGATAGGTCCTAATCCCACCCGAGTATGTGTAGATTGGGTTCGTTTTCCCATGCTTGGCTCCGGATCCGACGCAAAATTTCGGCAGCACCTCCCCGCTGTTCTCCTGATACACGTCTCGACAATAAGCAGAGAGGATGTGTACCCAGAGAACAACAGGGAGCACTGACGAAATTCTGCATCGGATCTGGAGTAGAGCATATGGGAAAATGAACCCAATCTACACATACTCGGGCTGTCCATGGATAACGTTGGACAATTCGAAAGAATCACGGTTATAAATATGCAAATGCATGCATATTTATAGATGTAACCCTTTCGAACGGGAGACGCATAGTGGTCACGCATACTGATGATTGACACCTATAGCTAGCAAGTTTCATCGGCACGAAGATCGGAACAGAGCAAATGAGGGGGGGAGGAGGAGATGTCATTTGTGCTCACCCACGAACGCAGGGGCGGAGCTCGTCGTACGCACGGGGAGGTCGTCGAACACCAGACCCTCGCAGCAACGAAAGAACTTCACATTTAAATCCACCCGATCAACACAAATATATATGATGTTTTTCATAACAAAATAGGGAAATATATGACCCCGTCGCCCTCTGGAAGGCCGAAGAGCACCTTTTCGGTCAACAGGAGGCCGAAGAGGTGTCGGCGTCGGGGGTGTCGTGGTGTCGGGCTGTCGTGGTGTCGGGGTGTCGGGGTGTCGGGTCGGGGTGTCGGGGTGTCGGGGTGTCGGGGTGTCGTGTCGGGGTGTCGGGGTGTGTCGGATGTCGTGTCGGGGTGTCATGTCGGGGTCAGGGTGTCATGTCAGGGTCGGGGTGTCGGGGTGTCGTGTCGGGGTCGGGGTGTCATGTCGGGGTCGGGGTCCGGGTGTCGGGGTCTTTTTTTCCTCTTTTTCCTTTTCTTCTTCTTCCTCTTCTTCCTTTTCTTCCTTTTCTTCCTTTTTTCCTTCTTCTTCTTCTTCTTCTTCTTCTTCCTTTTTCCTTTTTCCTCTTCTTCTTCTCCTCCTCTCCTCTTTCTTCTTCTTCTTCTTCTTCTTCTTCTTCTTCTTCTTCTTCTTCTTCTTCTTCTTCTTCTTCTTCTTCTTCTTCTTCTTTTTTCTTCTCCTCCTCCTCTTCTTTTCTTCTTCCTTTCCTTTTTCCTCTTCTTCTTCTCCTCCTCTCCTCTTCTTCTTCTTCTTCTTCTTCTTCTTCTTCTTCTTCTTCTTCTTCTTCTTCTTCTTATTTTTTCTTCTCCTCCTCCTCTTCTTCTTTTTCTTTTTCTTCTTCTTCTTCTTCTTCTTCTTCTTCTTCTTCTTCTTATTTTTTCTTCTTTTCCTTTTTCTTTTTCCTTTTTTTCCTTTTTCTTTTCTTCTTTTTATTTCTTCTAGGTTTCTTTCTACCTAAATGTCTAAATATCTAAAAACCTAAACATCTAAGTATCTAAACTCCTAAATGTCTAAATATCTAAAACCTAAACAGAAAAAATAATAAAAAAACAGAAAAAAAGGGGCAGGAGGGGGAGCTCACCAGAGGGGGCAGAGGCGTTGCCCGGCGAGGGGGCGGCGACGGGGCTGGCAGGCGTCCGGGCCGCGACGGGGAGGCGAGGGGGCGGCCGGGCCGTGACGGGGCGGCGAGGGGCAGGCCTGGGCGCGGCCGCGCGGGCACGGGGCGGGGCAGTGGGCGGCGTCGGCGGTCGCGGGTGCGGCGGCGGCGAGCGGGGGCGGCGGGTCGGGGGCGGCGGCGGGTGCGGCGGCGTGGGGTCGGGGTCAGGAGGGGAGAGGCAGAGAGAGTGGAGAGAGTGGAGGGGGGTGGGCCGTTAGGGCCGTTAGTAGGTATTTTCTTTGCCGTCTGCTAGCAGACGGCAAAGATTCTTTGCCGTCCGCTAGCAGACGGCAAAGAGGTGGGGTGGGCCGTTGCAGTTAACTGGCCTCCACTGGGCCCCACCCCACCTCTTTGTCGTCTGCTAGTGGACGGCAAAAAAACTTTGCCGTCCGCTAGCAGACGGCAAAGAGCTGGCTGATGGCAAATAGTGTCTTTGCCATCAGCCAGATCTTTGCCGTCTGCTTTCCCAAAGCAGACGGCAAACAACCCCTTTGCCGTCTGCCAGCAGATGGCAAAGTCCCTGATTCCAGTAGTGGAGTGAGTGGCCGGCTTACCATTATAACTGTGCTTCTGACAAGGAGCTTTGAGGGCCTCCTCGTAAGTGAGAGGGTGACTTCCAGGCTGCTTCCTCGACCCGTCATTCTGCCGCTGACCCTTATTCTCTATGCTTGTGTTTGCCACCAGATCAGAGCCATCGTCGTGACCCTTGCATTTACCGCCGCTGTTGTTCTGACCATTACCGTTGCTCTGTTGCTGACCCTTGCCGCCAGCTTTCTTGCCCTTGTCAGATTTCTCCTTGTCCGACGGCGTATCCTTGGTATTATCCGACTCCGCATACCGGGTTAGGACATCCATGAGATCTCCCATGTCCTGGACCTTTCGCTTGAGCCGCCCAAGCTTCTGGACCAGGGGTTGGAACTTACATGTTCGTTCCAGAACAAGCACTGCCTGAGCCGCCGAGATGCTATCTGAACTGTGTATAACTTCTGCAACCCGGCGAGCCCAATGGTGTGCCGGCTCGTCCTCGCGCTGGACACAACGCTCCAGATCAACAATTGTTGTCGGCCTCTTGCAGGTCCCCTGGAAGTTCTTGATGAAACGCTCCTTCAGCTCCTGCCAAGTGTTGATAGAATTCGTCGGTAGGTTTTTCATCCAAGTGCGCGCAGGGCCCTCCAACATCAGAGGCAGGTAACGCGCACACACCGACTCACTTGCGCCCAACAAGTCCATTGCCAGTTCATAGCTCTCGATCCATTCAGTGGGCTCCAAATTCGCCGTGTAGTTAGGAACCTTGCGAGGCCCTTTGAAATCAGGGGGTATGCACGCCTCTCGCAGCGCTGGTACCAAGCAAGGAGTCCCGATCATGCGGCTTGACGAGCCCCCAAGTCGGCCGTCTGTCGGGGCTGCGGCGGGCGAGTGTTGCACCTCTGGCGGGTTAACATTCGGCAGCGGGTTGACTCGAGCCGTCGCGTCGACGTGCATCGGCGGGTCGCGTCCTGCCCGTGCGTTCTCCTCCCCCCACGCTTGAAGGACTCGAGCCGCATCCGCAACGTCTTGCGGGATCCTAAGCTGGCGTTGCTCCGTCAGCGGCTGGGCGGCTCTCTTGCGAAGAGCGCTGCTGGAGACCGCTGGCGACTCCGGGCGCAGGCTCCTGGTCCGGCTCTGGTGAGGGGTTGAGTGAAGACGGTGCTGGCTATGCGAATAATTGTCCTGCTGCACCACCGCCGTCTTGAGCATCGCAATAGCGTTCCGGGCTTCTATCTGAATCGGGACATCCCCCTCGATCGGAATAGCTGCCAAGTTGTGGGTTGCCGCCGGCACGTTATCAACCGGGTTAGAGTAGTGTCCAATTGGGGTCTGGAACCGATGAGACGGAGGCTGTTGCTGCTGATCCGGCGAACGAAGTCGAGCCGGCTCTCGCTGCTGAATAGGCTGCTGAAGCGGCGGCTCTCTCGTGGGGATAACTCCAGCCCCCGGGTTCGTCGGAGCCGGCGGCGTGGTAAACAGCTGAGTCGGCTCGAGATCAGCCGGAAGCTGGCTCTGATGATGCCTCCGGTGAACAAGCTCTGACTCGGCCTGCCGGCGGCTCAGGTACTGTGTTTCCTCATCAAGGCGCTGCCTCTCTGCAGCGATCCGTGCCTGCTCCTGCATCATGTGGGCGTTCTCCGCGTTGATGTCCTCTTGGATCTTGGCCATCTCCTCGCGACACTTCGTGATCTCCATGTTGCGCGCCGCTGCGTTCTCCGCAGTGACCGGCTTGGCCAACAGGGCTGCTAGCGTAGTCATCAAATCCGCGAGTGCCTGGACCCCGGTCCTCTGAGAGCCGGAGGCCGAGGCGCCGGCTCCCCCTGAGCCGGCCAGCAGGTTGTTCTGTCCAGCCGTCGGATTGGCCGGGTCTCGTGCCGGATCTTGCCTACCCGCCATGTAAACTGCCGCGAAGCGAGGAGGATCTGGGCTCTCTGGGAGGACGTCGCCCGTGTGCCCCAGCCCTCCATCATGCAGTGGAAGAATTGACTCTGTTTCCCCCATCGACGATTCGCCGTCAGATTGGACAAGCGTGTCGTCCTGAGACAGGGAGTTCTCTGACAGGGCCACCCCTTGGGTGAAGCCCACGAAGACGTGATCTGGGCCGGCTTGACGCGGGCCGGGTCTCGCCGGGAGCTGACCGACACGGCGCACCGACTCGACGCCGGCGACGTTCTCCAACCCTGCAGCCGGCTCGCCGACCACGCCGATGAAGGTATGGATCTTGCCGAAGGGGACCCGGTACCCGTACTCTATTGAGTCGGCGTCGTGGCCCCAGTATGAATCGTCGATGTAGAACTTCCCGCGGCATCTCTTGGACATCATGCCAACCGCGTACCTCCTGAACCCTGGAAGAGATCCCGCTAAGAACTCAACTCCACCGTGCGTGGGCCCCACGATGGGCGCCAACTGTCGTGGTTTTGTCACGACAGATGTCCTAGCAGAAGGACTTAAAGATGAGGCCATCGCACTAACGTGGAAGCTTAGCGGGGTTGAGCGGGAACAAGAAGACGCCGGGTTACCCAGGTTCGGCCCCTCACGGTGGAGGTAAAAGCCTACGTCCTTCTTGTCTATATTGTTGTGGATCTCGATTACAAGGATGCAGATTCGCTACCCTAGCTCTCGAGGGGATTGCCACTTAGTCTTTTCGTATAGGTGCTCCCCTTTATATATACAGGCGGAACCCTAGATTACATGAGAGTCCGGATCGTAACTTGACCCGCCTCCTATTCTTCCCTACTTGCTCTCCAAGACGGCTCTCCTTGCCATCTGACTTGTCGTGAGCCGGCCCATTATGTAAGCCGGCCTATCCTTACCAGGCCTTGCTAAGCCGGCCCATATAGAGACTTCAGCCCCACAGTGAGTTGGCCCGCTAAGCTCGCATTATGGTCGGGTTAACACTCTGCCGGGTCTCCTCACTGGTGAATATCCCCAACAGACTTCAAGGTTATTGATCAAGTGGGTTTGGTCCTTGAGAAATACAGCTGGCCAGTGAGTGGCTCTAGATTCAAGTAGAGGATAAGAATCATTGCATGGAGCTGGAGCAGAAAAACTTAGGAAATATTTGACAGAAATTCCCTTAGAGCAGCAAAATCGGTGACACCGAGTTGAGTCAATTCGGTGGAACCGAGTTTGATGCAATGGAACTTTTTGTCAACTCAGCTCACTAGGCAACGGAATTCTCACAAAGATTTGCAATGAATTAACTGCGAAACTAGCGAAAAGAAAATAAACACAGAAAAGAAGCAAAGTCAAGATGAAGTTTTTTTTTTTGAAAAATAAACACTCTAGCAAGAATAGAATAAACACAAGGAACACTAGAGAACTTCATCTAGATGGGTCGGCGACTAGGTCACCTTTGTTAGAGTATATTGACTTAGGAGTCAAGTGAGAGCACTTGATCATAGGTCATACTCATCGTTTAAGCTCAAAATGGGGTTGCCATTTTTCCTTTAAGCATTTCAATATATACACATCTTGTTGAGTTGCTTTAGCTCATGTCTTTGAGTAAAGCTTCTCTAAGATGTGAGAACTTACATTGGGGTTTTGGTGGGGATGTCCGTCATGTAGTTGAAGTTGAAGTGGATGCTCATTAGTTGAAGTTTGGAGCTATCCTATCTTTTGTAGTTCATCTTCCTACATGGGTTAGCTTTCAAGGAACAACATGTAGATCCAAAATGACAAGAATGAAGCATAACTCAAAAGTTTGTCAAATGATACGTTTAGGTTGTCTTGTTCCTTGTTCCTCCATCAATTGTTGATACTTGGGTCATACAAGATTGCTTATGATAAGAGTGATACACAATCTTGTGGCATGAAGCTTGTCCAAGTACCTACAAAAGGTTAGATACAATACAAGGGAGCAAAATGTCCAAGATATAAGATGATCATGAAAGATTTCATGGATTAGTCAAGAATGCTCATGCCCTTGTATGCATCCACATGAACCTCTAGTTCACGTTTGAAGCATCAATGATGTTCAACTCACTTCTCAAGTGACAAAACACTTTCTCATCAAGGGGTTTGGTAAAGATGTCTGCCAATTGTTTTTCGGTACGAACATGTTTAAGGTCAATGTCACCTTTCTCAACATGATCTCGAATGAAGTGGTGACGAACCTCAATATGCTTAGTTCGAGAATGTTGCACGGGATTGTGTGCTATCTTAATAGCACTCTTATTGTCACATAATAATGGTACATGTCTCACATGCACACCATAGTCTTTAAGAGTTTGTGTCATCCATAGTAATTGAGCACAACATGATCCCGCGGCAATGTATTCCGCTTCAGCAGTAGATAGAGATACGGAATTTTGTTTCTTGGAAGACCAAGACACAAGAGATCTACCAAGAAATTGACATGTACCCGAAGTGGATTTTCTGTCAACCTTGTCTCCAGCATAGTCCGAATCAGAGTAGCCAACAAGATTAAAAGAAGATCCTTTGGGATACCATATGCCAAAGTTTGGTGTATGTATCAAGTATCTCACAATTCTTTTCACCGCCTTAAGGTGACACTCTTTTGGTGCCGCTTGATATCGTGCACACATGCACACACTTAGCATAATGTCGGGACGGGAGGCACATAGATATAGCAATGAACCAATCATAGATCGATAAACCTTTTGATCAACCGGTTTGCCATCCTTGGTCAAGTCAAGATGTCCACTTGTGGGCATGGGAGTTTTCATACCTTTACTCTCTTGCATGTTAAACTTCTTGAATAAGTCCTTGGTATATTTTGTTTGAGAAACAAAGGTTCCTTCCCTAGTTTGCTTGATTTGGAAACCCAGAAAGAATTTGAGTTCACACATCATTGACATCTCGAACTTTTCCGACATCAACCTTCCAAACTTTTCACTAAAAGAGGGGTTAGTAGATCCAAAGATAATATCATCAACATAAATTTGGCATACAAATAATTCTCCATTAACCCTCTTAGTGAACAAAGTTGAATCAATCTTCCCAATTTCAAAACCTTTTTTAAGAAGAAACTTTGTCAAGCATTTGTACCAAGCTCTAGGGGCTTGTTTAAGACCATAAAGAGCTTTACGAAGTTTGTACACATGATTGGGTTTCTTGGGATTCTCAAAGACTGGAGGTTGTTTAACATACACTTCCTCCTCAATTTCCCCATTTAAGAAGGCACTTTTAATATCCCTTTGATAAAGGGTGATATCATGGTGATTGGCATAAGCAAGTAAAATGCGAATGGACTCAAGTCTTGCAACGGGGGCATAGGTCTCACCATAGTCCATACCTTCGACTTGTGTGTAACCTTGTGCTACGAGACGAGCCTTGTTGCGTACAACTTGTCCATCTTCATCTTGCTTATTCCGAAACACCCATTTGGTTCCAATGATGTTTTGCTCTTCCTTAGTCTTCTCAACCAATGTCCACACTTGGTTCCTCTCAAAGTTGTGTAGCTCTTCATGCATTGCATTCACCCAATCGGGGTCCTTGAGTGCATCTTCCACCTTCAAGGGTTCAACACTAGAGATAAATGAGTAATGCTCACAAAAGTTAGCTAAACGAGATTTAGAGCGTGTGATTCTCCCGGATTGGATATCTCCAAGTATTTGTTCGACGGGATGATCCTTGTCGATTCTTGCTCTAATTCGAGGTAGCTTTTTCTTGGGTTGTGGTGAGGCTTCCTCATCATCATCATCCTCATCTTCTTCTTCGTTGATGTTGTCGTTGTTCGCTTGTGGAGGTGGAGAAGGAGGTTGAGGTGGATCATCTTGTTGCACGTCCTCATTCCCATCGTATTGACGTGTTCCACTTGTGGATGCCTCCATATCAACTTGTCGTTCACCTTGATGTGAAGTTGGGGCTTCCACTTGAATAGACGAGGTACTCTCCTTTACTTCCACGGGGCGAATCTTGCCAATGGGCAAGTCTTGGATTGCTTCCGATGGTTCTTGATCTCCTACATCAAGTGGAAATTGCTCGACTTGCGAGCCGTTAGTCTCATCAAACTTCACATCTACCGTCTCTTCAACTTTTCAAGTGAAGTTGTTGTAGACACGGTAAGTGTGAGAGTTCGATCCATAACCGAGTAGGAAACCTTCATGAGATTTAGGAGCAAAAGTTTGAACGACGATGCTTATCAAGAATGTAACATTTTGAGCCAAATACTCGAAAGTATCCAACTTGTGGTTTGTTACCAGTGAGCAGTTCATACGCCGTTTTACCAAGAAGCTTGTGAAGGTAAAGTCAATTTGTTGCATGACAAGCTGTTTTAACCGCTTCCGCCCAAAAATGTCTTGGCGTCTTGTATTCATCAAGCATCGTTCTTGCCATCTCAATAAGTGTCCGGTTCTTCCTCTCAACAACTCCATTTTGTTGAGGTGTGTACGTAGCCGAGAACTCATGTGAAATACCCTCCTCATCAAGAAAGGTGTCCACATTTGCATTCTTGAACTCCGTTCCATTGTCACTCCGAACCTTCTTGATCTTCACTTTAAATTGATTTTGAGCCTTTCTTGCAAAGTTCTTGAAGATCTTTTGTACCTGCGATTTGTCATCAAGAAAGAACACCCACGTAAATCTGGAAAAATCGTCAACAATGACCAAATCGAAAGAGTTACCACCAAGACTCTTATAGGAGTTGGGACCAAAAAGATCCATATGAAGTAGCTCGAGTGGTCTCCTTGTGGTCATAATGTTCTTCACGGGATGGCTTCCTCCAACTTGTTTTCCTGCTTGGCAAGCACTACAAAGTCGATCTTTGTCAAATATAACATCTCTCACTCCAAGAATGTGATCTCCTTTAACAAGTTTATCAAGGTTACGCATGACAACATGTCCAAGTCTTCTATGCCATAACCAACCTTTAGAAGATTTAGCAATTAAGCATGTACGAGGTTGGGCTCTCTTAGTGTAATCAACAATGTATAGATCACCTCTACGAATGCCGGTAAAGACCATATTATGATTATCTTGGCAAAACACTTGGCAATCTACTTTGGTAAATAGAACATTAAAACCAAAATCGGCTAGTCTAGATACGGAAAGAAGATTGTAACCAAGAGATTCAACAAGCATAACATTTTGTATGGAGCTATCATTGGATATGGCCACCTTACCAAGGCCAAGTACCTTACCCTTGGAGTTGTCTCCAAAAGTCACATACTTGCGTGGACCATCGTTTTTAGCAAGCTCACGAAACATGTCTCTATCTCCGGTCATGTGATCGGTACAACCGCTATCAAGATTCCACTCTTTTCCTCCGGCCATATAATCTCGAAGATTTGCCATAAAACTGAGACTCCTCATGGTCTTCTCAAATTCAATATCAAAGTCTTCGTCTTCATCATAATAGCCATGCTCAACATCATCATCATCATGCATGTGATCATCACAAAGGGCAACAGATTCATTAGTTTCATGATCATGACAATGTTCAAGTTTATGGATTCTAATGGCTTCCATGATAATGTTGCTAATAGTTCTAACATCTCCTTTGGCACGCATAAGATCACGAAGCTCAAACAAGAAATCATCAAACTTAGGATCACTAGGACTCATTTTGTGAAAAGCAACAGCCTTATGAAGAATCTTATCGAGACTCTTTAAGGAGTAATTGGGATATCGCTTTTCTAAGTCATGCCATAGAGTATAAGCACATTCAAAGTTTTGCATACAACCAAGCACAACCTTAGGTAATCCTCTAATGATAAGATTGACGGTTCTAAGATTACGAAGCATGTCAATTTCCTCTTCATGAGTAGGATGCAAGGGATCAATAGGGGGCACATAAGGATTATTAATATACTTGCTCAAGTTAAATTCATCAAAGATATCAAGCATTTAATCCTTCCAAAAGTTGTAATACTCCCCATTGAGAATAGGCACTCTACGTCTAAGACTCCCCAACATAGACACATCCATCTCCCTCTAGTGGTGATGAAACCAAGGCAATGGAGACCAATGCTCTGATACCAATTGTGGGATCGAGGAGATAGGTCTAGAGGGGGGGGGAATAGACCCTTAACCAACCAAAGTTGTAGATTTTAATTTCTCTTGGAACTTAGGCAGATTTTGGCACAAGTTAAGATCACTCCAATACTTTCTACACATGCATATCTAGAGATTAAGCAGCGGAAATGGTAAATCATGCAAGAGTACGGAAAGTAAAGGGGTAGAGTATGGAGGATCAAACACAATGAAGACACGGTGGTTTTTGGCGTGGTTCCGATAGGTGGTGCTATCGTACGTCCACGTTGATGGAGACTTCAACCCACGAAGGGTAACAGCTGCGCGAGTCCACGGAGGGCTCCACCCATGAAGGGTCCACGAAGAAGCAACCTTGTCTATTCCACCATGGCTTACGTCCACGAAGGACTAGCCTCACTCGGGGTAGATCTTCATGAAGTAGGCGATCTCCTTGCCCTTACAAACTCCTTGGTTCAACTCCACATCATGTCGGAGGCTCCCAAGTGACACCTAACCAATCTAGGAGACACCACTCTCCAAAAGGTAATAGACGGTGTGTTGTTGATGAACTCCTTGTTCTTGTGCTTCAAATGATAGTCTTCCCAGCACTCAAACAACTCCTCACAGATTTGGCTATGGTGGAAGAAAGATTTGAGTGGAAAGCAACTTGGGAAAGGCTAGAGATCAAGGTTCAAATGGTAGGAATGGAATAGCTTGATCTCAACACATGAGTAGGTGGTTCTCTCTCAGAAAATGTATGGTGGAAGTGTAGGCATGTTCTGATGGCTCTCCTTACTGAGAAGGAAGTGGTGGAGGGGTATATATAGCCTCCACACAAAATCCAACCGTTACACACTTTTGACCCAACTCGGTGGCACCGAAACGATAATCTCGGTAGCACCGAACTGTGTAAAAGATATGAACTTTAGGAATCTCGGTGGGACCGATACGAACAACTCGGATGGACCGAAGTGCAATGGCTAGGGCAAACCTCATCTCGGTGGCACTGATTGCATCAACTCGGTAGGACCGAAGTGAAGCAATAAGGCAACAGAGAGTTGGCAAGCCATCTCGGTGAGACCGATTTGCAAAACTCGGTGAGACCGAAGTAGGTGCAAATGATCACAGAGAGTTGGCAGGGCCATCTCGGTGGGACCGAGATCCATTTCGGTGGATCTGATTTGTTAGGGTTTTGGCAGTGGCTAAGTCTCGGTGAACTCGGTGGCTCCGGATAGGAAATTTCGGTTGGGCCGAGTGGGAATGTGGGTTTTAGACATATTTGGGTAGAGAGAGTGGTTGAGGGTTAAGGAGTACTGTCACTAAGCACTTGAGCAAAAAGACCATTAAGCAACACCTCATCCCCTTTTAATAGTATTGGCTTTCCTATGGACTCAATGTGATCTTGGATCACTAAACCAAAAATGTAGAGTCTTGATCTTTTGCCAATCCTTGTCCTTAGCATTTTGAAGGGGTTCCACGTCCTCTTGTCCCTGCCATGCCATTGTTGAACTTGTCTGAAATTCACTAGATAAAAACATTAGTCCAATAATATGTATGTTGGCATGAATTACCAAAACCACCAAGGGAGCAAGTGTGCTTTCAATATGCTGCAGCAGCAGTTGTTGTGTACGCAAACTAACTTCGAGCTGCGATGGAGGCTGAGGCGAAATCTTTCGGTCGCGCTGAGGAAGATGTGGCCCATCGAATTGCTTGTGATAGTCTCGGGGGCTTGATGCGGGCGATTTACCTGAAGTAATATCTTCCATGACTTGCAGTGTAACGCGAACAGGAGGTATGAAGCTTTTATGATTTTCCTTCGCAAGATACACAGTGCGCATTGCATGATCAATAACTTTCTGGATCCAGGGCGCGAAAACTTTGATGCATAAGGGGTATTGGGCAGAATCCTTCAGAATACGTAGAAACATGTCTTCCACGTCGAAGATGTATCGCTCAGAGATTGCATATATAGCATTACGAAGAACATCTGAGATGGATTTGTCCGGATTCGTGCCCGCCAGAGGGCAAATTGTGTAGGAGAGCATGTGAAATAGCGTCTGATTCTTTAAGGTTAAGTGCTCAGGGCGAGGAGGACCAGTGTAGTCACGAATCTTTTCTTGATCCATTGTGCACCGAAAAGTTTCATCTGATATGACATCAATGTTGTGAACCCGAATTTCAGTGTTACCATGCTCAAAGCGAGGGAAATGGAAGTGCGAAACAAAATCTGTTGAAGTGCATTTGATGCGTTTTCCTTCGGTCATCCACTCCATAATCCATTTTGAGCTATCAGATTCATCGCCAGAGATATACAGTGTAGCATAGAACTGAAGAATGATCTCTCTGTTCCAAGGATGCTCGAATTCAAATACCTTGGTGAGGCAGAAATCATCCAGATCTTGAAGTAATTGATTGAAACAGCCAATATTGCGCATTGTAGGAATATTCAGATATTTGTGAGGAAATATCTTTCTGCTCTCATAGAGGACCCGTGAGTAATATATGGCCTATTCCTTTGTCCAGAAGCGAGGTGATTCCGAAGTGCGCGGCCCATCATACGGACTATCGTGAAAGAATTTGGGGTGCGCATTCCGATTGAAAAGAGGACCTTTCGCGCCTGCTCCTGACGAGAACAAAGGTAGTTCTTCATGAGGGTATGGGTATTTGAGTTCTTCTTCAGGAGAGAGAAATTCATCGCCATATACTACTGAGTCAGTACGGCGAGCAGAGATAGATTTCCGTTCGGAAGGACTAGCATCTGGAATTCGTGTCGCTGTGTCGATAGTTAACTTGAGTGGAGATGGAGCAGGTGTTACAACAGTGGGTGCTGCAGAGGCAGTAGGCAGCAGGGCAGGTTCATCCACTTTAGGCACTGAGGCCGAATCATGCACTGGAGATGGTTGAGGTTGTTCCACTGGAATCTGTTGTTGTGTGATAATAGTAGAAGCCGAGACTTTTGGAGCTTCAAGAGCCGGAGAAGCTTGGGGCTCGGAGCGAGGAATTTCACCTTCCTCAGAAACAGATCTTTGCGAGGGAATATCAGCTCGAGCAGGGGATGCCACAGGCACTGATTCAGTTGGCCTTGGCGAGGGAGGAGCATCCGAGTCTTTGACTGGGGGGTTCAAAGGAGTAGCTGGCTCAGGAGATTTTTCTTTCTGAGACTGATCAACTGGGCGAACAGGCGATTTTTCCTTCGGAGCAGGAGGTACATTTTTCTTCGCAATTCTATTTTGTAGCTTCTTCTTGAGCTGAGCAACTTGATTAATGTGGCCTTTGACCAGATCATTGTAGCCAGTGACTTTTGCTTGATGTTCGTCACAGATCTTGCGAACAATTTCGTCTAGATCTATGTGAAAGCGTAACCTTCTGTGACGGAGGAGAGTCATGGCACGGTTGACATCCTTGTAAGAGTCTTCGAGCGCTTTAATGACAAATCTTAAAGAAGCAGTTTTCATTCGACCATCAAGGTCAATTAGTTCGGCAGAGAGAGAGTTGATCTCAACTGCATCTTCTCTCATTTCTTGAACTAGGGAAGTGGCCTGTGTAATGACTTCAGCAGGAATAGGCAGAGATGCCACTTAACCATCGAATGGATTGTCCACAAATTTATCAAGCTGTTCCATGATAAATATGTGATTATAGTAGTGAGGAGCATCAGACTTGGCAATAGGAGCAGTCTGCACAGGAACTTGCTCGAAAGGAGGTTTAGAAGCCAACGGCTGAGTCAAGGTAGGCACAAACTTAGCAGCCTTCTCTATCGGAGCAGTAGCTTGTGGAGCATTTTTCTCGGTAGGCGCCTTGATTTTCTTCAAGTCAGGCTTGGGAATACTTTCGCCTGGCTTTGCAGTACTCACAGGAGTGTCAACTACCAAATCTTGCAAATTGATAGCATCTGGATGAGGAGTTGTGTTCACATGCTGTTTCATAGTGACAGTGGTAGCAGGAGTTTTTCTAGCAGTGATCTTCTTCGGTGGTGCTTCTGGAACCATATGAACCCGAAGATCAGGCAACACAGTTGAAGTGGTAATATTCACTTCCTCGCTGAGAGTAGCAGCAACTTCTTCCTTGGTGAGCGGAGGGTCATCATCCGAAGAATCATTCATTTTAAATTCATCAGCTGGTTCAGCCTTTTTCTTCTTTGGTACACTCTTTCTCTTTGATGCAGCAGCGCTGGGATCATGCTTGCGTTTAGTGCGTCCTTCAGATTTTCCTTCGGCCTTTTTCTTATCGACATCATCTTTGAGCAGGCGAAGGTTTTCCTCTTCATGAGCCTTTTGCTTTTCAGCCCTCTGAGCTCGCTTGATGGCATTGCGCTGACGCTTAGCAAGCTCATCAGGATAAGATTTGGGTGTACGAAGGGAGGACTCATGAGCATTTGGTGGAGGAGGTGGTCTCTCTTGGGGATCATTTGGTTTTATGAGAGAAATTTCCCGGCAGTCACCCCATGGTGGATGAAATGCAAAGTTTTGAGCAAACCGAGGATGAACAAATTCATAGTTGAACCATTTGCGCACCCAATGATGTCGAATCCATTGTTGACGCGTATCTCTCTGCTGTTTGGTTTCTCCTGGAACAGTATCATACCGATCATGAGAGATATACTCAGCTGTGTTTGTGTACGCCTGTTTGCCACCCTTCTTCTTCTTCGGAGCATTCTCTTCTTGCTCATTAGCATTTTACTCGGTTCTTTTTCGCTTGCTAGTTGCTGGGCCTACCGTTGGGCCCTTGGCATTCGAAGCTTTGGATTCGTCAGCTGTACCCAGAACAACATCATCCATGTCAGCCAGGCTCACTGGTTGAGCCGAATCCTCAACTGACTGCATTTTCCTGTGAATAAAGATAGATGTGAGGGAAAATGGGGACAGGGTTACGAATGCACACAGCGAAGATTTTGAAAAATAAATCGTTTTGATGAAGAAGTAGATGCAGACTTTGAGGAATGTTTCGGATGAAAGAAATGTGTAGAACGAACTAGTAGGTTCGAAGAATATACTAGTTAACGTGCTAGGCATTCCATTCGTACGAAACACAACACAAACCCTAGATCTGAAATTTTCCGATGCGAGGGACTACTACAAACCACATCCGCACAAGTTACCTATCAGTAAAGATCTAGGAAATGCGGTAAAAATTAGACAATTACTACCGCGGACGAACTCGAACAGGATGAATGAAAGAACGAGTTCGCACTACACATACCCTAACTTGGTGATGTGCATCGACTACGGCGGCGCGAGGATGCAGATGATCCGTGACGATGAGGAATGACTCCGGCGACCTCTTTCCGGTAGCAAAGCGGCAAAGATGATCGACGTCGTTGAGCTCGGGGTGGAGCAGTGCGGTAGGGCTTCAGAAACTGACGGTGGCGGAGATGCGAAGTGAATTGAGGGAGGGTGGCGGCACAGGATATATATGCAGGGAGGAAATAACCGCACCCGGTGAATCTGATCGGACGGCCACAGTCAGAGGACTATTGCGATTCAACGGACCAGATAAACTGGTAGTTGATGAAGAGCACGGGGCAACCGTCACCAAAGAACGTGTTCCTGACTTGGGCGGGTAACCCCAAATTTTGGACGGCTTTCGCCAAAACAGATTAAGTTCGGACCGAACCTTTAACGTGGTCAAGGACACCGGATAAAGTTTCGTTACCAGATGTAGTTTGTGCATTCATAACAGAACAACATAGACTGGAAGAGATAGAATAGAGAGAAAAACAGGGTCCTAGGTATTTCACTCAGACGAAGAAACACAAACACCCGAGAGAGAAGCTATGAGTGAAATACATTCAGACTAACACAAAAAAAACTTCAACCAAAAGACAACTCAACGAAGAGAAATTGTGGTTGCGTTCCCCACCGTATAAGAACTGTATGACCCCGAGCATCGCACAATTATCGTGGCACCCGGTTAGTCTAGTTCTTCGTTAATGTATTCACTCTCAGAAAGAAAATTTGACTTTGTTGAAATTTTCAAACTCTTCGAGTGTTGTGGACCCATTCTTCTAAGATGTGGAAGTGATGGTACGGGTGCCGAGTCCAGCTTACTGCACGTTTGCGGAATCTAGGATATTTAGCTCACACCGTAACGCACAGAATCTTTTCTCATCGAGAGGCTTGGTGAAGATATCGGCGAGATTTTCTTCGGTATTGACGTGACTGATAACAATATCCTCTCGAGCAACATGATCGCATAGGAAATGATGTCTGATCTGAATATGCTTGGTGCGAGAGTGCTGCACTGGATTGTGTGCAATTTTGATCGCACTCTCATTTTTTTTGAACCTTGAGGACAGTGGGAAAGGCTCCCACTGACTTTGTATTAGCTGTTTTAGTGTCTTACAAGTACAAATAATTTACATGTGGAGAAGGGGTTGGGGGGTTAGAGAAGTGAAGGGGGGAAGGGGAGGTTACAAAGTTTGAACAAAGTCGAGGATGAAAGGCTCTAGTTTCTGCTTAGCCCTATGAACTAGCAAAGCAAAATCACTCTTGAACCTAGACAGCCAGGCGACATGAGTTGGAGGGATTCCTCTGAATAGTTTGTCATTGCGTTCCTTCCATATCCCCCAAGCAGCCACCGCAAAAACTTCCATGAACATTGGTTTGTCCAGCCGGCCCTGCCAGCATGGATTAATTCCAGTCTGCAATCTGTGTTCGGCCAAGAGATGCCCAGGGTTCTCCAGCAGTCCACACTAAAAGGACACTTGAAGAAAAGATGTGAGAGAGTTTCTTCTGGCGGGTGATGACATAGCAGACAACTATAATCATCATTCTCAATTATGTAATGTCTACGCTTCAACACATCCCTGGTAATGAGCCGATCAGCCAGTAATAGCCAGAGAAACACCTTCCATTGCGAGGTGCAATTAGATTTCCAAATCCAAGCAAAGGCTTCATCCACCTGCATTTCACTGAAACAATGCGCATAGAACTTACTTGCCTTGAAATCATCCCCTCCCCAGACACAACACCAAGTGTCCATGGATTCAGACGAAGGGTTAAAACGTTCAGTCACTTTCTGCAAGTCTCTCACTTCATCTCTGGCTTACACGGACAACGGCAGGTGGAACACTTGACCAAGCGCATCCGACAACAGCAGATTTCTGACCGAGATATCCTCATCAATAGCAAATGAAAAGGCTCTAGGATGCGAGATGCTTAGGATTTCAGGGTTCCATAAATCTTTCCAAAACAGTACCGAATCTCCAGCATTCACTTTGACAGTAGTTACTCCTCTGTAAATATCAGACAAGCTCATCAAGTCCTTCTACCAAAATGACCCACAGGGGTCAGATGCATGAGGAATTTTGCCAGTATAGTATGTGTGCCATATCAGCTGCACCCATGGGATGTCAGATTTATTGTAGAACTTGTGCAATTGTTTCAACAGCAGTCCTTGGTTCTGTACTTTGAGATTAATAACCCCCAGCCCGCCTTTATCCTTGGGGCGACAAACTAATTCCCAGGCCGCCAGAGAGTTCCCTCTAGTCCCATCATCTGATATCTTTTGCCAAAGACAACATCTGCGCAGTTTGTCAAGGTGATCGACAATCCTTGGATTGATCTTGATTGAGCACATGGCGTAAGTAGCCAACGATGTGACGACAGAGTTCACCAGAGTAAGCTTTGACCCATAATCGAGCAGCGATGCTGCCGCTGGGACCCGTCTCTGAACCGACAAGACCAACGGCATGAGATCCATGACGGTTGGGCGAGTCGTCCCCATCGGCAATCCGAGATAAGTAAAAGGCATATGCCCCACCACACAGCCAAAAATTTGTGCTAGATTAATCGTCTACGTCTGATCAAGATTGATGGGCACTATCGTGGACTTGTGGAAATTGATACTGAGGCCAACAGAAGTAGCATAGTCGACCAAAATTCCTCTCAAGTGCTCAGCCTGACGAGGGCACGCTGGCATAACCACTATGGTATCGTCCGCGTATTGGATCACCGGGTAGTCATCGTTAGGCCTTGGGATAGGGTGCTGCAGGAGGCCCCTATGATGCGCATCATTGATGGCTGCCTGCAAGAGATCGGCCGCAAGGACGAAGATCAACGGTGACAAGGGGTCACCTTGTCTGACGCCCCGCTTGCAGCAGAATTGTTTCCCCGGAGTTCCGTTCAACAAGACAGCCGATGAGCCAGAAGAGAAAATGCATTGCACCCAGCCCAGCCATTTATCAGTGAAACCCATATGACACATGATGTCAATCATCGGTTCATGTTCTATCGTGTCGAAGGCCTTGGCAAAGTCGAGTTTCAGAACACAGCAAGCTCTCCCGGACGCCTGACACTGATGGATGTACTCGAAGGCCCACGCCAGGCAGTCCTGGATGGATTGACCCTTCAAAAAGCCGTACTGATTGCGATGGATAATCCTAAGGATCAACCTTTGAAGGCGATTTGCAAGAATTTTCGTGATCAGCTTCAGACAGCAGTTGATCAAAGTGATAGGTCGAAAGTCATTTGCAGTCTCCGGTGACTGCATTTTTGGGATGAGCGTGATATACCCTGAGTTCAGACTTTGCAGATCGAGTTTGCCGTCATAAAAATCTTCACACAATTTGTAAAAATCATGCTTGATTATGTGCCAGCATGCCTTCAGGAAGCAGCCGTTAAACCCATCTGGACCGGGAGCACGACCCGAAGGCATATCCTTGACAACCTGATCTATCTCTTCAGTTGTGAATGGAAGCGTCAGTTCCTCCAAGCCCTCTATCCGTTTGATAATTCCAGAGAGATTAAATTTCATATTAACCGGATTGGATTGCCCCAACCTATTTTTATACGTCTGAAACAAAACGTCCTCCTTGCCAGCATGATCTGTGACTATCGTCCCGTCATGTAATTTCAGCGAGGCGATAGAGTTTTTACTATAGCGCTCAGTGGCTGCAGAATGGAAGAATTTTGTGTTGTCCCCACCACATTTAAACCATCTAACCGTGTATCTTTTCTTCCAGTACTCTTGTTTGTATTTGAGCAGCACCAGCAGGTGATTCTTGATTATAATCCTGAAGTTTTTCTCAGGGATTGTCAGAGATCTCTTGTCTTCAATCCCATCCAGTTCACACACAGCCCAGTTTGAATTATGAATGCATGTGTCCAGCCTAGATATGCCCCTACTCCATCCCTTGAGGGCGTACCTGAGATTTTTTTATTTTTTGCAGAGTAGGGCAGCAGAGTTTGGCGCATGACAGTGCTTGGTCCAGGAGGATTGAACGGTCTCAAAGAAACCCGGGTGAGAAATCCAAAAATTCTCGAATCGAAAGATTTTGTTCTTAGGCACCGTAGATTCGATGTTAATCACACACGGAGTATGATCAGACACAGGTTTGGGCAGTGGGGTGACCATCGTATTAGGATAAGTGGATGTCCAGTTAGCGGAAGTGAAGTACCAGTCAATTTGCTCTAGCAACGGGTTGGATTGCATATTACTCCACGTAAACATCCTCCCTTTTATTGGCAGTTCAACAATGGACTGAGAATTGATAAAATCGTTGAAAGTAAGCATGTCAGTCGCACTACCTCCCGGTTTATTACGGTTATCCGGGCTTCGAATGTAGTTGAAGTCTCCAATAATTAACCAATCCTCACCATCAGGTATATCAAGATCAAAAAGACAAGAAGTAAATATAGCTCTGTCAGGTCCATCACACGGCCCATAAATATTAACCAAAGACCAATTCTTGGCTGTTTGCAATGATGTGAATTTGATACCCACAGCAAAAGGTTCATTGAATAGAGAAGCTCCAGAAAAAACAGAACTATCCCAGATGGTAATAATACCGCCAGATGCCCCATTAGAAGGCATATAAACGTACTGATCAAATTTCTTAGGACAAAATAACTTAATAAAAGACATATCAAAGGAAGCCCTTTTAGTTTCTTGCAGATAGATTACAGAACACCCACTAGAATTGATGGCATTACGGAGAGCAAGTTGCTTGTCCTCTGAGTTAATCCCACGAATGTTCCAGCACAGAACTCTCCACTGCTTTTTGTGTGGTGATCTGTCAATCGGCATCCACCTCTTCCTCCTGAATGCTGGCTAGCAGCTTCCTCGGGCTGATTTGTGCTGGTGGAACCCCACACATATTGACTGCAATGTTTTGCAAGGTGGAGATTGCAGTGGGAGGAGGTATATCACCGGCAGTCTCTTTCTTGTCTGGTGCACTGGCAGGTGTTGTAGCAGTTGATGAACAGTGCACATATGGAGATTTCCTAGGCTTGACTTTAGATATCACATTTCTCTTGTCAGAAGGCGGAGGAATTCTAAAGCCATCATACTTATTGCATCTAGCGCTACGCCTGAGCATAGTGGTGTCAATGTGTTGCTTCTCATTCAGCTCCAGCCTTTCCAAAGGTTTCAGAGGTCTCTTGAGAGAAGAAATCGCACTCCCAGGCCCATCAGATTGAAGCCCAGTTGGCATATCACTATAGGACCCATCAGCGCTCATGATCTTGGCAGGAGGGCATGTGTTTGAATCTTGGGTTTCAGCTTGTGGCCCATGTGCCGATTGGTTGATATCAGTATCACTGAGGTAACTGACCACATCATCTGGACATGCAACCAGCAGATAGAACTGCTCCCAGACATCACTTGCAATGAACATACCATTGGCCAGTGCAGCAGTGAACTGGTGGTCTACTGGCCAATCAATCCAAGCACCTTTGTATTGCTGGAGGATCACCAGACTGACAGACATACATATCTTGGCAAGATTCAGAGGAAATTGCCCAGCCGGTTTGTATGAGCACCCCTCAATCCTTGGCCTAGAACGTCCAAAGGAGATATTCCACAGCCAGTTAAGGAACTCAGTAGCATCAGTCACAAGAAGAGTTTGAACCTGCCCACCAGCACGAATAAATTGAAGATCTAGAGCGTCAATATCTCCGACAAAGTTATCTGCCGCCTCAACAATATCAGAGGGGGTGGCAAAACAGGCGAATGGCAAGTAACCGAAAGAGGGGGGGTCTGGGCAGGAATAGCCTCATCAACAGAATCTGCACCCTTATATTTCCTTTTGGGAATCCAAATTTTCCTGATAGTCGGGGATATCCTAACAACCTGAGCTGTATTACGAGGATTATAGGTGGACTGGTCAGCCATCGAACGGACCCGCCCCTTAGGCTTCCAAGTCAGACAAAGGACCCTATTGTCAGACGAACCACAAACAGAACTGCGATGGCCAAAGAAGCCACAATTAGAGCAGCGTACATGCGCAGGGCAGACACTCGACCCATGGGCCATCCTGTTACATTTGTGACATATTAGATTTTTCCCTGTATACTCTTGAGTACAAATGCATGCCCGATCAAACCTTTTGCAAACATGACAACGACTGGCCGTGCAGTCCTGGGCGAGGTGGTCCGGTGCAAAGCAAATTGTGCACCTGAATAACTTGGTATGAATATACTCTGGTGAGGGCACCGAAGCAATGCAGAGAGTTCTCTTAATATCAGGATATGAATATCCTGCCTGCCATAAATCAAGGATATGATGGAGCTTATCATCAGGGATAGAATTCCAAATCTCAGCCTGACAGTCAGCGCCCACAAAACTAGGAAGCAAATCAATATTGTTGGGCAAGATGCATGTCGGTTGTAACGTACCAAATTGGATAGTGCCATGCAATGGCAACTCCATAATCTTAGGATTATTCAAACCACTATTGCTCATACCAGAATTCAAATTATCATCGGGATTACCAATGGAACATGAAGAAACCGCTGTAGATAGATCCACGGAGTGAGCACCAAACAGATCAGCAGCACATGAGGCTAAGATATTAAACTTATCTAGTACAGATGAAGCTCCAGAATTATCTTTGATAGCACTTTGCTGTAGAAAACTCAGATCAGATTTGATGGCAGATACCCGACCAGGTAGAACATTAAGAAAACCATGATCAACAGGTCCATCCGGAGTAGGGGATGAATTAGGCATCAAGTGATCTTTGAATAATCGAAAATGGCAAATAAAGTCCGGCCAAACTCTATCTCGTAGACCATAGATGAAATGCCCAACCTTGTTTGAAGCCACCTAGAAACGAAACATACGATCACCCAGATGATGCACATTGAATCCAGAAGCAATTCCCCCAATACAACATTGCAGTGCAAGTCCAACCGAATCCTCAGAGAGATGGAAGGAGGCGTAGGAGAAGTATGCCACCAAGAAAAATTCCTTGGAGGATGGTGAAGGAGAAAAGTGGACAGAAGATTTGAATCGCCGACGCACCTGAGCCTCGACCGCTAGGCCGGGGCTGAAATCCCAGTGTAGCAATCCCTCCATGATCGAACCTAGAGATCGCCATGGCGATGGTGGGAGGTGGGGTGGGAGGTGGGTGGGCTGGGAGGCGCCACCCTTGTTACTTTGATCGCACTCTCATTATCGCACAATAGAGGGATCTTCTTGACCTTGATGCCATAATCCTTCAGGGTCTGCTTCATCCATAATAAATGAGTGCAACAAGCGCCAATAGCAATATATTTGGCCTCAGCCGTAGAGAGCGAGACGCAATTCTGCTTCCTTGATGACCAACATACCAAGGATCTACCGAGGAAATGGAATGTCCCCGAAGTAGATTTCCTGTCAACCCGGTCACCTGCATAATCTGAGTCTGAATATCCAACGAGGTCAAACTGTGCTCCCTTAGGATACCATAAACCTAAGGTGGGGGTGTGAGCCAAATATCTCAGAATACGCTTGACCGCTTGGTGATGCGATTCTTTTGGTGCAGCTTGGAAATGAGCACACATACAAACACTCAACATAATATCAGGTCTGGATGCACATAAGTAGAGCAAAGAACCAATCATCGAACGATAAGCTTTCTGATCGTAATCTTTACCGTACACATCTGCGTCCAGCTGGCCATTCGTGGGCATGGGAGTTTTGTAGCCCTTATGTTTGCAATCTTGCATTTTAAACTTCTTCAGACAGTATCTCAGATATTTCTCCTGAGATATGAAAATTCCGTTGTCCTGTTGACGGATTTGCAGTCCGAGAAAGAACTTGAGTTCACCCATCATAGACATTTGATATTTCTCGGACATCATTCGCCCGAATTCCGTGCTGCATGCATTGTTAGTACAGCCGAAAATAATATCATCCACATAAATTTGACACACGAATAGATCACCATCAATAGCACGAGTGAAAAGAGTGGAATCAGTGGATCCTGGCTTGAACCCTTTGTCGAGCAGAAACCTCTTCAGAGTGTAATACCAAGCTCGAGGGGCTTGCTTCAGCCCATACAGAGCCTTTTTCAACCTGAAAACTTTGTTAGGAAACTGAGGATTTTCAAAGCCAAGTGGCTGCCTAACATATACTTCCTCATCAATTTCACCATTGAGGAAGGCACTTTTCACATCCATTTGATAAAGCAGAATATCATTGTAGTTTGCATAAGCGAGAAGAATACGAATTGCCTCAAGGCGAGCAACAGGAGCATATGTTTCACCGAAATCAATACCTTCTACCTGTGTATACCCTTGAGCGACAAGACGCGCTTTGTTTCTCACAACAATGCCATTTTCATCTTGCTTGTTTCAGAAGATCCATTTTGTGCCGATGATATTGTGCTTCTTAGGATTCAGTTTGTCAACCAATTCCCACACATCATTTAATTTGAATTGCACCAACTCTTCTTGCATGGCATTCATCCAATCGGGATCATTCATGGCTTCCTCATACTTGGTAGGTTCTGTCAAAGAGACAAAGGAGAAACTGCCACAATAGTTAGCCAAACGAGTGCGAGAGCGAGCTGTGGGTCGGTAACCTGGATTCTCGAGATCTTCAAGGATTAATGCAAGGTCAACTCGATTTGCCACTTGTGAGAGAGGATTTCCTTCTTGATGATCATTTTCATTTTCCTCAGTATCAGCATCAGGATGAGCATTTGTATCGCCATTTTTATCGGGATTGCCGTTTTGATCTGCACTTGCATTTGGGTTGCCATTTGTGTTCGGTGCAGCATTTTCTTTGGTAGTAGATTGGCGTGTTCTTCTTCGAGCTATGGGGGCATCTTCATCGAAAGAGTCAGGTGTATTTCCTTCGACTGGCCTGACGTCCCCAATGGCCATTTGCAGTATAGCATCCGGGATCGGTGGTTCAGCTATCACATTAGGCAGATGCTCCTTTTGAGAGCTGTTAGATTCATCAAATCGCACATTTACCGTTTCCATAACTTTCCCGTGGTGAGAGTTATAGACACGATAAGTATGCGAGTTCGAGCCATAACCAAGAAGAAAACCTTCATGTGCCTTAGGTGCAAACTTGGAATTATGATTCATGTCACGAATATAACAAGGTGCACCGAAAACACGTAAATAAGAAACATTCGGTTTCTTGCCAGTGATAAGCTCATATGAGGTTTTCTTAAGGAATTTGTGAAGATAAACACGATTGACAACATGACAAGCAGTGTTAATAGCATCAGCCCAGAAACGAATGGGAGTTTTATACTCACTCAGCATTGTTCTCGCCATTTCGATGAGAGTTCTATTCTTTTGCTCAACAACTCCATTCTGTTAGGGAGTGTATGCGGCAGAGAACCCATGAGTTATACCATGTTCATCGAGAAAATCTTCGATATGAGTATTTTTGAACTCAGTACCATTGTCGCTTCTGACGTGCATAATTCGCACATCATATTCATTCTGAGCCTTCTTGGCGAATCTTTTGAAGATGTCTTGGGTGCAGGTTTTGTCTTCGAGAAAGAATACCCAAGTGTATCGAGAGAAATCATCAACAATAACCAGACCATAATGACTGCCTCCGAAACTTGCATAGTTTTGAGGTCCGAATAAATCCATATGAAGAATTTCCAGAGGTCTTATTGTGGTCATGACAGTTTTTGACGAATGGTGCTTCTTGGCCAATTTGCCGGCTTCACACGCACCACAGAGATGATCCTTGTCGAATTTCACATCAGGAATGCCATGAAGATGATTTTTCTTCATGAGAGTCTGCAAATTTCTCATACCTACATGACCAACTCTTCGGTGCCACAGCCATCCTTCGGTTGCTTTTGCAAGCAAGCAAGTTTGGACTGAGGGACCCTTAGAGAAATCCACAATATATAAATCACCCTTTCTATTTCCCTCGAAGACGAAGGAATTGTCAGAGGCCATAAAGACGATGCATTTGGAATATGAAAATAGAACTAGCATGCCTAGATCACAAAGCTTGCCAACTGACATGAGATTGAATCCAAGAGACTGAACAAGTAAAACATCATCAATGTTCTTGTCCTTGTATATAGCAATTTTACCTAAGCCAATTACCTTTCCTTTGTTGTTGTTGCTGAAAGTAATATACTTCTGAGATGAAGCAGTTAAGTTGGGGTCGACAAACAACGACTTGTCTCCGGTCATATGACTAGTGCATCCACTATCCATTATCCATTCGGTACACCCGGAGACATAGTCCTGCAGAGAAATCAGGCTTTCTTAACCACCCACATCTTTGTAGGTGGCTTCAAAACATATGAGCGAGCAGGATATGATTTCTTTCGATAGTCATACGAATTGTGACTTGAGTGAGTACGAGCATAATCGAAAGAGTATGCATTGAAATTCTTCCCAGACGAATGAGTATAGTGGATAGATGAGGTATGCATGTACTCATTCTGTCGAACCTTTTCCAGGAAGTATCGAGCATTTTCAGCCTGCATGGTTAGTAACGTAGTAATAGGCAATGCTTCGATAGTTTTCCTAGGCACCTAGATAGCTTTCTTTGGGGAGCCATTCCTGCTGTTTGGTCCAACATAGCGAGCAACAGCCTCACCATGTTGGTTTTTGAACAACTTATAGTTGTCCAGAGAATCATCATATGAGTATTCAGGGATAGGACAGTCATATCCCGAAAGTAAAGCCGGATCGAGCGTTTTGCTCTTTGTCGGCACCCACACAGTGCGAGGATATTGATCAGGTTCCCAGTAGGAGCCATTTTCATTCATTTTCCTTTCAAAACCGATACCTTCTTTCCTGGGATTTTTGTGAAGAATGGATTTCTTCAGAACATCACATAGGGTTTGATGCCCTTTCAGAGACTTGAACATTCCTGTCTAAAGAAGATCCTTCAACCTGGCATTTTCATCAGATATAGAACTATTTTCCTCGACAGAGGGGTTAGCATTCACAGAAGATTCAGCATTTGATTCAGAGTTACTGCGTTCAAGGCATTTTAGGCAGGGTGGTACAAACACTTCAGGTTTCTCTTTGAGTTGTTGGGTGTGAAGAGAATTTTCTCTGATCAAGTCATCATGAGCCTCTCTCAGCGACTCGAGTTCCTGTTTCCTTTTCAGGTAATCATAAGTCAATCTCTCGTGGTCGGCCGAGACAAAATCATGACGATTTGATAGTTCTTCCATTCGAGACTCGAGAGCGGAATGCTCTTCTGTCAACGAATGATTTTTTCTCCATCTCCTCAACCAACAACCCTTCAGATTTCCTGAGGGTTTTCTCAATTTTCTCAAGAGAGTTTTGTTGCATATTAGCAATTTTGATCAGTTTAGCATGGTCATCCTCATCCGAAGAGTATTGATCATTGGAGTAAACCTTGTAATGTTCGGGGGTACCTTTTCTTTCGAAGCTTTGGCCATGAAGTAGTAGGCAGGAGATTCGTCATCGTTCGAATGATTCTCGAAGAAGTTCGACGCAGGAGTAGTGGCACATGCTATGCCAGCCATGCCAGAATCTGAATCCTCATCAGATTCATCAACTTCCTCGGAGCCTGATGACTCTTCTTCATCGGAGTCCATTTCCTTGCCGATGTATGCCTTGGCCTTGCGAGAGGTATTCTTGCGGTTGGATGAGGACTTGGAAGGATTCCTTGAGGAAGATCTTGACGAGGACTTGGAGGAGGAGCTGTCTTTCTTCTTGAAGAACTTCTTCGTTTTCTTCTCATCATCGGAGTCGTAGCTTTTGTTCTTGCCTTTGCCATGGTTGTTTCCTGAATCATATCTTCCACTTGCACGGATTTCAGCTTCCCAGAGAGGGCAGTCCGAAATGAAATGTCCTGGCTTTTTGCACTTGAAGCAGGTGTAATCTCCAGTAGGTTTTGATGAAGATTTGGAGCCGCCAGAGTTGCTGGATCCTTTCTTCTGAAACTGATTTTTCCTTTGAAGGCGCTGGAATCTTTTCGTGATTAATGCGAGCTCCTTGCTGATCCTTTCTGGGTCATCTGAATCTTCTTCGGCATTTCCTTCTGAGGAAGATTCAGCCACAGCCTTGAGAGCATGACTTTTTCGGTGACTTGAGCCATAGAGATCTCTCTTTTCTTCTTCTTGTTCCTCGTGGGTGTTTAGCCTTTCCATGATATCAGCTGAGTCGAGAACTTTGAAATCAGCTTGTTCCCAAATCATTAGAACTAGAGTGTCGAACGAACTGTCAAGGGATCGGAGCAGTTTCTTCACAACTTCGTGATTAGTGATGTCTTTGGCGCCGAGACCTTGCAGCTCATTTGCAATGTCACTCAGACGATCGAAGGTTTGCTGGCAGCTTTCATTTTCGATTCGCTTGAACCGATTGAACTTCGCCCGAAGAGTATCAATGCGAGCCTCTTTCTGAGTTGAAACACCCTCATTTATCTTTTCGAGAATGTCCCACAATTCCTTTGCAGTTTCACACTGACGATGGCAAAGAAATTGAGCACGAGAGAGATGGCCACCAATTTCATCTTTGGCTTGAGCATCCATCTGAATAAGTTTCTTCTCGTGGTCAGTGGGGACCTGGGGCACTTCAACCATGAATCCATTCTGCACCACATTCCACATATCATCATCAATAGCTCAGAGACGGATCTTCATCTTCTCCTTCCAGAAGGGATAGTCCGTCCCATCGAAGATGCGAATCTTGAGGTGCGACTTGTAGCTCACTGAAGACATACTTAAACTCCAAGGTGGTTAGACCAAAATGAACAGAGTCAAGGAGTACCTTGCTCTGATACCAATTGTAGGAACGAAGTATGTCTACCAGGGGGGGTGAATGGGAGTTTTAAATTTTCTTCGGCAATATCAAAACTCTCGGAACCCAGCCGCGGAGCGAATGAAAACAGTGTACAGTGAGCGAATACAAACTATCGAATGGAAACTAAAAGCATGCATCGAGACAAATCACATGATTGAAATATGTCATACAGCACAGTTCGAATGTAAAGGGAAGGAGCAGAGGTGACCAGTGATGCTCGATGGCAACAAGGAATTTGGTAGACCAGTTCACCCTTCTGCAAAAGGACTACGTCTGGTTGGAGGGGTTGTGATTTAACACAGAAGATAAACTCTCTTCGCCCTATTCTCCTTGACAATTGGTTTGTTAACCAATGCCGATCACTCGTGGTAGATGCTTGAGGCGATCTCCAAACCTTTACAGACTTCTTCTTCGAGAACCACAATTACTCTTGGTCTCAGAAGAAATTGACACCTAACCGTCTAGAGAGTACGCCACTCTCAAGAGTAATAGGCGGAGCGTACTGGACTTAGATTCGAGTGATGCTGAACCACTATCTAATTTTTTGGCTCTGGGGTTTTCTCTCAGTGGATTTTAAACTCAAATCATTCTGGAGAGGGGGTTGCTCAACAATCTTCTCAGAATCACACGGAGCAGCCACCGGACAACGCCGGTGCGGGGTGGCTATTTATAGCCGCAGCCTTCCCTGGTGGGAAATGACCATTTTGGACACACGGTCCAGCCAATGGCCAACCGACACGTTCACAATGGTCGGATTTTAAGAGCAACGGTAACATTACTTGAGGAACAAGTAATGCTAACTCCTCGGTCAGAGACAAATCTCTCGCAGCGAAGAAGACCACAGTCTCTTGCTGGCAAGTATTTGCTCGGAACACAAATTTCTCTCGCATCTTTCATAGGATTTGGGTTTAGCATCAGAGAATCAAAGCTTCGAACACTACACCCCTCTTAGTAGTACGGTGGTCCTATGACTCAATAAAGAGAAGAGAAACAACGAAATAAATGCAACGTCTTCACTTTGTCTTCAATCTTCTCGGCCGCAGTCACTTTCTTCGGACGAGCACCGAACCAATTGCTTTACATCAGCATTTTTTGAGGGGTCACTCTTGTCATCATAATCTTCGGTGATAACCTTCACTGCGCCACGCAGGGGATTTTCTTCGGAGTTTGAACCAAACTCCTCTTGACTCCAGGGACCTATTACTCTGTGTGCACTAGCAAACACATCAGTGCCTTACTGTTTTTGTCAACAATCTCCAAAACATAAGGAGGCAAATTATTGCACCAACAAAACCCCATCTTTTTATCCTTAATGGCAACAATACAAATACGTGTCATGTCCCTTTCTGTCACTGGGATTGAGCACCGCAAGATTGAACCCATGACAAAGGACCTCTCCCATTGCAAGATAAATCAATCTAGTTGGCCAAACCAAACGGATAGATCGGAGAGAAATACAAAGCTATAACAATCATGCATAAAGGAGTTTAGGAAAGACTCAAATACTTCTCATGAATAATCTGATCATAAACCCACAATTCATCGGATCCCAACAAACACACCGCAAAAGAAGATTACATCGGATAGAACTCCAAGAACATCGAGGAGAACATGGTATTGATGATCAAAGAGAGAGAAGAAGCCATCTAGCTACTAGCTATGGACCCGTAGGTCTGTGGTAAACTACTCACACTTCATCGGAAGGGCAGCTAGGTTCATGTAGAAGCCCTCCGTGATCGATTCCCCATCCAGCAGAGTACCGGAAAAGGCCTCCAGATGGGATCGCGGAAGAACAGAGGCTTGCGGCGGCGGTAGGGTTTTCTCGTCGGGCTCCCTAATGGTTTCCGAATATTTGAGAATTTATAGAAGTGGAATTAGGTCAAAAGGAGCCACGAGGGGCCCAAAAGGCATCAAGGCGCCCCCCCCTAGGGCCGCGCCCTATTGCCTTGTGGCCTCCTCGTGAGGCTTCTGGCTTCCTCTCGAAGCTTCCAGGGTCTCTTTTGTCCAGAAAAAATCGTCAAAAAGTTTCGTGGCATTTGGACTTCGTTTGGTACTGATTTCCTGAAAATCCAAAAACAAGCATAAAACAGCAACTGGCACTGGGCACTAGGTTAATAGGTTAGTCCCAAAAAATGATATGTAATTGCATATAATTGCATATAAAACATCCAAGATTGATACTATAATAGCATGGAACAATCAAAAATTATAGATACGTTGGAGACGTATCAATCATCCACCTTCAAACCTGAGCTCCTCGAGCTGATCTAGGGCGGGGGATAAGAACCACTCATCAAACTTGGCTTGGACATTGCAGTTGGTACTGAACATGCGGATGTCAAGGCGTCTGGCTGGCCCAGGGTGCGATGCAAGGATCTTGGAGACTGCGGCCATGTGTTTGCAATCCCCATCGCAGAGGCAGCTATCGACGGTGAGGTTGAGGGAGACGCAGCGCCACAGGGGGCGCCACTGCCGGGAGAGAAGGGTGGTCCGCACGCCAGATATGGTGGGGAGGTGGGCGGTGATGATGAGCAGCATGTCGTCGGGGAGGCTGCTGATGAAGTCCAGGCTCGCCAGATGCGGTTTTGGCTCGAGCCGCCTCCGCTTGTTGGCCGCCTCATCCTCCATTTCAGCCGGCGGCGACGCCGGTGTACACGTGTGCTGGTGTGTATTGTGTGCTGGGTGTGCGCGAGTACGTCCTTGCGTGCATGCCGCGCAGTGGTGTATGTGTGTTGTCGTAGTTTGTGTCCGTGGTGGCGTCTAAGAAGGTGTTAATCTAGTACTCTCTCTGTTTCTTTTTAGTCCGCATATAAAATTTGGTCAAAGTCTAACTATGCAAAGTTTGACCAACTTTATATCAAAAGATATCAACATTTACAATACTAAAGATATATGCTATGAAAATTAATTTCAAGATGCATCTAAATATATTGATTTCATACTGTGAATGTTGATATTCTCCTATAAAGTTAGTCAAAGTTTACAAAGTTTGACTTTGACCAAATTTTATATGCAGACTAAAAAGAAACAGAGGGAGTACTACAGTACTGTTTTAACGAGGAAGAAGTGTGCACTCATTAGTAGCGTGCGGGGTTCTACCGCAAGTGGTTTCTAGTTTGTTTATTTCACCCCGTGGCAGATGGGCCTCTAGTTTATTTAATTTTACCCATTGCCACATGGGCCCGCGCACCCATAGAGAACACGAGCTGACAAGGCACCATGTAGACTGGTTGACCGGTCAACTAGACAATATACGGAGCTATACGCTGAGCCAGTGACCGTATAATCCCTCTGTAAAGAGAGATCGAGTGAGAGGGGAGGCCCGTGAGAGGTAGAGATAGAGAAAGAGATACTCCCTCCATTCAATAATGTAGTGCCTATAAATTTTTGAAAAGTCATACTTTTGAAAGTTTGACCAAGTTTATAGAGAAAATTACTTATATCTACAATACCAAAGATATATGATATGAAACTACATCTTGTGATGAATCTAATGATGTATGTTTGTCCCTCCAGATGTAAATGTTTTTCTCCACATATACCTGGTCAAACTTTGTGAGGTTTGACTTTTCAATAAATATATATATGCTATGGACCGGAGAGAGTACATGACTAGAGAGAGATCAAGTGTGTGTGAAGGAGAAAGAGTGAGTGTGCAAAGAGAGAGAGTGTGTGTGTGAAAGAGAAAGGGCCAACACATCATAAAGTAGAGAGAAAGTGTGTGTGTCTTATGAAAACATATCACGCATGCAACTCCGAGAGAGAAAGCGAGGTGAGGAGATACACGGAGATATATTGTGTGGTTGTTTGCAACGGAGAAATAGAGACCCCCTAGCACGTGGCCAAGAGAGATTTGGCAAACAAGGGAGAGATGAGGTCGAGAGAGACGTATGGAGAAAATGGAGGCATGGGGAGGGAGAGAGGGTGTGTTTGTGATAGAGAGATCCCCTTGAGATCTTGTGGGGACTATATGGGTGGGAGATCGAGAGACAAGGTGTGTGTGCGATAGAAAGATACCCCGAAAGAGATAGAGATATACCTAGCTAGGGAGGGAAGGAGACAATTAATGTGTGTGTTTGTGATGGAGAGTGAGAGATGGTCATACCTAGGGGGAAGTGCATGTGCGTGTGATGGAGTGAGAGATAATTGTACTTAGGGGGCGTGTGCGTGCATGTGAGATAGAGATAGAACGAGGGAGAGAGAGTGTTAGATGGGTCTATCTAGTGCGTGCGAGATATGTGTATGTGTGACCTAGGGAGATAGAAAGTTTGAAAAAGAGAGAGAAGAGCCCCGAGACGGCGGAGTGGTGCGTGAGAGAGTTGAGAGAGAGAAAGAGATACTCGCTCCGTTCGATAATTTAGTGCCTATAAATTTTTGAAAAGTCAAACTTTGGAAACTTCGACCAAGTTTACAGAGAAAATTATTTATATCTACAATACCAAAGATGTATATATAATATATGAAACTACATCCTGTGATGAATCTAATGATATATGTTTCCCATCCTAGATGTAAATGTTTTTCTCCACATACCTGGTCAAACTTTGTGAGGATTGACTTTTCAAAAAATCTATATGCTATGGACCGGAGAAAGTACCTAAGTAGAGAGAGATCAAGTGTGTGTGAAGGAGAAAGAGTGAGTGTGCAAAAAGAGTGTGTGTGTGAAAGAGAAAGGGACAACACACGATAAAATAGAGAGAAAGTGTGTGTGTCTTATGCAAACATATCACGCATGCATCTCCGAGGGAGAAAGCGAGGTGAGGATATACACGCAAATAGTGTGTGGTTGTTTGCAATGGAGAGAAAGACCCCTATAGCACGTGTCCAAGAGTGGTCTGGCAAACAAGGGACAGAGGTCGAGAGGGACGTATGGAGAAATTGACGCATGGGGAGGGAGATAGGGTGTGTTTGTGATAGAGAGATCCCCTCGAGATCGTGAGGGGACTATATGGGTGGGAGATCGAGAGACAAAGGTGTGTGTGCGATAGAAAGATGCCCCGAGAGAGATCGAGATAGTCCTAGCGAGCGAAAGAGACAATGCGTGTGTTTCTGATGGAGAGTGTGAGAGATAGTCATACAGGGGGAGTGCGTCTGCCTATGATGGAGCGAGAGATACTCGTACTTAGCTAGGGGGATTGTGTGTGTGTGTGTGTGTGTGTGTGTGCGTGTGAGACAGAGAGAGAACGAGGAAGAGAGAGTGTTAGATGGGTCTATCTAGTGCGAGTGAGATATGTGTATGTGTGACCTAGGGAGATACAATGTTTGAGAGAGAGAGAGAGAGAAGAGCCGGGAGACGATGGAGTGGTGCGTGAGAGAGTTATGGACAACGAGCGAGAGAATTTGTGTGTGTACTATGAGTGCACCCTAGCTATTTAGCCTAGACCAGAGAGTCATACATTGTGTGCAAGGGAGACATATACATAGAGTGTGCATGTGAACTAGAAAGACCTAGAGAGAGAGAGAGAGAGAGAGAGAGAGAGACCGATAAGGATTGTGTTCGTGTGCACGCGATAGAAACAAAGAGTGTCGACTAGAGAGAGAACGGGAGTGCAGGAGAGGGGAGAGGTCGCGTTTTTTACATGGAAGATTGATATAAACCATGATTCAGTATAAAATTGTATTCAAATGTTTGAATTGGAGAACATGGTGTTTGCAATTCACACAAGAACGGAGGTATGCGTATCAAACAGGTTCATTAATTTGACTTTGAGCATGTTCATGGAGTACTATAATACAACATGCTATTCAATTGATGTGTTCAATTTTGGATGTAGTCCACAATTTTGACCGGGTCAAAGAGCTATTTCATTGAATTGAGATATTTCATTTCTGGTTTGATTCCCGTTTTTAAGTGGGTCAACTATTTGTCAAATTAATCGGTAGTAACGAGCATGTAAAAACACATTAGTCCCGAGCATCATCTCACCATGTAAAAAAGAAGTGGCAAGATGTGACACTATAGAACTAATATTTCTAAATATGATTCGGATCGACTTGGTACGGTAGACGTGGATGCTTGTTCTCCCAAAATTTGAACAAACCGCTAAAACACCCTCTGCTCGGTGGAATTCGCCCGAGCAAATAAACGGGAGATGTGAAATTACCAGCCTATCTGGGACCCGCATCAATTGGCCCATTGAATACCGACGGTAGGTTTGTAACTTCATCGAAGCGCGCCCTCTCATCGACCGAAATGACAGATGCTGAATAATTCATAAACCATGGGCGGCAAAACACCCTCTCCTCGGCCGAAATCGCAGGCGCCAAATAATTCATAAACCATGGGTGGAAAAACACCCTCTCCTTAGCCGAAATCGCTCGCGCCCACTATTTCAAGCACGCCCTCCTCGCCCGAAATCGCTGGCGCCCACTATTTGGGAGAAGCAAAGTTACCCTACTATCCCCGACCCTCAGGACTCAGACCCAAGCCCACAAGCCAAAAGACAGGGGTAGAATTGTAACTTCCCCCACATTTCAGACAAATGCGTCCGTAAGACATGGCCCCCTCCCAATTCCCCATTCATACACCGTGGGCGCCAAATCACCTTCTCCCCTGCCGCGAAACCTCAGCCCCTCCTCCATGCCACCCCCACTGCACCAGATTCACCGCCGCCCTCCTCTCCAATCCCAGAGCTATAGTCCGTTTGCCGTCGGGCACTAGGCCGTGTGCCTCATACTCCGTGCTGCCAGAGCTGCCTCGACAATGACCGCGTGAACCATGCAGGAGCCGATTCAACCGCGCCATCGTGCACGGTGCCAGAGTGGCTCGTACTTCGGACGCGACCAGTGCACCGGCGCTGGTCCCCGGTAGCCATCGACCGCCGCCACATATCTGCTTTCCCGCCGCTGGCAGCCACCGCAACCGCGCCGGTCTCACCGACTCGGCAGATGGAGCTGCCTACTTCACTGGGCCGCAAGATAGGTCGTACACTCATCTTGTTCACTTTACCTAGCCGTCGGTCGCCTGGATTTTTATTCTAGGTCAGTCGGTTCCAAATGGAAGGAAGGAGCTCCCCTCGAGGTGGCGGAGCTCCTAGGCTACCGGTTGGCCGGGGAAGGAGTGTCTCGGTGTCTATAGTAGGGGTGCGGGCAGGGGGCGCAGGTTCGCCATGGAAGCAGCGCTTCGGTGCCTATCTTAGGGTTGCGTGGGGTCAAGGTACTGTTGGCGCCGAATCTGGATGACGGCGAGTCTTTGAGGTATGGCCGGGGGCGGCGCAACCATGGCAGTGCGGTGGGGCGGGGGCGGGGTCGAGGTCGGAGCTGCCGTGGCTAGGGACGGCGGAGGCAGGCTGCTCTGCCGGTGCTCGCTGGCTATTCAAGGAAGATCCTGAACAGTGATAGCCGGGAGGCACAAGACGGCCATCCAGCCATCCGACGTAGATCGGACAGTGAAAAAAAAGCATGTGACCACAATTTAGTTCTTAGTGAACTGATGTGTGACATGTCTCGTACCTGAGTATTGATCGTATTTCTTCAGATCAGATATATCTGTCATTCTTAACATTGTGTGTTTTTTTCCTCTTCAGCTGCACCGTCTTCCTTCTCACAGGAGCTGCTCCAACAAGGGAAGCATGCACCAGATGGGAGCTATACTCCCCACTCAAGAGTTCCCTGCCTCGTATGTGCCAGCCAGACATGGACAGCCACAACAACCGCAGCACCATCGATGATTTAGCAGATGATGCTCACTCCTACGGAGGGCGGCAAGATAGGTTGTACCCTCATCTTACTTGTGTGCAGCATTTATGGCTTCGTTCTTCATCTAAGCATGGAAAATTGATTATCACTTGTCACTGTACATTCATGTTGATCTCTTATGTGTCACCCCGGCTTAGAGAACCGGTTTACTAGTGTTTCCAACCCAGAGATCATGTCTTCTGGAAACACACAGCAACTTGGAACAAAACAGAACTGAACTTTATTGAAATATCTCGAGTACAAGCTCATAATTTACATCGATAGCGAGGCCAAAAGCACTGCACGTGCTGAGACAATATCTACATTATTTATGGAACATAGCAGGGCCTCGATACTACTGGATAGAACTACGGCGTAGCGGAACATAGCGCGGATAACTCCATCCACAGGGACACTGCTGTGGACACAGCCTAGTTAGTGTAGCATGAACCACCGGGACCTCCGTTCTCGGCTTCTCCTGCATCTGGCATGATATGCCAGGTGAGTACTTGGAATGTACTCGCAAGCTCATGGCAACCAAAACAATGCAGCAAACAATAGCATGGCAATTAACATATTAAATACTGGGTTGCTTACTGTCACCAACTTACTGTCATCTGGGTTGTCCCACAACCCTCGGAACGCTCATAAACCATTCAGCACTTCCGAACATAAGACAAGTTCTTCCATCATTATTATCAGTATTACGGTTGATCATCCCGTGGCCTAGTACGGACTGTCCAATACCGTGAATGCGGCTATTCGAATAGATTCTTACACTCTGCAAAGGTTGCACACTTTACCCACACTATGGAGCTCCTGGCCTCGTGCTCCCATTCGGGTGGACCGGTGCTGCTCCAACGAAACCTGCCTGACCCGTGACTCTTCTATCGTACCACCGACAATCATACCCTCCCAGGGTCATGTCCTGGGTGGCCCCTGTGTCACCCCGTGACACCTGTCACCGTCGTGGCCAAACTAAACTGTACCAAACAGGGACGCCGGCAAAACAACTCAACTGGGCTCACAGGATTATCGTCGTCTACCTGATCAGGGCAGCACGCACGCATAACCCTCCCTAGTTTGGTGGTACCGATAAAAGAGCACAAAGCCAGACCAAGTCAAGGCCATCCCATACCGGCAAATGTGGCTGCACGGATGAGTCCGGATAGGTGACACTAGATCAACCAATTAGGTTTAGTGTTAACAAGAATTTAACAAGCATGGGTATTTATCATATTTAACTTAACATGGCAGTAACTAGGCATTCAAATAATTTACTATGAATTTCACATGTTAAAATAATGCATATAATTCAATTAAATAACCAACACTATTGAAATGCTTCATGAAATGGATGACATGGCTTGCCTTGCTCTGTTGGGTTGTCCACAAAATCCTGGGGTTCAAATCCAAAAGAATTTCCTTCCGTGGGTTGGCGAGAGATGGCCGGACGGCGTCGTCCCCTTCCTCTCCGGTGGTGGCAGCTCTCGGGCGTCGTCGGAGACGGCGATTCCGGCTGAGATTCGGTCAGGCAAGAGGTCGGGCGTGGTTAGTGGAGTGAGCTGAGCTCGATGGTGGAGTCAGTGGAGGCCGGGGAGGAGTAGAACGGCGAGGTGGCTGGGCTCGGGTGGCGGCGGATCTCCGGCGAGATGTGAGGCCAGAGGGCCTCTCGGCCTTGGCTCGGGGCTCGGGAGCTCGATTGGGAGGTGGTGGAGGTCGATGGAGAGCTGGGAGGGCTGGGTGTTGCTTTATATAGGCGAGGGGCGAGCTCTCTTGAAGCGGCGGGGCTCGGGCCACGTCGCCGGCGCCAGTACGCCGTGCTGGCTGGCTGGTTGCAGGCGACGGGATAGGAGAGGGCAGAGGAGAGTTATGGCACTGGTGGCGGCTAGCGGAGCAAGACGACGAGCAGCAGGCCACAGTGCGGGCACGGGCGGCACAGTGCCCGGGTGCCGTGGCGGCCGGCAAGGGCGTTTCCGGCGAGGGGAGGAGTCCAGAACGGCCAGGTGGAGGAAGGAGAGGATGTCGGCGAGCTGGGACAAGGTTTGGTCACGCGGGGCAACCGAACGCGTCTCATCAGACACGCGCGCGGTGCAGAGCGCGCGCTTTGGCATGCCATTGCCGTGCTCACCACGGGCATTGACACTTGGAGGACACGCAAGTCTGGCGCACCTTGTCTAGCATGTTCTCCATTGATCACTTAGCCTCCCTATGCCTCTGGTTCGACTAGATTCACTCTGGTGCGAAGTGTTGCTTCAGCTACAGTTTCTGACAGAAAACTTGAGAGGGGTCTAGAGGAGAGGTGAGCTGGAGATGGAGCCAGTGGAGATGTCTGGGATGATCTATCTTGGAAGTACTCCAAGCTGGCCAAGTTTGAGAAAATTTCATCAAGATTTGAATATAGTTCATGTACAAGTGTGGTTACTGGAACAGAAGCTAGATGATCTTGTAGCACTCATCTGGCTGATTTGCTGGAGCTGAAACTTGGTGTAGGAGGGTTATTTGGTGGATAGAAGATGTCCTAAAAATTTCAGCTCAATTGGATACCTCTAGCTGCCACATCCTTCACAGGGGTTCCAATTGAACAGAAACTTGTCAGAATATTGCTGATGAAATTTTGTACTGGACAAGATGATATTTTTGGATATTGTGGCAAGATAGGTTCCCTAGTAGCTCAGGGAATTATCTGAGAATTTTCTGAGTTGGGAAATATGAGTTGCTTCACAAAGGGCCAGTACTGTCCAGAAGACAAATGGAGTTTTCTGGACTAAATTTTGTACTGGACCATGAAATGTTTTTGAAGATTGAAGGAGTAGATGATGACAAGAAGGTGTGGGATTAATTTGGAATTTTTCTGATCACCAGAACTATAGGTTGCTTTGTAACCCATAGTGATGACAGATTTTCCCAAATGAAGAAAATGAATAATTGGGAAAGATGGAGAGTTGGAATTTGATCCAGAAGGTGAGTGACAAGATTTTGGCAAGATGCTGAGGGCTTTGGATCATTAAGAGCAATTCATAAGTCCAAAGTCAACTGAAAAGGTTCAAAATCCAACCAAATTGCAAATAAAGCCAGAAAGATTTTGAAAAGAAAAAGTTGCCAAAAACCAGGGTGTCACAAACCTACCCCCCTTAGAATGAATCTCGTCCTCGAGATTCGGTTGCTCAGGGAACAAGTGTGGATATGCTGATCTCAGAAAATCCTCTCTTTCCCAGGTAGCCTCTTCTTCAGTATGATGATCCCACAACACCTTGTAAAACCTAATTGTCTTACTCCTGGTAGTTCTTTCCATCTCATCCAAAATTCTGACAGGTTTTTCCTCATAGGTCAAATCTTTAGTCAATTCCAGCTCACTCATATCTGCCTGTTTGATCGGAGGTGCAATGCACTTTCTCAGCTGTGATATGTGAAAGACATCATGAACGTCAGACAACTCCGGTGGTAACTCTAGCTGATATGCCAGTCTGCCTCTTCTAGCCATGACTGGAAAGGGACCGATATATCTTGGTGCAAGCTTTCCTCAGGTATGAAACCTCTTTATTCCTTTCATGGGGGTAACTCAGAGATAGGCATATTCTTCGGGCTCAAAAGTTACTTCCCGATGCTTCGGGTCATAATAGCTCTTTTGTCGGGACTTGGCTACTCGAAGACGTTCCTGAATATCCTTTACTTGCTTCTCAGCCTCGAGCATTAAATTGGTGCCGAAGATACGGTTGTCTCCTGTCTGAGACCAATTTAAAGGAGTGCGACATTTCCGGCCATACAGGGCTTCGAATGGTGACATCTTGAGACTCGAGTGATGGCTGTTATTATAGGAGAATTCTGCATAGGGTAGACTATCCTCCCATTTGGGTCCATAGGTGAGAGCACAGGACCAAAGCATATCTTCCAATATCTGATTCACACGTTCTATCTGCCCATCTGTCTGTGGATGATATGCCGTACCATGCTTTAGCACAGTTCCCAGGGCTTGGTGCAGTCGCAGCCAAAATGCTGAAGTGAACAAGGAACCTCTATCTGACGTGATAGACTTGGGTACTCCATAAAGGTTGCAGTAGCCCAGCGGGTTTCTGGTGTTCAGCCTTGACTCTGTTGCAGATGTCACAACAGGCGACATAGTATGCTATGTCTCTTCGCATTCCTGGCCACCAAAAAGTTTCCCGCAAGTCCTGGTACATTTTTGTTCCTCCCGGATGGATAGAGTATGCAGATTCATGTGCCTCTCTGAGTATTTGTTGTCTCAAGCTGTCTTGATCAGGCACACATATTCGGTTCTCAAACCATACAGTGCCCAGGTCATCAATTCGGAAGGACTTGGCCTTTCCTTGCGGAATGCGCTCCTTGACCTCTTGTATATCTTTGTCTGATTTCTGAGCGGCCTTAATTTCTTCCACAAGTGTGGGAATAATTTCCATTGTGTCTGGGCTAATTGGGACGCATAACACCATATTCAGTTTGGCAAACTCTTCCTGCAGCCTTGGATGCATTCCCTCCATTAGTGCATTTAGGGTACCTTGCTTTCTGCTGAGGGCATCGGCGACCACATTGGCTTTTCCCGGATGATAATTAATTCCAATATCATAGTCCTTGGCCAATTCAAGCCATCTTCTCTGCCTGAGATTGAGATCAGGTGGAGTGAAAATATACTTGAGACTCTTGTGGTCCGTGTATATTTCACATCGCTGCCCAATGAGGTAATACCTCCAAATCTTCAGTGCATGAACCACGGCTGCCAATTCCAAATCATGAGTAGGATAGTTCTCTTCATGAGGTCGTAGCTGTCTGGATGCATATGCTACAACCTTTCCTTCTTGCATTAGAACGCAGCCGATTCCACGCTGGAAGCATCGCAATATATGTCAAAGCTCTTGTGGATGTCTGGAAGAACTAAGACAGGGGCTGTAGTTAGCCTCATTTTTAATTCCATGAAGCTGCTGTCACATTCTTCTGTCCAGGCAAACTTGTGGTTCTTCTTAAGCAATTCTGTCAATGGCTTGGCTATTTTTGAGAAGCCTTCGATGAAGCGACGGTAGTATCCTGCCAATCCCAGAAAGCTACGGACTTCAATCACTGTGGCTGGTGTCTTCCAGTTTAATACAGCAATCACTTTGCTGGGGTCGACAGCCACGCCTTGTTCTGACAGAACATGTCCCAGAAATCCCACCTCTCTCAGCCAAAATTCACATTTGCTAAATTTGGCATACAAGCGATGGGTCCTTAGTCTTTCTAGGACCGTACGGAGATGTTGCGTGTGCTCCTCTTCATCTTTTGAATAGATGAGGATATCATCGATGAAGACTACCACAAATTTGTCCAAGAAGTCCATGAAGACCTTGTTCATCATGCTCATGAAATAGGCTGGAGCATTTGTCAGCCCAAATGACATGACTGTAAATTCATACAGACCATATCTAGTAGTAAAGGCTGTCTTGGGGATATCCTCTTTCCGGATTTTTAACTGATGATACCCCGTTCGAAGGTTAATCTTGGAAAATACCCGGGCTCCGTTTAATTGGTCAAATAGATCATCAATGCGAGGGAGCGGATATTTATTTTTTATGGTGACCTCATTTAGTTGGCGGTAGTCCACGCACATTCGCAGGCTGCCATCCTTCTTTTTAACAAACAGCACAGGCGATCCCCATGGTGAAGTGCTTGGACGAATATACCCTTTCTGTAATAATTCATCCAACTATTTCTTCAATTCCACCAGCTCTGGGGAAGGCATGCGGTAGTACTTCTTGTATATTGGAGCAGTTCCGGGAACAACATCAATAGCGAACTCTAGTTCCCGGCCAGGTGGCATTCCTGGTATCTCTTCCGGAAATACGTCCAGAAATTCACTGATTACTGGAATCAGACTTATGTCTGTAGCTGTGGCTTTGAATGCCATTCCTTTCTTTGACATCATTCTGCTAGCAGTGAATTGCACTGCTTGGCCTGCCGGGTTAACCAGTGTCACCTTCCTGGTGGCACAGTTGATACACACCTGATGTGGTACCAACCAATCCATCCCCAATATTATATCCAGACCAGGGGACTCAATGGCTACAAGAGTAGCTGGAAACTTTACATCGTGTATCAAGATTTCCAGATCCTTGTATATCACATTTGTTCTGAGCATGGAGCCAGGGGATTGCACCACCATGATTTTGTCCAAAAGAGAAGGAGAAAATTTGTGCAAGGTGGCAAAACTCCGCGAAATAAACGAATGAGAGGCCCCAGAATCAAATAAAATTATTGCAGGTATGTTGTTAACAGAAAACATATCAAGGACCACATCTGGTGCTTCACGGGCTTCCTCAGCGGAGATATGATGGACTTGGCCGCGGTAGAAGTTTGCATTAGGGCGGCGTCCAACACTGTTGACTTGTGGCTTGAAGTCGGATGGTGGCTTCCCATTTCTTGCGGGGCACTGCTTGGAGTAATGCCCGCTCAAGCCGCAAGTAAAGCAGGTGTTGTTATGGCGGCGGTCCTCCAGCACTGGTTGTTTGCCGAAGGTCTTGTCCTGGCTGACAGGCTTATTGTTGTTGTGACCATTGTTCCAGGCAGGCTTGTACTCAGATGAACTTGGTTGCCAGATATGCGGCTTCTGCACAAACTGCTCACGGTTGTCCTTCTTGGGTTCAAACTTCCGCTTGCGATTATCATATCCTGACTTATGCTCTCGTTCAGCTATGAAGGCCTTGTTTACCAGAGTCTGGAAGTCAAGAAAGTCCAGCATACAAAGCTGACAACGGAGGGTATGATTGAGTCCTCCTAGGAATCGGTCAATCTTCCTTTCTTCGGTGGACACGTCATGGGTGGAGTACCGTCCCAGATTATTAAACTTGTTCAGATACTCACCCACTGACATATTCCCTTGAGTAAGAACAAGAAATTCCCTCTGCTTCACCTTCATTATGCCAGTAGGAATATGATACTTGCGGAATACCTCTTTGAACTTCTCCCAAGAAATATCTTCTCCAGAAGGCCACATTATTTTTGTATTGTCCCACCATATGGCTGTTGGTCCCTCCAGGTAGTGAGTAACAAAAGGAACTTTGTCTGACTCATCACAGCGGGCTATGTCCAGCTTCTTTTTCCATGGTCCTCAGCCAGTCATCAGCTTCCATCGGATCCACAGCTTGACCAAAACTGGGTGGCTTTGTCCGCTGAAAATCAGACAACTTAGAGTGTGTCCCATTGTGATTGTTCTGACCCACCATAGTCTGCATACTTTTTAGAAATTCCATAAGATCTTGGTTTCTTTCCTCTTCATACATTCTCATGATCTGATCAGTGGTAGGTGACTGTGGGGGTGGAGGTGGTAAATCCTCTGGTAACTGTCCTGCCTGCCTGGCGGATCGACGAACGGGAGTTCCATCGCCGCCTTGATTACTACACCTCTTCATCCTAAATTTGTTCCCATTGCAAAATACCGAATCGATGAGCAACATCCATAAGGGAGAGCATGGTAGTATGACACCAGAAAAAAAAACCGAATAACAGCGGGAATAAAGCGAACAACATAATTATACAAGGCAACCCAACATCATACATGGCAAGCTAGTAGGGGGATTATCATGACGGGACTGCTCATACGGCAGTTGACATATGCAGGGATGCTATGATGCATGCACTGAAACTCAGGCCTCCACTCTAGTGACGCCGGTGGCACGAACACTGGTAAACTGAAGACTCCTCGTCGTCTGATCCGGTCTCGGAATCTGAACTGATGATGTGCACCTCAGCCTCCGGATCAAAGGAAACACGACGACGCTGACAGGAAGGTTCTCCCTCTGAAGGAGAAGAAATACGACGCCGCAGCATCGGAGCAGCTGGAGTAGCTAGGAGTGAGGCCCACTCTGCCGGGGTCTCACGTCGGCTACCAGACGAAAAGCCTGGCGGTCCGATTGAACTAGAAGGAGTCTCAGAAGGTGGAACGGGTGGAGTATACACAGGTGAAAACGGAGGTGGAGGAGGAGACTGTGCTGCCGCAACAGCAGCAAGTGCCTCGCGGGCAAGCGTCAGCTCCTCAGCTAGTGAAGTGATCATACGGTAACTGGCGTTCAGATAACGAGATAAAACACCAGTAGCACGATCACTCGCCGGGTCAACAGGTGCGAAAAGGACTCGCCCTGTCGTAGGCGACAGGGTGGGGTAGTGAAAGAAACCTGGATGAGTCTGCATCTCAACCTCGTGGAAGCGCAAGTCAGTGAGAGCCTCCATCGCAGCAAATTGGATCGCCAACTCCGGAGTAGAAGCAGTTCCGCCCTTGGAAGAACGGGAGTAGCTGCCAATATCTAAACTCGCAATAAGAAACGCCTCCGCGTGATACTCGTATACTGAACCAGCAAGCTTCTCTCGAAACACCTGGTACACTGGGTCTTCGCCATTGGGATACAGCCGAAGCCAAACACTACGAAGCAGTACTGGAAAAGTGAACGGTGCCGGCTCATGATTGTAGTGGTACGGAACTGGTGCCATCTACACTCATCAAACCAGCGGTTAGCACGATAATAACTATATGCATGCAATGCAGCAATCAGATGCAACAAGCAAGACACACCAAGACTCTAAACTAATCGCGGCTCTAGCGCAGGGTTAACTAGGGTGTCCTACAGTCAGCGCGGCTCTGATACCAAGCGTTGTGGCACCCCGGCTCAGAGAACCGGTTTACCAGTGTTTCCAACCCAGAGATCATGTCTTCTGGAAACACACAGCAACTTGGAACAGAACAGAACTGAACTTTATTGAAATATCTCGAGTACAAGCTCATAATTTACATCGATAGCGAGGCCAAAAGCACTGCACGTGCTGAGACAATATCTACATTATTTATGGAATATAGCAGGGCCTCGATACTACTGGATAGAACTACGGCGTAGCGGAACATAGCGCGGATAACTCCATCCACAGGGACACTGCTGTGGACACAGCCTAGTTAGGGTAGCATGAACCATCGGGACCTCCGTCCTCGGCTTCTTCTACATCTGGCATGATACGCCAGGTGAGTACTTCGAATGTACTCGCAAGCTCATGGCAACCAAAACAATGCAGCAAACAATAGCATGGCAATTAACATATTAAATACTGGGTTGCTTACTGTCACCAACTTACTCTCGTCTGGGTTGTCCCACAACCCTCGGAACGCTCATAAACCACTGAGCACTTCCAAACATAAGACAAGTTCTTCCATCATTATTATCAGTATTACGGTTGATCATCCCGTGGCCTAGTACGGACTGTCCAATACCATGGACGCGGCTATTCGAATAGATTCTTACACTCTGCAGAGGTTGCGCACTTTACCCACACTATGGAGCTCCTGGCCTCGTGCTCCCATTCGGGTGGACCGGTGCTGCTCCAACGAAACCTGCCTGACCCGTGACTCCTCTATCGTACCACCGACAATCATACCCTCCCAGGGTCATGTCCTGGGTGGCCCCTGTGTCACCCCGTGACACCTGCCACCGTCGTGGCCAAACTAAACTGTCCCAAATGGGGACGCCGGCAAAACAACTCAACTGGGCTCACAGGATTATTGTCGTCTCCCTGATCAGGGCAGCACGCACGCATAACCCTCCCTAGTTTGGTGGTACCGATAAAAGAGCACAAAGCCAGACCAAGTCAAGGCCGTCCCATACCGGCAAATGTGGCTGCACAGATGAGTCCGGATAGGTGACACTAGATCAACCAATTAGGTTTAGTGTTAACAAGAATTTAACAAGCATGGGTATTTATCATATTTAACTTAACATGGCAGTAACTAGGCATTCAAATAATTTACTATGAATTTCACATGTTAAAATAATGCATATAATTCAATTAAATAACCAACACTATTGAAATGCTTCATGAAATGGATGACATGGCTTGCCTTGCTCTGTTGGGTTGTCCACAAACTCCTGGGCTTCAAATCCAAAAGAATTTCCTTCCGTGGGTTGGCGAGAGATGGCCGGACGGCGTCGTCCCCTTCCTCTCCGGCGGCGGCAGCTCTCGGGCGTCGTCGGAGACGGCGATTCCGGCGGAGATTCGGTCAGGCAAGAGGTCGGGCGTGGTCAGTGGAGTGAGCTAAGCTCGATGGTGGAGTCAGTGGAGGTCGGGGAGGAGTAGAACGGCGAGGTGGCTGGGCTCGGGTGGCGGCGGATCTCCGGCGAGATGTGAGGCCAGAGGGCCTCTCGGCCTTGGCTCGTGGCTCGGGAGCTCGATTGGGAGGTGGTGGAGGTCGATGGAGAGCTGGAAGGGCCGGGTGTTGCTTTATATAGGCGAGGGGCGAGCTCTCTGGAAGCGGCGGGGCTCGGGCCACGTCGCCGGCGCCAGTACGCCACGCTGGCTGGATGGTTGCGGGCGACGGGATAGGAGAGGGCAGAGGAGAGTTATGGCGCTGGTGGCGGCTAGCGCAGCAAGACGACGAGCAGCAGGCCACAGTGCGGGCACGGGCGGCACAGTGCCCGGGTGCTGTGGCGGCCGGCAAGGGCGTTTCCGGCGAGGGGAGGAGTCCAGAATGGCCAGGTGGAGGAAGGAGAGGATGTCGGCGAGCTGGGACAAGGTTTGGTCACGCGGGGCAGCCGGACGCGTCTCATCAGACACGGGCGCGATGCAGAGCGCGTGTTTTGGCATGCCATTGTCGTGCTCACCACGGGCATTGACACTTGGAGGACACGCAAGTCTGGCGCACCTTGTCTAGCATGTTCTCCATTGATCACTTAGCCTCCCTATGCCTCTGGTTCGACTAGATTCACTCTGATGCGAAGTGTAGCTTCAGCTACAGTTTCTGACAGAAAACTTGAGAGGGATCTATAGGAGAGATAAGCTGGAGATGGAGCCAGTGGAGATGTCTGGGATGATCTATCTTGGAAGGACTCCAAGCTGGCCAAGTTTGAGAAAATTTCATCAAGATTTGAATATAGTTCATGTACAAGTGTGGTTACTGGAACAGAAGCTAGATGAGCTTGTAGCACTCATCTGGCTGATTTGCTGGAGCTAAAACTTGGTGTAGGAGGGTTATTTGGTGGATAGAAGATGTCCTAAAAATTTCAGCTCAATTGGATACCTCTAGCTGGCACTTCCTTCACAGAGGTTCCAATTGAACAGAAACTTGTCAGAATATTGCTGATGAAAATTTGTACTGGACAAGATGATATTTTTGGATATTGTGGCAAGATAGGTTCCCTAGTAGCTCAGGGAATTATCTGAGAATTTTCTGAGTTGGGAAAATTTGAGTTGCTTCACAAAGGGCCTGTACTGTCCAGAAGACAAATGGAGTTTTCTGGACTAAATTTTGTACTGGACCATGAAATGTTTTTCAAGATTGAAGGAGTAGATGATGACAAGAAGGTGTGGGATTAATTTGGGATTTTTCTGATCACCAAAACTATAGGTTGCTTTGTAACCCATAGTGATGACAGATTTTCCCAAATGAAGAAAATGAATAATTGGGAAAGATGGAGAGTTGGAATTTGATCCAGAAGGTGAGTGACAAGATTTTGGCAAGATGCTGAGGGCTTTGGATCATTAAGAGCAATTCATAAGTCCAAAGTCAACTGAAAAGGTTCAAAATCCAACCAAATTGCAAATAAAGCCAGAAAGATTTTGAAAAGAAAAAGTTGCCAAAAACCAGGGTGTCACATCTTAGTCTTACTTCAGATAAGAGACTTGTGCAGGAGTTAACGTTGTTCCATAGTTATCGTCCCTCAGCCAAAGTTATCCCACAGGCTGGTGATTATACCCCTTCTAGTATTACCTATGTTGTTGTTCTGTAGTACTTTTGTGTGCCATTTAGTTAATCTCAAGTACAAACAGTATATATTTTGTAGCTATCATGTGTGCTCTCTCTTTAGTCTTTGAGATATCATCCTGTTGCTGCTATTTAAGTGGACTCCTACTATTTATGTTGTCTCCTACAGGCACTCATTACATAATCTCACTACTAGTTGTTTTCCATGCATGTTAGATATTATTGCACACAGTGATATTGAAAATCAGAACAAATCCACTAAAAGAAACTCGCGGAGTAATGCAACGGCCAACATACTCGACCTCAATGATATTCAATATGATGGAACAGTTAAATGTAGTTCTTCAGAAGAGTTGCAGAGAGATAATGATTCCTATTCACCCCAGAAGGTCTTTGCTCTAACTTGACCCGTGATATGGGTAGCATCATGCATATAATGTCTTGCAATGCATCTACTCTGTTGCAATGCCATGTGCTTAGCCCACTGATCATACATGTGAATATGTCATGCCTTCCAGTTTGTCCGTACCTATTCCATTCATGATAACATCTTTTCAAATTCAAGTACTATCATTCTACTCTGCTACAATGCCATCTGCTTAGTTTGGATATCATCCTTTTGAATATCTCATGCATTGTTGTTCGTCAGTATGTACTCCATTTGTCTACCATACCATGGTTTTTTACATTGAAGTGATGTTCTACTGTTCTGTTGCAATGTGATCTTAGTTTGCCCATCAGACATGTGAATATGCTGCCTTGCTATTTTTCTGTACCTATTCCAGCTATCATACAGTTTTACATTCAACTACTGTTTCTTTTACTCTGTTGTCCTGTCGTATCCTTAGCTTATACTCCCTCTGTAAAGAAACAATGATCTAAACACTATTATATTTCTTTACGGAGGGAGTACATCATACTCCCTCCGTGTCATGGTATTCTCACAGGGGATGCGTGATCATGGCAGATGCCATGGGATGGCTTAAAGAGGTGAGAGCAAGGCTACAGTTGATATCCGGGATGGGTTTGGGCAACTGTACACGGTGGTTTACCCAGGTTCGGGGCCCTCGTGTGGAGGTAACACCCCTACTCCTGCCTGTCCGATGTATATGTGGAGTATATGGTAGTACATGATTGCTCCTGGAGCTGTCTGGAGGAGGAAGAAGAGAGCTCTGTGCATTCTTCCTTGCCTCATGCGTGTGTGAGAATGAGAGTGAGAGAGAGATGAGCCCATGAGAGCCCCTATGGAAGAGCTCCTCCCTGGTGCACCTTATAAAGGGGTGCCCAGGGGACAAGGGGTTGCCCACATGGCCAACTATACGCTATTTGAGGTGACACGTGATGTATGAACAGTGTCTGCTGTTCATCAACAGTGCTCCACTGTAGAGCATGGCCGTCTCGTCTGCGCAGGTCCGACGGGACGTTGTGGTTGACTTCAGCCAGCCGGCTTGGTTCGAGCCTCAAGCCAGCCGGCTGGGTTCCGACCTCATGCCAGCCGGCTGGGTTCCGACCTCAAGCCAGTCGGCCGAGTTTGAGCCTCCAGCCAGCCAGCTGGGTTCCGGCCTCCAGCCAGCCGGCCAGGTTCCAGCCAGCCAGGGGCCGCTCCCCTGGCAAAGTTTCGAAATGGTGACTTGTCTCCTTGGGCCTACCCGGGGTTCATCCCCCCCGACACTCCGTCTGTATTACTTGTGGCAGAAATGCATAAAAATGGATGTATCTAGGACTACAATACGTCTAGACACATCCATTTATTTTCGGATGGAGGGAGTACATGTCAATATGTCATGCCTTTCTATTCTTCAGCACCTATTCCATCTCTCTGCCATAGCATGTTTTATAACTGAAGCACCATTCTTCTGTACAAGGCATGTAAGTGGAAGAGGGCTATGTTAGAATCTGAAGAGGTACAAACAAGTTCTTTGCAAAAGATCCAAACTCCAGGAGATAGTAACCCAACTCAAGTGTTCATCGGAACTGATCCAGCACAGAGAAACCCAAGTCCTCCAGATAATAACCAGATTCCAGTGGCCAAAGAACCAGTCAGCTCCAGTTCAACAAAAACATGTCAACTCCTTGCTAGGAAGCGTGTGCGTATCCTCGCATCATGAAATTTTATAGCATTCAGATCACATTTGATCTTATATATTCTACATCTGTCTTACGCATCTTTGTTGTAGAAAATATGCTTAAAGGATAACAAACGTTCTAAACTGGGATCGTGGTCGAGGAAAGTATCTTGCAGCAATGCTCTGCGCTCCAATGCTGATGTAAGTACCTGTTGTATATCACTATAATTTTACATCAGTATGTAGTTTATTAAGTAGCATGGGCGTGAATCCAACCTTCAGTACCCTACACCAATTATCTGATCTAAATTTACTTCTAGCAAAATGTATAATTAAGGCGCTAATGTAGATTTTTGTAAGGGAAACTGCCTGGTAGTTTTGCATATTGAGCTGCATGATTGTACTATCTCATATATTGCACATTACTAAAATCTAGTGGTGTGATCTTTTTGCAATCGTTCATTGTGTCAATGTTGCTTTCCTATAAACTTACCTGGCTGATGATAGCAGTGCCATGTTGTGTTAATTCGGTGTAGGCTGGTGTGGTCTGGTTGCCCAAACGTTCATTGTGTCAATGTTGCTTTTCTATTAAGTATTAACTGACCTGGCCGATGATTTGGTGTAGGCTGCTGAAGATAATATGAAAAAGTCTCAAGACAGCAAGGCAACCCCATTGTTTCTCTCCAATAAATCTAACGAAGGTAATATGGCAATAACTCTTGATTAATCTGTTCAGTTTCCCCTCTTATTTAAGTTATGATGCAGTGGTCGAGACACTTTCCACTATCATTGATACAAGCCTGCCAAAATCCCCATATGAATCTGTTCAGTTTCCTCTGTCTCGAATCCAACAGAAAAGATGTATGTTTGTGAAGCAATTACTGGCTGAAGCAATGATGGAAATCGTGGAGGAATCAGAGGTGCACATTCTTGCGCAACAACAACTGATCGATGATTTCAGTGACAGTATAGAAAAGAAGAAAGAACTTGCTCACATGCTTATGGGCGTCATCCGCGCTGAGGTTGCAGATTGTGAGGTTGTAGATCATTAAGCTCTGTTCGATTATTTGCACTGGCATCAATCTTTGATTGCCCAGTGGATGTAATTTCCTGTAATATATGCTTCGATGTGCTACGTTTTTCCTTTTATGCGTATATTTGCTTAGCGCGGGGTTGCACCCGAGCTTTCTCGGCCGAAACCTCAACTGGTGGCAAACAAGCCAAAATATGCAGTGAAATTAATAACTGGAACAAAGTGACATGGGCCCTTCTTCTAGGGGAATGGCCCCGTAGTCGGCCTGCAGTTACTAGATGGGCTCTGCCACAGTCCATAATTGTTCCTCGTAATTGGCTCAAAGTAGTAGCTGGGCCTAAGTCGACATGGGCCTTTGATGGAGTGTATTTGGCCCTGTCATTCAATGGGCCTGTAGCAATGCATGAAATTTAGCAAGCCCAAATGTAAGGTAGGCCCAATTAGTTGATGGGCCGTTAGCAGGCCGAAACCTCGATTGGGCTCCAACAGTGGAAACGGGCCTACGGGCCCTTAGCAAGCTGAAATAGATCAAAATTACTGCTTGGCCCATTTCGATGTTGGGCCGTTAACAGGCCAAAAGCCAATCGGGCCATAAGTGGCTCCATATACAAAATGGGCCTTTAACAGGCCGAAAGTCATGCCGGGCTGGAATTGGTCCATGGAGAACATGGGCCGCTAAGAGGCCGAAAGTCAGGTCGGAATGTAAATGACCCAACTATGGTGTGGGCCGTTAACAGGCCAAAAGATACACCGGGCTGGAAGTTGGCCCAAATCCCTAATGGGCCGCTAAAAGGCCGAAATACGTACCGCCAAGAAATTGGCCCATGCCTATATTGGGCCTCTAACGGGCCGAAAGACGTACAGCCTGGAAATTGGCCCATCTCCATTATGGGCCTCTAACAGGCCGAAAGAACCTCGGCCGGCAAATGAGCCCAAAGACATAGCGGGCTGTTAACGGGCTGGAATAGACGATGGGCCGCAATGGTGTCAAATCGTTAACGGGCCATTGACGGGCCGAATTGGCACATCTCGTATGGGCTGTTTTTGTAAATGGGCCAGACGAAAGTAGGCCATAAATGGGCCGGCCCGCTTATTTCGACTGGGCTGGCCTTTTTAGCTAAATGGGCCTGTTTTGGGCCATGCCACATGTCACTATTCCATAGGCGCGTCTTATCCATTGGATGGATGACATCTGTCGTGACGCCGAGCAGACACGTGGATCCATTGGCCAATGAGAATTTTACACGTGGAAAATCCCCATTGGTCAGGGCTGTTAACGGGTTATTGGATCCAAAACCGGACCCGATAGCTTAACGGCGACCCGTTACATTGGAAGCCATGTGTCGGTCACCCTTGACGAAAACACTTCCATGACACGACATTTATCGTCATGGAAGTGGACACTTCCGTGATGATAATTTGAGTATTGTCATGGAACACTTCTACGGCAGCACAGGTATGACTATCTTGATTCTGTCATAAAATCGTCACGGATGTACATGCATGACAGAAAACGTGACCTACTGTGACAAAGACGTATCATCACAGAAGTGTTTTTTTTGTAGTGGCTATATGTTATTTCTACTATGTTATCACTAACTCGTTGCAGGCACGAGGAGAAGTTTCTAAGGTGAATGATGAGAATATGCTAGTTCTCGGGAAAGCAGCAAACCTGGACGTCGGTTATTCGCCCAACCTAGGGGCAATACTTTTGCTACACCTCGCGCATCAAGCAAACCATGCACAAGGAGATATCATGTGTGGAGGAGTGATCACCATGTTGGCCAACTCCCTTGGCCTCAACTACAATCACCTCTGTCCCATTGTCGGTAACACCCATGTTAACATTCGTGTTCTTACTAGCGTTGGTATGATAGTAGTTCGTAATGGCCGTCATTGTATCAAAATTCCTGGAGTGGCGTACTTGTTACCCGCACCTATGCCTAACCGTTTCTCCATCAAGAATGGACAATTGCATTATGTTGCACAGGAAGGAGATGTAGCTTTTGACCAAGAAAGGCCAGAACCTGAACAAGTAGATGAAGAAGAACTCACCGCTGAGGAAGAGGAGGAGCAGCCCCAGCAAGACTACACCACCTACGCGGATCTCAACAACCTCCAAGGCTCTATCCAAGATATGACTAACCTCGCATCGTCCCTGAGAGGCACGGCCGCCTACATGAACATGAACTTGTCCAACTGGAGGCAGGAGTGGGCTCCTGACCAACCGCCACAATGATCTCGCCAGTTTGGGCTTGCAAGAGCCAAAGCTTGGAGGAGGTTATCACCACTTCTACATCAAGATGTGGCGGTATTTGAATAAGTTGTAATGAGGTTGTACTTAAGCTCGAGGAGCTTCAGAACACTCGTGTTGGTTTATTTCAACACTTTGCTTTTTACTTGCTTTTTTTGCCTTTGCGATTTTTTGGTTGCAAGTTAGTTTTCAAAAACCCAAAAACCAAAAAAATAGAATAAGCTTTGCTTTTCTCTTGTTCTTTATTTAGCCCCTTGGAGTTCGTTTGCATTTTGTTTTCAGAGGAGTTGGTCTATGCCAGGACAACGAGGAATGCAAGAGTAAGGAAGATAAGTGTGTAAATTCATAACCATGAAGGTATGTCCTATGACCCCCGTCTTTTACACTTGAATACTTAGAGTAGATGTAGTAGTTGTATGTGTGATATGTGCATAAGGGAGTAAGTCTTGATAGTTTATACAATGGTTTTGCTCTAGTAGCTGAAATAATTTTGTAGCCTTTGTTTTCTTTAGTTTAGACAACTAAGACTTGTTGTGGGATAGTTTTTAAATGAAATGTTATTAAACAAGTATAACTTTGCACAAGAGAAAGTCTCTCAAGACTTGGGAGTTGAGAAATTGTAGTGGAAGTGATGTTTAACATGCTCAACCCCATGTTGTTAATTCTAATAGACTTGATAGCACTTGTGGATTAAATTTTCTAGAGGAACTTAGTTGAAAGGAGGGTGAGATTATGCCAAAAATCTGTGTTGTATATCTCAACATGGTGTTACAGCCTCCGGCTGGTGCCATAGCCTTTGCTACTATATACGCGTTTACGTGTGTAAATGTGGCTTCGCCACCCTTCTTGATGTTATGCCGAGGACTCCGCTGGCCAATGAACGATCCACGAAGAGCGACATCTCAGATTTCGGCTATGAGTTTGTTACCGTACGTAGTGGCAACACTACAAACGAATATTATTCGGCTTTCTCTTGAGTGGGTGTGTATGTGGTAAATAAAGGGGACTGATCAAAAGAGCTCGAAAGAGACATTATTGCTAAAGGTCCATAGTTCCCAAACATTAAGCCGATCACTTATTTGGCATAATCTCCTTCACGTGACAATCATAGTTCCAGCAAACAATGATTGAAATAAAGTGTTTAAGAGCCTAGAGGAGGAGACAATTGTGGGTGTGCTCGTGAGCACTTGGGCATCATATTTTACTACATGCTTTCTACTCCCTAACTTATGTTTTCATGGCTCTATCTAAAGAAACTCTTCCGTGCATTCCCGGCAAACAAGTGTTGTCTAGATTAAATGAAATGAAGTGTTGCAAAGTTGTTTTATCTAGTAGATCAGAAACTTTGTGTTGATTATCCTTGCTTCACTAACACTTGCACTATAACCATGCACTGCTATATCTATAATAAGTTTTCAGGTCAAGAAGCAGAGGGCTATCTACGCATACCGATCGTAAGTGAACCAAAACCTTCTCATTATTTTGGTTTAAACAATTGAGTTCCTTATGCTTCGGATTTCTCTCTATGTTACTCGAGGGCGATCAAGTTTATGCTTGGGGGAGCTGATGAGTGATATATTTGCACTCATTTCAACCTTGTTTAAACCGAGATATTTCATTAAAAGAGAGATATTCGCTCCGATATTGTCACTAATTGCTAATAAGTGCAAGGGATTCCACAAATCCTCTCTTTGATATTTTTCCACAGGACATGGGCTAAAAAGGGAAGAAATCACGTGGGAGAAAGGAAAGGAAGAAAATGGAGAAGAGATAAGTCACCAGGAGGCGCCAGAAGGCCGTCAGAGTCAAAGATGGTGTTCCATGCGACCGCACGCGCTCGCATGAGCGGTCGTTTGGCATGGAAACCGAGGCAGGTCGTCCACCTGAACAACTTTTATAAAGGGGACCCAGTCGAAATGTGAACAGAAGGAGCACAGCCAGAACCTCTTCATCATCTTCATCCACAAACCCTAGCCGCCACCATTTTCATCTCCATAGCCATCTCCACCACCATAGTGCTCTCTCATCTAGTTCATACTTGTAATCGTGCATCGCATAAGGCATCCATTGTAAGACATATTGCAATCAATCAATCCCAAGATGTGTTCTTTTATGTTTTCTTCTTGTGATCTGATCTCCATGTGTGAGTAGATCGGTAAGGTATGGGGTGAGGCATGAGCCTTGCAACCCCAGGTATTTGGTGAAGGGATCAATGCAAGTCTTTGACATAACGTCTCGTATGTGTGAAATAAAATTGTTTCGTGAAGTGTCTCTTGTCTTGTCCATGATCTTCATCCCTGCAGGTACCCAGGATCATGGAGATTGAGCACCGGTGAGGCTAGGAACAAGGTGACCGTGAAGTGCTACATCGAACACCGGTGATAGTAAGGTTTAGTAGGGTAACATGGATCATAACCTTGGGGATTCATGAGGTGTAGTCATTAAATGCCCAAAGCTTTTGTCTGATATTATTATCTTAATTATTGGGGCAACCCCGCGAGACGGATAGGGCCTTCGGTAGGACAACTGATTCTTGATGCAGGACTCATGCCGGTCAATATGTTATTTGGACACATCCCCCACTCCGATACGAAGCAAGCACCTCTTGATGGGTGACTTCCCGAGCGCAAACTCATATCATTTTTTATCCCAACACCAATACATGGTTGTAAGCATTAATACCTCATCCCCATACCTTCTTTTTATTATAAGTGTTTGAATCACAATTTGCTTGCTGATCCGGTCAAAAGCTGGATTTGACACTTTGGCAAAAGCTTGCTAGAGACCATTGCTTCAAGGGAATCTTCCTCTCGTGGGTTCGATACCCAGGGTCACCTCTGGGGAAATAGGTGTGGGATACCCTTTCTTGTTCCAATACCGGATCAATAAAAAGGAGATATCATGAAGCTGGACGAAGATTACGTCGTGTACGCGGCCAAGGAGGCGTACACGAGCTACGAGATGTATAGGCGGATCGTTGATATGAGGAAGTGCCTCCTTCTCCAAGACGGCGAGGGATCCAGCCGGAAGCAGAGCAATGGCAAGCGTCACAACAAGAAGTAGTTGATTTGATGATCCTTTATCCTAGTTTATTATGCATGTAATTGTTTACTTTGGTGTGCAAATGCTACCTGTAGTCGGTTATGTAATTGGATGTTTAATTTGGTTATGCAATCATGTTCTTATAAGTATATATGTTGTTGTTCTATAGACAAAGCATAGATGTTGTGCAGACAGAGCAAATCACATCACACACGGACTAAACTACGAAACCCGTCGGTGATGATTTCATCAATCGCTGACAATTGTATACCAGCAAGCATTTGCCCACAACACACACATCTTATTAGCAGGAATCGTCTGTGTTATTATCGGTCTTCCCACACAATTCTGATTACTAACCTGTTTGTCGGGTATCACACACATCTTCCTAAGCTGAATCGTTTGTGTTTATTTTGGCTTATCGCAAATAGTTCATCTGATTGACCTGTATGCCGTCTATCGCACACACCTTGATCTGGCTAATCGTTTGTGTTCTTCTGGATCATCGCAAATAGTTCATCCGAGTGAACTGTATGTCGTCTATCGCACACACCTTGATATGGCTGACCGTTGCTACTTCAGAACTGCGTTGGGATTTCCCCGAAGAGGAGAGGATGATGTAGTACAGTAGAGATAAGTATTTTCCCTCAGTTAAGAACCAAGGTTATCAATCTAGTAGGAGAACCACACAGAACCTCGTTAGCAGCACATACACACACAAAAGCAAACACTTGCACCCAACGCAAATAAGAGCGTTGTCAATCCCCTTAGCGGTTACTTGCAAGGATTAATTCTGATAGTGATAGATAGAAAAGTAAATTGCAAAAGAAAATAAAAGTAAATAAATTACAGCAAAGTATTTTTGGATTTTAATATATTATAAAAGTAGACCCGGGGGCCATAGTTTTCACTAGAGGCTTCTCTCTCGAACACATAGCATACGGTGGGTAAACAAATTACTGTTGGGCAATTGATCAAAAAGTGCATAGTTATGACAATATTCAAGGCAATGATCATGTATATAGGCATCACGTCCGAGACAAGTAGACCGACTCCTACCTGCATGTACTACTATTACTACACCCATCGACCGCTATCCAGCATGCATCTAGGGTATTAAGTATAAAACAGACTAACGCCTTAAGCAAGATGACATGATGTAGACAAAGTAAACTCAAGCAATATGATTAAACCCCATCTTTATATCCTTAATGGCAACAATACAAATATGTGTCTTGTCCCTTTCTGTCACTGCAAGATTGAACCCATCACAAAGCACCTCTCCCATTGCAAGATAAATCAATCTAGTTGGCCAAACCAAACGGATAGATCGAAGAGAAATACAAAGCTATAACAATCATGCATAAAAGAGTTCAAAGAAGACTCAAATATTTCTCATGAATAATCTGATCATAAACCCACAATTCATCGGATCCCAACAAACACACCACAAAAGAAGATTACATTGAATAGAACTCCAAGAACATCGAGGAGAACATGGTATTGAAGATCAAAGAGAGAGAAGAAGCCATCTAGCTACTAGCTATGGACCTGTAGGTCTGTGGTAAACTACTCACACATCATCGGAAGGGCGGCAAGGTTGATGTAGAAGCCATCCATGATCGATTCCCCCTCTGGCAGAGTACCGAAAAAGGCCTCCAGATGGGATCGCGGAAGAACAGAGGCTTGCGGCGGCGGAAAGGTTTTTTCTTCTATCTCTCTGGTATATTGGGAATATTTTGGAACTTATAGCGCTCGAATTAGGTCAAGAGGTGCCACGAGGGGCCCAAAAGCCTGGGGGGGCGCGCCTCCCGAGCTTGCCGCCCCCTCGTGACTCGTCTGGTCTTCTCCCGAAGCTTTTAGGGTCCCTTCTAGTCCAGAAAAAATTAATCCAAAGTTTTTTCTTCGTTTGGACTCCGTTTGATAATGATTTTTTGGAAAGGCAAAAACAGGTAAAAAAACAGCAACTGGCACTGGGCACTAGGTTAATAGGTTAGTCCCAAAAAATGATATATAATTGCATAATAAACATCCAAGATTGATACTATAATAGCATGGAACAATCAAAAATTATAGATACGTTGGAGACATATCAAGCATCCCCAAGATTAATTCATGTTCGTCCTCGAGTAGGTAAATGATAAAAATAGAATTTTTGACGTGGAATGCTACCTAACATGATTCATCATGTAATTCTCTTTTACGGTATGAATATTAAGATCTAAATGATTCAAAGCAATAGTCTATAATTTGATATAAAGACATCAATACTCGGGCATACTAACAAACAATCATGTCTTTCAAAACAAAAATTCTAAAGAAAGTTATCCCTACAAAATCATATAATCCTGTCATGGTCCATCTTCTTAACACAAAGTATTTATCACGCACTACCCCGATGACAAGCCGAGCAATTGGTTCATACTTTTTAACGCGCTTCAGCTTTTTCAACCCCCACGCAATACATGAGCACAAGCCATGGATATAGCACCATGCGTGGAATAGAATGTGGTGTTAGAGATTAATAAGGGGAAGTCAAAAAGAAGAAGATAGTCTCACATCGACGAGGCTAATCAACGGGCTATGGAGATGCCCATCAATTGATGTCAATGCGAGGTGTAGGGATTGCCATGTAACGGATGCACTAAGAGCTATAAGTGTATGAAAGCTCAAAATAAAAACTAAGTGGGTGTGCATCCAACTTGCTTGCTCATGAAGACCTCGGGCATTTGAGGAATCCCATCATTGGAATATACAAGCCAAGTTCTATAATGAAAAATTCCCACTAGTATATGAAAGTGACAAAATAGGAGACTCTCTATATGAAAAACATGGTGCTACTTTGAAGCACAAGTATGGAAAAGGATAGTAACATTGCCCCTTCTCTCTTTTTCTCTCATTTATTTTTTTTCCTTTTTCTTTTTTTCATGGGCTCTTTTTGGCCTCTATTTTTTTCTCTTTTATTTATTTATTTCCTCACTGGGACAATGCTCTAATAATGATGATCATCATACTTCTATTTACTTACAACTCAAATATTACAACTCAGTACTAGAACAAATATGACTCTATATGAATGCCTCTGGCGGTGTACCAGGTTGCGCAATGATACTAGCGTAGCATGTATGAAAAATGATGAACGGTGGCTGAGCCACAAATACTATGTTAGCTATATGATCATGCAAAGCAATATGACAATGATGATGTGTGTCATATAAAAAGAACGGTGGAAGTTGCATGGGAATGGCTATGGAAATGCCATAATAGGTAGGTATGGTGGCTGTTTTGAGGAAGATATAAGGAGGCTTATGTGTGATAGAGCGTATCATATCACGGGGTTTGGATGCACCGGCGAAGTTTGCACCAACTCTCGAGGTGAGACAGGGCAATGCACGGTACCGAAGAGGCTAGAAAATTGCGGAAAGGTGAGAGTGCGTATAATCCATGGACTCACATTAGTCATAAAGAACTCACATACTTATTGCGAAAGTTTATTAGCCCTCGAAGCAAAGTACTACTATGCATGCCCCTAGGGGGATAGATTGGTAGGAAAAGACCATCGCTCGTCCCCGACCGCCACTCATAAGGTAGACAATCAAGGATAAATCATGCTCCAACTTCTTAGCATAACGACAGATCATACGTGCATGCTTCAGGAATCACAAACCTTAACACCAATATTCCTACTAAACCATAATTATCTACTAGCACCACCCACATATTACCATCTTAATATCGCAAAACTATTGCAAGGAATCAAACTTATCATATTCAGTGATCTACATGAAAGTTTTTATTATATCCCTCTTGAATACCTATCATATTAGGACCAAATTCATAACCCGTGCATATTACCATTGCTATTTATTAGACTCTCAAAAAGATATAAGTGAAGCATGAGAGTGCAACTATTTCTTTAAAATATAACCACCGCCGTGCTCTAAAAGATATAAGTGAAGCACTAGAGCAACTGCCTAGCTCAAAAGATATAAGTGTGACACCCTGGTTTTCGCTCCTTGTTTTTTTTTCCTTCGCGGGATTGGACTCCCGTCTTTTTTGTCGGTGCTATTGGATTTTCTCTCGCTCTTGGGTATATGAAGATGGTCATATAGCCTTGCCTTTCCCCATCAGACCAGAGATTCTCTCCGATTCAATCTTGCCACCCAAGATATATTCTCAGGATTTTGCCGCCGAAACCCTACCTTTCGAGTTACCGGAAGGGAAACCCTAATTACGGCAGTTACAAAGGAACCCCAATTTCCTTTGATCTGTTACCTCCCAAACTTTTCCCAGTGACTCTCCTATATCTATCAACCCTGGATATGTAAAAATATTGCCAAGTCATTTGCAATATTTTTCATTTAAAATTAATTCCTTTTTCTGCCAGTTAAAGGAATTAAATCCAGGAAAATATCTATCCATCTCCAAAGTTCATGAAAACTTGTGGAGATATTCTTTGTGATCATATTGAGCTTCCATAAAAATATTGGCCATTATTAAATATGGGAAATTGCATTTTCCTATTTAAAGCCAATATTGCAACTTGGGCACTTTCCAAAGGAACTACCATTTTGGTTGCCAGGAAAAATCCCAAATAATTTGTGGAGCTTCTCCTATCCATATCTTCACCATTTCCATCAAGAACCCAAGTTCCACAGTTCAAATTTTGAGGACATCATCCAATTCTTGATTCTGGACCTATTTTGAGGTTGTGAAGCAACTATATTTTATATGTCTTCAAAATTCTTGAAATTAATCCAGGACCTCACATTCCCTATATAATGTGAGCATGCAAAAATTCACATCATTTTATCTAGCCAATTTCTCCCAGAAATTCCATCTAGTTTCTGTCCAGCAGAAAGTTTTGTGAAGGAAGTACCTTCATAGGGTATCCAAATGAGCTGAAATTTTGCCAGTACCTCCATACTTCTAAATCATCACCCTACACAAAAATTCAGCTCATTTAATCTAGCCAATTGAGCACAGCTTCAAAATCCATTTTCTGGAACAAATTTTGCATTACAAAGGAAGTATATGCAAACCAGGTCCAAATGACCTCAAATTTTGCCAGCATCTACACCTTCCTACCACATTTCATTGTGACAAAGATCCAGCTCCTCTCCTTCGTCCATTTCTCCAGAAAAGTCCATCTAAGTTTGCTGTTGGAACCTGTTTCTGCAAGTACCTCTCACCTCAGAGCCACCCAGCTGGTTCCAGCAGCTTCCCTCGTCCATTTGAGGAGCGATCCACCTGTTGGACAAGGTGTGATGGCCAGACTGGCACCAGAGCGTGCTATGCATGTGGTGACCATGCAGCGGCCGTGCGGAAATGGCGCTCTGTGCACTGTCCTCGTCAGCCAGCTAGCTCCGGCCGACCCCGTCTTGTCCGAGCGTGTCTAGCGGCTCCGTAGCACCCATGTCTCCTCTCTGGACCCTTCTCCCCCTTCGTCTTCTCCCTCGTTGCGCCACGGCGAGCCCCGCCACCGTACTGCACACCCGTGACCGTCGTCGTCTTCTCCCTAGCTTCTCCCCCAAGCCTTCTCGAGCGCTCTTGAGGCCTCTCTACTTCCTGTGAAGTCAGTCGACGCCGCAACCGGCCAGCCACGTCCTCCCCGAGCTCCAATGCGTGGGTAAGAAGGCCACGGCGGCCGAGCTTATCCGGCGAGCTCCCTCGGCCATATAAGCCGCGGCCGAGCCCCCCCCCCCCCCCCCGAGCATACCCAGCACCAGCCTTCCTCTCGCCCTCCCAGACCTCTCCTAGCCCAGCGAAGCGAGCTCTCGAGCTCGATTTCCTCTCACTCAGCTGCCATGGCCGCCTCGGCCTTGTCTTAAATTCGTGCCAACCGGAGCTCCTCTCTCCCTTCTTTCTTCGCCAGAGAGATCACCGAAGCCAGGCGGATCCCTTCCCATCACCCGTTGGCGCTATCTCGGCCGTGCTCGCGACTCCGGGCGCCGGCCGTGGCCATCTCCTCCGCCCCGTGGGCAGCTCCCTCCGAGTACCTCCCAAGTCTCCCGGCGATCAACCTCGGGCGCCGCTAGGCCCCGCGAGCTCGCCACGCTCCTCGGCGAGCGCCGTGGTGCCCGTGCATGACGGCCTCGAGCTCGGCCGGGCTCCTCTGTCGTCGTTCGCGAGGTAGGAGAAGGTGGGCGGGAGGAGAGAAGGAGCAGGCGGGCCCCACCTTTCCTTTGATCCCACTCGTCAACTAGAGCAGCGTTGACTCCGGGCCCGCGTGGTTTTTAAGTGGAAACGTATTTGGTGAAATACGCTTTCTTTTCAGGAAGGCGTACTCTGGAACGGCTTCGGCCCAGAATACGTCTCTCTACAGTGAAAGCGGATTATCCAAAATACGCTTTCACTTTCCAGTCGCCGGCCGAAACCCTTTAATAGCGAACGTTTGTCAGTTAGCAGCAAAAACGAACAGATTTTTATTTGTTTTCTGCCTAATGAATGAACGGCCGTAACTCCACAACCGTGACTCCGATTCAGGTGATTCCAAAGCCCACTTTCTCAGTTCGTCGACCCGTTCTGATGACATCACTTTCACCATGTTGGCACATTCTAAAAATGCCCATTTTGCCCCTACCCTATATTCAGCCCCTCCGAGAGGGAATCTTCTCCGGCGAATTTTTCCGCGAGATGATCGCACTTCTCTCCGGTGAATCCATCGACCCCCAGGCAAGCCGACCATCTGATATATGCCCTAAAGCATTGCTCTGTGTTATTCTTGCGTGTTTAATTAATGAATATGCCTGTGTTAGAAAGACTTAAACTCCTGTTAGTTTATATTCATTGTCTCCATTACTTGATAATGTTTACCATTATCGCACTAGTGACTCGTATATGAAGCAACATGGAGATAGGTTGATAAGTTTTCATCGTTGTTACATCATGCATTGTTACTGTTATTGCAATGATAAAGAATGTGACTTAACAATGACAACCTCCTCCGTCGGCTGGATCGAGTCATAGTGCCACCGAACCGAGCTCATCAGTGCAGCCACATTTGCCTTTATGGGAAGGCCCTAACTTGGTCTATTGTATTTCCTCTTGTCGGTACCTCCAAAGAGGGAAGGTTATGCGCGCATGCTACCTTGGCCCGGTAGGCGGCGATAATCTTGTGAGCCCGGTTTAGTTATTGAGCTCAAGTTCCCGTTTGGGACAGTTTGGCCACGACGGTGGCAGGTGTCAGGAGTGACACAGGGGCCACCCAGGACATGACCCGGCAAGGGTATGATTGTCAATGGGACCGTAAGAGTGCCAGGCAATAGGCAAGTTCTGTTGGAGCAGCACCGGTCCACCCAAATGGGAGCATCAGGCCGGGAGCTCCATAGTGTGGGTAAAGTGTGCAACCTCTGCAGAGTGTAAATCTATTCGAATAGCCGCGTCCTCGGTATTGGACACAGTTCGTACTAGGTCACACTATTTGGTCTGTGTCGAGTCTGGAGGAGTCAACCGGATAATTGCTAAGAATAAACCTGAGCAAGGTGAGCTTTGTCAGACTTACAGTGAAGGTGCATGGGCATCGGATGATGTCAGGGGTATGAAGGTTAGCCATGCGATGGCTATGAGATGAGCGGTCAGGTGACCACAAAGTTTGGATCAGATTTGGATCGTGAGCATATTTGGAGTATGGATTATTTACTTGATATGCTTTACTTTACTGTATTTACTCCAATAGTTATCATGCTAGACAATAGATGTCTACTACACAACTTATTCTTGTAGACTCGTGTTGGGCCTCCAAGCGCAGAGTTTTGTAGGACAGTAGCAATTTTCCCTCAAGTGGATGACCTAAGGTTTATCAATCCATGGGAGGCGTAGGTTGAAGATGGTATCTCTCAAACAACCCTGCAACCAAATACAAGAAATCTCTTGTGTCCCCAACACACCCAATACAATGGTAAATTGTATAGGTGCACTAGTTCGGCGAAGAGATGGTGATAAAAGTGTAGTATGGATAGTAGATATAGGTTTTTGTAATCTGAAAATATAAAAACAGCAAGGTAACGAAAAGTAAACGGGAATAAAAACAGTATTGCAATGCTTAGAAACAAGGCCTAGGGTTCATACTTTCACTAGTGCGATCTCCCGACATTGTTGACATAGTTGAATCATATGTAAATCCCTCACGTGCGACAAAGAGTTCACTCCAAAGTCACAAATAGCGGAGAACAAAAGAAGAAATTGTTGTAGGGTACGAAACCACCTCAAAGTTATCCTTCCCGATCAATCTTATGAGCCATCCCCATTAATTGTCACGAACAGCCCTAGAGTTCGTACTAGAATAACACCTTAAGATACACATCAACCAAAACCCTAATGTCACCTAGGCACTCCAATGTCACCACGAGTACCCGCGGGTTTGATTATACGATATGCATCACACAATCTTAGATTCATCTATTCAAACCAACACAAAGAACTTCAAAGAGTGCCCCAAAGTTTCTACCGGAAAGTCAAGACGAAAACGTGTGCCAACCCTTATGCATAAATCCCCAAGGTCACGGAACCCGCAAGTTGATCACCAAACATACATCAAGTGACTCAAGTGAATATCCCATTGTCACCACAGATATCCATATGCAAGACATACATCAAGTGTTCTCAAATCCTTAAAGACTCAATCCGATAAGAAAACTTCAAAGGGGAAACTCAATTCATCACAAGAAGATAGAGAGGGGAAAACTCCATATGATTCATCTATATCAACAAAGCTCGCGATACATCAAGATCGTGCCATCTCAAGAACACGAGAGAGAGAGATCATACACATAGCTACTGGTACAAACCCTCAGCCCCAAGGGTGAACTACTCCCTCCTCGTCATGGAGGCCGCCGGGATGATGAAGATGGCCTCCGGTGATGGCTTCCCCCCTCCGGCAGGTTGCCGGAAAAGGGCTGTAGATGGGATCTCTCTGGTACAGAGGCTTGCGGCGGCGTAAAAACTCATCTAGGTTAACTTTCGGGGGTTTCTGAATATATATGATTTTTCAGCGTTGGAATCACGCAAAACGGAGCCACGTGGGCCCCACGAGGTACCAGGGCGCGCCTGGGGGGTGGCGCGCCTTGGTGCCTTGTGGGCACTGGGTGGCCCCCCTCAAGTGGGTCTTGGAGCCAATATTTTTTATTTGTCCAATAAAAAATCTCCAAAAAGTTTCAGCTCATTTGGAAAACTTTCATTTCTGCACAAAAAACAACACCACGGTAGTTCTGCTGAAAACAGCGTCAGTCTGGGTTAGTTCTAATCAAATCATACCAAAACCATATAGAATTGTTATAAATATGGCATGAGTACTTCATAAATTATAGATACGTTGGAGACGTATCAGCATCCCCAAGCTTAATTCCTACTTGTCCTCGAGTAGGTAAATGATAAAAGAAATAATTTATGAAGTGTGAATGCTAGCATAGTGCATAAGTTTGATCAATGATAATTTCAATCACTTTTCCTAGCATCATAACAACAACTTTCTCTCATAAAAGTCATCATGATAAAGTAGCAATTAAAAACAGAAATTTTGATGTGGAATGCTACCTATCATAATCATCATATAATCTTTTCTTTTATAGCATGGACATTGGACTTGAATGATTCAAAGCAAGATCATTATTATAACAGCAATATTTATTATCATAAAACTTCTCATGAGCAAGTAACAATTCATCACAACAATGAAGTATAAGGCATAAACTTTCTTGGAAACTAACAAACTATTCTAGTCAACAATGCAATTGCAATTCATCATATTTTCAGGAAGGGTCTCATGTAGGAGCTTTTTAGCAAGTCCACATACTCAACCATCATTTAGTCTTCTATGATTGCTAACACTCACGACATATATATGGAGCAAAAGTTTCAGCCAGACACATAGAAAGATAGGGGCTTGTGATTTCGCCTCCCAACTTATTCACCTCAAGGGTGATGTCAACAATAATAACTCATGATCACTCATATCCAACTGGATATATGTGCCTAGATCTTTCCTCACCACATGATGCTTGCAAAAGAGAAAAATAAAAAGGAAATAGAGGAGAACACTATTGACTCTTGCATAAAAAATAAATACATAAAAGTAAATGCATAAAAGTAAAAGATAGGCCCTTCGCAGAGGGAAGCAGAGGTTGTCATGCGCTTTTTGTTGTTGGATGCACAAGCCCTTAATGCAAAGGAACGTCATGTTATATTGCCCCTTGTGATAGCAACCTTTATTATGCAGTCTGTCGCTTTTATTTATTTACCATCACAAGTTCGTACAACGCTTATTTCCCTTACAATAAAAGATCATACATATTTAGAGGCAATTTTTATTGCTTTTTGCACCGATGACAACTTACTTGAAGGATCTTATTCAATCCATAGGTAGATATGGTGGACACTCGTGACATGAAACTGGGTTTAAGGGTTTTGGATGCACAAGTAGTATCTCTACTTGGTGCAGATTTTTGGCTAGCAAAGATATTGGGCAAGCACCACATGTTGGAGGATCTATAACAATATAACTTCTATGTGAATATGAACAAACATAATTCATTACGTTGTCTTCCTTGTCCAACGTCAACACTTTGACATAAAATACTTAATGGAGGCACACAATCATAAAAGATGTCCAAGATAGTATATTTGCATGTGAATCTTCTCTTCCCTTATTAACTTTTTCAAGAATTGCATCATTGACTAATGCTATGCTTGTTAACCTCCAATAAATTTTACCACTTATACTTTTCTTTATGTAATGTCATTACTTTCCATAAGATTAGCATATGATCTCTTTCATTATTTTCATTGCAAGGAATCACACTTATCATATCCAATGATCTATATGAAAGTTTTTATTATATCCCTCTCAAATATTCATCATCTTGGGACCAAATTCATATCTTGTGCAAATTACCGTTACTATTATTAACTCTCAAAAAGATATAAGTGAAGCATGAGAATTAATGACAAACTACTCCAAAATATATAAGCGAAGATCAATGAGTAGTGAAACAATTAAGTAGCTATGTGAAAACTCTCTCTAATTAAAAATGTTTCAGACCTTGATATTTTATTCAAACAGCAAGCAAAACAAAGACACAACCAAGTATAGCACACATTATGTGAACAAGTAAAAACTTGGGTTCAATCGAGACTAACCGATAGTTGATGAAGAAAAGTGATGGGATGCCTACCGGGGCATTCCCAAGCTTGAATGCTTGATACATCTTGGAATATTAACTTGGGGAGCCTTGGGCATCCCCAAGCTTGAACTCTTGTGTCTCGTTAATTCTTCTCATATAAGAGTATCCCTAAGTTTCAAAACTTCATCCACACAAAACTTGACAAGAACTTGTGAGATATGTTAGTATAAATCCACTCAAAACCTCGACATTCTCTACTGTAGCAAATCACTAAAATTATAATTAAACATTGAATACTAAATTCCTCTGCATATTTAATACTCCTATCCACAAATAGAAACATTAAACACGCAAACATATGCAAACAATGCAAACATAACAGCAATCTGCTTAAACAGGACAGTCTGTAAAGGATAATTAAGAATCCATACTTAGATAACTCAAAAAATTCTGAAAATTTACCACACTGGAAATAATTTATCAAAGTTGACTGTGTCAAAATTTCAAGATTTTATCACATTCTGACATTTCTGGGCAATTTAATCAATAGCAGCAAACTTTCTGTTTTGAAACAGCAACTCATGAACTTGCAAAATAAGCATGGTAAAGGCTATACTTGACATTTTTATTGAAATAAAAGATACAAAACATGATTATTGATAACATCAAGCAAATATCAACAAAAGAAAATGATGCTCCAAGCAAAACTTATATTATGTGACGAATAAAAATATAGCTCCAAGTGAGGTTACCGATAGTGTTGAAGACGAAAGAGGGGATGCCTTCCGGGGCATCCCCAAGCTTAGTTGCTTGGGTCTTCCTTGAATATTACCTTGTGGGTTCCTTGGGCATCCCCAAGCTTAGGGTCTTGCCTCTCCTTATTCTCCTCATATCGATATCTCTCCCAAAATTTAAACTTCAATCACACAAAACTTAACGGAACTTCGTGAGATAGGTTAGTATGATAAAGAGCAAATCATTCACTTTGGTACTGTCAAGACAAGATTCATAAATTTTTTCACACATTGCCTACTGTACCCTACAATTTCTAAAATTTATATTGACCAATATAAGCCATAGAAACTATAAAACAAGCAAACTATGCATTGAAAACAGAATCTGTCAAAAACAGAACAGTCTGTAATGATCTGAACAATGACCATACTTATGTAACTCTAAAAATTCTGAAAAATTAGGAAAACGTAGGAAATTTGTATATAAATCATGTGCAAAAAATTCAGAATTTTTCGACACTCCAGTGATTTATGGTAATTCCAGAACTGGGTGCAAAAGTTTCTGTTTTTGCACAGAATCAAGTCAACTATCATCCACACTATCCCAAAGGCTTTATTTGGCACTTTATTGAAAGAAAACATATAAAACATGATTACTACAGTAGCTTAATCATGTGGACACACAAAAACAGTAGGTATAAGTATTGGGTTGTCTCCCAACAAGCGCTTTTCTTTAATGCCTTTTAGCTAGGCATGATAATTTTGAATGATGCACTCATAGAAGTAAAGGATTGATACATAACGGGGGCATCATGAATCATAAGTTCCTCTCTCATAATAGTTTTCAGTAGCATCATGAATGAATTCAGAAATATAACTATCAAATAAAGCATTCTTTTCATGACCTACACGCATAGGATTTTTATTACTCTACACACAAGCAATTTTCTTCTCATTCATAATAGTGGGAGTATCGTATGAAACTCGAATGCTATAAATTGTTTCCACATTAAAAGAGTGATGTTCAGTAAAAGGATTTTCATAATTATAACAAGTATAATAAGAATCATCACTATTTTTCATAACATAAGTATCATCACAATAATCATCATAAGTAGGAGGTATGCAATCATCATAACAAATTTGATCATTCAAAGTAGGGGGACTAAAAAGATCATCTTCATTAAGCATAGCATCCCCAAGCTTGGGACAAACATTAATTGCAGCAAATACATTCTCAAACATGTCATTCTCATCAAACATAGCATCCCCAAGCTTGTGGCTTGGCATATCATAAGCATAATCACTTTCATCATTAATAGTATGAATAGCACCAATAGTATAACAATTATCATCATAATTTTCCAAGTTGGTGCCATAAAGATTTTCAAGATCATAAGAAGTATCATTATCTTCCCAATCATAATCATCACAACAAGTAGTAGGAATCACAAAATCATACTCAATATTATCATCATCCACAATCATATTTGATTCATTTTCATGAGGCACAATGGTAATAGGAGCAACATTACTTGGGAGAGATACCTTTTTACCTCTACTTTTCCTTCTTTTCTTTTTCTTCTTCACCACCTCATGTGTGGGTTTAATCAATTTTTCCGTGCACTTTATTGAAGAGATTGGTTGAATACAAAGCTCCTCCTCGTTACCTAATTCATCATAAGAAAAAATAGGAGGATATTGGGAAACCTCTTCCCCTTCATTAGTATTCTCTTCATCTTCTATTTGTTCTCTTGTCTTTAAATAATTGGCAATATAAGGATTCTCAATGCAATTTACCGCACAATACTTATAAATTTCCTCTAGATCAAAATCGAGAAATCTCTTGAGATTATATTCTGGAATATCCCTAGTTATACGATTCATTTCTTCATACCCCAGAAGCAGACTAAGTTCATTATGATGCGCAAGGGTAATCAAGTTATCACAATTTTTGGACACGATTTGATCATGAAACAATTTGCATTGGAGATTTAAATGACCACGTTCATTGCAAAGTTCACAAGGATGGCGAGAAAAATTAAATCTTTCAGCACAATCATCTAGCCTCTCTTGCAACCCTTTAGTTTCTAAATACTTATGCCTCTTACAAAATCTATTTTCCCTTTTTGGTATGCATTTGCACTCCCAATTCACTCCACAAAAATTGACATCCTTATAGGAGACATCATTATCATGACTAGTGCAATCATCATTAGTATTATGGATATTCAAAGAATTCATACTAGCAACATTGCAATCATGCTCATCATTCAAAGATTTTATGCCAAACATTTTATTGAATTCTTCTTCTATCAATTGAGCACAATTATCGGAATCCTTATTTTCAAGAAAGACATTATAAAGAAGAATAATATGAGGCAACATCAATTCCATTTTTTTTGTAGTTTTCTTTTATAAACCAAACTAGTGATAAAACAAGAAACTAAAAGATTCAATTGCAAGATCTAAAGATATACCTCCAAGCACTCACCTCCCCGGAAACGGCGCCAGAAAAGAGCTTGATGTCTACTACACAACTTATTCTTGTAGACTCGTGTTGGGCCTCCAAGCGCAGAGTTTTGTAGGACAGTAGCAATTTTCCCTCAAGTGGATGACCTAAGGTTTATCAATCGATGGGAGGCGTAGGTTGAAGATGGTATCTCTCAAACAACCCTGCAACCAAATACAAGAAATCTCTTGTGTCCCCAACACACCCAATACAATGGTAAATTGTATAGGTGCACTAGTTCGGCGAAGAGATGGTGATAAAAGTGTAGTATGGATAGTAGATATAGGTTTTCGTAATCTGAAAATATAAAAACAGCAAGGTAACGAAAAGTAAACGGGAATAAAAACGGTATTGCAATGCTTAGAAACAAGGCCTAGGGTTCATACTTTCACTAGTGCGATCTCCCAACATTGTTGACATAGTTGAATCATATGTAAATCCCTCACGTGCGACAAAGAGTTCACTCCAAAGTCACAAATAGCGGAGAACAAACGAAGAAATTGTTGTAGGGTATAAAACCACCTCAAAGTTATCCTTCCCGATCAATCTTATGAGCCATCCCCATTAATTGTCACGAACAGCCCTAGAGTTCGTACTAGAATAACACCTTAAGATACACATCAACCAAAACCCTAATGTCACCTAGGCACTCCAATGTCACCACGAATACCCGCGGGTTTGATTATACGATATGCATCACACAATCTCAGATTCATCTATTCAAACCAACACAAAGAACTTCAAAGAGTGCCCCAAAGTTTCTACCGGAAAGTCAAGACGAAAACGTGTGCCAACCCTTATGCATAAATCCCCAAGGTCACGGAACCCGCAAGTTGATCACCAAACATACATCAAGTGACTCAAGTGAATATCCCATTGTCACCACAGATATCCATATGCAAGACATACATCAAGTGTTCTCAAATCCTTAAAGACTCAATCCGATAAGAAAACTTCAAAGGGGAAACTCAATTCATCACAAGAAGATAGAGAGGGGAAAACTCCATATGATTCATCTATATCAACAAAGCTCGCGATACATCAAGATCGTGCCATCTCAAGAACACGAGAGAGAGAGAGATCATACACATAGCTACTGGTACAAACCCTCAGCCCCAAGGGTGAACTACTCCCTCCTCGTCATGGAGACCGCCGGGATGATGAAGATGGCCTCCGGTGATGCCTTCCCCCCTCCGGCAGGGTGCCGGAAAAGGGCTGTAGATGGGATCTCTCTGGTATAGAGGCTTGCGGTGGCGTAAAAACTCATCTAGGTTAACTTTCGGGGGTTTCTGAATATATATGATTTTTCAGCGTTGGAATCACGCGAAACGGAGCCACGTGGGCCCCACGAGGTACCAGGGCGCGCCTGGGGGGGTGGCGCGCCCTGGTGCCTCGTGGGCACTGGGTGGCCCCCCTCAAGTGGGTCTTGGTGCCAATATTTTTTATTTGTCCAATAAAAAATCTCCAAAAAGTTTCAGCTCATTTGGAAAACTTTCATTTCTGCACAAAAAACAACACCACGGTAGTTCTGCTGAAAACAGCGTCAGTCCGGGTTAGTTCTAATCAAATCATACCAAAACCATATAGAATTGTTATAAATATGGCATGAATACTTCATAAATTATAGATACGTTGGAGATGTATCAACAATCTTGCTATGACATGATAATTAATCATGCTGTTAAACCATAATATTGCTGTAAGAATTGATACATGCTTGAATGCCATGGATTGCTTTGCTTGGTGTATATGTTGGTTTGGTTTGCTTGCGAGTACATTCAAAAGTACTCAGCGGCCTTCAATGTGGCCAGGTTCACCTAAGGATCCGATGTCCATTAGCGAGGAGCCGGAGCGTTCGCGAGCTAGAAGAGTAACCCAGTCAGATCCATGTGGATTGGAGCCGCACCAAGACCATGCTGCCTTAGATAGAGTTTTTCCACTACCATCACCCTTGTAAAATATCATGTAAGACTTATATATCCATTAATATAAATGCATGTGTTCATGATACTTGTTGTAAAAGCGCATGCCAGAGTGATTTCCTGGGCTGGTGTGTGCGGCGACCGTCTGACTACAGTGGTATTCAGGCGGGGCGCCACAATAAGTGAAGCACATAGAGTATTCTAACAAATCACGAATAATGTGTGTCCCTCTCAAAAAGGTGTGTTCAGCAAATATGATTGTGGTAAATTAAAAAGCAAACAAAAGCAAGCAAACTATAGCACAAGACGCTCCAAGTAGAACACATATCATGTGATGAATAAAAATATAGCTCCAAGTGATATACCGATAGATTGTAGACGAAAGAGCGGATGACATCCGGGGCATCCCCAAGCTTAGACGCTTGAGTCTTCCTTGAATATTACCTTGGGGTGCCTTGGGCATCCCCAAGCTTAGGCTCTTGCCACTCCTTATTCCTTTATCCATCGTAGTCTCACCCAAAACTTGAAAACATCAGCACACAAAACTCAACAGAAACCTCGTGAGATCCGTTAGTATAACAAATAAATCTTAAACTTTAGGTGCTGTTGTAAATTGATTCATATTTAATATTGGCATAATGCTACTGTACTCCAACTTCCCCATGGCTCATACCCCCCCCCCCCCCCCGATATGATCCATAGATTCATCAAAATAAGCAAACTATGCAACAAAAACAGAATCTGTCTAAAACAGAATAGTCTGTAAAGATGTGAATTAAAGTCATATTTATGTAACTCCAAAAATTCTGAAAAATTAGTACAATGTGGGAAATTCATATATCAATAATTTATAAAAAATTCAGAATTTTACCACGCTTCAGTACATAATGAAAATTCCAGAACTAAGCACAAAAGTTTCTGTTTTCAAACAGCATCAATTATACTATCATCCAAATCATCCCAAAGGCATTACTTGGCACAAACACTAATTAAAAGATAAAACACAACCATAACAGAAGCTATAATTGTGTAAACACATAAGAACAGAAAATAAAACGGAAATTTAAGATACATATTGGGTTGCCTCCCAACAAGCGCTATTGTTTTACACCCCTAGCTAGGCATAATGCATAGTTTCAAGTATTGTCATCCATGGTTTCCAAATCCTCAATTACACACCCACTCTTTCTAGGAGTTTTAACATAGGGGTTTCTTATCATCACGCTCCTAGGCACAAAATTAAGAAATTTGCTTTCATAAATAGGTTCCCTTATTATGTCAATGAAATTGGGATGCACGCTAATCATTTTAAGATCCTCATTTCCCTCGCTAGAAGTGGCACCCTTAGTCTTAGGAACATACATAAACTTGCAATTTTTATTGGGAGGAGTCCTATCAATAGTTTTAACGGAGGAAAAAGCGGAACCCAAGTTATTAATAATATCTTCTAACTTATCGATTCTAGCGGGACCTTGTTCTATCCTTTCATTAATTATCAGTTCCTTTTCCTTTAAGGTTTTCAATGTAATTCCCATCTTAGAACCAAATTGAGTAATGTGATTATGGGCCTTTTTGTCTAAATTCTCAAGATGTTCAATAGTAGACATTTTATTTTCGATAGCTTCTAATCTTTGCATAACATGTTCCAAAGTCAATGTCGTTTCATTAGTAGTGATAGGTGGTGATCCCACTAGATTTCCCATAGCATTGAAAGCATCCATAGAGGGACACATCAAGAAATTCCCTCCGGTAATAGTATCAAGCACAAATCTATACCAAGTAGTAATACCCACATAAAAATTGCGAAGAAGAACGGTAGTGGATTGCTTACGAGTTGATCTATTTTGAGCATCGTAAATCCTATACCAAGCATCTTTTAAATTCTCTCCTCCCATTTGTTTAAAATTAAGCACTTCATTTTCAGGGGTATAAGTAACGAGCGAAGAACTAGCCATAATGGTGAAGCAAACTAACGAGCAAACAAATAAAAATATTTTTGTATTTTTGTAAAATTGTTTTAAAAGTGGGGGAGATGAAAACGAGAGGCAAATGCAAATAAAAGGCAAATGAAAATAAGAGCAAGTGGATGATAGTTTGTGCGAAGGTACTTGATAGGTTTTGGTGATGTCTCCCCGGCAACGGCGCCAGAAATTATTCCTACTACTTGTGAACTGCGTTGGGATTTCCCCGAAGAGGAGAGGATGATGCAGTATGGTAGAGATAAGTATTTCCCTTAGTTAAGAACCAAGGTTATCAATCCAGTAGGAGAACCACACAGAACCTCATTAGCAGCACCTACATACACAAAAGCAATTACTTGCACCCAACGCAAATAAGAGGGTTGTCAATCCCCTTAGCAGTTACTTGCAAGGATTAAGTCTGATAGTGATAGATAGAAAAGTAAATTGCAAAAGTAAATAAATTACAGCAAAGTATTTTTGGATTTTAATATATGATAAAGGTAGACCCGGGGGGCCATAGTTTTCACTAGAGGCTTCTCTCTCGAACACATAGCATACGGTGGGTAAACAAATTACTGTTGGGCAATTGATAGAAAAGCGCATAGTTATGACGATATTCAAGGCAATGATCATGTATATAGGCATCACGTCCGAGAAAAGTAGACCGACTCCTGCCTGCATGTACTACTATTACTCCACCCATCGACCGCTATCCAGCATGCATCTAGGGTATTAAGTATAAAACAGAGTAATGTCTTAAGCAAGATGACATGATGTAGACAAAGTAAACTCAAGCAATATGATTAAACCCCATCTTTTTATCCTTAATGGCAACAATACAAATACGTGTCTTGTCCCTTTCTGTCACTGGGATATAGAACACCGCAAGACTGAACCCATCACAAAGCACCTCTCCCATTGCAAGATAAATCAATCTAGTTGGCCAAACCAAACAAATAGATCAGAGAGAAATACAAAGATATAACAATCATGCATAAAATATTTCAGAGAAGACTCAAATATTTCTCATGAATAATCTGATCATAAACCCACAATTCATCGGATCCCAACAAACACACCGCAAAAGAAAATTACATCGAATAGAACTCCAAGAACATCGAGGAGAACATGGTATTGAAGATCAAAGAGAGAGAAGAAGCCATCTAGCTACTAGCTATGGACCCGTAGGTCTGTGGTAAACTACTCACACATCATCGGAAGGGCAGCAAGGTTGATGTAGAAGCCCTTCGTGATCGATTCCCACTCCGGCAGAGTACCGGAAAAGGCCTCGAGATGGGATCACGGAAGAACAGAGGCTTGCGGCGGCGGAAAGGTTTTTTCTTCTGTCTCTCTGGTATATTGGGAATATTTTGGAATTTATGGCGCTGGAATTAGGCCAAGAGCTGCCACAAGGGGCCCACAAGCCTGGGGGCGCACCTACCCCCCCTGGGCGCGCCTCCCGAGCTTGCCGCCTCCTCGTGACTCGTCTGGTCTTCTCCTGTAGCTTCTAGGGTCCCTTCTGGTCCAGAAAAAATTAATCGAAAGTTTTTTCTTCGTTTGGACTCCGTTTGATAATGATTTTCTGAAAAGGCAAAAATTGGCCAAAAAAACAGCAACTGGCACTGGGCACTAGGTTAATAGGTTAGCCCCAAAAAATGATATATAATTGCATAATAAACATCCAAGATTGATACTATAATAGCATGGAACAATCAAAAATTATAGATATGTTGGAGACGTATCAACCGTTTCTGTTGTTTTGGCTCATCGCAAACAGTTCGTATGGATCAACTCTATGCCATGATTCGCACACGCAAATCTTTTCTGAATCGTGCTTGATGGATCCGCCATCGCACACAGTTTGTTTTAATGGTGACGGTTTTATTACGGTACCGTTTGCGATTAATGCATCGCACACAGTTTTGTCGATTGGTCTCGTATACATGTGTCGCGTTAGGACCATCCTGCAGTAGTTGTTCCAGGTGTTGCCAGCGCTATTCGTGAGCACATCGTACCGTCTCGGTGGATTGTGGCCCTCGTGGCGGGGGCGGCACGATGGAGCCTGAAGAAGAAGAAGAAGAAGAAGAAGAAGAAGAAGAAGAAGAAGAAGAAGAAGAAGAAGAACAAGAAGAAGAAGGCCGCTGCCCCGCCCCCACCGCCTTGATAATGGCTATGGTAGTGTCGATGGCGAGCTTCTCCGGGGATCTCGAGCTCTTGTTCGTCATGAACCAGAACCGGGTTTGCGCCGCTGCCGTGAAGATCACGAAGGTAGTATCGTTGTGGCTCTCAACGGAGGACGTGAGCAAGAAGTAGAAACATCGGTTGCCACAGCCCATGGAGAAGGTTGGGTCTCGCCGCCACCCAATAGATTGATCCCAGTGATAATCCCTGATGACCCACAAGTATAAGGGATCGATAGTCTTCGCGGGTAGTATTTCACCCTGATTTATTGATTCGACACAAGGGAAGCGAAAGAAAATTTATAAGCCTTAGTAATTGAGTTGTCAATTCAACCACATCTAAGAATCACTTCCTTGCAGCAATTTATTAGAAGCACAGTAATATGATACTAGTGATAGCAAATGTAACGGTAATGATAACAGTAGCAGTAACAGTAGTAGCAGTTTTGTAGTAAGCAGAGCAACAGTAGTAATAGTAACTTGAGCAACAACAATAGTAGCAAAGCGTAGGCAATGGAGCAGCGATGAATATTTGGATGAAATTCAATATGTAATAGTCACAACCTAGGGCGATACACAATAGCTCCAATTCATCAATCATACGTGTGACGCCCCCGACTTAATCGTGCACTAATCAAACACGCAAATGCACACGATCAAGCCTAGGGACTCACTTGAAGATATCACAACACAACTCTAAACTCAAATAAAATAATACAAGCTTATTATTACAAGCCAGGGGCCTCGAGGGATCGAATACATAAGCTTGCGCATACAAGCGTCAGCGAAAGCATTAGATATCTGAGTACAGATATAAAAGTAAAACAGATATGCCCTAACAGGCGGGGCAAACAACAACACAGATCGAGAAGGCACAGGCCTCCTGCCTGGGAGCCTCCTAACTACTCCTGGTCGGCTGGATCAACCCAGTAGTAAGTGCCGTCGGGACCCTCCTGGTAGTAAGCTCCGGCAGTGTCGTCTGGCTCCTGGGCTCCGTCGTCTGATGTATCATCATATAGGTATGGGGGAAAATGAATAGCAGAGCAACCGTGAGTACTCATCCAAAGTACTCGCAAGACTGACATCAGAACTATGCTAAATATGCATTGGTATCAAATGGAGAGGCTGTATCTGTGGACTATATAGCAGCAAAGCCAGAATAGAGAGAAAGGCCTAGCCTAGCGAAGACTAGCATCTTCAGAGTCTTGCAGCATAAGAAGAGAGCAGATATGGCATATTATAAATTATCAAGCATGTTGAAGCAAAGCCCAGAGATCCTTCCTCGACTCCCTGCGAGAAAGCAATCCCGGAGCTTGCAATTAATTAGCAGGTATCCACTTCAAGTAATAATAGATCGGGATACAACACTGAGCGTCCTGTTACCGTGGACACGGCTATTCGAATAGATAACTTCCCTGCAGGGGTGCACTACTGTTACCCAACACGCTCGATTACATCTGGCCGGACACACTTGCTGGGTAATGCCCGGCCTCGGGTAATCGACACGAAGCAGCGTCCTACCTAAGCTCAGCAGAGAGGTCAACACGCCGGTCTAAATCCTAAGCACGAAGGGGTCTTGGGCCATCGCCCTTCGCACTCCTGCACGTTGCGAGGGTGGTTGGGGTGCAGACACTGTATACACAAGTGAAGTACCAGCCCAATCCCAACCAGCCCGCAAGGATGAACTGTGATGTCTGAAGAGCTTTCGGGAGAAACGTACAACGTAGAGGGCCCCATTAAACCATTATCCCATGTGGTGGTAGTGCGTATAGGGCACGACGACCCACTCAGATCAATACCCAAATCCGTTAGGCGTATTTAGTAACTCGCAGAGACGATCAGACAACCTGTCGCTCCGACTTGGTAACTCACGGATATCGACCAGGGTGGACTCCGCCTGCCATGTCGTTCCGCCACAATAATCTCTCGCGGGTGCCCTCCTGGCAAGCCCGACTTCATAATTCCCTGCGGGTACCCCTCGGGGTCGACCCGCCTGTATAAAGGTCAAAGTATCTGTGTGTCCAAGTATCGAGAAGGAATCCGAGGAATCACCCTCGATGGGTTCCCACTCGAGGAGTTGCACGACGAAAGCTTTGTCGGAAATGACGAAGGAGGAATCACCCTCGGCAACACACGTCCGGGTAGCTATTCTACAGAGGCATCATCGGAAGTGGGATAGGAGGTATCACCCTCGGCACTCGATGCCAGCTCTGCAGAGTCGAGCAACTTAGGGGGTGTGCGGTGATGTGCTGATCTCAGCCCATTCGATCACATCGATCGGGGCACAGATACTAAAGCGGAGCAACTACAGCAAGGGAGAGGGGCCACAGATGGTTTTCCATCCATCCCATACTAAACAGTTTAGGATAACAGGCAGGTATCAAAAATAGCTACAAGGACAGGCTATGCATCAGAATAGGGTAAAACAAAGTAGCAGCAATTTCTAATGCAAGCAGGAGGGAGAAAGAATAGGATTTAACGGCATGCGTCAAGGGGGTTTGCTTGCCTGGAAGCTCTGCGGCAAAGGAGGGATCGTCAGTGGGGTCGTCTGTCTCCTGAGCTGCGTCGGTCTCGGGGGCTATCGGAGAAGAAGAGGGGGAAGAAACAATAAATAAAGGCAAATAATGCAACACAGATGCATGGCATGGCAGTATGCAATGTTAGTGGTAACCTAATGCAGTGCTACATGTCGCAGACGGATCGGGAAAATATCTGGTGTATTTTCCCGGCGTTTAGGCTGACTTCGGTATATTGAACCGGAGGGGATGGATCCATGTTTGCATAGTTGTGGGCATGTGACAGATAAACGGATGGCGTATTCGGATTCGTCTCGTCGTTCTGAGCAACTTTCATGTAGAAAGTTTTTCGATCCGGGCTACGGTTTATTTTATATTAATTTTCAAAGTTTAAATGATTTTCTGGAATTTCTGAAATTATTTAAATTAAATTAAATAATTAGTCTAATTAAACTAATTACAGATTAATTAGGTTAATTAAATAATTAGTTTAACTAAACAGTATTAATTAAGTTAATTAATTTAACTAATTAATTAATTAAAACATTTTAATTATTATTTATTATTTCTTTTATTTCTTTTATTAACAGTACGGGGGTCCACTGGTCAGTGCCACGGGGCGGACATGTCCGTCCGGTGCCCGTTCGGGGGCCGGACATGTCCGGTGGCTAATAGCGCGCGCGGGCACACGGCAGCCGGACGTGTCCGGGCGACACGGCGACGACAGCAGAGCGCGGGCGGTAGCGGCGCAGGGGCAGGCCGGCGCGGGGCGAAGGCGAGCGCGAGCGCGGGCGGGAGCGGGCGCGCGAGGGCCAGGCCGGTCGCGGCGGACGGCGGCGAGGCCACGGGCAGCAGCGGCAGCAGCGGGAGGCGGCCGCGTGGGCGAAGCAGCGGGCGAGCGACGCGGCCGGCGAGCGGGCGAGGCGGCGGGTGCGAGCGGCAGCAGCGAGGCCACGGACGAGCGGGCAGGCGAGGTGCGAGGACGCACGGGCGTCGAGCGGCGGCAGCGGGAGCGAGGCGAGGCGCGCGCGGGCGGCGGCGACAGAGAGGGGAGAGGGGAGGCGGACGGCGGCTCACGAGCGATGCAGGGGAACAGGGCGGCGAGGCGCGAGGAAGCCGGCGAGGAGGAGGACGAGGAGGCGTCGGCGACGGCGAGGACGAGGCGGCGGCGACGACGACGGGTTCGGGCGGCGGCGGCGTCGCGGGAGGGAGAGGGGATCGGGGGGAGAAGTGGGGTTCGGCCGGTTAGGGTTTGGGGCTGGGTGGCCATATAGGCCAGGTGAGCGCGCGGGAGTGGGCCGGCCTAGCTGGGCCTCGGCCCAGCAGGCCAGGGGGGTTTTTTTCTTTTTCTGTTTTGTTTTTGTTTTTCATCTATTGTTTTATTTTATTTTCCAAAGTATTTTAGTTTTATAATTTACAACACTGGTCCCTAAATTAGTATTACTAATTATGTCACTACCACAATTAATTTGGCACCTAGATAAAGTAGTTTGCAATTTTATAAATTTAAAAAAAAGGTATTTAATTAATTGTTTTAGCTACTGTTTTAATTATTTTAGGACACTTAAATACTTTATAAAAATGTGGTTTCTCCACCAATATTATCTATGGATTATTTGCCACATATCGAACATATTAGTTTTGGCATTTGAAAACTTTAATTATTTGACTTTATTTTAAAATTGAATTTGAATGGGGGTTTGAGTCATCGCGAGTTTTAACAACAGTAATCATGGTGACGTGGCATCATTAGCAGGGAATTACTGTAGCTTAATTATCCGGGCGTTACAATTCTCCTCCACTAACAAGAATTCTCGTCCCGAGAATTAAGAGGTGGAGTAAGGGGGAAAAGGTTTGGTTACGAAATTCTAACGAGTCTTCTCGATCTTCGTTGCACTTCTCGAAGAGTTTGATCCATTATATGTGAGGTCTTCATTTCTCTGCACCATTGCTTCACAGCGAAGTTGCCGTCCTTCCTTCGGAATCTTCATCGTACTTACGTAAGGAATAAGGGGTATCTTGGCATCGATGGGGTTTCACAAGGGGAAATCAACTGGGGTTATCCCATGCATGAACGCACAAGTACCTCCCGAGTTGGAACTCAGGAAATACATCGGGAGAAAATAATAGATGGCATGAGAAGTTTCACGCGGGTAGGCATCCATTTAATGCCTAATCAGAAGGTGAAAAGGGGTTCCAGAGCAACGAGAATAGATATTGCGTCTGACACCGGATAGGACATGTTAGGGAAGATGGCTCGTGAAATACAAACGAAGCCAAGCACGAGGAATAATCTTGGAAACAGGGGGTGCACAGGAGAGTCAGGTTTCAATCCTGTGGAACTGGGGGTTATGGGTTAAGAGTAGGAAGGTCGATGACATCTCGCAAGGTCACGACAACAAGGCAATCAGAGGACAATCTGTCAGCTATGTCGGCAACAACATCGGTACCAAGGGCGGGAACGAAGAGAACCATTTTCTTGCTCGTTAAAACGAGGCGGACCAATAGGCAAGGTTCTCGTCCATCGGTGGCTACCGAAATGTCAACAACAATAGCAACAGGGTCTTACTGACAGAATTGTACACCAGGGGTGTTGTCACAAGCAGGGAATCATCACTGCTCAGATCATATAAATCACAAGAAGGGTTAAACAAACCAATGGAAAGGAAAATGTGAATATACACAAGTACTAGGTGTATAACCTTCCCAAGGAAAAACAGAGCTTGATATCCAAGACAAGATAGCAAGTGGAGCACCATTTAGGTAAAAGGAAGTATTACGAATTAAATTCATAAATTGGGATAAGTCAAAGATGTCAACGATGATCACAACACAATTTATCGAAAGGCTTCAGGAAGATGCAATTGATCAATAACATGATCAAGCAGAAGAAATGGGGAAGCAGAAGGTCAATGGGTTATAGGGTGGATTGGATTCACTTATCGGTGTTCTCGGTTGATAACAAACCGAAACCCGTGGAATTACTATGATGGGGAAAGGGTATCACCTCATCAAAGCTTCATAAGATGTAGTGCAATGGTATGATATCCTCGAGATACCAGAGGGTAATACTCGAAGGTAGAACAAAATAGAAGCTGAACTAGATCATTGATCTGCGTATGGCAGGTGTTTTAACCTTGTTGAAAAATAGACGAGGCACGGAAATGGAGTTATTAAATGAGGTCAGCATGGTCAGAACCATGACTGCATGGAATCAAGTTAAGGAAACTGGAAGAATTATACAAATGAATAAATATTTTGCAAGAAGCTTCCGTGACGGTCTACATCGTTTCCATGGGCATGAACACAAGTTCAAGGTCGACTCCCACTCCTTCAATGTATAACCTTTCAGTCACTTCTCGTTTTCGAAGAAGTTGTAGTATTGAAAATTTATCTGACGGAATGCCAGTAGAGTTTGACCCGTAGAAGTTTGCGGGTCCACATTGATTAGGGAAAGCATAGGTTCAATCCATCGGGACATTTTACAAATCTATACAACACAAATTTAGGAGCAACGGATACAAACTCGACAGCAGAGGGCTGACGACACAGAGCAGTTGATACAATTCGCCAGAGGCATGTTGTATCAGGGGAGATTCATCCATGATGTAAAATACGAAGGAGCTGTCGGATAGTAATCCACCAAAAGATCAGGTGGTTCGCAAAGGATCTGAAGTGAGTATCGGTACTCAAGCAGAAGCAGAAAGAATGCAAAGGCACCGGATTATAGAAATAACTGAATAATTCAAAGCTTAATTACAAAGGAATTATGATTTCCAAATTAGGGGATCAGAGGCAGGCGCTCTGATCAAAGATAAGTAGATTGAAGAGAATTAGAGGGACAATCAACCAAGGTTCGATTTACCGAGAAACAGCTCATGTCCGGAATGACGTCTGAGCCGGAAGGATGAATTCACAGGAATCAACTGATGATTGCGAGTATTCGCACGCATGTGGAATCAATAGGATGAGAATGGCAATGACAAAGGATATTAACGATTATTACTAGACATATGGAATTAACCAAAATGCAAGTAAGTAAGAGGAATCTCAAAAGCAGTAGGCTGCAGAGGATTTCCGGAAGATCGGATATCATTTCGAAGTATATTGTGAATCACATGAACAACTGGGGATGAACGAATCCCAGATAAGCGTGATGAATTATTCGCAAATGTATTCTTGCGACATAGGGCTGCAAGGCAGTAGGGGCAAAGGATTCTCGAAATATCGGAGAGTGTTTCGATATGTCGGATGGAACAAGAGAATAACTAGAATGAATACATGCACGACAAGTGTATGTAGTTATCCATCAGGATTTACCGGTGGCAGGGAATTGCAAACGTAGCAGGCACCAGGGTCTCGGGGAATCATCGGAGAGTGTCCTCGGGATCTTCTGGTGAAACAGGCGATCATCTGTATCGAGTGGAAACTTAGGATTGTCAAATGACAGTGGGAAGTATCGTATAACTTGGAAAGGTTAAACAGACCAATGTAAGGAAATATGATTATCAGAGTAATCAGATCAATGGTAAGGAACAAGCACAGATATTCCAGCTCTCATCAGCATCCACCCGGAGAGATATGTGGTCGCGAGAACCTAGGGTCGGCGTTAGTAAAATTCATTTAACCCGAAAGGAAGAGGATTCAGAATCCCAGAGTATGGAAGAGGAATAAAAGATCCTAATACCACCCAGTTGGCGACGTGGGCCCGTAAGCCACACAGCCATGTTAGTAAAATAGTTTTCGGAAACACTAGACTCAACTACGGCCAAGGAGTTGGATAGGGGCTTCCTACAGGTAGTCGGCTCTGATACCAACTTCTGACGCCCCCGACTTAATCGTGCACTAATCAAACACGCAAATGCACACGATCAAGCCTAGGGACTCACTTGAAGATATCACAACACAACTTTAAACTCAAATAAAATAATACAAGCTTATTATTACAAGCCAGGGGCCTCGAGGGCTCGAATACATAAGCTTGCGCATACAAGCGTCAGCGAAAGCATTAGATATCTGAGTACAGATATAAAAGTAAAACAGATATGCCCTAACAGGCGGGGCAAACAACAACACAGATCGAGAAGGCATAGGCCTCCTGCCTGGGAGCCTCCTAACTACTCCTGGTCGGCTGGATCAACCCAGTAGTAAGTGCCGTCGGGACCCTCCTGGTAGTAAGCTCCGGCAGTGTCGTCTGGCTCCTGGGCTCCGTCGTCTGATGTATCATCATATAGGTATGGGGGAAAATGAATAGCAGAGCAACCGTGAGTACTCATCCAAAGTACTCGCAAGACTGACATCAGAACTATGCTAAATATGCATTGGTATCAAATGGAGAGGCTGTATCTGTGGACTATATAGCAGCAAAGCCAGAATAGAGAGAAAGGCCTAGCCTAGCGAAGACTAGCATCTTCAGAGTAGCATCTTCAGAGTCTTGCAGCATAAGAAGAGAGCAGATATGGCATATTATAAATTGTCAAGCATGTTGAAGCAAAGCCCAGAGATCCTTCCTCGACTCCCTGCGAGAAAGCAATCCCGGAGCTTGCAATTAATTAGCAGGTATCCACTTCAAGTAATAATAGATCGGGATACAACACTGAGCGTCCTGTTACCGTGGACACGGCTATTCGAATAGATAACTTCCCTACAGGGGTGCACTACTGTTACCCAACACGCTCGATTACATCTGGCCGGACACACTTGCTGGGTAATGCCCGGCCTCGGGTAATCGACACGAAGCAGCGTCCTACCTAAGCTCAGCAGAGAGGTCAACACGCCGGTCTAAATCCTAAGCACGAAGGGGTCTTGGGCCATCGCCCTTCGCACTCCTGCACGTTGCGAGGGTGGTTGGGGTGCAGACACTGTATACACAAGTGAAGTACCAGCCCAATCCCAACCAGCCCGCAAGGATGAACTGTGACGTCTGAAGAGCTTTCGGGAGAAACGTACAACGTAGAGGGCCCCATTAAACCATTATCCCACGTGGTGGTAGTGCGTATAGGGCACGACGACCCACTCAGATCAATACCCAAATCCGTTAGGCGTATTTAGTAACTCGCAGAGACGATCAGACAACCTGTCGCTCCAACTTGGTAACTCACGGATATCGACCAGGGTGGACTCCGCCGGCCATGTCGTTCCGCCACAATAATCTCTCGCGGGTGCCCTCCTGGCAAGCCCGACTTCATAATTCCCTGCGGGTACCTCTCGGGGTCGACCCGCCTGTATAAAGGTCAAAGTATCTGTGTGTCCAAGTATCGAGAAGGAATCCGAGGAATCACCCTCGATGGGTTCCCACTCGAGGAGTTGCACGACGAAAGCTTTGTCGGAAATGACGAAGGAGGAATCACCCTCGACAACACACGTCCGGGTAGCTATTCTACAAAGGCATCATCGGAAGTGGGATAGGAGGTGTCACCCTCGGCACTCGATGCCAGCTCTGCAGAGTCGAGCAACTTAGGGGGTGTGCGGTGATGTGCTGATCTCAGCCCGTTCGATCACATCGATCGGGGCACAGATACTAAAGCGGAGCAACTACAGCAAGGGAGAGGGGCCACAGATGGTTTTCCATCCATCCCATACTAAACAGTTTAGGATAACAGGCAGGTATCAAAAATAGCTACAAGCACAGGTTATGCATCAGAATAGGGTAAAACAAAGTAGCAGCAATTTCTAATGCAAGCAGGAGGGAGAAAGAATAGGATTTAACGGCATGCGTCAAGGGGGTTTGCTTGCCTGGAAGCTCTGCGGCAAAGGAGGGATCGTCAGTGGGGTCGTCTGTCTCCTGAGCTGCGTCGGTCTCGGGGGCTATCGGAGAAGAAGAGGGGGAAGAAACAATAAATAAAGGCAAATAATGCAACACAGATGCATGGCATGGCAGTATGCAATGTTAGTGGTAACCTAATGCAGTGCTACATGTCGCAGACGGATCGGGAAAATATCTGGGATATTTTCCCGGCGTTTAGGCTGACTTCGGTATATTGAACCGGAGGGGACGGATCCATGTTTGCATAGTTGTGGGCATGTGACAGATAAACGGATGGCGTATTCGGATTCGTCTCGTCGTTCTGAGCAACTTTCATGTAGAAAGTTTTTCGATCCGGGCTACGGTTTATTTTATATTAATTTTCAAAGTTTAAATGATTTTCTGGAATTTCTGAAATTATTTAAATTAAATTAAATAATTAGTCTAATTAAACTAATTACAGATTAATTAGGTTAATTAAATAATTAGTTTAACTAAACAGTATCAATTAAGTTAATTAATTTAACTAATTAATTAATTAAAACATTTTAATTATTATTTATTATTTCTTTTATTTCTTTTATTAACAGTACGGGGGTCCACTGGTCAGTGCCACGGGGTTGACATGTCCGTCCGGTGCCCGTTCGGGGGCCGGACATGTCGGGTGGCTAATAGCGCGCGCGGGCACACGGCAGCCGGACGTGTCAGGGCGACACGGCGACGCAGCAGAGCGCGGGCGGTAGCGGCGCAGGGGCAGGCCGGCGCGGGGCGAAGGCGAGCGCGAGCGCGGGCGGGAGCGGGCGCGCGAGGGCCAGGCCGGTCGCGGCGGACGGCGGCGAGGCCACGGGCAGCAGCGGCAGCAGCGGGAGGCGGCCGCGCGGGCGAAGCAGCGGGCGAGCGAGCGCGGCCGGCGAGCGGGCGAGGCGGCGGGTGCGAGCGGCAGCAGCGAGGCCGCGGACGAGCGGGCAAGCGAGGTGCGAGGACGCACGGGCGTCGAGCGGCGGCAGCGGGAGCGAGGCGAGGCGCGCGCGGGCGGCGGCGACAGAGAGGGGAGAGGGGAGGCGGACGGCGGCTCACGAGCGATGCAGGGGAACAGGGCGGCGAGGCGCGAGGAAGCCGGCGAGGAGGAGGACGAGGAGGCGTCGGCGACGGCGAGGACGAGGCGGCGGCGACGACGACGGGTTCGGGCGGCGGCGGCGTCGCGGGAGGGAGAGGGGATCGGGGGGAGAAGTGGGGTTCGGCCGGTTAGGGTTTGGGGCTGGGAGGCCATATAGGCCAGGTGAGCGCGCGGGAGTGGGCCGGCCTAGCTGGGCCTCGGCCCAGCAGGCCAGGGTTTTTTTTTTCTTTTTCTGTTTTGTTTTTGTTTTTCATCTATTGTTTTATTTTATTTTCCAAAGTATTTTAGTTTTATAATTTACAACACTGGTCCCTAAATTAGTATTACTAATTATGTCACTACCACAATTAATTTGGCACCTAGATAAAGTAGTTTGCAATTTTATAAATTTAAAAAAAGGTATTTAATTAATTGTTTTAGCTACTGTTTTAATTATTTTAGGACACTTAAATACTTTATAAAAATGTGGTTTCTCCACCAATATTATCTATGGATTATTTGCCACATATCGAACATATTAGTTTTGGCATTTGAAAACTTTAATTATTTGACTTTATTTTAAAATTGAATTTGAATGGGGGTTTGAGTCATCGCGAGTTTTAACAACAGTAATCATGGTGACATGGCATCATTAGCAGGGAATTACTGTAGCTTAATTATCCGGGCGTTACAATACGTAGGCATGTATTCCGTATATAGTCATGCGTGCTTACGGTAAGAACTTCCATGACATCTTTTGTCCTACCCTCCCGTAGCAGCAGGGTCCTGATACGTCTCCAACGCATCTATAATTTTTGATTGTTTCATGCTATTATATTATCACTTTTATATATTTTATATGTCATTTTATATTGTTTTTATGGACTAACCTATTAACTCAGTGCGCAGTGCCAGTTCCTGTTTTCTGCATGTTTTTGATTTTTAGTGCCTGATAGGTCGAGGTACACTCGCCGTCCTAGCTGTCCAACCATTGCGCTCTGGTTGCATGTTTCACTTTCTCCCCACCACCCCTTCGTCCAATCTCACACCCTTCATCAATTTTTTGGTAACTAAATAAACTCCCTAACCAATGCTACAGCAAAGATGATACGTCTCCAACTTATCTTTAATTTATGAAGTATTCATGTCATGTTTATTATAGTTTTGTATGATTTTGGTGCACTTTTATATGGCTTTTATATGATTTTCAAGGACTAACATATTGACCTAGTGCCCAGTGCTAGTTGTTGTTTTCTGCTTATTTTTGGTTTTACAGAAAATCCATATCAAACGAAGTCCAAATGCAGCGAAACTTTTTTACGATTTTTTCTGGAAGGAAACAGACCCAGGAAGCTTCGGATGAGCAGCAGAAGAGCCACAGGGGCCCCACGAGCCACCTGGGCGCACCTGCCCCCCCCCCCCAGGCGCGCCCTGGTGCCTCGTGGGCCCCCTATGGCACCTCTTCGCGTGATTCCAACGCCAAAAAATCATATATATTCAGAAACCCCCGAAAGTTAACCTAGATGAGTTTTTACGCCGCCGCAAGCCTCTGTACCAAGGAGATTCCATCTGGAGCCCTTTTCCGGCACCCTACCGGAGGGGGGAATCATCACCGGAGGCCATCTTCATCATCCCGGCGGTCTCCATGACAAGGAGGGAGTAGTTCACCCTCGGAGCTAAGGGTATGTACTAGTAGCTATGTGTTTGATCTCTCTCTCTCTCATGTTCTTGATATGGCACGATCTTGATGTATCGCGAACTTTGTTAATATAGTTGGATCATATGGTGTTTCTTCCCTCTCTATATTTGTTGTGATGAATCGAATCTTTTCCCTTTGAGGTTTCATTATTGTCGGATTGAATATTCAGATTTGAGAACACTTGATGTATGCCTTGCATATGAATACCCATGGTGACAATGGGGTATTATATTGATTCACTTGATATATGTTTTGGCACTCAACTCGCGGATTCCCGAGGTGACATTGGGGTAATCTATGCATAGGGGTTGATACACGTTTTCATTATCTTTTCTCCGATAGAAACTTTGGGGTGCTCCTTGGAGTTCTTTGTGTGGATTGAATATTATGATTATGAAATTGTTTGATGCATATCGTATAATCAACTCACGGATACTTGTGGTGACATTGGAGTATCTCGGTGACATTAGAGTTGGTTGATCTGTATCATATGGTGTTATTTTAGTACGAACTCTAGTGCTGTTTGTGACACTTATAGGAATAGCTCAATAGATCGATCGGAAAGGATTACTTTGAGGTGGTTTCGTACCCTACAAACAATTTCTATCTTATGTTCTCCGCTAATAGGAACTTGGGAGTGATTCTTTATTGCACGTTGAGGGATGGTTATATGATCCAATTATATTTGCATTGTTGAGAGGTTGCACTAGCGAAAGTATGAACCCTAGGCCTTGTTTCTAAGCATTGCAATACCGTTTATGCTCACTTTTATTACTTGCTACCTTGCTGTTTTTATATTTTCAGATTACAAAAACCTATATCTACTATCCATACTACATTTTTATCACCATCTATTCACCGAACTAGTGCACCTATACAATTTACCATTGTATTGGGTGTGTTAGGGACACAAGAAATTTCTTGTATTTGGTTGCAGGGTTGTTTGAGAGATACCATCTTCAACCTACGCCTCCCACGGATTGATAAACCTTAGGTCATCCACTTGAGGGAAAATTTCTACTGTCCTACAAAACTCTGCGCTTGGAGGCCCAACACGAGTCTACAAGAATAAGTTGTGTAGTAGACATCAAGCTCTTTTCTGGCGCCATTGCCGGGGAGGTGAGTGCTTGAAGGTATATCTTTAGATCTTGCAATCGAATCTTTTAGTTTCTTGTTTTATCACTTGTTTGGTTTATAAAAGAAAACTACAAAAAAATGGAATTGAGGTTGCCTCATATTATTCGTCTTTATAATGTTTTTCTTGAAAATAATGGAGCAGAAAATTGTGCTCAATTGATAGAAGAAGAATTCAATAAAATGTTTGGCATAAAATCTTTGAATGATGAGCATGATTGCAATGTTGTTAGTATGCTTTCTATGAATACCCATGATGCTAATGATATGCAAAGCCACAAGCTTGGGGATGCTATGTTTGATGAAAATGATATTTTTAGTCCCCCAAGTTTTGATGAGCAAATTTATTATGATGATTGCATGCCTCCTATTTATGATGATTATATTGATGAAAGTGGATTTGGAGAGGCCATGAATTTATTTAGTGATGATTCCACTATTTTGGAAGAGGTTTCAACTGACTATGATAACAAAGTTGCTATCTATGATAGTTATAGTGATGACATGTATGCTATAAAGAATAATGATAACCATGAAACTTGTCATCATGATTTTAATTTTCAATTGGATTATTCCAATCAAGTATCTCATGATAGTTATTTTGTTGAATTTGCTCCTACTATTTTTTATGAGAACAAATTTGCTTATGTGGAGAGTAATAAAATTTCTATGCTTGTAGGTCATGAAAAGAATGCTTTATGTGATAGTTATATTGTTGAATTTCTACATGATGCTACTGAAAATTATTATGAGAGAGGATCATATGCTTGTAGGTGTTGCAAGAATATCAAGTTTCCTCTCTATGTGTTGAAAGTTTTGAAGTTATGCTTGTTTTGCCTTCCTATGCTAGTTGATTCTTGCTCCCATAAACTATTTGCTCAAAAAATCCCTATGCATAGGAAGTGGGTTAGGCTTAAATGTGCTTGTCATATGATTCATGATGCTCTCTTTGTGTTTCAATTCTTTACTTTTATGAGAGCATCATTGAAATCATCATGCCTAGCTAAAAAGGCATTAAAGAAAAGCGTTTGTTGGGAGACAACCCAACATTTACCCCTACTTTTTTTTGTGTTCACATGATTAAGCTACTGTATTAATCATGTTTCATATGTTTTCTTTCAATAATGTGCCAAGCAAAGCCTTTGGGATAGTGTGGATGCTTGTTGATTTGATTCTGTGCAAAAAAAGAAACTTTTGCGTCCAGTGATGGAATTTCTATTCTGTACTGGATCGTGAGAAAATTCTGAAATTTTTACAGAGTATTGGGTTACAGTTTTTTTATGTTTTCCTAATTTTTCAGAATTTTTGGAGGTACATAAGTATGGTTTTTAAATCTCTCACTACATGATGTTCTGTTTTTGACAGATTCTGTTTTCGGTGCATAGTTTGCTTGTTTTAGTGTTTCCATAGCTTATATTGAGTAATATAAACTGTGGAAATGATAGACTACAGTAGGAATTATGTGATAATAATTATTAATCTTTTCTTGACAGTACCTAAGTGGATGATTTATTTTTATCATACTAACCTATCTCACCAACTTCCGTTAAGTTTTGTGTGATTGAAGTTTTCAAGTTTTGGGTGAGATATCGATATAAGGAGAATAAGGAGCGGCAAGACCCTAAGTTTGGGGATGACCAAGGCACCCCAAGGTAATATTCAAGGAAAACCCAAGCAACTAAGCTTGGGGATGCCCCGGAAGGCATCCCCACTTTCGTCTTCAACATTATCGGTAACCTCACTTGGAGCTATATTTTTATTCGTCACATAATATGATTTTTCCTTGGAGCATCATTTTATTCTGTTGATATTTGCTTGATGTTATCAATATTCATTTTTTGTATCTTTTAGTTCAATAAAATGCCAATTATAGCCTTTACCATGCTCAGTTTGCAAGTTCATGTGTTGCTGTTTGAAAGCAGAAAGTTTTCTGTTATGTCCAGAATATTCCTGAATAGTCAGAACATGATAAAAATCTGAAATTTTTACACAGTAAGCATGAATGAGTTCTCTCTCATGTGGTAATTTTTCAAAAAAATTAGATTTAGGGAAGTATGAATTTTAAATCCCCCTTTACAGACTATTCTGTTTTGGCAGATTGCTGTTATGGTTGCATTGTTTGCATATGTTTGCTTGTTGAATGTTTCCATTTGTGGATAGGAGTATTAAATATGCAGAGGCATTTAGTATGCAATGTTTAATTATAATTTTAATGATTTGCTACAGTATAGAATGTTAAAGTTTTGAGTTGATTTATACTAACTTATCTCACGAGTTCTTGTTGAGTTTTGTGTGGATGAAGTTTTTAAGATTTAAGGAAACCGCGATATGAGAGGAATTAAGGAGACACAAGAGCTCAAGCTTGGGGATGCCCAAGGCACCCCAAGATAATATTTCAAGAAGACTCAAGCATCTAAGCTTGGGGATGCCCCGGTAGGCATCCCACCTTTCTTCATCAACAATTATCGGTTAGTCTTGGTTGAGCCTAAGTTTTTGCTTCTTCACATGATATGTGTTATCCTTGGAATGTAATTTTATTTTGTTTTATTTGCTGTTTGAATAAAATTATCAAGATCTGAAATTTTTAAATGAGAAAGAGTCCTCACATAGCTACCTATTTACTTAACTACTCATTTAGTCTTCACTTATATATTTTTGGAGTAGTTTGTCATTTACTCTTGTTCTTCACTTATATCCTATGAGTAAATTGTTGAAATGAATTGAATATCATAAAGTTGAAATTTATATGCTTCATATTCTTGTCCCATGGGGAGTAGTGACTTCACATACAAGAAGTATAAGTGGTAAAATTTATTGAAAGTTAACAAACATAGCATTGGTCACTTGAACAATTCATGAAAGAATTTTGAAGGAAGAGAAATTTCACATATAAATATACTATCTTGGACATCTTCTATGATTGTGAGCCCCCATTAATTATTTTCAAGCTTGATCAAGTAGTTGACGTTGGACAAGGAAGACAACGTAATGAGTTATGTTTGTTTATATTCACATAGAAGTTATATTGTCATGGATCCTCTAACATGTGGTGCTTGCTTAGGATCTTTTGCTAGCCAAAAATTCGTACTAAGTAGAGATACTACTTGTGCATCCAAAAACCCTTAAACCCTGTTTCTTGCCATGAGAGTCCACTATATCTACCTATGGATTGAATAAGATCCTTCAAGTAAGTTGTCATCGGTGCAAAAAGCAATAAAAATTGCTCCTAAAATATGTATGATCTTTTATTGCAAGGGAAAATAAGCGTTGTACGAACTTGTGATGGTAAAGAAATAAAAGCGACGGACTGCATAATAAAGGTTGCTATCACAAGGGGCAATATAACGTGACATTCCTTTGCATTAAGGGCTTGTGCATCCAACAACAAAAAGCGCATGACAACCTCTGCTTCCCTCTACGAAGGGCCTATCTTTTACTTTTCTGTATTTACTTTTATGCAAGAGTCATTAATGTTCATCCCTATTCCGCTCTATTTATTCTTTAGTTGGCAAGCATTATGTGGTAGAGAAAGATCTAGGCACATATATCCAGTTGAATATAGGTGATCATGAGTTATTATTGTTGACATCATCCCTGAGATAAATAAGTTAGGAGGCGAAACATTAAGCCCCTATCTTCCTATGTGTTTGACTGAAATGGTTTGTTCTAAAAATATGCTTTGAGTGTCAGCAATCATGGAAGACTAAATGATGGTTGAGTATGTGAAATTTGCTAGATCAAAGATCTTACATAGATCCTTCCTGAAAATAAGATGAATTGCAATTGTTTGATGACTGAGAACATAGTTTGTTAGTTTTCAAGAAAGTTTATGTCCTATACCTTAAACATGTGAATAGCTTGCTACTTGATCATGAGAAGTTTTATGAGATGAGCTACTGATTATGATATGTATTGATGCTAGAAAAGGTGATTGAAATTATCATTGATCAAACTTATGCACTATGCTAGCATTCACACTTCATAAATTATTTCTTTTATCATTTACCTACTCGAGGACGAGCAGGAATTAAGCTTGGGGATGCTGATACGTCTCCAACGTATCTATAATTTATGAAGTATTCATGCCATGTTTATTATAGTTTTGTATGATTTTGGTGCACTTTTATATGGCTTTTATATGATTTTCATGGACTAACATATTGACCTAGTTCCCAGTGCCAATTGCTGTTTTCTGCTTGTTTTTGGTTTTCCAGAAAATCCATATCAAACGAAGTCCAAATGCAGCGAAACTTTTTGACGATTTTTTCTGGAAGGAAACAGACCCAGGAAGCTTCGGAGGAGCAGCAGAAGAGCCACAGGGGCCCCCACGAGCCACCTGGGCGCGCCTGCCCCCCCCCCCCAGGCGCGCCCTGGTGCCTCGTGGGCCCCCTGTGGCACCTCTTCGTGTGATTCCAATGCCAAAAAATCATATATATTCAGAAACCCCCAAAAGTTAACCTAGATGAGTTTTTACGCCGCCGCAAGCCTCTGTACCAAGGAGATCCCATCTGGAGCCCTTTTCTGGCACCCTGCCGGAGGGGGGAATCATCACCGGAGGCCATCTTCATCATCCTGGCGGTCTCCATGACGAGGAGGGAGTAGTTCACCCTCGGGGCTGAGTGTATGTACTAGTAGCTATGTGTTTGATCTCTCTCTCTCTCGTGTTCTTGATATGGCACGATCTTGATGTATCGCGAGCTTTGTTAATATAGTTGGATCATATGGTGTTTCTTCCCTCTCTATCTTTGTTGTGATGAATCGAATATTTTCCCTTTGAGGTTTCATTAGTGTCGGATTGAATATTCAGATTTGAGAACACTTGATGTATGTCTTGCATATGAATACCCGTGGTGACAATGGGGTATTATATTGATTCACTTGATATATGTTTTGGCACTCAACTCGTGGATTCCCGAGGTGACATTGGGGTAATCTATGCATAGGGGTTGATGCACGTTTTCATTATCTTTTCTCCGATAGAAACTTTGGGGTGCTCCTTGGAGTTCTTTGTGTGGATTGAATATTATGATTATAAAGTTGTTTGATGCATATCGTATAATCAACTCACATATACTTGTGGTGACATTGGAGTATCTAGGTGACATTAGAGTTGGTTGATGTGTATCATATGGTGTTATTTTAGTACGAACTCTAGTGTTGTTTGTGACACTTATAGGAATAGCTCAATAGATCGATCGGAAAGGATAACTTTGAAGTGGTTTCGTACCCTACAAACAATTTTTATCTTATGTTCTCCGCTAATAGGAACTTGGGAGTGATTCTTTATTGCACGTTGAGGGATGGTTATATGATCCAATTATATTAGCATTGTTGAGAGATTGCACTAGCGAAAGTATGAACCCTAGGCCTTGTTTCTAAGCATTGCAATACCGTTTATGCTCACCTTTGTTACTTGCTACCTTGTTTTTTTATATTTTCAGATTACAAAAACCTATATCTACTATCCATACTACACTTTTACCACCATCTCTTCGCCGAACTAGTGCACCTATACAATTTACCATTGTATTGGGTGTGTTGGGGACACAAGAGATTTCTTGTATTTGGTTGCAGGGTTGTTTGAGAGATACCATCTTCAACCTACGCCTCCCACGGATTGATAAACCTTAGGTCATCCACTTGAGGGAAAATTGCTACTGTCCTACAAAACTCTGCGCTTGGAGGCCCAACACGAGTCTACAAGAATAAGTTGTGTAGTAGACATCACAAGACTAAGGAAAATATGCAGATACAAGTAATCAGAGGATGCCATGTCCTTCTAGCATGAGTGCCCTGGAGCAGTCCATTCGCAAGTACGCAGAGGAACCTACAGAAAGTGTGATATGCCCTGAAGTTCAATGTAAACATGCTAGGGTGTGGCGAAATGTCATGAAGAAGTAAATACTTCAGACTGATCATGATGCATTGCTTCGATTGTTTTGGCTGATTATTACAAAAATTAAATGATGTTATCTTGCAGGAAATGGTTCAAACACTTCCATCCAATACTGGAGGAGGCGTCCGGTCAGGACTTGATGGATGAGCTCACTCTTGGGGGCGAGTTGACACTGAATTTGTGAAGATGCATTCAGTGGATGCTCAGCGAAAAGGAGAAGAAAATGTACCGCGGATGGCTTGATAGACATAGAGGGTTTTCTATCTGAGTTTCATGGTATGTCTTGCTTGATGGTAGCTTCTGCTGTGTGTACTCTTCAATGTATATATGATATTGAGACAGGTGTGTTTTGATTCAATGCAGGACGAGCTTTGCAAGGGAGACGAAGAAATGGACTGGGATTACATCAGCATGATGATGAACTCGCAAGTGATGGGCTACAGAATTGACTGGGTAAAGAAGGTAAAGGAGTTGGATCCGGTAACTGAAGACGTACAAAAACCGCATGCTTTGTCCTCACTGATTACTAACTGTTATTTTAGAATGGAATTCCAGTTCATGTTCCTGGTGTTGTTCATGGATTGCTGGTCACTGTACATTCTAGACACTTATGGAATATTGTGATGGTACTTGATCCAATGGAGACAGATCCATCAGATGAGATGAAGAGAAAGCATGAGGCACTGGTGAAGAAGTTCCAGCGTAGGTTTTGCAACCTTTTTAATGACATGTTTGGGGCAGGCTTGGTCGATACAAATGGATGGTCATTTCTGTACCCGTTGGTTGCAGAGAATGAGCCATGTTCCAGGTGAGTGCTTCTGCATTGAGCATACATAGGCGAGAGCCGAAAACAAGTTGCCTTTGGTGACCCTAACTGCCCACATACTTTGCTCGCAGGGAATACAGTGGAGTGTATGTCGTGCACTACATACTGCAGTTCACTAGACTTTACTTTTTTCGAAAAGGGGCGCTTTATTACTTAAAAGGTTTAAGTATTACACCCGGCCTCTGCATAACTAAGATGCACACAGCCAACAAGGTCCTCACGACAAGCCAAAATAAAAGAAGAAGGCGAAATACAAAGAAAATGTATATCTGTATAATGCCTAAACCGTCGGTGGCCCAATCCTAAGATCATGCTGCCACCCATGTTGGGTAAAAGTATCCCTCGCCGTAGCCTCCAATCGTGTACACACCTCCGTAAACAGGTCTCGATTCTCCACTCGTTGTAGAGAGGACCATAAACGAAGCGTCCCGGTACATCTATAGATAACCTGCACAAGAGAAGTACTTTTATCGTTAAAAACCTTATCATTTCTACATAGCCAAAGCGACCAAATCACGGCAAGCGCTCCCACCCTGAGAAGAATTCTAAACCTGTGATCAATCCCATGTAACCAGTTGCCAAATATATTAGCAACACTACAAGGAGGATACAAGCCAGAAGCTATTTGGATGACTGACCATATAGAACGAGCCAATTTACATTGGAAGAACAAATGTTTTATTATCTCATCATGCGGACAAAATACACATTGCGGACTTCCATGCCAATTCCTCTTAATAAGGTTATCTTTAGTAAGAATGACACCGCGACGAAGATACCATGCAAAGATTTTATTCTTAAGAGGTATCTTCATCTTCCAGATCATCTTATTATTATCAACTGGCACGTCATACTGGATCAAAGCTCTATACATAGACTCCACTAAGAATTGCCCATTCCCATGTAGGTTCCAACGAAAGACATCGGACCCTTGTGACAACTGTACCGTGGTTAACCGTTGGAGTAGTATGTTCCACGATTGGAGTCTAGGTCCAATTAAATCCCTTCTGAACATCACATTTGGCAGAAATGATTCCAAAACCTTGGCAATATTATCACCCTTGTGACGCACAATATTGTATAGAGCTGGATATTGTTCCCGGAGAGTAGCATTACCTAGCCACTTATCCTCCAAGAATCTAATTTCTGAGCCATCCTTAATTGAGAAGGAACCATAGCGGAAGAAATATTTCTTCGTTGCCATTAGTCCCGCCCAAAAATGAGAGTCCCCAGGCTTCCAGTATACCTGGGATACCGCCTTTGAACCCACATATTTTCTCCTTAGGAGGGTTTGCCATACACCATCTTCCGTCAACAACTTAAACAACCATTTGCCAAGGAGGGCCCTATTCTTAACCTCAAGGTCATGAATGCCCAACCTGCCTTGGTCCTTGGGACGGCAAACCACACTCCATTTAGCCAGCCGATATTTCTTTCTCTCGCTATCTCCTTGCCAAAAGAATCTCGGTCGGAAGTAATCCAATCTATGTAAAACTCCTTTCGGCAACTGGAAGAAGGAAATCATATATAGTACCATGTTACTTAGTACTGAATTTATGAGGACCAGCCTTCCACCCAGAGATAGCAGTTTACCTTTCCAACTACTAAGTCTTTTTTGTAGTCTCTCCTCGATGTGTTTCCATTCAACATTTGTGAGTCTCCGATAATGTATCGGTATCCCCAAATAAGTGATCAGAAACTGGCCCAACCCGCATCCGAACAGGCCAGCATACAGATGGGCCTCGTCTTGAGCCTCGCCAAAACAAAACAATTCACTTTTATGAAAATTGATCTTAAGCCCTGAGAGTTGCTCGAATGCTGATAAAATTAATTTCAGATTTCTTGCTTTCTCGAGGTCATGATCCATAAAGAGAATCGTATCGTCGGCATATTGAAGGATAGAGAGGCCACCATCCACTAGATGATTCACTACCCCATCAATCTGGCCATCAACCTTGGCACGCTCAATCATGACCGCTAACATATCCGCCACTATATTGAATAGCATGGGCGATATTGGGTCACCTTGTCGCAATCCTTTCTTCGTTTGGAAATAGTTGCCAACGTCATCATTGACTTTAATGGCAACACTACCTCTAGTCACGAAACTATGGATCATTGCGCGCCACTCTGCAGAAAATCTTTTCATTCTGAGAGTCTGTTGAAGAAAAGACCACTTGACTTTGTCATAAGCTTTTTCAAAATCGATTTTAAGAACCACCCCATTCAATTTTTTTCGATGCAATTCGTGAACTGTTTCATGAAGGACAACAACCCCATCTAGGATGTTTCTGCCTTGCATAAAAGCAGTTTGAGAAGGACGAACCACATGTTCGGCAACCGAATTTAGCCTAATCGTCGCTACCTTAGTGAAGATTTTAAAACTAACATTAAGGAGGTAGATTGGACGATACTGTTGTATCCTTTCAGCCTCATTAACCTTAGGTAATAGAATAATTTCACCGAAGTTTAAGAAAAACAACTCTAGTTGGCCAGCATGAAGGCAGCCAAACAAGAGTAGGAGATCCTGTTTGATGACCTCCCAAAAGTTCCGGTAGAACTCAGCGGGAAAACCATCTGGACCCGGAGCTTTGTTATGCTCAATTAGGAAAACCGCCTTTCTAACTTCCTCCTCAGAAAATGGAGCTGTTAGAAGGCTATTTTCCACATCAGAAACCTGGGGGATGTCATCTGTTCGAGACTCATCCATCGTGAAGTTTCCTTCCTCAGGGGTTCCGAACAGAATTTTGTAATAACTAGTGATATAAGACTTAAGTTGCTCATGCCCTTCAATCGTGCCCTCCTCCTGTTGTAGGGAATGAATACGTTTCTTCCGGTGTCTACCATTGGCGACACCATGGAAATATCTCGTATTCGAATCACCTTTCAGGATAAACTGAGAGTTTGAATGTTGGTAACACTTGAGTTCCTCCTCGCGCAGCATGCGAGCTAACTAGGCATTCGATTGACTCTTTATCTCTATTTCGAGGTCAGAGAGAGGTCTAATCTCTACCAAAGCTTCCAAATCATCAATAATAGATGAAAGGCGAAGCTTCTCCTTTTTGAGGATACCTGCAGTGTGCCTAGCCCAACCACGAAGGAACTTACGTAACGCACGCATTTTGTTGTTCCATTTGTGTATTGGGGTAAGCCTGGCAACCGGTTTATCCCACACCTACTTGACCATTTCATGGAATCCATCTCGATGCAACCAACCCAGTTCGAACTTGGACTTGTGTCGGTGCTGTGGTCGTGGCAATCCAGTGGTTAAGAGGATGGGTGCATGGTCTGAGATAGCCTCTAGACGAGGTAGAGCGCGAACAGAAACCATAGGGAATTTGGATTCCCAATCGATATCCATTAAAACGCGATCTAGTTTCTCATATGTCGGCTCCGGAAGACTGTTCGCCCAAGTGAACTGTCTTCCAATCATGGAAACCTCTCGCAAATCTAGACTGTCTATGACAGCATTGAAAAGGAAAGGCCAATGATTATCAAACCTACCTCGGCTTTTCTCATTTGGAAATCGTAGCAAATTAAAATCCCCACCAATAAGAATGGGGTAGGGATTATCTTTCGCCAGATTAACCAGTTCACGGAGAAAAGCGGCCTTGAGCTCATCCTGGGCTGCCCCATACACGGCGACGAGGGTCCATGTGAAGTTGTCAACTTTGTTTCGGATATGGAGTTTAATATGAAACTCTCCATCCGAACTAGCCAGAACATCCATAGTCCCTGTGTTAACGCCAAGTAAAATGCCCCCAGAACGACCTCGAGGTGGCCGTGAAATCCAATTATAGTCTATCCCGCCAGAAAGACGGTTAAGCAGACTTATTGAGAAATCACGTCTCCCCGCTTCAGATAAAGCCAAAAAGTCTAAATTGTACTCCCTATTACATTCCGCAATTAATAGATGTTTAACCAAGTCACCAAGACCTCTGCTATTAAAGAACATGCCATTCATGAGGAAACAATAGGAGATTTAGGAAATTTCACCCTCTTAGAGGCTTTACGACCTTTTTTCGAACGGTCGGACTTGGATTTACGACCGGAAGCTGTAAGCTCAATCAATGAACTAAGCCCGGGTTCCTCCAAGCCCACATCCGAAACCTCCCCTACTACATGAGCGAGTAGCTGACCATCTGATGTGGCATGCAGCTCCTCCTCATCTAGATGTGAGATAAAAGATTTGCTAGAAACTCGTGGAGTAACCTTTAATCGGTCATATTCCAAATGTCTCAAAGCGTTCACCATTGACTGTAAACCAGGTAATCTTGAGATCAACTCTGAACCAGGTAAAAGAACCGAAAAAAATTGTTAGTTGTGGACAGTCGTAATGTACCCCATTGACTGTGCATTGAATGGTTCTTCCTGTTTTTGGTTTCTCACAGGAGCACATCGAGCACCGGCAGCTGCGCAAGAAGATTGCATACGAGATAGTGACGAGGAAGGGGGACAAGGGATATATCCTGGAGTTCCTGTTCGAGGAGATCCTTGATTAAAGTGAAGAAGTAGTCGTTCAGTCTACGTGCGGCCCGGCAAGATCTTTTGGTTGTGCGTGTGCTTTTCCGTTCAATTGTCCCGATTAAGTTGCTGTGGCATTTTGAAGCACAAAAACCTACGAGCTTGTAGCTGAAAAACTATGGACTTGTACTGAATTTATGGATGAGCCCTAAGCAGACTAAGTAAACGTACTTGAAGATATGTAATGTGGAGGGAGAGATGACAATCTCTATGAATTTGCAATGTTAAAAATATTTGTGGTTATCTGGTATCATGCATTACATACCAAAATTCAGTAGTTGTCTTCGAAAAGGAGACAGAAACCATGTCTGAGGTTGAAACTTTCATCGGGTTTAGCTGGCCGATTTGGCGGCGATGGAGAGATTTTTCTGAAGCTAGCTGCATGGCTATGTTCTGAACTTCTGATTCCGGGAGATTCATATATCATGCATGACATTGCGAGTTGGATGGGAATATGAAGTGCATAAGAAAGGAACAGCTACAGATCCGAGCGTTCATGGTTCGGGTCCGTTTCTGCTGCTAAGACTTTAGGTGAAAGGCAAGGGTAGAATTTAGGTGAAAGGCCAGGGTAGGCTGGCCTCGTTTGCCATGGTTTTGTAACACTACCTTATGAACTAATGATCTCCATTTTTCATATACACTTGGATTTTGGTCATGTCGAATCCAAGTTGGCACTTTAAAATCAGCTGGAAGTTGGCTTCCTTGATCGCCCAGAATCCCTAGCCTTCCTTTTGTTTTTGGATTTGCTAATTTTACAGACGATTCTGTTCAAAAAAAATTACAGACGATTGTTCCAGTCGACGGGAATCAAAACCTGCCAGTAGGGTTGGGTGGGGCAACGCTGTGGAGCAACATTTACTAGGGACTGTGCAGGTGGGCGTTAACGAGTACGCGCGAGGAGACGGCCCAGCCCGGCTCATGAAAATGGCTAAGCCGTGCGACGATTAGCTGGTCCGCGGCAACAGTACTCCCTGCCGTCTTTTCTTTACGATACATGGGGAATATGTCAGAAAATACAGTGGCAGGCACAAATCCACATGCCAGCGGACAATGCTGATTTAGGAGCATCTGAGCCTGGGCTCCGAAACGAATATCCGTCCATTCCGTCTCAGAATAAGTGTCAACTTTAGTACAACTCGCCTCTTTGGCAATCGATCGCGGGAGATAAAAAATTAAGACACTTGTTGAGACGGAGGAGTGAATGATAAAAAAATTACACTTTATATAACCAAAACATAATTGTATTTATCTATTTATTTTGCATTAAGATTTGTCTAGTAGAATCGTCCAACTTATTATGTTAATAAATATTATTCCCCGTGGCAACGCACGGGCACATACGTAATAAGGGAAAAAGGAAAAACTGTCTGCACTAAAATGGTTGGTATTCATAAATCACAATGCAATTTTTAGCTTCCATCAGGGAATACAAGTCAAGCACCATGTACTCGCAGCGCAAATAATAAATCACAAGCAACACAAAATAGCGGCAACGTCTGCAAGAACAAAGATATCAGAGCTTCCCCAGGCGCGGCTTCGGTGCCCTGTCAGAAACCTTCATTCGCTCTCTGCAACGAAACATTCATAACCCTCGTCTGAACTTACTGTCACCCCACCAGACGATCTCGTCTCAGTACTCTATCGAGACCGTCCACGAGTAGAGCTCCCGCTCCGGCACGCCGACCTCGAACGTGGCCAGGCCGGAGCCGTCGTCGTAGGAGAAACCAACCGCCTCCGAATCCACAGCCACGCTCTTCGGCCTCGCCGAGGAGTAGGCTCCAACCGTGCCCGCGCCCCGCACTTTCACCTCCACGCCGGCATCGTCGCCGTACCTCACCTCCGTCACCGCCCCACCGGAGTTGAACATCCCGATCAGGCCGATCGGCGCGAAGGAGGCGCCGTTCGGCAGCCGTTTCAGCGGCACCACGGTGAACACCTCGTACTCGCGCGGCTTCAGCGTCACCGGCAACGCCGCGTCCTTGGGCAGGACGGTCACCTCTCCTGCAGAGAAAGAAAAAGGCAGAATCACCATCACTCGTCAGCCACTGGCCCGAAAGGCAGGCAAGATCAGAACGACGCGCTGGTTCTGATTGAACGACGCTTTACCTGCGACGTGCGAGTACACGATCACGTCGCCGTTCCAGCCATCGCCGGCGACCTCCAGAAGGCGGCTGACGTCCCGTCCCCGGACGGCCCCGGTGATGGTCCCGGGCTGCACGTCGTGGATGAGGTTCTTCTTCCCTTCTCGGCACCAGCCGGCGCCTTGGCAGTTGAAGGCGCCGATCACGCCGGAGTGCGAGTTCAGGTTCCAGATCTTGAGAATGCTGCAGTCCATCACCAAACGGTTCAGAGAAATTCAGAACCGTGTCAGTATCGTCAACTAGTAGAAACAAAGTTGGTTGCTGCAAGTTCTAGCGCGCGCTAACCTTTTGCCGTCCCTTGCAGGATCAGAGAAGAGGCAGTCCCTGGTCGGTCTCCCGGGGAGTTTGGCTCGCAGGATCGATCCATCAGGAAGCACAAGCTTCCTCAGCAGATCGAAGTCATGGTTTCCTGGTTTGTCACTGCCATGATCACACGCACAGTTAGCATCAAAGATCTTCTTGCAGTTTCAGCACATCAAACTGAAAATTGTCTAAAGACATACACTTATGGAAAAGCTGAAAGTTCTCTCTGTAATGTTCGTTACCTCACGTATATAGCGCAACCGCCGACTGCCCGCGCCGCGGCGTGGTATTCCGCCATCGGGTGAACGCTCTGTGAGCACGAGAATGAAAAGAAGCTTACAGGTTCAGGCACTAGATGATCGAGAGTAGTAAGCAAGAGAGCGAACAGAGTAGTGATCGATTCTCACTCACATGGAACATGTCCCAGTCCGGCTGCATGAACTCTCCAAGGAAAACAGTATTGTACGCGACAGATGCGATGTGTATGGTATGCGAAGCTGGGTCTCTAGGCCAGAAATCATCAGAGGCTCTCACAACCGCATTTCTTTTTGAACTGTCGCAAAGATCAGCCGTATATTTTCAGGCAACTGCACCAAGCTTGAGTAGTTGTAGTTTCAGGAGCAAAATAAGGTTACCTGTATAGGTTATCAGTGTTGTGGCTCATGCAACATATTATACCGTTATCACGGAAATTCCGTGCGATCGAAGCTTCTAGAGCTTGCTGGTACTTCCTAGCCAGAAGCACTCTCCCACCGTGACCACCGCCTAGAGCCTCGAGAATGTTCTGCACGTCTACTTTCACGCCGTCGACTCCGGCAGACGCGAGGTAGGAGTGGAGCTCATTGTAGAAGCTGAATACTTTGTCAGGGTCCACAAGGCCAAGGCCATTATCTGCTATGCTGTTGAAGGCCTCACAGGGTTCGTTCTTCTGGACTCCTGGTGATGGCACAGGGTATTGCATCTTGGATTGGTAATGCTCCATCCCATCAGCACCGGGCCTTACACCACCCCAATACCCGGTAATGGCATGCCATACATAAACGTACCTAAATTTTGGCATAAGAAGTAGGAAATATGAGAATTGCCACAAATTTATCATGATGTATGAGGCAACAAACAAACAAGTAACATCATACTTTAGCTCATGTTTCCCCTTAATTTCACTGACAATATGCGCGAGGCCATTTGCTGGATCTTCTTCCCTGTGACCCTTCCTCCCATTTTTCTGAAATTTGTGGTTCTCCTTGATATCATATAATCTGTTTGCGAAGCTATAGATACAGGACATGCAAATATCAGTGATCACTACTGCAAGACAAGTAAAGATTGAGAAATAAATTCTTCTTGGCTGCCTACTTGGCTGCATTATCAGATACGAATGCACTTCCAGCAGGGTCCATACTGACCGATTGCCACCCGTCATCGATTATGACAAACTTTGGAGCTGTTCTACCTTTTTCAAAACTGGGAAAAAAATACAAAAATACATTATGGAATTTCAGTATGATTCTCATATGGTAAGCATAGTATCGGAGGAAGTATACGAGATCGGTAAGACACCTCTGTAGTCCTTCCTTCACTCCTTCAGCAGTAACATCAGTGTAAAATGCATCCCATGTGCACCAGCCAAACCAGTTTAGCATGTCTGGCATCTGCAGCAAGGTGAGAATTTTAGAGGTAACTGAAATAGTAAGGATGCAAAAATGCATATGATACTATGTACTACTACAGGAAGGTACCTTCTTTTTTTCCCTGTGAGAGAATGTCTGCAGGTGCCTCTCAACTGCTCTGCAAAAGGACAGCTCATGTGATGTCAGTAAGAACTGAGAAAGCAATGCATTCATGGAAAGCAGTTGGCGTATTTGATCAGAAGTGTAGGGTACTAAAATAGGAAGAGTAATTACAGAAATATTGACATACTTGACAGCATTTGTGATGACCTCAAACGGATCCGATCCCGCACCGACGAAAACTAGATGGGTGCCTTCAAATGATTCTACAGCTGGATCACCTGGAGAAAAAATAAATCAAGAGTGCTATTATACATCATGAAACAACTGTGCTCAAGTCAATGGAGAGAAGTTTCCATGGTTGTCTGAATTACCACTCTCCAAGCAAATTTCCAGCTCATCATTTTCGTTCCCCTGTAGTACAGCTCGGAATGAGCCCTCCAGGATCGGGAGGAAGACGGTGTACACCGCAGATTGCTCGTCTCCAGCGCCGGCGGCGGCCTCGACGATCAAGAACTGCGTCTCAACGGGGACGTTGCGGCCCGACGAGCCCATCCTCTGTGTCATCCACCACATCTTGAACCTGAACGTGCACATGAATCGCAGGTCCCTGAAACACCAGCATGCCACACATTTTTTCAGTTCAGCCAGTTCTTTATTCCTTATGAATCGCAGGAGCTCCATCCTATTTCAAAGGTACTTCCTCAGTCCAGAATTACTTGTCGCACAAACGGAGGAAGAAGTAATTCCGGACAGAGGGAGTATATTTTAACTATAGTAATAAGTACCAAGAATTCATTTTTGCCAGCCAAGTGTCCATGGTTGTTCAGGAAGAACTATAATGTTAAGAACAAACAGTAAGAGAACGGAACCAAAGTTGGTATTGAGTTGAGGATTTCCTTTCATTAACAAAAGAAAAACATTTCCCAACTACTCTTCTTGAACGATAATTTTGAACTGAAGCGAAACACATCTTTTTCCACATCTACTAATTTAGTGGAGTGTCGAGATTTTACTTTCTCTCTTTTTTTTAAGTGTGGAAATTTTTACCGTACACCTGAAGTTTTACCTTTCAGGAACTACTCCTGTTTTACCAAGAGCCAAGAGAAGACAAGATTGCAAACTGAATAGTGGTTCATTACACTCCAACAGAATCATTTTCTCTGAATCTAGATCCTCGCACATGACAGACATCAGATAAGACACGCTTCTAATAATTGTTAAACAAATGACAGAACACCGCTCGGACAAGACAAAACAACTGAAGGGAGCTCAGGAATAGCAGGAGCAACGGAGGGAGAACACCAACAGCGCACGCAGCTCTGCTCACCTGAGCTTCCCGACGGGGAAAACGCTGCGGCTACCGGCGGGGGACGACCGGACGCCGAGGAACGCGCCGTTGAGCATGCCACCCCCGGCGGCCGGCGTGACGAGCACATTGTCGCGCACCTCCGTCAGGACCGTGGCCCCCAGCGCCGCCAGGCTGCCGTCTTCCTGAACCGCGATCCCGGCTCCCACCGTCATCTTCCTCCCCCGCACCACAACCCTCCAATCAAAGCACGTAAGTAGATTTACGACGGCGGGGCATCAGTGGTGGCGCCGCGCGCGGTTGTGATGTTGAGACAGTCGAGTGCGCTCTCCCTGGTTTTATAGCCGTCGGGGTGGGGATCTTTTTCGGTTCGAAACCCCCGGGGAGTAGAGATGATCAACATTTTTTTTTTTTGAAGTAGAGATGATCTGCAATCGAAAGGTTTGCGCTGCCTCCGGCGTCGTGCTTTTTTTTTCAAACACGGTATAAACGCAGATGTTTACACACACGCGCCTGCATTCACCTTATAAACACACATGCGCACACTCTCTATTCTTATGAGTATTTTATTTTTTATTCTTTTTCTCGGAGGTTAGAGGTTTCAAATGCGGATTCAAACTCACCGTGTAAGAGGAAGTGGAAGTGATTACCTTCTCAGACGAAAGACATGAAGTTTCGAATGCAAAATCATACTCTCCTCGGAGGTGGAGGTGGAAATGGCTAAAATTTCGTGATTAGAAGAAAACAAGACCAGAAATTTCGTGATTACAGATGTCCTGTTCCCTAAGTTTTCTTTTTCAATATTAGGCATGTTGTTCCGTGCACACGCTTGCATCATGCTTTGGTGGATCGAATGAACTCGCGATCAGTGTGATAGGCAGCGTGAGGCACACGAGCACAACTGTGATCGAGCACGGCCGGTGCAACGCATCGCATCACGTCCGGAGGAGTCGAGTCCGGACCACCCCCGTCCATGCATGCGAATATGGAAAGCTGGCTGGAGTAGGCACGAGCACACCTTTTTCGGGGGCGAAATATGCGAGCGCTTGAGTAGTGTGCATATATACCTCTCGCTGTGCTTATCATGTCTTTTTTTTTCATATAAAAAGTAGAGTAAAAACAGGGCATCGCCCCGTCCCGGTTCCATTGATCACGACTGTGCTTATCATATTTCTGGGAATTCCCATCACCGTGAATCGGCACTCCACGTGAGATCCGACTCACGACGCTGACTCGTCGGGTATCTGAACATTATTTTAGGGGTACGTTTCCTAGTTCGTTTTTTCTTGAAGAGGTAGGTACGTTTCCTACGCTAGGGAAAATCTCTCGTTCTCAGGAAAAAAAAATCTCGTTTTGCTCCAGACGCTGCGCCGGCCGTCCGTGGTGCTCGGGCCCAGGAGACCGTGGGTGAGTGGGTACATATTCCCGTGACCGGTGAGCAGGAAGGAATGTGACGCGCGCGCGCCGCATCTGTGCTGTGCTGTTGCTGCTTTGGGAGGCCATGGGTGGCCCGAACCCGCCGGCCGCAGACGCAGAGGTTTGTTGCTTCCCAAAGCACACCGGTCAGGAGAACGGCGGCTACTGCCAGATAGGGCTGGACCAAAAGCTCATAGCTCGCGAGCTTAGTGAGCGCTTGATAGTTCGGCTCGTTAAGTTCGTAGCTCGCTTCTTAATGAACAGAGACAATCATTGATTTTCAGCTCGTTAAGCTTAACGAGCTTAATGAACGAGCTAACGAGTTTCACGAGTAGCTCGTTAAGCTCGTTAGTAACAGCACAACACATATTTTCATCTTACATGACAAACTTTTTGTAGCACCCCAGCCCATCTATTCAATCTAATCTACATAGGAGGCAACAAACTAGTGCATTTCTTTTTGTACTCACCATATTTCATCTTAAAAACCACACCTACACACTCATCATGTAGACCGTAACACATTATAATCTGTTAACGAGCGGTCGTGAGCCCTCACGAGCTTAACGAGCTTCAAACGAACCGAGCCGAGCAGGGTTTTCTGCTCGTTAATCTTAACGAGCTTAACGAGCCGAGCCTTAACGACCACAAGCTTAACGAGTACGAGCTTAACGAGCCGAGCAGCTCGTTAATCCACCCCTACTGCCAGACACACACACACACACACACAAAAAAAAGATCTACAAGTGTAATTTTTAAAATATAAAAGCAAGGATATGTCTACCCTTTCGAATCGATTGATAAACAGCGTTAATCTTTTTTGAGAAACACAGTACTACGCAGACACTGACAAACACATGTATGTACTCTACGCTATGAGCACCTCCAAGAGGTTGAGCCGGTGGATCTTAAGATTGACGAAATTTTAGTGCCAAAAAGCCTGAATAAATACAGGAAATATGTGAGCACTTGTGCGAGATCTAGGGCCTGAACTCGGATGGGCTAATTCTTCCATAAGTAACCTAATCATTTACCCCGCAAAAAAAAAGTAACCTAACCATTTAAGCCCATGCTTAGCTCATGATAAACAGTGTTGGTTCACTTCATGTAACTATTAATATGGTGTAATTCTTGGCAGACACAAGTGGGGCGTTTTGGTGGCTGGGCTCTATGGAGCCCAAATTTTTTGGAAAAAAAAAACAAAATTCAAACTTTTCGGCTATAAAAAAATCTGAAAAAATATGCAAGTATACAAGGAAGAAATGCATATGCGTGTAAAAATTCAGGATGAAATACCTTCAAATGTGACATGTACAAATAAACAAATTCATGGACTCCGAGGATGAATAGTATAATGTACTAAAAAGCCCCAGATTTGTTTTTGTTTTTTGCACACCCCTCATTTCAACGTATTTCGTTGTGAAAATTTACACGCATGCACATTATGCCTCCATGTATATATGTGTTTTTTTCAGAATTTTTTGAAACATAGAAATGTGAATTTTGAAAATTGCAAATGTATGCCTCCATGGAGCTCGGCCTCCAAAAGCAATTTTCAGGCACACACACCTTTCACTTTTTTGCCATCACTTTCTAGTTGAAAACATGTTCCGGTTAGTTGAAGGAGTGCTAGGAGCATGTTTGCATCAAACTCCACTGTCAACCAAACTTTTCATTGTAATTTGTGGCAAGCATAAAACGTGCCATGGGTTTAGCAGAGCTTAGCGAACTTGACGATAATGGTGAGTCAATGGCTTCGTTGGTTCAAAGGTAGGTCTATTTCAAAAAAAAAAAATAGATGAATGTAAGAGCATCTACAGCCGGGCGCCCTAAACCCGTCTCAAACGCCCAGGCGGGCCGCCCGGTCACTGACCGGTCACGAAATTCCGACCCAGACCGGCTCCTAAATCGGGCCTCAAACTCCCGGACTGACCGGCACCCCTCATATCCAGCCCAAATATGGGGCGGATATGGGGGCGCCCGGGCACGTCCGCCACGCCGGACCGGACAGCTCGACCCCACCGCAAATTGCACCAAATCCACCAAACCCTTTCTCCTCCTCCCGCCGCCCTCCAACCTTTCCCACGCCCGAGCACTCGCCGTCCGCCACCCTTGCTCCCCATCCTCACCACCGGTCCCGATCCGCCGCCGTAGATGTCGTCCAACCCATCCCCGACCGCCGCAACGGAGACGCAGTCCGCCTCATCCCTTCCTCGGCTCCATCGTGCAAGGTGAAGAACATCGCCCGGAAGATGCGGCGACGCCGGCAGCGAGAGAGGGAAGCGGCGGCGGCGTCGCAGGGAGGTGCGGACATGGGCGAGCAACTGTCTCCCCCGCCGCGCCCTGAACCCCGCACCCCTTCCCTCCGAGCACCGACGCGGATCATGTTGGATGCGCAAAAGGAGAGGATGGAGTGGGACCGGAAGAGGACAGAGAAGAAGCTGGAAATTGAGAGGGAGACGATCGAGTTGGAGAAGCACCAAGCGGCGATCAAATGGGAACTCGAGAAGGCCAAGACATTTGGAGAAATTGAGCTTGAGAAGGAGAGGTTGCAACTCGCACGGGACGCGGAGGATGCGAAGATCATGTTGGCAGACGAAACCCTTTTAGATGAGCATGCGAAGAAGTGGATTGCGGATAAGAAGAAGGAGATCAACGACCGTAGGGAGTACGAGGCGGCGAGGGCGGCAGCAGCAGCGGCAGCGGAGCATGCGGCCAGGATGCAGGCGGAGCAGGCGGCAAGGATGCAGGCGGAGCAGGACCTGCATGACGCAAGCATGGGCTCGGAGCAGGCGGCATGGATGGCGTCCGGCCAGTGATCCGACAAGCGAGCCATCCGTCACGCTCGGACATGGATTTCATTTTGGCATGTCTGGTTTGTTGAACTATGATTTGCTTTGCTTTGTTTTGAACTGTTGAATTCAGACAATCTATCGTGCATGAATTGCATGGATTTGAGGATCGGCATTTGAGGTATGTGGATGTGCAACGCAAGATATGAGGGGCCGGCGGGTGCTGTCCGCGGACGCGCCCGCGGGCGTATAAGGGGCCGGATTTGCCAAGTCCGGCTATAGATGCTCTAATCTTCATTAAATTTGTATAGGGCATGTGTTGGTTTATAGTACTAGAACCATATCAAAGTCCAATCTCATCGTTTTACTTTATATTATTTCAACGACAACTATGGCATGTGCCCAGTGCTTTGAAAAAAATCAGTTGAGTTATGCATTCATGCGATTTTACTTAACAGAGGATTCAGCGTGTTCATGACATTCAACTCCTACTCTTTTTTGTTGGGTAAAACCAAACGTTATTCAGCAAATTCCACAGTCAGTGGGATACATGTTTGGTCATCAGGTTGAATGAGCCACATGTGACTTGACCCCCATCTAAAGACCCAGCTTCAATTCCTACTCTTCTTCTTTCTAATCCTGCTTGTTTTACATCATGTAAATCAAACAGGCTCAACCGAATATGAATAAAATGTTGCTAAGAGCATGTACAGTGGTTGATAAGACAATCTTATTTTAAGCCTTGCATGTAATTTAGATATGACAAAAAAATATGTCTACAATGTGTTATAACTTAGCGTTATCTCTAATAACTAGTTATTCCTAAAAACGTGGTGAGACATATTGTACTAAGAGATCATCTCTTAAATAAGAGAAGACAAGTCTTTTCTTATGAGTTATCTCTCCCCACGTCAGCATTTATCCTATGTAGCACTCCTAAGATAGCACCATTGTACATGTCCTAATCGATTGTCTTTTTAAAAGGGAATTACTAAATAACTACTCTAAGAGGGATAATCGGAATTCAAACCCTAAGAAGAGGGATAGTTGGAATTGAGTTTGGCACGATGTGATGCTAAAAGTAGCAACGTGCGCGATGGTCATGATTAATTTAGGTTATCTCCGACGCCAAAAATCAGGTGATGTGAGAGCAAGGACTTTCATGTCTGCCCAAGCGTGAAAACTCACTCACACGCAGTTGCTGACACGGGTGGGTAAACGTCACCCAGTTTTTTCCTTTCCGATATCGATTAATCGTCACTCGCTGATGAGCTCGCAAAGGCTCGGGCAAAAAACCAAAGAAATGGTTGTATGGTGGATCACGCAAATGGATCCAGGCGATGGACCAACGGCGCCTGAAATCAAAATGGACGCCGCAAAGGTCAATCATGGGCGTGATCTGGGCGAGAGCGACGCGCGCCGCATGGACGGAGGACGGAGCCACAGAGGGCACAAGTGGTCTGCCGGGGGAGGTGAACCGTGAACGGGCGGCGACGGCGTCGTCGTCCATGCGTGCACTTGCAGAGCTGCACAGTGCGGTCGCCCAACCCTACGACCTCGTTCGGCGTGAACTGAAGGCCAACTCGCGCAGGCCGAACGCCGGAGAAAACGTCCGGCACGCAACTTAAGGACAACTTGAACGTGGTAAACACTTTTTGTCATTCAACGGGAGTCATCAAATGTCTGCAGAATGGGTCAGTCACATCCAAAATTTGATAAACAAGAACCAAACGTAAGGGAAGTTTGAACATGTTGCAGACATGACAACTCAACCTTAGACCTCACCACAAACTCGTTTTTCCTCTCCCTCCTTTCTCTCTCCAGTGAACAAGGGGCGTACATTTGATGAATATGGTTGAATGGCCGGCGCCTGCTCTGAACGTGTCTATAGACATTTAATGATGTCAGTCTGATGAACCGCATTGGAGTTGCCCTAACGTCTCATGTATGAGTTTAAGAGAACAACACAAAAAGTTTTTTTTGTAAACCATGCTTCAGCTGCTCTAAGCATTTAATTTTCGATATATGTAAATTCCGAACGTTCGGAATTTGGGAACGTATCCGAACGATCCCGATCCCGTCGGTTTTGAATCTAACGGTCTCGATCCGCATGTTACGATCAGCACATCTCTCGATCCCCCGCTCGATATCCGCGCACCTCTCCTTTTTTGGGAGGTCTCCTTTTAATCTCGGTAAAAAAAAGCAAACTTGGGGACTCGAACCTAGGACCTGGTGGCTGAGTAGTATTAGCTCATACCAAACAACCATCTAGGGTAGCTCTATGTTGTGATTAGAAACATGTTAGATTATTTTTATACATTCAAGTTGAGGCGGGCTCTTGTACTCTTCTTTAGAGAAAAGGCCATCAGCCCGACTTCAAATTAATGAAGCCATCAACCGGCTAGGGTACAATGGTGTTGAGAAAGAAAAGAACAAGCTTGAGAGCAAGCTGAAAAATTACAAGGGGCAATCAGCACAACTACTACAGAGCAGAGGGAACAATTACACCCGCTAACAAATGAAGCGTCTTGATCAAGCCGAAGGAAGACTCCTCGCAGATTGGATTGGCATCTGAAGAAACCAACGAGGACGGACCGGACGATGTGAAGCAAGGAACACGCAGCCGCAGAGAGAGCACATGCCATGCTATAGAGTCGACCGAGCCGCGACGGGGGAGAGACCACAGCTCACCACACCTGCTGCTGGAGGGAGACCACTATCTCCCATCGCCCAAGCGCAGGGCACCGTATCGCCGGTCAGCAGCCCGCGGAGCAACTAAGCAGGGAGCCACACAAGATTGCAGACTGACGCCTTCACCACCAACACCATCGGCAACCCCGAAGCTTGCACACATCCGCCACCGACGCACATCACCGCAGAACAGGCCCACATCCCCATCCACCCCAAGACGCCGCCTCCAGGAAGGTTCACGACGCCATAGCACCGCCGGCGTCCGGCCAGGCTCGGCCAAGGTTTTCACCAGGGGAATTGGGGAGGAGGCGGTGGGGGAGGGGGAAGATCGAGCGTCCCCTCGGGAGGGAATGATACGTCCATTTTGCATCATGTTTTCCTACTGTTGTTTATAGTGTTTTTAATCAATATAACACTTTGTAGAGCAATTCTAATGCCTTTTCTCTCTTAATATGCAAGATTTACATAAGGAGGGAGATTACCGGCAGCTGGAATTCTGGACCTGAAAAAGCTATGTCAGATATACCTATTCTACACATCTCCAAATAAGCTAAAATTTCACGGAGATTTATTTTGGAATAAATAAAAAATATTGGAGAAAAGAAGTACCAGAGGGGGCCACCCAGGTGCCCACGAGGCACCAGGGCGCGCCACCCCCCCCCCCCCCCCCCGGCGCGCCCTGATGGCTTGTGGGGGCCCTGCCAAGCCTCCGGTGCCCATTTTCTGGTATATAAGCCCATTTGCCCTAGAAAAAATAAAAAGAAGACTTTTGGGACGGAGCGCCGCCGTCTCGAGGCGGAACTTGGGCAGGAGCACTTTTGCTCTCCGGCGGAGCGTGATACGTCCATTTTGCATCATGTTTTGTTACTGTTATTTATAGTGTTTTTAATCAATATAACACTTTGTGGAGCAATTCTAATGCCTTTTCTCTCTTAATATGCAAGATTTACACGAGGAGGGAGATTGCCGGCAGCTGGAATTCTGGACCTGAAAAAGCTATGTCAGAGATACCTATTCTGCACATCTCCAAATGAGCTGAAATTTCACGGAGAATTATTTTGGAAAAAATAAAAAATATTGGAAGCAAGAAGTACCAGAGGGGGCCACCCAGGTGCCCACGAGGCACCAGAGCGTGCCACCCCCCCCCCCCCAGGCACGCCCTGGTGGCTCGTGGGGCCCCTGGCCAGCCTCTGGCCCCCATTTTCTGGTATATAAGTCCATTTGCCCTAGAAAAAATAGAGAGAAGACTTTCGGTACGGTGCGCCGCCGTCTCGAGGCGGAACTTGGGCAGGAGCACTTTTGCTCTCCGGCGGAGAGATTCTGCTGGGGATACTTCCCTCCGGGAGGGGGAAATCGTCGCCATCGACATTACCAACGATCCTCTCATCGTGGGAGGACCAATCTTCATCAACATCTTCACCAGCACCATCTCATCTCAAACCCTAGTTCATCTCTTGTATTCAATCTTTGTCTCAAAACCTCAGATTGGTACCTGTGGGTTGCTAATAGTGTTGATTACATCTTGTAGTTGATGATAGTTGGTTTATTTGGTGGAAGATTATATGTTCAGATCTATTATGCTATTCAATACCCCTCTGAACTTGGACATGAATATGATGTGTGAGTAGTTACTTTTGTTCTTGAGGACATGGGAGAAGTCTTGTCATAAGTAATCATGTGAATTTGGTATTCGTTCGATATTTTGATGATATGTATGTTGTTGATTCTCTTAGTGGTGTCATGTGAACGTCGACTACATGACACTTCACCATCTTTGGGCCTAAGGGAATGCATTGTGGAGTAGTAATTAGATGATGAGTTGCTAGAGTGACAGAAGCTTAAACCCTAGTTTATGCGCTATTCCGTAAGGGGCTGATTTGGATCCATATGTTTAATGCTATGGTTAGAGTTATCTTAATTCTTCTTTCGTAGTTGCGGATGCTTGCGAGAGGGGGTGATCATAAGTGGGAGGCTTGTTCAAGTACGAACAGCACCCAAGCACCGGTCCACCCACATATCAAATTATCAAAGTAGCGAACGCGAATCAAACCAACATGATGAAAGTGACTAGATGAAATTCCCATGTGTCCTCGAGAACGCTTTGCTTACTATAAGAGATCGTTCCGGCTTGTCCTTTGCTACAAAAAGGATTGGGCCACCTTGCTGCACTCTTTGTTACTATTGCTACTTGTCACTTGTTACAAATTATCTTGCTATCAAACTACTCGTTACCGATAATTTCAGTGCTTGCAGAAAATACCTTACTGAAAACCGCTTGTCATTTCCTTCTGCTCTTCGTTGGGTTCGACACTTTTACTTATCAAAAGGACTACGATTGATCCCGTATACTTGTGGGTCATCAGAGCGATTCCGCTGGGGATACTTCCCTTTGGGAGGGGGAAATCGAAGCCATCGACATCACCAACGATCCTCTCATCGTGGGAGGACCAATCTTCATCAACATCTTCACCAGCACCATCTCATCTCAAACCCTAGTTCATCTCTTGTATTCAATCTTTGCCTCAAAACCTCAGATTGGTACCTAGGGGTTGCTAGTAGTGTTGATTACATCTTGTAGTTGATGCTAGTTGGTTTATTTGGTGGAAGATTATATGTTCAGATCTATTATGCTATTCAATACCCCTCTGATCTTGGACATGAGTATGATGTATGATTAGTTACTTTTGTTCTTGAGGACATGAGAGAAGTCTTTTCATAAGTAATCATGTGAATTTGGTATTCGTTCGATATTTTGATGATATGTATGTTGTTGATTCTCTTAGTGGTGTCATGTGAACGTCGACTACATGACACTTCACCATCTTTGGGCCTATGGGAATGCATTGTGGAGTAGTAATTAGATGATGGGTTGCTAGAGTGACAGAAGCTTTAACCCTAGTTTATGTGCTATTCCGTAAGGGGCTGATTTGGATCCATATGTTTAATGCTATGGTTAGATTTATCTTAATTCTTCCTTCGTAGTTGCGGATGCTTGCGAGAGGGGTTAATCATAAGTGGGAGGCTTGTTCAAGTAAGAACAGCACCCAAGAACCGGTCCACCCACATATCAAATTATCGAAGTAGCGAACGCGAATCAAACAAACATGATGAAAGTGACTAGATGAAATTCCCATGTGTCCTCGAGAACGCTTTGCTTATTATACGAGTTCGTTCCGGCTTGTCCTTTGCTACAAAAAGGATTGGGCCACCTTGCTGCACTCTTTGTTACCTTTACTACTTGTTACTTGTTACAAATTATCTTGCTATCAAACTACTCGTTACCGATAATTTTAGTGCTTGCAGAAAATACCTTGCTGAAAACCGCTTGTCATTTCCTTCTGCTCCTCGTTGGGTTCGACACTCTTACTTATCGAAAGGACTACGATTGATTCCCTATACTTGTGGGTCATCAATACTCTTTTCTGGCACCGTTGTCGGGGAGTGAAGCGCCTTTGGTGAGTGGAATTTGGTAAGGAAACATTTATATTACGTGCCGAAATTTACTGTCACTTGTCACTATGGAAAACAATCCTTTGAGGGGTTTGTTCGGGGTATCTTCACCTCGACCAGAAGCACAAAGAGTTGCTCCTCAACCTAATGCACCTACTGAAAGTATTTATTATGAGATTCCTTCGGATATGATAGAGAAACTACTAGCTAATCCTTATGCAGGAGATGGAACACTACATCCTGATATGCACTTAATCTATGTGGATGAAGTTTGTGGATTATTTAAGCTTGCAGGTTTACCCGGAGATGAAGTTAAGAAGAAGGTTTTCCCTTTATCTTTGAAGGGAAAGGCATTGACATGGTATAGGCTATGTGATGATACTGAAACGTGGGACTGGAACTGGTTGAAACTGGAATTCCACCAGAAATTTTATCCTATGCATTTGGTTCATCGTGATCGGAATTATATATATAATTTCTGGCCTCGTGAAGGAGAAAGTATCTCTCAATCTTGGGGGAGGCTTATGTACATGATGTACACATGCCCCAATCATGAGCTCTCAAGAGAAATTATCTTACAAAATTTTTATGCTCGACTTTCTCATGGTGATCAAACCATGCTCGATTCTTCTTCGACTGGCTCCTTTATGAAGAAAACTATTGAATTCAGATGGGATCTTCTGGAAAGAATTAAATGCAACTCTGAAGATTGGGAACTCGACAAAGGTAATGAGTCAGGTATAATACTTGAGTTCGATTGTGTTAAATCTTTTATGGATACCGATGTTTTTCATAAGTTTAGCACCAAATATGGACTTGACTCTGAGATAGTAGCCTCCTTTTGTGAATCATTTGCTACTCATGTTGATCTCCCTAAGGAGAAGTGGTTTAAATATCATCCCCCTGTTAAAGAAAAGACTGAAGAACCTATTAGTAAGAAGAAACAATTGTTTACAATGTTGATCCAGTTATGCCTACTGCTTATATTGAGAAACCACCTTTTCCTGTTAGGATTAAAGAACATGCTAAGGTTTCAACTGTGGTTAACAAAAGTAATATTAGAGCACCTAGACCCTCTGAAAAAATTAAAGTTGAACCTAATGTTGCTATGGTTAAATATCTCTTGGTCGATAATATAGATGGGCATGTTATTTACTTCTGTGAGGAAGCTACTAGAATTGCTAAGCCCGATCTTAAAGATAAGAATAAACCTGTCGTTGGCATGCCTGTTGTCTCTATTAAAATAGGAGATCATTGTTATCATGGCTTATATGATTTGGGTGCTAGTGTGAGTGCTATTCCGTTTACCTTATATCAAGAAATTATGAATGATATTGCACCTGTTGAGATTGAAGATATTGATGTCACTATTAAGCTCGCAAATAGAGATACTATTTCACCGCTTGGAATTGTTAGAGATGTTAAAGTCTTGTGTGGTAAGATCAAATACCCTACTGAATTTCTTGTTTTTGGATCACCACAAGATGATTTTTGCCCAATTATATTTGGTAGACCCTTCCTGAATACTATTAATGCTAAGATTGATTGCGCTAAAGAAATTGTTAGTGTTAATTTTGGTGAGATGTCTCATGAGTTTAATTTCTCTAAGTTTCGTAGGCAACCTCATGATAAAGAATTGCCTAGTAAAGATGAAATTATTGGTCTTGCTTCTATTGTCGTACCTCCAACTGATCCGTTAGAACAATATTTGCTAGACCATGAAAATGATATGCACATGAATGAAAGAAATGAAATAGATAAGATGTTGTTTGATCAACCACCTATTCTCAAACACAATTTGCCTGTTGAAACTCTTGGAGGTCCTCCTCCACCTAAGGGTGACCCTGTATTTGAATTGAAACAATTGCCTGATACATTGAAATATGCTTATCTGGATGAAAAGAAGATATATCCTGTTATTATTAGTGCTAACCTTTCAGAGCATGAAGAAAAGAGATTACTAAAAACTCTGAGGAAGCACCGTGCTGCTATTGGATATACTCTTGATGATCTTAAGGGCATTAGTCCCACTCTATGTCAGCACAAAATTAATATGGAGCCTGATGCTAAACCAGTTGTCGATCATCAACGACGATTAAATCCTAAGATGAAGGAGGTGGTTAGAACTGAAATATTAAAGCTTCTAGAAGTAGGTATAATCTATCCCATAGCTGATAGTAGATGGGTAAGTCCCGTTCATTGTGTCCCTAAGAAAGGAGGCATTACTGTTGTTCCTAACGATAAAAATGAACTCATTCCACAAAGAATTGTAACTGGTTATAGGATGGTAATTGATTTTAGAAAATTAAACAAAGCCACTAGAAAAGATCATTACCCCTTACCTTTCATTGATCAAATGTTAGAAAGATTGTCCAAGCATACACACTTTTGCTTTCTTGATGGATATTCTGGTTTCTCTCAAATACCTGTATCACAAGCCGACCAAGAGAAAACCACCTTTACTTGTCCTTTTGGAACTTATGCTTATAGACGTATGCCTTTTGGTTTATGCAATGCACCTACTACCTTTCAAAGATGTATGACTGCTATATTCTCTGACTTTTGTGAAAAGATTGTTGAGGTTTTCATGGATGATTTTTCCGTTTACGGAACTTCTTTTGATGATTGCTTAAGCAACCTTGATCGAGTTTTGCAAAGATGTGAACAAACTAATCTTGTCTTGAATTGGGAGAAGTGCCACTTTATGGTTAATGAAGGTATTGTCTTGGCGCATAAAATTTCTGAACGAGGTATTGAAGTAGATAATGCTAAAGTTGATGCAATTGAGAAAATGCCATGTCCTAAAGATATTAAAGGTATAAGAAGTTTCCTCGGTCATGTTGGTTTCTATAGAAGGTTTATTAAAGACTTCTCTAAAATTTCTAGGCCTCTTACTAATCTCTTGCAAAAAGATGTTCCATTTGTTTTCGATGATGATTGTGTAGAAACCTTTGAAACACTTAAGAAAGCCTTAATCTCTGCACCTATTGTTCAACCACCTGATTGGAACTTGCCTTTTGAAATTATGTGTGATGCTAGTGATTATGTTGTTGGTGTTGTTCTAGGACAAAGAGTTGATAAGAAATTAAATGTTATCCATTATGCTAGTAAAACTCTAGACAGTGCTCAACGAAATTAAGCTACTACTGAGAAAGAATTTCTAGCAGTTGTGTTTGCATGTGATAAATTCAGATCTTACATAGTTGATTCTATAGTAATTGTTCACACCGGTCATGCTGCTATTAAATACCTTATGGAAAAGAAAGATGCTAAACCTAGACTCATTAGGTGGGTTCTATTGCTACAAGAATTTGATTTGCATATTACTGATAGAAAGGGAGCTGAGAACCCCGTAGCTGATAACTTGTCTAGGTTGGAAAATATTCTTGATGACCCACTTCCTATTAATGATGATTTTTCTGATGAACAATTAGCTGTGATAAATGCTTCTCGTAATGCTCCTTGGTATGCAGACTATGCTAATTACATTGTTGCTAAATATTTACCACCTAGTTTCACATACCAACAAAAGAAAAAGTTCTTCTTCGATTTAAGACATTACTTCTGGGATGACCCACATCTTTATAAAGAAGGAGTAGATGGTATTATTAGACATTGTATACCTGAGCATGAACAGGAACAAATCCTACGGAAGTGTCATTCCAAGGCTTATGGAGGACACCATGCGGGAGACAGAACTGCACATAAGGTACTACAATCTGGTTTTTATTGCCCTACTCTTTTCAAGGATGCTTGTAACTTTGTCTTATCTTGTGATGAATGTCAAAGAATTGGTAATATTAGTAGACGTCGGGAAATACCTATGAATTATTCACTTGTTATTGAACCATTTGATGTTTGGGGATTTGATTATATGGGACATTTTCCTTCCTCTAATGGGTATACACATATTTTAGTTGTTGTTGATTACGTTACTAAGTGGGTAGAAGCTATTCCAACTAGTAGTGCTGATCATAACACTTCTATTAAAATGCTTAAAGAAGTTATTTTCCCGAGGTTTGGAGTCCCTAGATATTTAATGACTGATGGTGGTTCACATTTTATTCATGGTGCATTCCGTAAACTGCTTGCTAAATATGATGTCAACCATAGAATTGCATCTCCCTATCACCCTCAATCTAGTGGTCAAGTTGAATTGAGCAATAGAGAAATAAAGTTAATTTTGCAAAAGACCGTCAATAGATCTAGAAAGAATTGGTCTAAGAAACTTGACAATGCATTATGGGCTTATAGAACTGCTTCTAAAAATCCTATGGGTATGTCTCCCTATAAAATGGTTTATGGAAAAGCATGTCATTTACCTCTTGAGTTAGAACATAAAGCATATTGGGCAATTAAAGAACTCAATTATGATTTTAAACTTGCCGATGAAAAGAGGTTATTTGATATTAGCTCGCTAGATGAATGGAGAACCCAAGCTTATGAAAATGCCAAATTGTTTAAAGAAAAAGTTAAAAGATGGCATGATAAAATAATTCAAAAACAGGAATTCAAAGTGGGTGAGTATGTTCTATTGTACAATTCTCGTTTTAGATTTTTTGCAGGAAAACTTCTCTCTAAATGGGAAGGACCATATATCATCGAGGAAGTTTATCGCTCTGGAGCCATTAAGATCAATAACGCCGAAGGCACTAATCCGAAGGTGGTCAATGGGCAAAGAATTAAGCATTACATCTCAGGTACACCTATTAATGTTGAGACTAACATTATCCAAGTTATGACACCGGAGGAACACATAAGAGAGACCTTCCAGAACACTCCAGAACCCTGAAAAGGAAGAGGTACGTGATACGGTAAGTAAACCGACTCCAAAAATTCCATAAAAATACTTTCTTTCAGTTTTGGAATATTAGAAAAAATACAAAAATAAGAAACAGCCGAGAGGACCCGCGAGGTGCACACGAGGCACCAGGGCGCGCCACCCCCCTTGGCGTGCCCTGGTGGCTCGTGGGCCCCTCGTGAGCCTTCCTGACTCCGTTTTCTTCTGTAATACTTGTTTTGCAATATAAAAATTCTTTATATATACTCCCGGACGTTTTGACCACCGTATCGCAAGGTTCTCCTCTATTCTTGTTTCGTGCTGTTTTCTGTCAGATTTCGAGGCCGGGCACCATGTCCTCCTCCTCCTCCAACAATGTGGGAGACGATGCTTGGTTGCTGCAGATGGAACTCGGGAGGGAGGAGGCAGAAGAGGTTACCATGGAAGAAGATGATGGAGATTCGCTTGAGGTCCACCCTCCGGCGTCCGAGAGGGGCACTCTTGCCGGCATCTCCACAATTCGAAACCCTCAACAAGCCATGAGAAGCACTATAGGCCATGGGAGTCCAGAGGTACAAGAAGGGCTTCCCCCTAGGAGGCCCTTACACAGGTTACATCGGAACAACTTTCATAATTTGGTTCACAATTATGGGGTTGAAAATACTCCTCGTATGCACATACCCTCCAATTGGGACATCTCTCGTCCAAGTGAAAGTGATGCAGGAAAGAAAGCTTGGGGGCCAGAGAATAAGCATATTATGGCCAAAGTTCAAAAGAATACAGAGATGATACAGCATGTGCTCCGAGAAATTCAGAATTTAAAAGAGATCCTAGTTGATGTCATGAAGGACAAGCCCACCACTTCATCATCACCATCATCACCGAAGAAAGAAACTTGAGTACATGGGTATGGGCACTCCCTTTGGCTTGTGCCAAGCTTAGGGGAGGTGCCCCGGTATCGTATCACTATCACTTTTATTATCTTTACCTATTTTTAGTTTGATCCTTAGTTATTTCATGATCTAGTTGAATAAAAGTTTAGTATGATCTATTTTCGAGTGCTAGTTTCATGATCTATCTATCTATGTAATTGAGTTGAGAGTTATATAATAAAGAGTAGTTTGAGTTTTTGCTTCTTTACTTTTATGTTTCAATCCTAGCAATGAAAATAATGAAAAAGATCATATGCTAATCTTATGGAAAGTAATGACATTACATAAAGAAAAGTATAAGTGGTAAAATTTATTGAAAGTTAACAAACATAGCATTAGTCAATGATGCAATTCATGAAAAAATTAATAAGGGAAGAGAAGATTCACATGCAAATACACTATCTTGGACATCTTTTGTGATTGTGATCCCCCATTAAGTATTTTATGTCAAATTGTTGACGTTGGACAAGGAAGACAGCGTAAGGAATTATGTTTGCTTATATTCACATAGAAGTTATATTGTCAAAGATCCTCCAACATGTGGTGCTTGCCCAATATCTTTGCTAGCCAAAAATCCGCACCAAGTAGAGATACTACTTGTGCATCCAAAACCCTTAAACCCAGCTTCATGTCATGAGAGTCCACTATATCTACCTATGGATTGAATAAGATCCTTCAAGTAAGTTGTCATCGGTGCAAAAAGCAATAAAAATTGCCTCTAAATATGTATGAACTTTTATTGTAAGGGAAAATAAGCTTTGTACGAGCTTGTGATGGTAAAGAAATAAAAGCGACGGACTGCATAATAAAGGTTGCTATCACAAGGGGCAATATAAAGTGACGTTCCTTTGCATTAAGAGCTTGTGCATCCAAAAACAAAAAGCGCATGACAACCTCTGCTTCCCTCTGCGAAGGGCCTATCTTTTAATTTTATGTATTTACATTTTATGCAAGAGTCAATAGTGTTCCCCTCTATTCCTTTTTATTTTTTCTCTTTTGCAAGCATCATGTGGTGGGGAAAGATCTAGGCATATATATCCAGTTGGATATGAGTGATCATGAGTTATTATTGTTGACATCACCCTTGAGGTGAATAAGTTGGGAGGCGAAATTATAAGCCCCTATCTTTCTATGTGTCTGGCTGAAACTTTTTGCTCCATATATATGTTGTGAGTGTTAGCAATCATAGAAGACTAAATGATGGTTGAGTATGTGGACTTGCTAAAAAGCTCCTACATGAGACCCTTCCTGAAAATATGATGAATTGCAATTGCATTGTTGACTGAGAACATAGTTTGTTAGTTTTCAAGAAAGTTTATGCCTTATACTTCGTTGTTGTGATGAATTGTTACTTGCCCATGAGAAGTTCTATGATAATGAATATTGCTATTATAATAATGATCATGATGCTACTATGTCCATATTTTGTTTTTATCGACACCTCTCTCTCTCTCTCTCTCTAAACATGTGGACATGATTATCGATATCGGTTTTCGCTTGAGGACAAGCGAGGTCTAAACTTGGGGAAGTTGATACGTCCATTTTTGCATCATGTTTTCCTACTGTTGTTTACAGTGTTTTCAATCAATATAACACTTTGTGGAGCAATTCTAATGCCTTTTCTCTCTTAATATGCAAGATTTACATAAGGAGGGAGATTACCGGCAGCTGGAATTCTGGACCTGAAAAAGCTATGTCAGAGATACCTATTCTACAGATCTCCAAATGAGTTGAAATTTCACGGAGATTTATTTTGGAATAAATGAAAAATATTGGAGAAAAGAAGTACTAGAGGGGGCCACCCAGGTGTCCACGAGGCACCAGGGCGCGCCACCCCCCCTGGCGTGCCCTGGTGGCTGGTGGGGCCCCTGGCCAGTCTCCGGTGCCCATTTTCTGGTATATAAGCCCATTTGCCCTAGAAAAAATAAAGAGAAGACTTTCGGGACGGAGCGCCGCCGTCTCGAGGCGGAACTTGGGCAGGAGCACTTTTGCTCTCCGGCGGAGCGATTCCGCCGGGAATACTTCCCTCCGGGAGGGGGAAATCGAAGGCATCGACATCACCAACGATCCTCTCATCGTGGGAGGACCAATCTTCATCAACATCTTCACCAGCACCATCTCATCTCAAACACTAGTTCATCTCATGTATTCAATCTTTGCCTCAAAATCTCAGATTGGTACTTGTGGGTTGCTAGTAGTGTTGATTACATCTTGTAGTTGATGCTAGTTGGTTTATTTGGTGGAAGATTATATGTTCAGATCTATTATGCTATTCAATACCCCTCTGATCTTGGACATGAGTATCATGTGTGAGTAGTTACTTATGTTCTTGAGGACATGGGAGAAGTCTTGTCATAAGTAATCATGTGAATTTGGTATTCGTTCGATATTTTGATGATATGTATGTTGTTGATTCTCTTAGTGGTGTCATGTGAACGTCGACTACATGACACTTCACCATCTTTGGGCCTAAGGGAATGCATTGTGGAGTAGTAATTAGATGATGGGTTGCTAGAGTGACAGAAGCTTTAACCCTAGTTTATGCGCTATTCCGTAAGGGGCTGATTTGGATCCGTATGTTTAATGCTATGGTTAGATTTATCTTAATTCTTCTTTCGTAGTTGCGGATGCTTGCGAGAGGGGTTAATCATAAGTGGGAGGCTTGTTCAAGTAAGAACAGCACCCAAGCACCGGTCCACCCACATATCAAATTATCAAAGTAGCGAACGCGAATCAAACAAACATGATGAAAGTGACTAGATGAAATTCCCATGTGTCCTCGAGAACGCTTTGCTTATTATACGAGTTTGTTCCGGCTTGTCCTTTGCTACAAAAAGGATTGGGCCACCTTGCTGTACTCTTTGCTACCTTTACTACTTGTTACTTGTTACAAATTATCTTGCTATCAAACTACTCGTTACCGATAATTTCAGTGCTTGCAGAAAATACCTTGCTGAAAACCGCTTGTCATTTCCTTCTGCTCCTCGTTGGGTTCGACACTCTTACTTATCGAAAGGACTACGATTGATCCCCTATACTTGTGGGTCATCAGGGAAGATGGAGCAGAAACGCCACCGTCGACGACGAGGTCGACGCGAGGTTGACTAGGGGTTTCCCCCTTCCCAGACCTCCCACCACCACGCCCGCAAAACCATCCTGCCTCGGCGACCAGGGGGACGCCGAGAGCAGAGACGACGAGGGCAGGGGAAGCTGACGGAGAGGGCGCCAAGATCCAGATCTGGCGCGGCCGCCGGAGCTGACCCCGCCGCGAGAAGCCTCCGCCGCCCTAGCACCACCCACGCGGCCACCAGGGATGGGCAACACCCACAGCGCCACCCACCGGAGAGGTCGACGCCGCCATCCCGCTCAGGGCCGCCGCCCCGACTTCCGATGCCCCTGCGACGACGCAGGGCAGCAGGGCCTCGCCACCACCTTCACCGGCGGACGCGCAGCAGCACCGGCGCGTGCCTCGGGAGGTGGCAGGGAGAGGAGGGAGGGTGAGGGGGGACCGGCGGCGGCTAGGGTTTTTCGCTCTCGGGTCGCCCATGGTGGGCGACACGAGAGCCGGGGGGGGCTAGTTGTTTGTTTTTCGGGCTCTTGTACTCACACATCTGATTATTTGTTTTTCTGTTTATCGTTTCCTTTTTCTACATTTTTTTACCTAAGAAAATACAAGAGATCCATTTTAATTTGCGATATTTACTTTCTCTTGACACCATGTCATCGGTAATTTTTGTGTAAAATAGTACGGTAATATACATACAACGGATCTGATAACTTAGGTACAAACACTGCAGTAACTTTTTAGCTGGGAAAAAAGTTGTTGAATACACACCCCTGATAACTGATACGTCTCCGTCGTATCTACTTTTCCAAACACTTTTGCTCTTGTTTTGGACTCTAATTTGCATGATTTGAGTTAAACTAACCCGGACTGACGTTGTTTTCAGCAGAACTACCATGGTGTTGTTTTTGTGCAGAAATAAAAGTTCTCGGAATTGGACGTAACTTTTTGGAGATTTTTTATGGAATAAATAAATAATACTGGAGCAAAGACCCACTGGAGGGGGGCCACCAGGTGCCCACGAGGCACCAGGGCACGCCCACCCCCCAGGGCGCGCCCTGGTGGCTTGTGGGGCCCACGTGGCTGCGCTGACCCTAATCTCAACACTATAAATTCCTATTCCCCGAGAAATAAAATTAGAGAGGAAGTTTCATCGCATTTTACGATACGGAGCCACCGCCACCTCCTATTCTTCATCGGGAGGCCAGATCTAGAGTCCGTTCGGGGCTCCGGAGAGGGGGATCTTCCATCATTGTCATCATCAATCATCCTCCATCACCAATTTCATGATGCTCACCGCCGGGAGTGAGTAATTCCTTCGTAGGCTTGCTGGACGGTGATGGGTTGGATGAGATTTATCATGTAATCGAGTTAGTTTTGTTAGGGCTTGATCTCTAGTATTCACTATGTTCTGAGATTGATGTTGCTATGACTTTGCTATGCTTAATGCTTGTCACTAGGGCCCGAGTGCCATGATTTCAGATCTGAACCCTTTATGTTTTCATGAATATATTTGTGTTCTTGATCCGATCTTGCAAGTTATACGCACCTGCTATGTGTTATGATCCGCATACCCCAAGGTGACAATAATTGGGATTCTTTCCGGTGATTACCGTAGTTTGAGGAGTTCATGTATTCACTATGTGTTAATGCTTTGTTCCGATTCTCTATTAAAAGGAGGCCTTAATATCCCTTAGTTTCCTTATGGACCCCGCTACCACGGGAGGGTAGGACAAAAGATGTCATGCAAGTTCTTATCGCAAGCACGTATGACTATATACGGAATACATGCCTACATTACATTGATGAATTGGAGCTAGTTCTATGTCGCCCTAGGTTATGACTGTTACATGATGAATATCATCCAACATAATTATCATCACCGATCCAATGCCTACGATCTTTTCACATATTGTTCTTTGCTAAGTTACTACTGTTGCTACTACTGTCACAATTGCTACAAAAAATATTGCTGCTACTGTTAATGTTGCTATTATTGTTATTGCTATCAAACTACCATACTACTGTGCTACTGATCACTCTGCTGCAGATATTTAGTCTCCAGATGTGGTTGAATTGACAACTCAACTGCTAATACTTGCAAATATTCTTTGGCTCCCCTTGTGTCGAATCAATAAATTTGGGTTGAATACTCTACCCTCGAAAACTGTTGCGATCCCCTATACTTGTGGGTTATCAAGACCTTTTTCTGGCGCCGTTGCCGGGGAGCATAGATTTATTTACTGAGTCACTTGGGATTTATATCTGTTGATCACTATGAAGAATCTTAAGGATAATAGAACCAAGATCGTTCCCTCTAAGACGAGGGGAGGTAAGGAACTGCCATCTAGCTCTGCACTTGATTCACCTTCTGTTTTGAGTAAGCTTGGGACACCACCACTTGTTATGCATTCTGATATGTCACAAGTAATTGATGATGCTACTTCTGCTATGAATGATACTTATGATGATGCTAGTACTGTGCTTGATAATACTGTGCCACTTGGTGAATTTCTTGATGAACAACTTGCTAAAGCTAAGGAAATTGAGAATACTAAAAATGTTGAAACTCTTGAGAATTATGATTCACCTATTATGCCTAGCTCTCCTACTAGAGTTGAATCACCAGATGGACATGTCTTTGATAGGGAGACGGCTAGAGCCATTCTTGCTTGTAATGATAGAGATGAGGTTATAAAATTGTTTGCTGAAATGAAAGAAAAATCTATGAGGGAGAGAATGAAGTATGATCCTAAGTTTGCTACCTCTCCCATATTTGTTACTGATAAGGATTATGAATTCTCTATTGATCCTGAGTTAATTACTTTGGTTGAATCTGATCCTTTCCATGGCTATGAAACTGAAACCGTTGTGGCACATCTTACTAAATTAAATGATATAGCCACCCTATTTGCTCATGAGGAAAAAATTCGCTATTACTATATCCTCAAATTATTTCCTTTCTCGTTAAAGGGTGATGCTAAGATATGGTTTAATACTCTTGCCCCTGGTTGTGTGCGTAGTCCCCAGTATATGATATATTATTTCTCTGAAAAATATTTTCTGCTCATAAGAAACAAGCTGCCTTACAGGAAATATTTAACTTTGTGCAAATTGAAGAAGAGAGTCTCCCTCAAGCTTGGGGGAGGCTTCTACAATTGCTTAATGCTTTGCCTGATCATCCTCTTAAGAAAAATCAAATACTTGATATCTTCTGTAATGGACTAACCGATGCTTCTAGGGACTGCTACTTGTAGCTTGCGTTGGTATTTCCCCGAAGAGGAAGGGATGATGCAGCACAGTAGAGATAAGTATTTCGCTCAATTATGAAACCAAGGTTATCGAACCAGTAGGAGAATCACACAACAGCTAGTAAGCAGTACCTGCACCCAAACAACAAATCCTTGCACCCAACGCAAACAAGGGGTTGTCAATCCCTTGGCGGTAAGATTGCAAGATTAAATTGTATTTGATAGATTGATAGATTGCAGCAAAAATACTAAATAAAATAAATAAAAGAAAATGGCAGCAATATTTTTAGGGTTTTAGTAATATGATTTTGATAGACCCGGGGGCCATAGATTTCACTAGAGGCTTCTCTCGAGAAAATAGCATACGGTGGGTCGACAAATTACTGTTGGGCAATTGATAGAAAAGCAAATAATCATGACGATATCCAAGGAAATGATCATGTATATAGGCATCACGTCCAAGATTAGTAGACCGACTCCTGCCTGCATCTACTACTATTACTCCACACATCGATGGGCTATCCAGCATGCATCTAGTGAATTAAGTCCATAAGAACGGAGTAATGCCTTAAGAACAATGACATGATGTAGACAAGACAAACTCACGAATTAATAAACCCAATGAATAGATCCCATCTTTTTACCCTTAGTAGCAACGATACATACGTGTCATGTCCCTTTCTGTCACTGGGATTGAGCACCGCAAGATCGAACCCACTACAAAGCACCTCTTCCCATGGCAAGATAAATCAACTTAGTTGGCCAAACCAAATCAATAGATCGGAGAAGAAATACGAGGCTATAATAATCATGCATAAAAGAGATCAGAGAAGACTCAAATAATATTCATGGATAATCTGATCATAAACTCACAATTCATCGGATCCCAACAAACACACCGCAAAGAAAGATTACATCGGATAGATCTCTAAGAACATCAAGGAGAACATTGTATTGAACATCAAAAAGAGAGAAGAAGCCATCTAGCTACTGCCTATGGACCCGAAGGTCTGTGGTAAACTACTCACGCATCATCGGAGAAGCAGCAAGGTTGATGTAGAGCCCCTCCGTGATCGATTCCCCCTCCGGCAGATTACCGGAGAAGGACCCCAGATGGGATCTCTCTAGAACAGAGGCTTGCAGTGGCGTAAAAAGTATTTCGTGGACTCTCCTGAGGGTTTCTGATTTTTCTGGAATTTATAGTGCTGGAATTAGGTCAAACGTAGCTTGGTGGGTCCCACGAGGCATCAGGGAGCGCCTGCCCCCCCCCCCAGGCGCGCCCTGGTGGCTCGTGGGGCCCACCAAGGTCTTCTGGCCTCCCCTTGAAGCTTCTGGTATTCTTCTTGCCCAAGAAAAAATCTCCAAAAAGTTTCACTGTATTTGGACTTCGTTTGATATTGATTTTCTGTGAAACAAAAACAGGGCAGAAAACAGCAACTGGCACTGGGCACTAGGTTAATAGGTTAGTCTCCAAAAATGATATAAAATTGCTGTAAATGATTAGAAAAACATCCAAGATTGATATTATAAAAGCATGGAACAATCAAAAATTATAGATACGTTGGAGACGTATCAGCATCCCCAAGCTTAATTCCTGCTCGTCCTCGAGTAGGTAAATGATAAAAACAGAATTTTTGATGTGGAATGCTGCCTCACATATTTATCACATATTCTTTTTCTTTTTGTAGCATGGACATCGGACTTATATGATTCAAAGCAATAGTCTATAATTTGACATGAACACATAGATACTCAAGCATACTAACAAGCAACCATGTCTTTCAAAATATCAACGCTAAAGAAAGTTATCCCTAGCCCATTATGCTCAATCATTGATCCATTTATGAAACACACTCAAATATTAGCTACAACCAATGCACAAGTATGACAATAGTGTTCTCTAGTTGGTGCTTTTGTAAGAGAAGATGGAGACTCAAGAAAAATAAAAATTGCATAAAAGTAAATAGATAGGCCCTTCGCAGAGGGAAGCAGAGATTTGTCAAATGTGCCGGAGCTCAAAGCTGAAATTAAAGAGATAAAAAATAATTTGGGAGGCATGCTTTTCCTGTCAACGAAAACGAATGAGAATTCCCAATATCTTCCATGCTACATACATCATAGGCGGTTCCCAAACAGAAAATAAATTATACTCTCCTTAATTAAGATTTTTCTTTCCGCGAGAGTACTCCCCTTCATTAAGATTTTTTTATTTCTTTCCGAGGGAGATTTGCTTTTGCTTTCATTATTTTTGCATTACAGCAATTTTGGCATTTTAGCAATTTAACAATTCGGGACGGGCATCCCTATTACCACCACACTCTCGTGCAATGACAAGTGAATAAACACTCATCTTGAGAATAACACACCTAGCATGGAAGATATTGGCTACCCCCTTCCGCTTCATGAGCGGTACGGGCACACAAACAGAAAAATTATTTTGAAATTTATAGTTGGCACACGCAAATTTACTTGGAACGGCATTGGAATACCGCATATAGGTAGATATAGTGGACTCATAAGGCAAAACTGGTTTTAAGGATTTTGGATGCACAAGCAGTATTTCCGTTTAGTACAAATGAAGGCTAGCAAAAGATTGAGAAGCAACCAACCAAAAAACGAAAATGGTCATAAACATGCATTGAACATAACTAACACCGAATAATGCATCATAGTAGGATATAACTTCATTGCATAACTATTGACTTAACGTGCTTGCATAGGGAATCACAAACCTTAACACTAATATTCTTACTTAAGCACAATTACTCACTAACATGGCATCACATATCATCATTTCCATATCGCAAAACTATTGCAAGGAATCACACTTGTCGTATCTAATGATCTATATGAAAGTTTTTATCTATATCCCTCTTGAATATTCATCACTTTGGGACCAATTGCATAACATGTGCAAATTACCGTTACTATCATCATCTCTCAAAAAGATTTAAGTGAAGCATGAGAGTGCAAATATTTCTTCAAAATTTCAGTCTTAACAATTCTCAAAATAATATAAGTGAATCATGAGAATTCATTTCTTCAAAATTTTAATCAAGTCAATTCTCAAAATGATATAAGTGAAGCATGAGAATTTATTTCTACAAAATTTAATCAACTCTCAAAATAATATAAGTGAAGCATGAGAGTTTATTTCTACAAAATTTCAGCCACCACCGTGCTCAAAAGGATTTAAGTGAAGCACTAGAGCAACTGCCTAGCTCAAAAAAATTTAAGTGAAGCACATAGAGTATTCTACAAATTATGATGATAACGTGTGGTTCTCTCAAAAAATAGGTGTGTGCAACAAATATGATTGTGACAAACTAAAAAGTAAACAAAGCAAAGACTCATATTATACAAGACGCTCCAAGCAAAACACATATCATGTGACGAATAAAAATATAGCTCCAAGTAAAATTACCGATGGTCGGTAGAATAAAGAGGGGATGCCTTCCGGGGCATCCCCAAGCTTAGACGCTTGAGTCTTCCTTGAATATTACCTTGGGGTGCCTTGTAAATCCCCAAGCTTAGGCTTTTGCTACTTCGTATTCCTTCATCCATCGTGATCTCACCCAAAACTTGAAAACTTCAATCACACAAAACTCAACAAAACCTTCGTGAGATCCGTTAGTATAACAAAACAAATCACTACTATAAGTACTGTTGCAAACCCATTCATATTTTATTTTTGCATTATACCTACTGTACTCTAACTTCACCATGGCTTATACCCCCCGATACAATCCATAGATTCATCAAAACAAGCAAGTAGTGCATCAAAAACAGAATCTGTCAAAAACAGAACAGTCTGTAGCAATCTATTTAAAAGCCATAATTATGTAACTCCAAAAATTCTGAAAAATTAGGAAAACGTGTAAAATTCATATACCAATACTGTGTAAAAATTTCAGATTTTTCCTACGCTCCAGTACAGAAAAAAAATTCGTGCACTGGACGCAAAACTTTCTGTTTTCCAAACAGCATCAATTATACTATCTTCCAAATCATCCCAAAGGCTTTACTTGGCACAAACATTAATTAAAAACATAAAAACACTATCATACCAGTAGCATGACAGTAAAAACACACCATAACACAAACTTATATCAAAAAAATATTTTATTCATTGGGTTGCCTCCCAACAAGCGCTATTGTTTTATGCCCCTAGCTAGACATAATGCATAATCTCAAGTATTGTCATACTTCTTAATGGTCCTAGCAACTCCTATTTCATTATTTTTGCCATTATCAATTATGTATACTAGATGATCACGCTTAGTGCAAAGGGTTTTTATTTCTTTCAGGACACATAAAGAAATCTTTTTATCCAAGGCATCGATCCTCCTATTTTGTGATACTACATGACCATTTATCGTAGAAGCAAGATTAAATATTCCTCGAAAGTTGGAATCCATGCTAGCCTTTGTTTCTTTTATTAGCTCATTTTGATAAAAGCACACTAAAGCAGTAGGTTCAATAGTTTCAACTGTTGGTTGCCCAAATATGTTTTTCATATTTTCATAGGTGTCAAAGGCATCACCCCCAAGAAAATCGTTTTCAAATATAGAGTCCAAAACGCGTCTATGAGCAAGGGGTAAACCAACATAAAAAACTCCTTAGGAATAACTTAACATGATATTGAGGCCTAGCACTTGTTTGAATTTTTAATAATCTATCCCAAGCTTCTTTTAAAGATTCATCACTCAAGTATTTAAAATTTAAAAGTCCTGGATCATCTTCGGCAAGATTGTCAAATTTTTCTTTAGAAACCTTAGGAAAACCTCTTTTAATATTTTCATCATTCATAAGCTTCAAGAGGATAGACGGATTGTATAAGGAACTAGCACTAGGAAGAGGATTACTTTTCTTAAATAAAGCCATGATAGCAACTTCAAGCACACAAACGAGAAAACAGGCAAAAAGGCAAACGGAAAATATTTTTGTATTTTTGTAAAAACTTTTTAGAAGTGGGGGAGATGAAAACTAGAGGCAAATGGCAAATAAATTAAATGCAAGGAGATGAGAGTTTGTGCAAAGGTACTTGATAAATGTTGATGATGTCTCCCCGGCAACGGCGCCAGAAATTCTTCCTGCTACTTGTAGCTTGCGTTGGTATTTCCCCGAAGAGGAAGGGATGATGCAGCACAGTAGAGATAAGTATTTCCCTCAATTATGAAACCAAGGTTATCGAACCAGTAGGAGAATCACACAACAGCTAGTAAGCAGTACCTGCACCCAAACAACAAATCCTTGCACCCAACGCAAACAAGGGGTTGTCAATCCCTTGGCGATAAGATTGCAAGATTAAATTGTATTTGATAGATTGATAGATTGCAGAAAAAATACTAAATAAAATAAATAAAAGAAAATGGCAGCAATATTTTTAGGGTTTTAGTAATATGATTTTGATAGACCCAGGGACCATAGATTTCACTAGAGGCTTCTCTCGAGAAAATAGCATACGGTGGGTAGACAAATTACTGTTGGGCAATTGATAGAAAAGCAAATAATCATGACGATATCCAAGGCAATGATCATGTATATAGGCATCACGTCCAAGATTAGTAGACCGACTCCTGCCTGCATCTACTACTATTACTCCACACATCGATGGGCTATCCAGCATGCATCTAGTGAATTAAGTCCATAAGAACGGAGTAATGCCTTAAGAACGATGACATGATGTAGACAAGACAAACTCACGAATTAATAAACCCAATGAATAGATCCCATCTTTTTACCCTTAGTAGCAACGATACATACGTGTCATGTCCCTTTCTGTCACTGGGATTGAGCACCACAAGATCGAACCCACTACAAAGCACCTCTTCCCATGGCAAGATAAATCAACTTAGTTGGCCAAACCAAATCAATAGATTGGAGAAGAAATATGAGGCTATAATAATCATGCATAAAAGAGATCAGAGAAGACTCAAATAATATTCATGGATAATCTGATCATAAACTCACAATTCATCGGATCCCAACAAACACACCGCAAAGAAAGATTACATCGGATAGATCTCCAAGAACATCAAGGAGAACATTGTATTGAACATCAAAAAGAGGGAAGAAGCCATCTAGCTACTGCCTATGGACCCGAAGGTCTGTGGTAAACTACTCACGCATCATCGAAGAAGCAGCAAGGTTGATGTAGAGCCCCTCCGTGATCGATTCTCCCTCCGACAGATTACCGGAGAAGGACCCCAGATGGGATCTCCCTGGAACAGAGGCTTGCGGCGGAGTAAAAAGTATTTCGTGGACTCTCCTGAGGGTTTCTGATTTTTCTGAAATTTATAGTGCTGGAATTAGGTCAAACGGAGCTTGGTGGGGCCCATGAGGCATCAGGGCGCGCCTGCCCCCCCCCCAGGCGCGCCCTGGTGGCTCGTGGGGCCCACCAAGGTCTTCTGGCCTCCCCTCGAAGCTTCTGGTGTTCTTCTTGCCCAAGAGAAAATCTCCAAAAAGTTTCACTGTATTTGGACTTCGTTTGATATTGATTTTCTGTGAAACAAAAACAGGGCAGAAAATAGCAACTGGCACTGGGCACTAGGTTAATAGGTTAGTCTCCAAAAATGATATAAAATTGCTGTAAATGATTATAAAAACATCCAAGATTGATATTATAACAGGATGGAACAATCAAAAATTATAGATACGTTGGAGACGTATCAGGGACTACCTAGATAGTTGTGCTGGTTGTGTTTTCAGGGGACGAACTATTGAACAAGCTGAAGAACTATTGAATAATATATTGAAGAATGATAATGATTGGACACTTCCCGAACCACCACCTAAACCAACTCCGAAGAAGAGAGGTATTTTATTTCTCAGTCCTGAAGATATGCAAGAAGCAAAGAAATGTATGAAGGAAAAAGGTATTAAAGTTGAAGATGTTAAGAATTTACCACCGATTGAAGAAATACATGGTCTTGACACACCAACACAGGTGATTGAGGTAAATTCTCTTATAAAGTTTGATGAAGGTGACATTCCTTACAATAAACCTCCTAGTCAATGCTTATATGAATTTGACAATTACATTATTAAGCAAGATCATTTCAATGCTTATGTTATGAAACAGTTGAAACGTAATGCCTACATGATAGATCGCTTGAGTGACTTGTTGTTTAGAATTGCTAATGATGTCAAAGGTGTAGGTAAACATTCTTCCATTGTCCAAACCCAACTAGAACAAGTTGCTGAATCTCAAAGTGAATTGCTCAATGAAATGAATAACAATATGAATGATCACGCTGTTAGAGTAATGACTAGAGGAGGTAGAATGACTCAGGAGCCACTTTATCCTGAAGGTCACCCTAAAAGAATTGAACAAGACTCTCAAAGAATTAATGTTGATGCACCTAGTTCATCTAAAAATAAAAAGAAAAAGAAAAATGATAGGACTTTGCATACTTCTAGTGAACCTGAGGTAGAAAAATCCTCTGGGGATAATAATGATGTTTCTATTTCCGATGCTGAAACACAATCTGGTAATGAACATTCACCTAATGATAATGATAATGATGATGATGATGCTCATGTAGATGCTCAACCAGATGATGATAAAGAACCTGATAATGATGTTGAAATAGAACCTGCTGTTGATCTTGATAACCCACCTCCTAAAAACAAACGTTATGATAAAAGAGACTTCGTTGCTAGAAAACATGGTAAAGAAAGAGAACCATGTGTTCAAAAACCCATGCTCTTTCCTCCTAAACCATCTAAGAATAAGGATGAGGAAGAATTTGAACGCTTTGCTGAAATGCTTAGGCCAGTCTTTTTGCATACCCGTTTGACTGATATTTTAAAGATGGCCCCAAATGCTAAATACATGAAAGATATTGTCACGAATAAAAGAAAAATACCTGAAGCTGAAATTTCCACCATGCTTGCAAACTATTCTTTTAAGGATGGAGTACCTAAGAAACTAGGAGATCCAGGAATACCAACTATACCATGCTCCATTAAAAGAAATTATGTCAAAACTGCTTTGTGTGATTTAGGAGCCAGTGTTAGTGTTATGCCTTTCTCTTTATATAAAAGACTTGATTCGAATAAATTCACTCCCACTGAAATATCATTGCAAATGGCTGATAAATCAACTGCCATACCTATCGGTGTTTGTGAGGATGTGCCCATTGTAGTTGCAAATGTTACTATCTTAACAGACTTTGTTATACTTGATATGCCCGAGGACGACAACATGTCGATTATCCTTGGTAGACCCTTTTTGAATACTGCAGGGCCTGTTATTGATTGCAACAAAAGCAAGGTCACTTTTCATATCAATGGTAATGAACATACGGTGCACTTTCTGAAGAAACAATTTCAAGTAAACAGTATTCATGTTATTGAAAAGACTCCGACAATTACCATTGGAAGTTTTCAACTCCCTCTTCCTACTGTCAAAAAGAAATATGAAACACTTATAATTGGGGAGATGCATATCCCCGTTGAGGTAACCTAGTGTTTTACGAAGATTCTTCGGTTTCATGTCACTCGGAAATAGTTTGTTAATAAGACTTGATCAACCTTATTAACAGATTCTTTTTGAGGGACATGTGGTCGATGAATTTAGTAAGCACAACCTTCTGTACTCACTTTTTGTTTTCTGTTATTTTTAGTTAAATGCAATAAAATGCCATGATTGTCCTGTTTTCTGAATTATCCGTGCAATAAAAAGGTGCCCAAAATGAAAGTGCTCAAAATGATCTGAAATTTTTACATGAATTTTTATAGAATATTTAAGAATTTTTGGCACTGAAAACATTCCAGGGGGATGCCCCAGGTGCCCACGAGGCACCAGGGCGCGACCACCCCCCCTGGGCACGCCCTGGTGGCTTGTGGGCCCCACAGGGACCCCCTCACTTATTCCTTCAGCCCACTTCATCTCTTACCTATAGCAAAAATTCCTGGTAGCTCTCTCTCTCTCGTGTTCTTGCTCCCAAACCTGAGATTTTCGATCTCTTTGCTCGGAGCTTCGTTTCCGAAACTGTTTTGAGGGATTGCTCCTTGGTATGTGACTCCTCCATTGCTCCAATTAGTTTCTGCTCTACTGGATTATATTTTGCATAATTAGCTGCTCTTGGTGCTACTGAAAATGAGTTTGCATGTTGAATTCTTTGAGTTCCAAGTAGTTTGAATGTTTGATATAGCCTCTAGACATTCATATGAGTAGTTGCTATCAACCTTGTGAAGTTTTGTTGACATCATTTTGTGGTCCAAAAATTTTCAGAAATTTGTTCGTAGGAATATGAACATTTTTAGGAGGAGTTCTTCAAGGAGGAGGTCCTCTGAAGCATCATCGAGTGAAAGCCCAACACGCCAATCATATGTTGAACCAAGGGCAAGTTCGGTGCGAGGGGCCGAGGCAAAATCGTGCCGATGGCCGTGCAATGAGTTCATGATAAATGCAGGCATTAACGAAGAATTTGATCAATATATTCGTAACACCGAGCTCTCCGCCTTAATTGCAGATAAGCCACCGCAGCACTACAACCTTACTCATTCATTCACTCAACATTTTGAGTATCACCCTCGTACCTCTAGAGTTTTATTTCATATTTATGATAGATCCGATAGTATGTCTCTAGAAGAGTTTTGTGATGCCTGCAAAATCCCATTTTGGGGCTCGCTGAGTGAACCGCAACAAGCTGAATATGAATTGTTTCTCAGTAGTCTTTGCAATGGTGAGGATAGGGGAGTTACGCAAGCTAGGATAAAGAGCATTCACTTTCCCGCTATTCGCTACTTTGCACTTTTTAATGGTAAATGCATTGTTGGTAAACAAGACTGTAGTGCACTTTGTGCTCCTGACCTGAGCCTTATTCACGCTGCTTTAACGGGTAGCAGACATTATAATCTTGGGGCCATTGTTGCACGTAGGTTACACCACAACTCGGGTAATGGTGATTTATATGGAGGAATTTATGCCTCCCGAGTAGCTGCAAGGCTAGGGGTCTCGCCCAGGCCTAATGATCCTATTTTACCTGATAAATATTTGAACTTTGAGGCGATGAAGAACCATGAGTTCCTTAAGCGCAACACTCGCAAATATGACTATAACTTGATATTCGATAAATATCGTTCTGTGTTTGTCGTTTTGCCTGCTCCTACCCTCTTTGATTTTCAGAACAAACAGAGATATTCTCTATCAGAGAGCGAGGTGCACGAGTACAATGCGGCAGTTGAAGCTGCCCGTCTGGCTGAGGAGGCGGCTCAGAACGCCTCCACGAGCTACCACTTCGATTATTATCCTGGACAGCCATGGCAGTAGACCAAGCTAGGCCAAAAGCCTAAGCTTGGGGGAGTACGTATCTCTCACCGACATTACATTCATGTTCACACATTCATTTCAGGTGTCGGTGTTCATACTTTTTCATTGTATCATCCATGTTAGTTTTATTTTCTCGCTTTCTTCTTGTGTGTTTGAAAAACTTTGAGAAAATTCAAAAATATTTCTCACTTCTTTTTGTTTTTTTTTCTTTCTAGTTTAATCAGTTGTAGTATTAAAAGAAAACCCAAAAAGATTTCCCGTTTCTTCTTTTGCTGGTTGGGAGCTTTCCCGTGTAAATAGTTTTTCTCTTTTTTGTTTTGTTTTCTTTAATTTGCTTCCTTCAGAAAAACTAAAAACTCCAAAAATATTTCAGTGTGTTTCTCTGAAATTCTTTTCTTTCGTTGAGTCTTTGTAAGGAGAAGACCACGAAGAAAATGTTAAGTGGCTCTCATAAGCATTATTGTTGATCTAACAAAGAGCCCATATTACCTTGTCTTCTCCTTTGAATAAAATGTTTGCAGATTCCAGCTTAGTCCACGGCACTCTTGCACTATTATTATTTTCATACCATTCGGCCGTGCAAGTGAAAGGGAATAATGACGATAATTTGATGAAGTGACTGTGGCAAGGAAAAGCGGGTATGAACTCAATTTGTTTTTATTTTTGTAAATATGTTTAACTCAGTATCCATGATTCAGCATATTATGATTAAACATGTTTATGATGACAATTAGAGATTATAGTTGCTCATGCCATGCTTAAGTAGCTAGGAGTGGATAATGATTTATCTAGGGTGTCAACATGCATTAAAATGATTGTGATGTAGTATGATGATATGGTATCCTCCTCTGAATGTTTCAAGCGGCTTGACTTGGCACATGTTCACGCATGTAGTTGATTCAAAACCAACATAGCCTCCATGATATTTATGTTCATGGTGCTTATATCCTACTTGTCGTGGTTTTAACACGGCAGATGCCCTTGTGAAAGGACTTAGAGATGAGGCCATCGCACTAGTGTGGAAGCTTAACGGGGTTGATCGGGAACGAGAAGACGCCGGGTTACCCAGGTTCGGCCCCTCACGATGGAGGTAAAAGCCTACATCCTGCTTGATTGTATTGCCATAGACCTCGATTACAGGGATGCGGATTCGCTAACCTAGCTCTCGAGGAGATTGCAACTTAGTCTTTTTTGTATAGGTGCTCCCCTTTATATATACAGGTGGAACCCTAGATTACATGAGTCTGGGTCGCCCTGTGACCCGCCTCCTACTCTTTCCTACTTGTTCTCCAAGACGGCTTTCGTGCCATTCGTCATCTCCGTGAGCCGGCCCATTGCCTAAGCCGGCCTGTCCTCGCCAAGTTTCGTTAAGCCGGCCCATCAAGAGTTCTTCAGTCCCGCAGTGAGCTGACTTGCTGAGCCTGTTCTATAGCCGGGTTAGCACCCTGCCGGGTCTATATGCTGGTAAATATCCCCAACATTAGCCCTCAGTTTGACTTGAATTCATTCATGTTAAACTTCATCCTGGAAAACAAACATTAGTAAAACATTCTCCATATGCTTCTCAAGCCGGTCTTTTTTCGACACTGTCTTTGGCTGGCTCAGTTTCTGGGTCCAGTGGATAGCCGGGTCACTCTTTCAGTTTTAGACTTAGAACTTTGCACTTCTTTTCCCTTGTGACGTCACAATCCACTTCCGCAAAATCTGAGATGACATCACACCATATCCTTGAGTGGGTTCGAATCGTCATGTCAGACGCGAAAAACGAGGAGCTCCTTTTGCCACTGTTTACTGTGTCGCCTTGGATTTCATGCTTGCTGTTTGGGAGTCCAGTGGCGCCTATAATTAGACCGTCGTCTTCCTCTTTTCTCTTTTACTGCCTCTCGTCCCTTCCTCTTCTGCAATGCACCCGCTCGAGCCCGTCACTGCCGGAGCCAGCCCTTCGCCGCGCCTCTTCATCGTCGCCGGAGCCCTTCCCCGTCTCCGGCCACGCGGCCGCACTTCATCCTCCATGGTTTTCTTCCAATCCAGATCTGTAAGTCGCGCACACCATTGCCGTGGCTCCTCACTGTTTTTCGTGTTCTCCATTGCGGCCGTAGTAGATCTCAAACGCCTTTGGTCCCTTTCGGTTTCAGTTTCCGCAGCCATCCCGCAACCTTTTTCATATTTAGTAGATCCAGTGCGCTATCATGGCTAAGCCCACTGCGGTTCTTTGAAGAACACGTTTACTCTTTTATTTCTTCATTTTTACCCATTTTGTAGATCCGTAAAATCTCCTCACCTTGTATAACTCTGTTTGCGGACTCGTAGCCCAAGTCGTGCCTCAACACTTGTAAGAATGTGTAGCCTGCATCTCTGACTCATCTGCGCTAATAATCTTGACCCGGCAATTTACCCGCATCCTCTTTTCTAACCCGGCCAAAATTTCTTACCGGCTTGTTTATATCATTCGTACTTTATCAAAAATCTCATATTGCCGGCTTGTGACACCTTTTTCTTTTCAGAACAGCTGACATCATGCCTCCCAAGCCCAAGATCGTCAACTGGGCTAAGTCCAGTATGTCCGAACTGAGCCTGCAAGCTCTGACAGACACCGGGTTGCTGCCAGCTAAGGAGATAATCTCATGGCGATCTCCTGAAGAAGAAATCCACCCGCAACCCGGCGAAAATGAAGTAGTCATATATGCTGATCATGTCTCAAGGGGTTTTCGTCCTCCTGGCTCAAAGTTTTTCAGGGACGTGCTACACTTGTTCAACATCAGGCCCCAAGACTTGGCCCCCAACTCCATCTTCAATCTTTGCCAATTCCAAGTATTTTGCGAAGTCTATTTGCAGCTCGAGCCGTCTCTTACCCTGTTCCGAGAACTCTTTTATCTAAACCGCCAAACTGAGCACAAGGACGGCCCCAGCATTGAACTCGGCGGGATTTCTATCCAACGCCGAAAGAACATTATCTTCCCCAATGCCAAGCCGGCCAGTCATCCAAAGGGGTGGCAGAGGACTTGGTTCTATTGCAAAGACACCTCTCCCGCAGGTCAGAACCCCTTGCCGGGTTACCGGGCAACCCACGGTTATGACCCGGCCATAGTTTGACCCGGCCAAGAGTCAGGAGGCTCTATGGGTCATCTCATAGTTCGGGTCACGGCGAGACAACAAGCAGAGACCAAGGGCCCAGGGCGAGACCCGGCAAGAGGCCGGCTTAAGGGGAGCCCAATGGGCCGGCTCGCGGAGAAAGTCCAAGAAGAGGAAAGTTCCTTGACAAGGGAAGCAAGACCCGGACTAGGATTCGACTTGTAATAGAAAATAGACTAGTCCTAATCCAACTAGGACTCTACATGTAAGCCGGCCCCTTCAACTTATATAAGGAGGGGCAAGGCACCCCAAGAGGGACAAGTCAGGAGAGACGGAAAAACTAGCTCTCGAGATAGAGGTAGCGAAACAACACCCTTGTAGTCGTGATCATCATTATCAATAGCAATCAAGTAGGACATAGGCTTTTACCTCCACCGCGAGGGGCCGAACCTGGGTACAACTCGTGTCTCTCGATTCCGACCAACCCCTTCAAGCTTCCACCTAGTTGCGATAGTCTCACCACTAAGTCCTTTCACGAGGACATCTGCCGTGACAAAACCACGACAGTTGGCGCCCACCGTGGGGCCAGCGCACAGTGGTGTTACGTTCTTGGAGGGAGCTCTTTAGGGATCGAGAAGCTCACGATTGACCGGATGAAGAAGAGACAGGGAACAATCACGCAGGATAACCTGGCATGGGACAACCTTGGGAGAGCCGGCAAATTCATCGGTCATCTGCAACAACTCATGGAGCAATAATCCATCAGATCAGTCTACACGTACATCTGCTCAACTACAACGCCGCGGCCGACTCGCGCAGGCCACCGACCCTGTGGACGACTTGCGCGTCCGCGCCGGCCTACAACGCCGCGGTCGTCTCGCGCAAGCCGCCGCCCCTGCGGATGACTCGCGCGTCCGTGCCGGCTTCCAACGCCGCGACCGACTCACGCGTCCGCGCCGGCTTACAACGCCGCGGCCGACTCACCCGTCTGTGCCGGCTTACAATGCCGCAACCGACTCGCGCGTCCGCGCCAACTTACAATACCACGGCCGACTCATACGTCTGCACCGGTTTCCAATGCCGCGGTCGACTCCCACATCTACATTAACACACCAGAGCCGCGCCCGTCTGCACGAGTTTCCCAAGGGACGCGCGCAAGCCGCTGCCCTCACGGTCCGGTCTACATCAACACACCAGGGCCGCGCCCGCTCACCTGAGCTGCACAACGGACGCGCACAAGCCGCCACCCTCGTGGTCTGGTCTACATCAACACGCTGAGGCCATGCCCGCCCATACGAGCCGCCTAACGGACGCGCGCAGGCCACCGCCCCTGTAGCCCGGTTTACTCCGACAAGCTGGAGCAAAAAAGAAATATATGTCTATTATCAGTCTTCACCCGCGCCGTTTTTCCCAATGGATAGGCGCATTGGCCTGCCATCCCCACGGTCCGATCTGCTTCAGCACATCGAAGAAACAGGAGAGTCGGCCACAGACGAACCGTCTCTGGAAAAGCTAGGTGAGCCGGCTACCGATTGAGCCGGCAATTCAAAGCCAGCAAAGAAAAAAATGGCCCTAAGGAGCCAGGATAGCCGGACCAAGAGGCGTACGAAATCACTTTGGGTAAAAACGTCCCTGCAAGATCATCAACTCGCCACATCGCCTCCGGCTTCGATAAATTCCAGTTTTCGGCTGTCAACTATACGCCGGTTTATGCCACAGCCAAGTACAAAGAATCTCAAGCCGGCTCCTTGAGTCGACTTAAGACTCGGGGGCTACACAGATATGACTCGGCGGATTTTCCCGGTTTTTACAAATACAAGAACCCCGGGTCGTTGAAGGGAAGACAACCCGGTCCCGGGGACTACTGCTTTATTTGCGAAAAGGTAAAGGTTGCCAAAAAGGACTAGCTGCCATGATGCGCTGTTCAAACATAGGTATCCTGCCTTATTGGCGAAAAAGTAAAGGTTGCCCAAGAGAACTAGCAGCCACGATGCGCAGTTTAAACATGGGTACCCTGCCATATTGGCGAAAAGAAAGGTTACCAAAGAAGACTAGTTGCCATGATGCGCAGTCTAAACATGGGTATCCTGCTCAATAATGATCAATGGAATAAAGCCGGCTTATCTGGATCCCAGATGTTTTGCAGTAGTAGCATTGTCTTCTGTATATCCTATGCTGAGCTTTTCCATGATCATATGGTTACTTGGGGGCTTCCAACTCATCGAGTTTAGCTTACAAAACCCTTTTAACCCGGTGAAAAGCCAAAATATACTTGGTTAAACCTGCCTGTTAGCAAGATGCTACTCCAAAAAGGTGACCCGACGTACGCCTGATGAGTCAATCATAAAGGTGACCCTGAATTCATCAGAGTTAAAACGTCAGTTGGTCACGTGAGAGCCGGCTTTTAGAGAGATAGGACAAACCAAAAGAGGCAAAAAAGCATGCTTCCACAGGAAGCGAAACTAAGACTCGAGCCTCGAAAACCGGTCTTATGTCGTGCCTCGAAAGCCAGCGTTTTTATATTCTGTTATCATACACATACATCATCATATATTCCATCATCATACATTGCATCATCATGCATTGCATCATCATACAATGCATCATCATCCAATGCATATCTATATTCGTTTATGTTGCAGGAACCGGTCTTCAAAACCGGGTTACAATGTAACTATGCAGGAACAAACAAATCCTTCATGGCCAAAATGGCCGGGTCTTCATCATGGTTTATCATAACCAGTATTATATGATTGAGGTTTTCAATGCCGGCTCAGAGAGATGGCTATTCTTTTTAAAATCCAAAATACTGGCTTACAGTAAGGAGCAGGGTTTAATAAATTACCAGTGGCAATTCACAATTTGGATTATTCTGATACTGCAAAAGAGAACAAAATTCAAACAAGGATATCATGGCAACCGGATTTATTAAAGGCAATGAAATATGAAGTGTTATGCAAGGCAGCACTCTTGATGGATTTAGCAACAAATTCAGCGTTGATATGCAAAGTACCCAGCAACATCATCCAGACAAACTGTGCCTCAGACTCAGGCAAGTTTTTCTCCAAAATTGTCGAACGCCGGGTCTTCAAGACTTGTTTTGGGCCGGCTTTGCTTGGTTTTCTCCTTGAGTCCTGGGGGCTACAGTGGGTCTGATTTTATTCTACAATGGAAGGAATAGTCCCGAGTCACCGCAGGCACACGACCCGGCACTTGGGTGCTACATTATTCAAATCAAGATTACATTAAGTATGAAAGTCCCATGTCGCTGCAAGCATGCACCACGGAACTTGGGGGCTACATTGTTCAAGTTTCTGAAGTCCCGAGTCGCCGCAGGCACACGACCCGGCACTTGGGGGCTACATCAGTCAATTTTGATCTACAAAACATCAAGTCCCATGTAGCTGTGAACACTCAACATGGCACTTGGGGGCTAATGTTCTGTCGTTTTCAAGTTAAGGGATCATACGACGACCCAGCCCATCATATAAAGATGAGCCGGACCTTGGGGGCTACACTATTTGCAGCTATATATCTACAACATTCAAGACTCAGTTCAAAGTCCCAGGTTGCTGCAGGCAAGACAACCCGGCACTTGGGGGCTACACTGTTCAGTTGTTTCAACAAATCATAAGGTCCAAATTGAAGACCCGACCCATCACATGTTGATGAGCCGGCCCTTGGGGGCTACACATGTGAATTACAAAAACATTCAGTTTATGACTGGTGACTCAGATGAACAACCTGGATTTTCTCCAAAATTGCAACATTCATATTTAAGCAAGTCTTAAGCTATCACTACGTTCCTACTCTTAAGACTTGGGGGCTACAGGTAATATGGATATAAGGGAGGAACACCTTCAAGTTCTCAGTGTTCAGCGAACCGGGTCTCATATTCCTGGTGGAGAAATTTGCAAAGTTTATCTCCCCTAAGCTATTCATAGAAGGGTCCGGAAAGCCGGCTCAACATCATATGGTTTTCTTATTCCCAAAAAATTTCATCAAGCCAAAGCATTGGAGGCCGACTCAATGGCAGATGGGTGTTTTATTTCCCAATATTTTTCTGCAAGGAACCAGCGTGATCAAGTTGATTGTGAAGCGGGCTTGTCGATGACAAAGAGGCCCGAAATTTCCAGGAGTCCAATTCCATCACCTGGCGGCATTAACCTCCATGACCTGGCAACTTTGACGTAACTCAACAAGTTCTGTATCCACAAGCCGGCAATTATTTCATCTGTAATTCGACATTTACTATGTCAAACGACCCGGCAAGCACTCCGTGTCTCAGGAAGATGGCATCCACAAGCTGAAGCATTTGAAAACCGGCTCACTAATGGATGGGTTATTATTCCCAATATTTTCCTGAAGACACGCACCAGCAAGTCGATTGTGAAGCCGGCTCGTTGATATGAAGAAACCCGTATTTTCCAGAAGCTGGTTCATTGAATAAAGGCGGCCTTTTGAGCAAGCCGTTTCCTCTTAAACATATTAATTATTCTTGTTTTCAGGAGCTTAGCATGAATAAATTCAAGCTAACCTGGGGGCTAATGTTGGGGATATTCCCCACGGTTATGACCCGGCCATAGTTTGACCCGGCCAAGAGTCAGGAGGCTCTATGGGTCATCTCATAGTCCGGGTCACGGCGAGACAACAAGGAGAGACCAAGGGCCCAGGGCGAGACCCGGCAGGAGGCTGGCTTAAGGGGAGCCCAATGGGCTGGCTCGCGGAGAAAGTCCAAGAAGAGGAAAGTTCCCTGACAAGGGAAGCAAGACCCGGACTAGGATTCGACTTGTAATAGAAAATAGACTAGTCCTAATCCAACTAGGACTCTACATGTAAGTCGGCCCCTTCAACTTATATAAGGAGGGGCAAGGCACCCCAAGAGGGACAAGTCAGGAGAGACAGAAAAACTAGCTCTCGAGATAGAGGTAGCGAAACAGCACCCTTGTAGTCGAGATCATCATTATCAATAGCAATCAAGCAGGACGTAGGATTTTACCTCCACCGCGAGGGGCCGAACCTGGGTAAAACTCGCGTCTCTCGATTCCGACCAACCCCTTCAAGCTTCCACCTAGTTGCGATAGTCTCACCACTAAGTCCTTTCACGAGGACATCTGCCGTGACAAAACCACGACACTACTCATGCTAGTATTCAATGTTGATTATTCATAATGCATGATTATGACCGTTTTCGCTCTCTAGTTGGTCGCTTCTCAACCTATTTGCTAGCCTTCGCCTGTACTAAGTGGGAATACTGCTTGTGCATCAAAATCCTTAAATCAAAGTTATTCCAGATGAGTTCACTATATCTACCCATATGCGGTATTACCCTGCCGTTCTAAGTAAATTTGAATGTGCCACCTCTAAATATTCAAATGAACATCTATTTTGTGTGCCCGTACCGCTCATGGAGCGACAGGGGGCGGTCAATATCTTCCATGCTAAGCGGGTTATTCTCATGATGAGTGTTTATTCACTTGTCCTTGCACGAGAGGGGCTGGTAATCGGGATGCCCAGTCCCATGATTAAAATTGCAAAATAATAAAACAAACTCCCCCGGAAAGTTGTTGGTATGGAGGGCACCCGAGGATTCGGCTAGCCATGGCTTGTGTTTGTTGGTGGAGGGGGAGTAAACCTTACTTTACCGCTTGGGAACGGCCGCTAATTTGTTTAGCATGGAAGATATTAAAAACTCTCGGTCGTGACGTTGACAGGAAAGGCATACCTCCCAAAATTACATTTATCTCTGATTTAAGCTTTGAGCTCTGGCACCTCTGCAAATCCTTGCTTCCCTCTGCGAAGGGTCTATCTATTTACTTTAATGTTATTTTACTTTTATTGTTGAGTCATCACCTTATCAAACAAGCACCAGTCCTGAGAGCACTATTGTCATTCTCATGCATTGTGTATAGTTAATGTTGTGTGCATCATGACTGGATCTCTTCAACCATAAATTACAATGTTTAGTCACTGCTTGAACTTTGGAGGTGCTCTGCATTTATCTTTTGCGGTCTCAGAAAGGCTAGCGAGATACCATGTTGTCATATTATATCATGATTGTTTTGACAAAGTGTTGGCATTTGAGATATTTTATTATAGCTCGCTAGTTGATTAAGTTGGACATATGCCCTAGAGGCAATAATAAATTAGTTATTATTATATTTCCTTGTTCATGATAATAGTTTATTATCCATGCTATAATTGTATTGATTGGAAACTCAAATACATGTGTGGGTACATAGACAACACTGTGTCCCTAGTAAGCCTCTAGTAGACTAGCTCGTTGATCAAATATGGTTAAGGTTTCCTAGCCATGGACATGAGATGTCATTTGATAACGGGATCACATCATTAGGAGAATGATGTGATGGACAAGACCCAAACTATAAACGTCGCATGTGATCGTGTCAGTTTATTGCTATTGTTTTTCTGCATGTCAAGTATCTGTTCCTATGACCATGAGATCATGCAACTCCCTGACATCGGAGGAGTACCTTGTGTGTATCAAACGTCGCAACGTAACTGGGTGACTATAAAGGTGCTCTACAGGTATCTCCGAGGATGTCTGTTGGGTTGGCATGGATCAAGACTGGGATTTGTTAGTCCGTGTGACGGAGAGGTATCTCAGGGCCCACTCGGTAATACAACATCACAATGAGCCTTGCAAGCAATGTGACTAAAGTGTTAGCCACGAGATCTTGTATTACGGAACGAGTAAAGAGACTTGCCAGTAACGAGATTGAACTAGGTATAGAGATACCGACGATCGAATCTCGGGCAAGTAACATACCGAAGAACAAAGGGAACATCATACGGGATTAACTGAATCCTTGACATAGAGGTTCGACCGATAAAGATCTTCGTAGAATATGTAGGAGCCAATATGGGCATCCAGGTCCCGCTATTGGTTATTGATCGTAGAGGTGTCTCGATCATGTCTGCATAGTTCTCGAACCCGCAGGGTCTACACACTTAACGTTTGGTGACGATTAGTATAGTGGAGTTATTTTGTTGGTGACCGAAGGTTGTTCGGAGTCCCGGATAAGATCCCGGACATGACGAGGATCTCCGGAAGAGTCCGGAGGTAAAGATTGATATATGTGATAATAGTGTTTTGATCTCCGGAAGGGTTCCGGAATTCACCGGAAGGGGTTCCGGATGTTTACCGAAGTGTTCGGGTGCAGCAACACTTTATATGGGCCAAAGGGGTAAAGCCCACGAGGTATTGGAAAGAGCAAAAGGAAGTTTTGCTGCTGCCTTAAGCGGTACTACCGCTGGTAAGGCAGTACTACCGCATATGCGGTACTACCGCTTGTGTGAAGCGGTACTACCGCATAAGCGGTACTACCGCTTGTGTGAAGCGGTACTACCGCTCGTGAGCGGTACTACCGCTTGTGCGCGGTACTGCAGGGATCCGAGTTGGACTCTTTCCCTGCGGGCCAAACCGACCTTGTGCGGGCAAAACCGACCTGGAGGAGGCTTTTACTCCAAGTTTAGACCCCAAGGCTCAACATATAAATAGAGGGGCAGGCCTAGCACACGGGACACATTAAGATTTCCCAAGCCGTGTGTCGGCAACCCTAACCCTCTAGTTCTCCCGTCATAATCTCCGTAGTGCTTGGCGAAGCCCTGCAGAGATTGTTCCTCACCATCATCACCACGCCGTCGTGCTGCCGGAACTCATCTACTACTTCATCATCGCTCGCTGGATCGAGGAGGTGAAGGCGTCATCAAGTCGTACGTGTGTTGAACGCGGAGGTGCCGTCCGTTCGGCACTAGTTCGTGATCGGATCGAGGGACGACTTGCGATTTGGATCGCGGAGACGTTCGACTACATCAACCGCGTTTCTTAACGCTTCCGCTTAGCGATCTACAAGGGTATGTAGATTCACTCTCCCTCTCGTAGATGCTCATCACCATGGATAGATCTTGTGTGTGCGTAGGAAAAATTTTGTTTCCCATGCAACGTTCCCCAACAGTGGCATCTGAGCTAGGTCTATGCGTAGATGAGATCTCGAGTAGAACACAAACGAGTTGTGGGCGTGGGTGTATACATATTGCTTGCCGTTACTAGTTGATACTTGATTCGGCGGTATTGTGAGATGAAGCGGCCCGGACCAACATTACTCGTACGCTTACGAGAGACCGGTTCCTTCAACTGACATGTAACTTCGTTGCATAAAGATGGCTAGCGGGTGTCTGTCTCTCTCACTTTAGTTGAATCGATTTCAATGAAGAGGGTTCTTTTAGAAGATCAAAAAGCAATCACTACACCACGTTGTGGTTTTGCGTAGGTAAGAACGGTTCTTGCAAACCCGTAGCAGCCACGTAAAATTTGCAACAACAATTAGAGGACGTCTAACTTGTTTTTGCAGGGTATGTTGTGATGTGATATGGCCAATTACATGATGAGATATATGTGATGTATGAGATGATCATGTGTTGTATAGAATATCACGACTTGCATGTCGATGAGTACGGCAACTGGCAGGAGCCATAGAGTTGTCTTTAATTATTGTATGACCTGCGTGTCAATCATTAAGCGCTATGTAATGCTTTACTTTATCGCTAAACGTTAGCAATAGTCATGGAAGCAACAGTCGGCGCGAGAACTTCATGGCGACACGTTGATGGAGATCAAGATGATGGAGATCATGGTGTCATGCCGGTGACGATGGAGATCATGCCGGTGCTTTGGAGATGGAGATCAAAAGCACGAGTTCATGGCCATATCATGTCACTTATGATTTGCATGTGATGTTAATCCTTTTATGCATCTTATTTTGCTTAGGACGACGGTAGCATTATAAGGTGATCCCTCACTTAAATTTCAAGATAAAATTGTGTTCTCCCCGAGTGTGCACCGTTGCGAAAGTTCGTCGTTTCGAGACACGCCGTGATGATCGGGTGTGATAGACTCTACGTTCACATACAACGGGTGTAAGCCATGTTGCACGTGCGGAACACTCGGGTTAAACTTGACGAGCCTAGCATGTACAGACATGGCCTCGGAACACAAGAGACCGAAAGGTCGAACATGAGTCATATAGTAGATATGATCAACATGAAGATGTTCACCATTGAAACCACCTCAACTCACGTGATGATCGGACTTGAGTTGGTGGATTTGGATCATGTTACACTCGAATGACCGGAGGGATGTCTATTTGAGTGGGAGTTTTTAAGTAATATGATTAACTAAACTCATTATCTTGAACAATAGTCTAAGTTGTCTTTGCAATATTTATGTTGTAGATCATGGCTCGCGCAGTAGCACCCCTGAATTTTAATGCGTTCCTAGAGAAAGCTAAGTTGAAAGATGATGGAAGTAACTTTGTGGACTGGGCCCGTAATCTAAGGATTATCCTTACGGCTTCCCAGAAGGCTTATGTCCTTGATGCACCGCTTGGTGATCCACCCGCTCCAGTTGAGTCTCTAGACGTTGTGAACGCCTGGCAGGCTCGTTCTGAAGATTACTCAATAGTTCAATGTGCAATATTGTATGGCTTAGAACCGGGACTTCAAAGACGTTTTGAACGTCATGGAGCATATGAGATGTTCCAGGAGTTGAAGTTTATCTTTCAGAAGAATGCCCGGATCGAGAGATATGAGATCTCCGATAAGTTCTATAATTGCAAGATGGAGGAGAATGGGTCTATCAGTGATCACGTACTCAGAATGTCTGGGTACTCCACCCGTCTGGCTGAATTGGGGATGCCCCTTCCGCCAGAGGCTATCACTGACAGAGTTCTTCAATCATTGCCACCTAGCTACAAGAGCTTCGTGTTGAACTATAACATGCACGGGATGAACAAGTCAGTCGCCGAGTTGTTTGCGATGCTGAAAGCCGCTGAGTCTGAAATTCAGAAGGAGCATCAAGTGTTGATGGTCAATAAAACCACTAGTTTCAAGAAAAATGGCAAGGGTAAGAAGGGTAACTCCAAGAAGAGTGGCAAAGCAGTTGCTCCTCTCGTGAAGAAACCCAAGGCTGGACCCAAACCAGAAACTGTGTGCTTTCATTGCAAGGGAACTGGACACTGGAAGCGGAACTGCCCCAAGTATTTGGCTGACAAGAAGGCGGCCAACAACAAACAAGGTATATATGATATACATGTTATTGATGTGTACCTTACCAACTCTCGTTGTAGTGCCTGGGTATTTGATACTGGTGCGGTTGCTCATATTTGCAACTCAAAACAGGAACTGCGGAATAGACGGAGGCTGGCAAAGGACGAAGTGACGATGCGCGTGGGAAATGGTTCCAAGGTTGATGTGATCGCCGTCGGCACGCTCGCTCTTCGATTACCATCGGGATTAGTGATGAACCTGAATAATTGTTATTTAGTGCCTGCGTTAAGCATAAACATTATATCTGGATCTTGTTTATTGCGAGACGGTTACTCATTTAAATCAGAGAATAATGGTTGTTCTATTTATATGAGTAATATCTTTTATGGTCATGCACCCGATGTGAGGGGTTTATTCTTATTGAATCTCGATAGTAATGATACACATGTTTATAACATTGATGCCAAAAGATGTAGAATTGATAATGATAATACCACTTTCTTGTGGCACTGCCGTTTAGGTCATATTGGCGTAAAACGCATGAGGAAGCTCCATGCTAATGGACTTTTGGAGTCACTTGATTTTGAATCACTTGACACATGTGAGCCATGCCTCATGGGCAAGATGACTAAAACGCCGTTCTCTGGAACAATGGAACGGGCAAGTGACTTATTGGAAATCATACATACTGATGTGTGCGGTCCGATGAGTATTGAGGCGCGCGGTGGTTATCGTTACTTTCTCACCTTCACTGCTGACTTAAGTAGATATGGGTATATTTACTTAATGCAACACAAGTCTGAAACATTTGAAAAGTTCAAACAATTTCAGAGTGAAGTTGAGAATCATCGTAACAAGAAGATTAAATTCCTACGATCTGATCGAGGAGGAGAATATCTGAGTTATGAGTTTGGCAGTCACTTAAGACAATGTGGAATTGTTTCACAACTGACACCGCCTGGAACACCACAGCGTAATGGTGTGTCCGAATGTCGTAATCGAACCTTATTGGATATGGTGCAATCTATGATGTCTCTTGCCGATTTGCCACTATCGTTTTGGGGTTATGCATTAGAGACAGCTGCATTCACTTTAAATAGGGCACCATCGAAATCCGTTGAGACGACGCCATATGAACTTTGGTTTGGCAAGAAGCCAAAGCTGTCGTTTCTTAAAGTTTGGGGATGTGATGCTTATGTCAAAAAGCTTCAGCCTGAAAAGCTGGAACCCAAAGCGGAGAAATGCGTCTTCATAGGATACCCAAAAGAGACAGTTGGGTATACCTTCTACCTCAGATCCGAAGGCAAAGTGTTTGTCGCTAAAAACGGAACATTTCTTGAGAAAGAGTTTCTCTCGAAAGAATTGAGTGGGAGGAAGATAGAACTTGATGAGGTTGTTGAACCTTTACTTCAACCTGAAAGTAGCGCAGCGCAGAAAGATGTTTCTGTAGAGCCTACAACAGCTGAAGAGGAAGTTAATGATGATGATCATGAAGCTTTGGATCAAGTTGCTATCGAACCTCGTAGATCGACAAGGACGCGTACTGCTCCTGAGTGGTACGGCAACCCTGTCTTAGAGGTCATGTTGTTAGACAAACGATGAACCTACGAGCTATGGAGAAGCGATGATGGGCCCGGATTCCGAGAAGTGGTTAGAGGCCATGAAATCCGAGATGGGATCCATGTATGAAAACAAAGTGTGGACTTTGGAAGTATTACCTGAAGGGCGTAAGGCCATTCAGAACAAATGGATCTTTAAGAGGAAGACGGACGCGGACGGTAATGTCACCGTCTATAAAGCTCGACTTGTGGCAAAGGGTTTTTCACAAGTTCAAGGAGTTGACTACGATGAGACCTTCTCACCCGTAGCGATGCTTAAGTCCGTCAGAATCATGTTAGCAATAGCTGCCTTTTTCGATTATGAAATTTGGCAGATGGATGTCAAAACAGCTTTCCTTAACGGTTTCCTTAAGGAAGAGTTGTATATGATGCAACCAGAAGGTTTTGTCGATCCAGAGAATGCTGACAAAGTTTGCAAACTCCAGCGATCCATTTATGGACTGGTGCAAGCATCTCGGAGTTGGAATCTTCGCTTTGATGAGGTGATCAAAGCGTTCGAGTTTATACAAGTTTACGGAGAAGCTTGTATTTACAAGAAAGTGAGTGGGAGCTCTATAGCGTTTCTAATATTATATGTGGATGACATATTACTGATTGGAAACAATATAGAAATGTTGGAAAGTGTGAAGGAATATTTGAACAAGAGTTTTTCAATGAAGGACCTAGGAGAAGCTGCTTTCATATTAGGCATCAAGATCTATAGAGATAGATCGAGACGCTTAATAGGACTTTCACAAAGCACATACCTTGACAAAGTTTTGAAGAAGTTCAAAATGGATCAGTCCAAGAAGGGGTTCTTGCCTGTATTGCAAGGTGTGAAGTTGAGTAAGACTCAATGCCCAGTGACTGCAGAAGATAGAGAAAAGATGAGTGTCATCCCCTATGCTTCAGCCATAGGCTCTATCATGTATGCAATGCTGTGCACAAGACCCGATGTCAGCCTTGCCATAAGTATGGTCGGAAGGTTTCAAAGTGATCCAGGAATGGAACACTGGACGGCGGTCAAGAAAATCCTGAAGTACCTGAAAAGGACTAAGGACATGTTTCTCGTTTATGGAGGTGATCAAGAGCTCGTCGTAAAGGGTTACGTCGATGCAAGCTTTGACACTGATCCGGATGACTCTAAGTCACAAACCGGATACGTATTTATTCTTAATGGGGGTGCGGTTAGCTGGTGCAGTTCCAAGCAAAGCGTGGTAGCTGATTCTACATGCGAAGCGAAGTACATCGTAGCCTCGGAGGCGGCGAAGGAAGGTGTCTGGATGAAGGAGTTCATGACAGATCTTGGAGTAGTGCCTAGTGCGCTTAACCCAATGACTCTGTTTTGTGATAATACCAGTGCCATTGCTCTAGCCAAGGAACCAAGATTTCACAAGAGGACCAGACACATAAAGCGACGTTTCAATTCCATCCGCGATTACATCAAGGAGGACGACATAAATATTTGCAAAGTACACACGGATCTGAATGTTGCAGATCCGATGACTAAACCTCTTCCAAGGGCTAAACATGAACAACACCAGAACTGCATGGGTGTTCGATTCATTACAATGTAAATCACATAGTGATGTGAACTAGATTATTGACTCTAGTGCAAGTGGGAGACTGTTGGAAATATGCCCTAGAGGCAATAATAAATTAGTTATTATTATATTTCCTTGTTCATGATAATCGTTTATTATCCATGCTATAATTGTATTGATTGGAAACTCAAATACATGTGTGGGTACATAGACAACACTGTGTCCCTAGTAAGCCTCTAGTTGACTAGTTCGTTGATCAAAGATGGATAAGGTTTCCTAGCCACGGACATGAGATGTCATTTGATAACGGGATCACATCATTAGGAGAATGATGTGATGGACAAGACCCAAACTATAAACGTAGCATGTGATCATGTCAGTTTATTGCTATTGTTTTTCTGCATGTCAAGTATTTGTTCCTATGACCATGAGATCATGCAACTCCCTGACATCGGAGGAGTACCTTGTGTGTATCAAACGTCGCAACGTAACTGGGTGACTATAAAGGTGCTCTACAGGTATCTCCGAGGATGTCTGTTGGGTTGGCATGGATCAAGACTGGGATTTGTTACTCCGTGTGACGGAGAGGTATCTCAGGGCCCACTCGGTAATACAACATCACAATGAGCCTTGCAAGCAATGTGACTAAAGTGTTAGCCACGAGATCTTGTATTACGGAACGAGTAAAGAGACTTGCCAGTAACGAGATTGAACTAGGTATAGAGATACCGACGATCGAATCTCGGGCAAGTAACATACCGAAGAACAAAGGGAACAGCATACGGGATTAACTGAATCCTTGACATAGAGGTTCGACCGATAAAGATCTTCGTAGAATATGTAGGAGCCAATATGGGCATCCGGGTCCCGCTATTGGTTATTGATCGTAGAGGTGTCTCGGTCATGTCTGCATAGTTCTCGAACCCGCAGGGTCTACACACTTAACGTTTGGTGATGATTAGTATAGTTGAGTTATTTTGTTGGTGACCGAAGGTTGTTCGGAGTCCCGGATAAGATCCCGAACATGACGAGGATCTCCGGAAGAGTCTGGAGGTAAAGATTGATATATGTGATAATAGTGTTTTGATCTCCGGAAGGGTTCCGGAATTCACCGGAAGGGGTTCCGGATGTTTACCGAAGTGTTCGGGTGCAGCAACACTTTATATGGGCCAAAGGGGTAAAGCCCACGAGGTATTGGAAAGAGCAAAAGGAAGTTTTGCTGCTGCCTTAAGCGGTACTACCGCTGGTAAGGCAGTACTACCGCATATGCGGTACTACCGCTTGTGTGAAGCGGTACTACCGCATAAGCGGTACTACCGCTTGTGTGAAGCGGTACTACCGCTCGTGAGCGGTACTACCGCTTGTGCGCGGTACTGCAGGGATCCGAGTTGGACTCTTTCCCTGCGGGCCAAACCGACCTTGTGCGGGCAAAACCGACCTGGAGGAGGCTTTTACTCCAAGTTTAGACCCCAAGGCTCAACATATAAATAGAGGGGCAGGCCTAGCACACGGGACACATTAAGATTTCCCAAGCCGTGTGTCGGCAACCCTAACCCTCTAGTTCTCCCGTCTTAATCTCCGTAGTGCTTGGCGAAGCCCTGCAGAGATTGTTCCTCACCATCATCACCACGCCGTCGTGCTGCCGGAACTCATCTACTACTTCATCATCGCTCGCTGGATCGAGGAGGTGAAGGCGTCATCAAGCCGTACGTGTGTTGAACGCGGAGGTGCCGTCCGTTCGGCACTAGTTCGTGATCGGATCGAGGGACGACTTGCGATTTGGATCGCGGAGACGTTCGACTACATCAACCGCGTTTCTTAACGCTTCCGCTTAGCGATCTACAAGGGTATGTAGATTCACTCTCCCTCTCGTAGATGCTCATCACCATGGATAGATCTTGTGTGTGCGTAGGAAAAATTTTGTTTCCCATGCAACGTTCCCCAACAGATTATGCCATTGATATGAGTGAATATAATTTCTAAGAGTTATCATTTGCATGGTTAGTTATAATCTTTGCTGAAAACCTGGGTATTATTTAAGCATATATATAGATACAAGAACAAAAGAGTTCGTAAAAGTTTTTCTTTATCACTTTCAGTTTGTCAACTGAATTGCTTGAGGACAAGCAATGAGTTAAGCTTGGGGGAGTTGATACGTCTCCGTCGTATCTACTTTTCCAAACACTTTTGCTCTTGTTTTGGACTCTAATTTGCATGATTTGAGTGAAACTAACCCGGACTGCCGCTGTTTTCAGCAAAACTACCATGGTGTTGTTTTTGTGCAGAAATAAAAGTTCTTGGAATTAGACGAAACTTTTTGGAGATTTTTTATGGAATAAATAAAAAATACTGGAGCAAAGACCCACTGGAGGGGGGCTACCAGGTGCCCACGAGGCACCAGGGCACGCCCACCCCCCAGGGCACGCCCTGGTGGCTTGTGGGGCCCACGTGGCTCCGTTGACCCTAATCTCAGCACTATAAATTCCTATTCCCCGAGAAAAAAATCAGAGAGGAAGTTTCATCGCGTTTTACGATACGGAGCCGCCGCCACCTCCTGTTCTTCATCGGGAGGCCAGATCTGGAGTCCGTTCGGGGCTCCGGAGAGGGGGATCTTCCGTCATTGTCATCATCAATCATCCTCCATCACCAATTTCATGATGCTCACCGCCGGGAGTGAGTAATTCCTTCGTAGGCTTGCTGGACGGTGATGGGTTGGATGAGATTTATCATGTAATCGAGTTAGTTTTGTTAGGGCTTGATCCCTAGTATCCACTATGTTCTGGGATTGATGTTGCTATGACTTTGCTATGCTTAATGCTTCTCACTAGGGCCCGAGTGCCATGATTTCATATCTGAACCCTTTATGTTTTCATGAATATATTTGTGTTCTTGATCCGATCTTGCAAGTTATACGCACCTGCTATGTGTTATGATTCGCATACCCCAAGGTGACAATAATTGGGATTCTTTCCGGTGATTACCGTAGTTTGAGGAGTTCATGTATTCACTATGTGTTAATGCTTTGTTCCGGTTCTCTATTAAAAGGAGGCCTTAATATCCCTTAGTTTCTTTATGGACCCCGCTGCCACGGGAGGGTAGGACAAAAGATGACATGCAAGTTCTTATCACAAGCACGTATGACTATATACGGAATACATGCCTACATTACATTGATGAATTGGAGCTAGTTCTGTGTCGCCCTAGGTTATGACTGTTACATGATGAATATCATCCAACATAATTATCATCACCGATCCAATGCCTATGAGCTTTTCACATATTGTTCTTTGCTAAGTTACTATTGTTGCTACTACTGTCACAATTGCTACAAAAACTATTGCTGCTACTGTTACTATTATTGCTATTGCTATCAAACTACCATACTACTGTGCTACTGATCACTCTGCTGCAGATATTTAGTCTCCAGGTGTGGTTGAATTGACAACTCAACTGCTAATACTTGCAAATATTCTTTGGCTCCCCTTGTGTCGAATCAATAAATTTGGGTTGAATACTCTACCCTCCAAAACTGTTGCGATCCCCTATACTTGTGGGTTATCAAGAATAACTTCTATATAAATATGATGGTAATAGAAACACTGCAGACCTGGTGACTTAGGTACAAACACTACGGTAACGTTTTTACCTGCGACAAAAATGTTGTTGACTACACACCCCGATAACTGTTGTATAAATATGATGGTAATAGACACACCGCAGACGTGATAACTTAGGTACAAAATACATGTGATGACTTTGATGGCAGGTGTTGTTGAAAAACATATTGTCAGTAACTTTCGTGTTAAATAGCACGGTAATATACGTATCGCAGACCTGATAACTTAGGTACGAACATTGCGGTAACTTTTTACCTGGGCAAAAAAGTTCTCGAATACACCCCCCCCTCCCGATAACTTCTTTATAAATGTAATGGTAATAGACACACCGCATACTTGATAACTTAGGTGCAAACACCGCGGTAACTTTGAGGGGGGGGGTTATTGAAAAACATACCGCTGGTAACTTCTTTATAAATATGATGGTAATAGACTCATCTTAGACCTGATAACTTGGGTACAAACACCACGATAACTTTGATGAGGTTGGAGGGGGGAGAGTTGTTGGAAAACAAACTGTCGGTAACTTCTTTATAAACTAGTTGACCCATTGCGCCAAATGGCGCAGAGACCCGCTAAAGCCATGTTGTCGATGAAAATAGTTTCATTTATTTGATACTGGCAGTAGAAAACCTATTTGTTAAATCAATCCACGTGCCCGTTTAAAAAAATTCCATGTATTAGTTGGTTTAGTTGTGGCATTTATTTGATACTGGCAGTAGAAAACCTATTTGTTAAATCAATCCATGTGCCCGTTTAAAAAAATTCCATGTATTAGTTGGTTTAGTTGTGGCCAAACACGCATAAAAATTCCATGTATTAGTAGGTTGCGTCAATATTTGTATTTTTTAGTAACTTTAGGTTTCAGCAAGTACATAAGGCTTAGTAACTTTAGGTTTCAGCCGGTTGGTTTCCAGTTCTTTACATGACTGCTCCGCGTTAACGGAAAAAGATAAGTACATAAGGCATGAATGTAACCCATCCATTTACGCCCAACTTGGTGTGTTCCGAAAAAGTTTGTCTTTGTTGGTAAAGTTGGGTTTTAGCAATCATTTAGGGTGATTAAGAGCATCATTATGTCTCACATACATAGCATGGGCAGGTTTTAGGTAGTATAGGTGATTCCATAAACTTCAGTACACAAAAACATAAGCCCAACAAAATATTTCAAGATTGTCTTAGCAAAAATGGTCATCAATTCACAACTTTTGAGTTGGTTTACAAAGAATAATTTGGGGAGTTATAGGTTTTACAACAGAGATTAAAGAACCAGAAGATGATGTGTTGTTTGACAGGGCGATGGCAGCCAGCACAATTGTCAAAATTTCATTGCCAAGTTTAATCCACAGAACGTGCGTACAAACTACAAAGGGATGCATATAGAACAAGGGTCGTCGGCCTTATGCTTTTTCCAGATGGAAAGTGCCACTATGAAGGAACTTCTAAAGAAAAACAATACAGAATAAATTTCTAAAGAAAAACAATAGAGAATAAATGCTTCACAATTTGGCAATACTCTGTAAGCTTTTAATAATTAAAATTTAGGACAATGTAAAGGTACATTGTATGATGGGAAAGAAAACTAAAGTCACTCGATGCACATTCCATTTGTTTTCTTTCTCAACACCAGATCATTAACCATTAGTCCAGTTATTTCTCATAAACTGAGTGCAAAATATGTGAGATCACAATTATAAATTTCGTTGGGGGAACACAATTACATGAAAGGGTGCAGAGTCACGCCCAATGCTATCACTGCTACTGAATGTTATACCAAGAGGAGAGCACGAAGGGCTGTTAGCCGGGCAAAGCCAGAGCTATAAGACCGTCATTCTTTTGCTGGATCACAACTTTTACCAGATGCCGGTAAGGAGAGGCTAATATGCAAAGGATCCTGTAATACAATGAATCGGATTAGAATCACAAATTGTCCTCTCCATGCAACAATGCCACATCACCATGTCATAAGTTACTTTTTTCCATTAATCTCTTCATGCAAAACATACCACCTCATACATGATTTTTTTTCAAGGGAATTCGTGTAAGACAATTTTATATTTGCTTTTTGCATTAATTTTAATCGCCACACCTCTCCGTCCTCCCTCGCTCGACACCTCTGCACCCCCTCCCTCCTTTCTGCTCGTCCGGATGGCCGCCGGACACCACATCCCTTCTCCCGCTTCCTCCTTCCCACTGGCGCCCCTCGCCCTCGTCTAATAAGAAGTAATATACACATAAAATTCATGTTCAGCGGTTTACTACGAATCACTTGATGAAGGAAGCAATTGATTTAGCATGCCAGTTTTGTACATGACACATATACACAGAGAAAAGGAACAATTCAGTTCATAAGACAAAATGGCACTTTGTATTTCTAGCCATCAATTCAAACCTACAGATGTAGCAAAGCCCCAATACTACAATCACCAAGGAGAGAAATGCTGGTCTGCTCAGAGCACCGAGGTCGACTCATGAACCACCAACGAAAGTGAAACATGCAAACAACTATGACCAGATGGAAACGAAAATGGCCGGAGAAGATTTGGAGGAAGGGAGGAACATGTACTTACATCGGTGTGAAGAGAAAACAAATAGAGAAGCTGGAAGAAGGCGCAACAAAGACATAGAACATTAGGAGGCTGGGCAGGAACAGTAGGACAACAATTTAACCTGAACCACAATATACTTGAGCAGCGTTAATTAATTTCGATCAAAAGGAGTATGTTCACAGAGGATAGGACGATAGGTCATAGGTGCCACATAAATATTTAGCATACATCATACATTGGCCAGAGATAAAAGAACATATGTTTTAACATTTTAATCGATCAATGATAGATGTGTACGCATGTATCTAAACCTTATTAAATCTTTGTACATCGTTTTCGCAATTTTAAGGAGACTGTCGACACCATAGGTCAGCTCATCATTAATCGGGTTAGCATCATGCAGCCCATCGTAATTGTGATCCAAATATATACACATGCTTCAATCTATTTTCAGAAATTAGAATTTCTATTTTTATGTGATCCACATTATAAAATAAGTGCAAACCTTAGCCGAGTCATACAATCTCAAGACGCAGGATCCAACTAATGCACTCGTCCTCCCTGCAAATATATACATGGTTCGTCCTTATTATTTTTCAGACAGTGTGTAACAACACTAAAATGATCACACTAACGGAGAGCTGAATGTAGCGAATGCACAATAAAGATAGAAAATCAACCAGATGCTAATTATTACAGTGCAGAGTGGACATAGTGTATCAAAATACCAACCTAAACTTCTCCCTGAATGTCCCTACGACCAGATTGTTTAAACCTTTTGGTTTATTCCCGTCCAGTTGCAGCCTCTCATTCAGCATGTCAGTTGCGGTCTCCTGAAGCATAGGAACAACATAAATTAAAACAATCTGGCCAAACATACACTAAGTACATACTCATGGGCATGTTCCTAAGCATGTATCTAATAAAAAGAGGTATTATCGACAAACTAAACCAAAGTTATAGGGCAGCAGGTTCTCTTACAAAAAATAGAGAACACTTGATGTGCATCCACATATGCTTACAAAAATAAACGATGTTAAATTGCTCCTCTACTATATGTAGGCATCCAGACACACTCATTAGAAAAACAAAGCATACTAATCACTCCTCTAACTTCTCTTGAACATAAGAAACAAGAGCTAAAATTTGATCATGTGGAACCTAACACCAGCCCCAACATAAAGGAATATAGAAACAAAGGCAGGGAAGACATCTTTGTATCATTAGTGATCTGGATAGGTAGTAGCCCCAACATAAAGGAATATCCAAAGATAAACGACAACTTGGGCAGCAGCATCCTGCACTATGGTTGTCTTCATGAGGAGATCATAGAGATAAAATGAATTGTTAGTGCACAATCACCTAAAAATTCCTTGAGTTTCAGTCAATAATCTCAAACTTCACATGTACCTTATGACAAGCCATATTAGATTTTTGAAATAAAAGGCCAATACCTGCAGCAAGCATGTTCATCTGCATCATCTTGTGGTCCTTCTTTATCATCGAGCTAATACCCATACGGATATGTTCATTGCAGCACTTGTCTGCATTCTATGATCTGTCGTAGTGAAGGATGATAGGATGACATCCCGGCCTCCGCCCACACAGTATACTTGATGGTTGTATACCTAACTTAAAATCTGTATACTTAACTTAAAAGTAACTAACCTGAAATTTCAGAACAAATAAAGGAATGTAATTTTATATAACAAAGAGACGTGTAATGGAACCTACATCTGAATAGTGATCCAACAAAATCTTGATGGTTGTATCCTGCTTATGTTCAGTAGCGATAGGCAATGGTGTCGCATGATCCGTAGAAAATGGATCGATATAAGCAACTCGAGAGCAAGAGTTCTACTATTTTACAAGGCCCCGAATAAGAAGTTTAAAATATAATGTGAGTTATGAAATTCCTATATGCTTCACTTCATTTCTTTCAACTTTTATCAATGAAGTTATGATGTGAATCAATTTGTGACATTGTTCTATGCCAAAGAAAATATATGATTCATTTTTATACTACATTTTTACGACCTCATGGAGAGTAAACCCTATTATGCCAACAATTATCTGGATTGGCACCATGATCAACAACATACCTGACATTATTCATGTACCCACTTTTATCAGCAATGAATGCCCAAACCAGAGGTGTTCTACCTGCCAAGACCGCATGAAAAGGAAGCTTATGCAGTTACATCAGAAGTTCAGCACAAACAATGAAGTTTTCTGAGCATACTTTCAGACTTTCTATGTAACAATGGAACGCTAAATTTGCAGAGAGCCAGAGACACACCTGCTTGGTCAACCGCATCCACGTCCACCTGGACATTCTCAATAGGTACTCACACACTATAGCTGGGTTTGCATAGTATAGTACTGGACCTATAGCAAAAACCAAGAACCTCCTGGATAAACAACAGAAACAACCAAGAAGCATTCAGAAAAATTGAAGATATTAGCTGTGCATGCAGAAACAACAGAAACAACAAAAAATATATAACTGTGCATACAGAAAATTGAACTCCCATGAATTGCAAAACTGACCGTAAGCCTGCAAATATCTTAAGCCCGGAGAGCCCTTCAAACTGAATGAAAACCAGTAAGCCTGCAAATCAATCAACATCACAAGAGGCAATCTGTTAGCAGAACCATTAATCAAATTAAGCGGAAGTTGGTTAAAATCTGAACAAGTGCACAATAAAAGTCAGCATCCCATCACCTGCAATATAGAACATACTACCACCGACCAATATACCGCTAAAAAAACAAAGCGCATCGACCATCCACTTGATTTATTCTGCAGCAAAAGAAAAGAAAACACACATAGAGCACCGATTAGAAGGGCTCCCTACTATGTAAGTAATTGCACTCATACAGTAGATAGATATCAAATTGATGGCGTGCATTAGGTACAAGGCATCCTTTTGTTACTTAGAAAAGGAAATGGCAATGGTTGAATATCTACTGACCTTGGAGCCTCCCCAAAATCCGCTTGTGGTCGCCTGTCCCTGTTGCCTCACACATCAGAGGCATGGCAAAGGAGGTGGGGATGGAGGCAGTGGCGGCGCCACCGCTCACGGTGCGGCAATGGCAAGTCGGGCCGCCTCCCTGGCTGGCATCCACTCCTCCCCTCCTCCGGAAGATGAGGCTCCTCCTCCCGTGGCTTCCTCGCGATGAGGGATATCCTCCTCCCTCGGCATCCTCGTGACGAGGGCTCTCCTCGCTTCTTCACGACCTGGGGCAGATGAGAACCTTGGCAGACGGTGGATCTCGTCAGAAGGGGCGGCGGAGCTCCTGGGCTGGGAGGAGGGAGGAGGGAGGAGGGAGCAGGGAGCAGGGGAGGGAGGAGGGAAGAGCAGAACCGAACGACCATCTGGGAGACAGAACCAGACGCACGCCTCCTCGGGCGCCGCCGATGGTGGCCGCGGTCGAGGGAGGAACGGAGGAAGACCAGGGTGAGCACATCAACTGTGCTGGAGGAGGAGCAGGCGGCGGCGAGGCTCCTAGGGCGGAGGCCGTGGTGACGAGCGAGGAGGAGGGAGCGGGTGCGGCGGCGGACGAGGGAGGAGGAGGAGGAGGGGAGAGCCGTGGCGAATGTGGATTTGGGAATGGGGGCTAGGGTTGGTGGTGCGGTCCTGTCCAATGGGCGTCCCACCAGAACAATCAATCGCACCCTTCCATGATCACACCCAGCCAACAGATAACGGCCCCACCAACGAAGCGGCCCACCAGTCATGCACATGTGAAAGAAATAACGAGGTGAAACGCGCAGTGAATATCCAACGGCCAAGGGGAGAAGAGGTGGGATTTTTACAGCGATCTAACGGTCATGAACGCCCCAATCGGGGGAGCTCCGTGGAGGCAAGTTGGCCAGCCTCCTTTTATGTTTAAATATGATGGTAATAGACACATCGCAGACCTGATAACTTAGGTACAAACATCGCGGTAACTTTGATGGGGGAGGGGAGTTGTTGGAAAACAAACCGCCGGTAACTTCTTTATAAATATGATGGTAATAGACACACCGCATACCTGATAATTTAGGTACAAACACCCCGGTAACTTTGATGGAGGGAGGATGTTGTTGGAAAACATACCGCCGATAAGTTTTGTGTTAAATAGCACGGTAATATACGTACCGTAGACCTGATAACTTAGGTACAAGCACTGCGATAACTTTTTACCTGGGCAAAACAGTTGTTGAATACACACCCCCGATAACTTCCGTATAAACATGATGTCAATAGATACAGCGCATAACTTATGTACAAACACCGCTGTAGCGTTGATGGGGGGCGCCGTGGGTAAGTTTTGGACATGGGGGGAGGGCTTGTTAAAAACAATAACACCGGTGACTTCTCTGCAAACAACATGGTAATATACGTTGTGCATGCATGATAACTTACTTGTACTAGGTCTGGTAATTTTGACCTGAAAAAAAGTTGTCGAAACATAACAACATGGGATCTAGTTTTGAAGGTCTCGCCGTGACGATTTTTTTAATGTCAACACGGTCTTTTAATCCGACCGACGGTTTGAGCTACAAAACATTTTGAAGTTTCAAAAAAAAAGATAATCTGTTGCTGACATCATCACATTTTATATTAGTTTGCATGCATATGGCAAGGCGCTGCATGCTCTTGCTCTCGCTTTTTGCTTAGCGGAGAGGGGCTGCATGCACGTGATTAACTAGACTAGGGTGTGTTCGGATATGTTGCTTAAATTCAGAATGTTAGGAAGTTAGCACTGTCCTTTAATTTTATCTTAAATCAAATTTCACAAACTTTGACTATGTATATAGAAAAATGGTACTGACCAAGACTTGTGGCTAGTCATTTTGTTCTGTGTTTCGGGATTCATCTGGTCATTCTATTAGCGTGACAAACCAACGATAACTCTCAATCTCATGTTTTCTCGCCGTTGACAAAAGTACATGCGCAAGCACATTTTACTAGGAACTTTTTGCCTCGTTCTTGTAACCGGGAAAGGTAGACCGTGAGTTCCAGCATCATCTCCGGATTGAGCCACGAAACTCGGCCGGGGTTCGATGCCGCCATCCCCTTCACACAATCGTGGTGTCGAGATCGGATGTCGGGTGCAGCCGTCCCCTGACGCCTCGCCGCCCTGATGAAGCAAGAGTGGGCTCGGTCCCCGCCGAAGCCGCGCACTCGCCACGAGTACTATCTCGGTGGCGGCGGGTCGCGTGACGTGTCGTCCTCGTCGTCGACGGGCTCGAAATGCCTCACCGAGGCAGAGGTGCGCCAGGGGGAGTGTTTGGTGCCGTTTGCCAAGACACATGCGTCGCTGCCTTGGGTCCTCGCCGAGGCTTGGGCCCTCGATTGGTCCAAGACCACCAAGGAGAAGGACGCCCGCCGCCGTCGCCGATTGAACGATCGTCTCCTTCGCGTCGGGTTGGCCAAGTCCCAGCGCGAGATCCGCCTCCAAGCCGATGAGAGGCAGTGCAAGGCGGAGGCAGTAGAGCATATGCACCATGAATGTAACACAATGGCCGGATGTCGAGACGGTTGGAGCGGCTTCCTCCACTGGCGCGACGACGACGGTGCCGTTGGCCTCAAAGGTCATGCCTACGAGGTGATCGTGCGCTACTTAGCTTAGGTTTAGGTTAATTTGAAGTAGTCCATTGAAACTTGTTAAATTTCATCAAATTTGCATGTAATATTCAAACTAGTTTAAATTTTGTTTGTAATTCGCGTTTGAACTATTTGAAAAGAGGGGACATTTCAGGGACATGGTTGGATGACCCATGCCAAATGGTCACGAACACATCTGGACGTATTCGTAAACATTTGGGGGCGTCAAGACCAACGTACTCAATTTGAAATTTCACTCCAGAGGCATCTATGTGGCTGATTATTGATGTCAAGTAGTGTTAAAGAATTCTTATATACTTAAGAGACTTATCCGCACCATCTTATTTATCTCAACATGCAAGCATACCACCTCACCATATAATTATGAATGGGATAAGATCAACCTCAACGTGCAATCATGCATGAAAAAAAAAGCCACAACATTCAATGATGCATGGGAAAACGTTTTCCATTCAATTACTCTACTTATATTCAATTAATATTTTACAACTATACATAATCAAATATAATAAGTCGTATGTATGTTTAATTTTGGTTCTCATGTTATCAACCTAAATTTTTATCAACCAATTCTCCTAGTAACGCACAGGATGGTCAAAAGGCAAGAATGTGAGAATTGAGAAGAAAAGGTGAACAGCCGAGTGGGCTATTTCACCATGACCAATGGACCAAACTTTACTCTTACACCCCTCCTAATTGTCCAACACATACGGGTTTTCGGGTGAGGCTATGTCTAGCTTCTAGCGACATGATAATGGGCCGGCTCAGTAATGCTATTCGTACGATCATTGTATTTGAAAAAAGTAGACATCAAAAAATGTATTTGAAAAAATGTTAATCATTGTATTTGAAAAAAAATGTTATTCATATATTTAAAAAAAATTAAACTTGTATGAATAATTATTTTTGACGTATATGAAAAATATACAACGTGTATGAAAAAAGTAGAAATCAACACATATATTTGAAAAATATATTAATCATGTACTACCTCCATTCGGGTTTATTGGGCCCGCACGTATTTTAGGTCAATCTTTGACCAGCTATAAACTAACAAAATATAAATTGTTGAGTATGACACAAAAAATTTATTCTTGAATTTGTGTTTGAAAGGGCTTTTCCATAGTATATATTTTGTGACATATACTTTAAATTTTATTAGCTAAACATTGGTTAAACTTTAGCACAAAATAAAAGGGGGCCTGATAAACCCGGACGGAGGTAGTATTTAGCGCAGTGTAAATAAATTGTTAGCGTAGTTTAAAATAGGGGGCCGCTCAAAGGGAGAAAACTAAAGGCGCTTTCTAGTTCAAAAGAAATGCTTCAACTTTTATTGAAAAATGTTTAACATGTATTAAAAAATCTTCAAAAACATATGTTTGAAAAAAAATGTTAATCATGTATTTGCAATTTTTTTAACGTGCATCAAAAAAAGTTTCAGGAGTATACGAAAAATGAACAATGTGTATGAAAAAACAAATCATCAAAACATATAATTGAAAAAATATTAATCATGTATCTGAAGAATATGCTAAACATATATAAAAATATATTAATGTGTATACAAAAAAGTGTACAATAAGTATAAAAAAATGTAGACATCAAAACATATATTTGAAAATAATTTTAATCATGGGTCTGAAAATTGTTAAACCTTGATAAAAAAAATGGTCCTTATGTATACAAAAAAATATACAATGTATATAAAAAAATAGACATCAAAACATACATTAGAAAAAAATAAAGTAAATGGTAGGTAAAAAGAAAAATGAAAATGAAATTGAAAAATCAAAATAAAAAAAATAAAAAACCAAAGAAAAAGAAATCCCTATGAGAAACGTAAAGAATGTACACAGAAAAGTAGTTAAATGAAAAAACCAATGAAAACCGATTAAAATCGAAAAATAAAGACACACAAAAAAAACACAATAAAACCAGACTAGTCCAACCAGCATACAACAAAGAAGAAGAAAAACCAATCTACAGCAACGACCGAGCGAGCAAACAAAAGCAGCGACCTACCGAGCGACCGACAGAGCGAAACGCGCTAATGGGCCGACCCATACCTGAGGACGTCACAACTTAGGCGTGACAGGAATCGGTCGAAATCACTAATTGAGAAGTACTCGTTCCAAAGATCACCTGAGAGTTTTCCCTTTTTTCGTAAATCCGTTTATTCAAACGTTTTATCTCTTAAACCATGCGTCCAAATCTTGAACCGTTTTCACTATTGAATTCCTCGCGTCGAGATCTTCAAAACTAGATCCTATGTTGATAGGTTTTGATGAACTTTTTTTCAGAAAAAAACCGGACGAAAAAACCGAACCGGGAGCACGTTTTTTTTTTCTTTCCGAAAAGAGGCACAGCCGTGCCTCTCGCGAAAGCAAAACCGTGCCTCTCGCGGGAGCAAAACCATGCCTCTTGCGGAAGGAGAAAAAACGTGTTTTTTCCCGTTTCCGAGAGGCACGGCCGTGCCTCTCGCGAAAGCAAAACCGTGCCTCTCGCGGAAGGAAAAAAAAACAGAAAATGCGTTTTTTTTCCGTTTCCGAGAGGCACAGCCATGCCTCTCGCGAAAGCAAAACCGTGCCCGCGGAAGGAAAAAAACAGAAAACGCATTTTTTCCATTTCCGAGAGGCATGGCCGTGCCTCTCGCGAAAGCAAAATCGTGCCTTTCGCGGAAGAAAAAAACGCGATTTTTCGCGTAAATTTTTTTTTTGAATTTTTTTTGCCCAAAAGCTTAGAAAGACCGGTGGAAAACCAAAAAGCCAAAAAAAAGGAGGAAAAACCTGTTTAAAAGGCCGAAAACGCGTGCGGAAAAATAAAAAAAAATCCGGAGGGAGCGCCCAGAGAGCGACACCTGTCAAGTGGTGCGCTCTCAGCCCCACCCCAAGTGATCGTTGGGAGGCTCCCGAAGGAGTGCTCGTTAACTAGTTGCTCTCACGGTACGAGCGATACATAGCTCTACCTCGCGAGTGCTATGTCTCGCTTATAGCGAGACTAGCACCCGTCTCGCTGAAGCATCCCTGCATAGTGCGCGCGTATGGGCCGTTGTTACTCGTTTCGCTCATTAGTCGGCCATTCTCTGATGTGTTCGTTCATTGTTTTTTCTTTTTCCATTTTTGTTTTGTTTTTGTTTGGTTTTCTTAATTCTTCTCCGGATTTCTTTGGTTTTCTTTTTTTGTTGTTATACTACATTTTTTTCATTTTTTTGGTTTCTCTTTTGTTTCTTTCACGGTTTTCATTGGTTTTTCTTTTCTTTTTCAATTTTCTTCTTTTTTTCTTTGATTGTTTGTTTCTTTCTTGGTTTTCAACGGGTTTTTATTTCTATTTATTTGTCTCTTTATCAATTTTTATCAATTTTTTAACATTTTTCAAATGCTTGATTAACATTTTTTAAAATACAAGATTAATATTTTTTTAATACATGATCAACATTTTCTATACACATTTTAACATTTTTGAATGCTTAATTAAAAAAAATTAGATACAAATTTGACATTTTTTTAATGCATGGTCAACATTTTTTCTATACACATTTAACATTTTTCAAATTCTTGGTTTACATTTTTGGAAATGCTTGATTAATTTTTTTTAAATACATGCTCAACTTTTTTCACACACATTATTTATTTATTTTATACATTTTTTGTATACATGAGAAACATTTTTATACACATTTAATATGTTTCAAATGCCTGGTTAATATATTTTTTCAAATGTTTTATGTAACATATATTGTTAAAAGATTTGGAAGTATAAACGAAAGTAAAAAAGAAACAAAAAAACAAAAGTAAAAGAAGGAAACAAAAAAGGTTAAAAAAACGAGGTCGGGGCCTCCCGCGCGCCTGGGCCGGCCTATTTAGGGAGGCACCTAACGTGAGAGCATGCTAGGTCATAAGTGAGACATAGGGCTGCCTGCTCTAGCGAGGGTTTTCTTTGTATCAAACTATAAAAAAGAAGAGGGAAGGCCTATATCTCTCGGAAAGCCGAAGTCTCGACATCCAAGAAATCTTGTATGGCTTAGTCCATAGTCGAGAGTCAATATTGGCTTGAGAGAATTTGGTTTAACACACGGGAGGGGTCAGGAAGGACCCCAAAGATTTATATTATATAAAATGATAAGGTGCATGCCTCCATACAACTAGATTCAAAGGAAAACATAAATTACATTCTAATCCACGAAATAGGCAAGGACCCCAATGAGTAATAGAGAATTAAAGTCAGCCCGACGAGATCCCCACACAGAAACAGAGCTGCTTCCCACGCTACAAAATTTCGTCTATTTAGTGACAAAAACCCTGGCGACGAAACAGGAAACGCCGCCTGAAATCATTTTCTGTGACGGTCCACCGTCACGAGGTGTTTTCCTCTCGGGGCGGTGCCCTCAGCAACTTTGGCGACGTTCTGGCTTGATTTTCGGCGACGCTATTGGTCGTCACTAGGCGTGTCCATTTTCTGGGACGGTTCGTAGTGTCACATAAAATGTTGAGCGGGGCAATGTCTTGAAATATAATAAGAAAAATAACTGATTCTTTTTAAAGCTGACTAAAATGTCTTGAAAAATATATTTCGTGAAGTAGTTGTTAAAGTCTATGTAGATATTTTCTGACAGTGTTCCTGAAATTTTTGGCGAACCCCTACACTATATTTAAAACGGGCAAAAAAAAAGTGTGCTTCCTATGGCTCGAACGCAGGAAGTCGAGCACGTAGTATGCACTGCATTGCTAGTACGACACCCATAAGTTATCGTTCAAAATGCTGGTAGTCGTTTACTTAGCAGAGTATACAGGTCCGGCGGCTCATCTCGTCCCCTGACGAAGGCAGACGCCATGTTTTAGTGCTGCAGCGTGTCGATTCATGGCGGCCGGCGCGTGCCAACTGCCATCGGCCATTGACGCCACTTTTCCCCTCCTCCCGCCAACTTTTGCCGCCATTTTTTCCCGCCAGTCGCTCGCCGCCCGCGGCTATAAGAAGACCTTCGCCATGACCAAACAGCTCATCCTCTATCCCCGCAGCCACCACATCCGTCCACATTGACATGGCCGAATAGATGACCACCTCCATGACCAGTTAGCTCATTCTCTTTCAGCCTCCCCCAACCCACTCCATTGTCATATCTGAATAACTCACCGTGGCCTTGATGCTTAGCATCCATGAGTGGCCAGTCCTGGCGCTGGTCTCGAAGGAGGATCCCTTCGCCATCTTGTCGTTTTGCCATGATAGAGCTAGTGCCCACTGCTCTTTTCGGGCACCACCAGCTCGCCTGTTGCACTGCGTAATTGAGCCAAATGAGGTCGAGCGAACGCGTCATTTGGCTCCATTATGCGGAGCAACATGCGCACTTGGTGCGTAGACGAGGAGGCAACTCGTCACATGTGCATGCCTGATGTGCAGCGTTCACCATCGCCGTGGTGACAAGCACAACCAATAGTGTAGTCACTTCTTCAGGTTGGTAGACGAACGTATGTGTGCATGGATGAGCGTTTGCATTTGTACTGTCTTTAGAAAACTAGCGTTGTCAATGTGTTTAGTAAAAAATTGTAGCAAAGTTTGTACGTGCATTTCTTTTTAGAAATAAAGGGACCATGTCCCCGGTTCCATTCATATAAATGAAACCAAGTTCAGTAACAGAGAAACAAATTACAGTCTGTTGACAAAATGCCTAAAAGCTCTCTGGCCTCAGCCCAGAAGCAAATAAAGTAAAAAGGGGGGAAACTAATTACATCATTTTCACTACCAGTACTCAGTGAAGGGGGAGGTTGGCTTTTTGCATCAGGCAGCAAACATGTCGAGCGCACATAGTGCTCTCCTGGCCTTCATCGGGGGTGTTGTTGCAGGCTGTGTAGACCATCTTTGTTCAGTACAGAGGCTGGGCTGTCCACCACGGTCCGTGCAGCAAGCTAGACAGGAGCAGTGGGGGAGCCAAAGCCTCCTTCCTCAGCACCTGTGATCTTTAGCTTGTCCCAGTTCACCCACTTTCGATGTATTAGAAAACCTTTGTACATACAAACATATCGTACGTAAGTTAATATACATATACAAATACTAATGTTCTCTGGGATTAACAAATGTAAGGAAGGGAATTCGTAGGCGAATGTAAGAAAAGATATGATGCAATTCAGATTATTGTTTGCTTGGAAGTGATTTATTGCTATTGTCGATTTATTATATTAATGTTGATTGCTTTGCGCGGGATTTCTGTCCGCGGAAACGAGGATGTGGAGGTTGGTACACACAATTGCATACATATTGGAAATGTGTTTCTCCACAATTGCATACAATTTGGAACAAGAATTACACATTTTTAAAATACCTCTTTATCCAAACAAGCAGCACATTTCGGAGATGATGGTAATATGTAATTTGAAACATATGATTTCCTTATCCTCATTATTCAACGATTTGCCTGGTGCGTGGCCTCTTCCCACAGCGATGGGAGGGCTCCTTCTCCTCTGCCTCGCATTTGGCGAGGTGCACATCGCCGACGCGCCATCGCAAAACCACTGGTCAAATAATCCGGCGCCCATAGGTACTCTTCCTCGCTGGCAGCGTACACCCGATCTTTGTACTTCCAGGCGTAGATGAATCACTTGGACCCTTTGGCATTCAGGGCCATCCTTTTGGCGTCTTCCTCCAGCCTCTCGGCCTTGGCACAAGCATCCCGCCAAAGCTCCATTTCAATTTCTCTGTCAGCGGCCACATGGGCCTCCCAGGCCACCAAACGTGCGGCTCGCCCCTCCTCCTCGGCCTTCATGGTTGCCTCTCTCTCGGCGCGCACAGCTGGCGGCAACGACTCCCACAGTGCGACCTCCATTCGTTTCCATAGCTCCTCCTCCGTCGGGGAGGGCGCTCGGGGAAGGGAGGCATTGACCTCTGCTATGTGCGCCGGCGCGTCCTGCTTGGCTAGGCATTCTGAGCCATCCTCCTCCGAGCGAGGCGGCAAGGCGCATCGGGCAGTGATCGACATCGCCATGGCGGGAACGTGGGTTTGGAAGGAAGGATGAGGGCGAGCGCGAGGAATGGTACGAGATGAATGTGACTGCTCTGCCCATCGCCGTGGCCGGCGCCGTATTTATAGTCGGCCGGAATCTGGAAGGGCGCGAGAGTGCCGAGGAGACGGCGGGAGATGATTTGGTTCCCGGGAATTTAGTATCTACTCCTTTTTTGGTTTCACACCGCATGCAACTTTTTTCACGTCTACTATTTACATTCTATTAAATTGCCTGCCCGGAATTCCCGGTTTCCTAAACAACTAATGGATTTTCAGTACTTTTTCCAATAACCAAAACATGCGTCCATCATCTTAAAAAAAATCTTGAATTGACATGTCCTGATTCAAATCAATTCTTAGACCAACGTATGACATACCAGTTGATGATTATTCAGCAAAAATGATATATGACATAACAATACTTGTTCGTGAAAGAAACATAACAATACTTCATGACACCATGATATATAGTTTGTGTAATAATATCCTTTCAAATTGTTTTTTTGTCCATTCAAATTGTTAAAGCGGATTGCACAAGGCACAAGGCAGATGATTCAGCACTTCATACTTTTTGGACTCAGTAGTGTATAACACACTCATGCAGGCATAGGTCCGCACGTACGGATTTCAATGGAAGCATAACAAGCATTTTCAGTTTGAAACTGTACTAATGGCGTCATCCTCTTCGTGGCAGGCACACCCTCTTGAGATAAAGATAGATAGGTTGTCTGCGAGCTTTACTTGGGTGAAGCACGTAGAGTGTAGCTCGCCAGAGCGTCCCGTCACGACAAAGCAGAACAGCTCACGCGGGGAATAGCTGAAACATGACATTGGACATTGGACTAAGAGAGAGTGAAGAACAGTGCACTCTAGGCCAGTGTTGCTCGCGTCTGTCGTCTGACTAAAAGACATAATGTAACAAGAAGAGGACGTCTCTCAAGTGCACACCTGTGTCGTGCAGATACTGGTGAAATTTAGGATCATTTGAAGCTGCACAGCAGAAATGTGAAACAAAGAGAGTGCATTGCATGTTTGTGATCTGACCTTGATTCTGGATCGTATGGTGGTAAATACTACTTATAAGGAACGCATAAATGTGGCACAACACATGACTAGTTGGGATGGTAGTCTTACATGGTGTTTCATAATTGGTGTTAGGAGGGTGAACATTAGTCGGGATCGTGACTTTGCTGATTCAAATGTGAGGTCCATAACCCATTGATCACCAATGCTGTAAGACATGAACCATGTCCCTTACTGTCCATGTGACATGAACAATGTGGTCGATCAACCTTTACGAAAGCACAGGTGAAGTAACTATGCAAATCATCTATAGTGTGTTGTCTACATCATGGAGAACAAGTGCACACTAGATGGTAGTCTCTCGGTAGGTGTTTCATAACGACCATACATATTAGGTGCTATTTTCGTGAGCATTGGTCAAGATCGGGCTTGGCAAGTTGAAATGTGAGGTTCATATTCTTGATATGAGCAATGTTGCAAGACATGATCCATGTCCATTATGGTACATGTCACATCCACGACGAAAAAGGTTCATAACACACACGACATGGGGGTTCAAACTTTTCGAAAGCACACATCAACCAAACAGTTGAGACTTGTAGTGAGACATTTTAACCTCACTAATATGAAGAACCGATGCACACACAAAGTTCGGATGGTAGACACGTTAGGTGTTGCATAAATATCATGACTTGGCAAGTTGAAATGTGAGGTTCATAAACCTGAGGTGAACGAACAGACTCAAATTTTTGGGTTCCCTCCATTATTTCGTTTCCACCGCCCCGACCCACCCCCGCCCCCCAATTTTTTCCCTTCCCACCTTATTTTCTAATTGTCCCGCTAAATTTTCCCCACCCCGCCCTCTAAATATCTCGTTACTGGTTCACAACTACCCCCGCACATAACTTCACACTTTCCCCTCGTCTCTATCGTCTCCTCCAGATCTAGATCCCTCCTGGTGGTAGGTTTCCCTCCCCGGCGCCGGCGTATGACATGACGAAAGGAGAACACCGCCTTGACATCGCCCGCAAGGAAATGCTACCGACAACCCCAAGGCTTTTTCGTAAAGGTAACAAATATTTCCTCGTCCTTCAATACCCAAGCCCATCTAGATTGCTATGGTTCACTCATGTGGCTAGTTTTATCCTCATATATTCATGAATTCCTTGTTTAATTCAATAAAAAATAAATTTAAGGTTTTTATAAGGTTGTTTGGTGAGTGTGTTATAGATCTGATAGCATCTTGTTATTCTAATTGTGTTATAGACCTAAACCAGGCTTTCCCCTCCATCAGAGGGTACGGAGGAGTTTTCTTTTTAACTGCTCATCTAGAAAGTAGTCACACCCGTCTCCGCGCCGCCCCTCCCGCTACCCCCCACCACCACCACATCGTATCCACCGACGCCGAAATCCATCCCCTCCTAGGCCCTCCCACCTCCGACGAAGCTTTGAATCGGCCGGAGCCGCCCCAAATGGCGGGATCCCACCCTCCTCGGCATAAGTATGGCTTTTAAATAGATTTCTACAAACTGTTCTCTTTTTGACAGATTCTGTTTTGATGCACTACTTGCTTGTTTTGATGAATCTATGGATTGTATCGGGGGGTATAAGCCATGGTGAAGTTAGAGTACAGTAGGTATAATGCAAAAATAAAATATGAATGGGTTTGCAACAGTACTTATGGTAGTGATTTGTTTTGTTATACTAACGGATCTCACGAAAGTTTTGTTGAGTTTTGTGTGATTGAAGTTTTCAAGTTTTGGGTGAGATCACGATGGATGAAGGAATACGGAGTAGCAAAAGCCTAAGTTTGGGGATGCCGAAGGCACCCCAAGGTAATATTCAAGGAAGACTCAAGCGTCTAAGCTTGGGGATGCCCCGGAAGGCATCCCCTCTTTATTCTACCAACCATCGGTAATTTTACTTGGAGCTATATTTTTATTCGTCACATGATATGTGTTTTGCTTGGAGCGTCTTGTATGATATGAGTCTTTGCTTTGTTTGATTTTTAGTTTGTCACAATCATCTTTGCTGCACACACCTATTTTGAGAGAGCCACACGTTATCATCATAATTTGTAGAATACTCTATGTGCTTCACTTAAATTTTTTGAGCTAGGCAGTTGCTCTAGTGCTTCACTTAAATCCTTTTGAGCATGGTGGTGGATGAAATTTTGTAGAAATAAACTCTCATGCTTCACTTATATTATTTTGAGAGTTGATTGAAATTTTGTAGAAATAAATTCTCATGCTTTACTTATATCATTTTGAGAATTGACTTGATTAAAATTTTGAAGAAATGAATTCTCATGCTTCACTTATATCATTTTGAGAATTGACTTGATTAAAATTTTGTAGAAATGAATTCTCATGCTTCACTTATATTATTTTGAGAATTGTTAAAGACTGAAATTTTGAAGAAATATTTGCACTCTCATGCTTCACTTAAATCTTTTTGAGAGATGATGATAGTAACGGTAATTTGCACATGTTATGCAATTGGTGCCAAAGTGATGAATATTCAAGAGGGATATAGATAAAAACTTTCATATAGATCATTGGATATGACAAGTGTGATTCCTTGCAATAGTTTTGCGATATGGAAATGATGATATGTGATGCCATGTTAGTGAGTAATTGTGCTTAAGTAAGAATATTAGTGTTAAGGTTTGTGATTCCCTATGCAAGCACGTTAAGTCAATAGTTATGCAATGAAGTGATATCCTACTATGATGCATTATTCGGTGTTAGTTATGTTCAATGCATGTTTATGACCATTTTCGTTTTTTGGTTGGTTGCTTCTCAATCTTTTGCTAGCCTTCATTTGTACTAAGCGGAAATACTGCTTGTGCATCCAAAATCCTTAAAACCAGTTCTGCCTTATGAGTCCACTATATCTACCTATATACGGTATTCCAATGCCGTTCCAAGTAAATTTGCGTGTGCCAACTCTAAATTTCAAAATAATTTTTTCTGTTTTGTGTGCCCGTACCGCTCATGAAGCGGAAGGGGGTAGCCAATATCTTCCATGCTAGGTGTGTTATTCTCAAGATGAGTGTTTATTCACTTGTCATTGCACGAGAGTGTGGCGGTAATAGGGATGCCCAGTCCCGAAATGTGAAATGAAATGAAATGAAAAATCTTATGTGATCACAATAATAAATTCCTTGGAAAGTGATGGTATGGAGGGCACCCGTGGATACGGCTAGCCATGGATTGTGAAAGAATTGGTGGAAAGGAATAAACTTTATTTTTTGTTTGGGAACCGCCTATGATGTATGTAGCATGGAAGATATTGGGAATTCTCATTCGTTTTCGTTGACAGGAAAAGCATGCCTCCCAATTTTTTTTATCTCTTTAATTTCTGCTTTGAGCTCTGGCACATTTGACAAATCTCTACTTCCCTCTGCGAAGGGCCTATCTATTTACTTTTATGCAATTTTTATTTTTCTCGAGTCTCCATCTTCTCTTACAAAAGCACCAACTAGAGAACACTATTGTCATACTTGTGCATTGGTTGTAGCTAATATTTGAGTGTGTTTCATAAATGGATCAATGATTGAGCATAATGGGCTAGGGATAACTTTCTTTAGCGTTGATATTTTGAAAGACATGGTTGCTTGTTAGTATGCTTGAGTATCTATGTTTTCATGTCAAATTATAGACTATTGCTTTGAATCATATAAGTTCGATGTCCATGGTACAAAAAGAAAAAGAATATGTGATAAATATTTTAGGCAGCATTCCACATCAAAAATTCTGTTTTTATCATTTACCTACTCGAGGACGAGCAGGAATTAAGCTTGGGGATGCTGATACGTCTCCAACGTATCTATAATTTTTGATTGTTCCATGCTGTTATAATATCAATCTTGGATGTTTTTATAATCATTTACAGCAATTTTATATCATTTTTGGAGAGTAACCTATTAACCTAGTGCCCAGTGCCAGTTGCATTTTTCTGCCCTGTTTTTGTTTCACAGAAAATCAATATCAAACGAAGTCCAAATACAGTGAAACTTTTTGGAGATTTTTTCTTGGGCAAGAAGAATACCAGAAGCTTCGAGGGGAGGCCAGAAGACCTTGGTGGGCCCCACGAGCCACCAAGGCGTGCCTGGGGGGGGGGGGCAGGCGCGCCCTGATGCCTCGTGGGCCCCACCAAGCTCCGTTTGACCTAATTCCAGCACTATAAATTCCAGAAAAATCAGAAACCCTCAGGAGAGTCCACGAAATACTTTTTACGCCGCCGCAAGCCTCTGTTCCAGAGAGATCCCATCTGGGGTCCTTCTCCGGTAATCTGCCGGAGGGGGAATCGATCACGGAGGGGCTCTACATCAACCTTGCTGCCTCTCCGATGATGCGTGAGTAGTTTACCACAGACCTTCGGGTCCATAGGCAGTAGCTAGATGGCTTCTTCTCTCTTTTTGATGTTCAATACAATGTTCTCCTTGATGTTCTTGGAGATCTATCCGATGTAATCTTTCTTTGCGGTCTGTTTGTTGGGATCCGATGAATTGTGAGTTTATGATCAGATTATCCATGAATATTATTTCAGTCTTATCTGATCTCTTTTATGCATGATTATTATAGCCTCGTATTTCTTCTCTGATCTATTGATTTGGTTTGGCCAACTAAGTTGATTTATCTTGCCATGGGAAGAGGTGCTTTGTAGTGGGTTCGATCTTGCGGTGCTCAATCCCAGTGACAAAAAGGGACATGACACGTATGTATCGTTACTACTAAGGGTAAAAATATGGGATCTATTCATTGGGTTTATTAATTCGTGAGTTTGTCTTGTCTACATCATGTCATCGTTCTTAAGGCATTACTCCGTTCTTATGGACTTAATTCACTAGATGCATGCTGGATAGCCCATCGATGTGTGGAGTAATAGTAGTAGATGCAGGCAGGAGTCGGTCTACTAATCTTGGACGTGATGCCTATATATATGATCATTGCCTTGGATATCGTCATGATTATTTGCTTTTCTATCAATTGCCCAACAGTAATTTGTCTACCCACCGTATGCTATTTTCTCGAGAGAAGCCTCTAGTGAAATCTATGGCCCCCGGGTCTATCAAAATCATATTACTAAAACCCTAAAAATATTGCTGCCATTTTCTTTTATTTATTTTATTTGGTATTTTTGCTGCAATCTATCAAACTATCAAATACAATTTAATCTTGCAATCTTACCGCCAAGGGATTGACAACCCCTTGTTTGCGTTGGGTGCAAGGATTTGTTGTTTGTGTGCAGGTACTGCTTACTAGGTGTTGTGTGATTCTCCTACTGGTTCGATAACCTTGGTTTTATAATTGAGGGAAATACTTATCTCTATTGTGTTGCATCATCCCTTCCTCTTCGGAGAAATTACAACGCAAGCTACAAGTAGCAATACCCTAGATGCATGCTGGATAGCGGTCGATGGGTGGAGTAATAGTAGTAGATGCAGGCAGGAGTCGGTCTACTTGTCTAGGACGTGAAGCCTATATACATAATCATTGCCACGAATCCGTCATAATTTTTTGCTTTTCTGTCAATTGCCCAACGGTAATTTGTTTACCCACCGTATGCTATGTGTTCGAGAGAGAAGCCTCTAGTGAAAACTATGGCCCCCGGGTCTACTTTATCATATATAAAAAACCTAAAAATACCTTGCTGCAATTTATTTACTTTTATTTTAATTATTATTTTAGTTTATCTATTTATCTCTATAAGATTTAATCCATGCAAATAACCGCTAAGAGGATTGACAACCCTCTTATTTGCGTTGGGTGCAAGTGTTTGCTCTTGTGTGTGCAGGTGCGCTTAACAGAATTTTGCTTGGTTCTCCTACTGGATTGATAACCTTGGCTCTTAACTGTGGGAAATACTTATCTCTACTGTACTGCACCATCCTCTCCTCTTCGGGGAAATACCAACGCAGACTACAAGTAGCAGGAAGAATTTCTGGCGCCGTTGCCGGGTAGGCATCGTCAAAATTACCAAGTACCTTCGCACAAACTATCATCCACTTGCATTTATTTTATTTGCCTTTTTATTTGCATTTGCCTCTAGTTTTCATCTCCCCCACTTCTAATTTTTTTTACCAAAAATAGAAAAATATTTTGTGTGCTATCTTTGTTTGTGTTGCCATGTGCCTTCTATTTGCTTGCATCTTTGCTTGCTAAAAATATTGATATGAATCCTCATCCACTTGCTAATATTTTCAGAAGATCCAATTATGATGAACCAATTGCTAGTGATTTGAGTGCACCAGATTATCTCTATGAAGTTTTGCTTGAAAATCGTGAATCTGAAAATTGTGATGAAGTGTTAGAAGAAGAAATTTATAAAGTGATTCATGATAGCTCCTTGATTGAAAAGCATGATTGCAATGATGTTATTATAAATTATATTAATGTCAATTATGTTAATAATATGCAAAACTACAAGCTTGAGGATGATGATTTTGTTATGTCCACTACTTATTGCAATGATCATGATTGGGGTGATAATGCTTCTTATGATCTTGAAAATTTATTTAAGCCTCATGATGAATATGCCATTGATAATAATGTTTGCAATAATATTGAAAGTGGGTTTGGAAGAGTGTCAACTTTAGGTAAAAAGAATCCCACATATTCGGAGAGTGTTCAATCTTATGAAATTTTTGATCAAAGTGGGTTTGGAGAGGTCATGACTTTAGTTGATGTTAATCCCACTATTTTGGAAGATTATAAAACCTTTATGCATGTGGATCATGAAGAGAATATTTTATATGATAGCTATATTGTTAAATTACAGAAGTATGACATTAATTCAGATCTTTACAGACTGTTCTGTTTTAGACAGATTCTGTTTTTGTTGCATAGTTTGCTTATTTTGATGAATCTATGGATCGTATCGGGGGGTATGAGTCATGGAGAAGTTGGAGTACAGTAGCATTATGCCAATATTAAATATGAATCAATTTACAACAGTACCTAAAGTTTAAGATTTTTTTGTTATTCTAACGGTTCTCACGAGGTTTCAGTTGAGTTTTGTGTGCTGAAGTTTTCAAGTTTTGGGTGAGACTACAATGGATAAAGGAATAAGGAGCGGCAAGAGCCTAAGCTTGGGGATGCCCAAGGCACCCCAAGGTAATATTCAAGGAAGACTCAAGCGTCTAAGCTTGGGGATGCCCCGGAAGGCATCCCCTCTTTCGTCTACAATCTATCGGTAACTCACTTGGAGCTATATTTTTATTCATCACATGATATGTGTTTTACTTGGAGCGTCTTGTGATATAGTTTGTTTTCTTTTGTTTGTTTTTTAGTTTGTCACAATCATCTTTGCTGAACACACCTTTTTGAGAGGGTCACACATTATTCATGATTTGTTAGAATACTCTATGTGCTTCACTTATATCTTTTGAGCTAGGCAGTTGCTCTAGTGCTTCACTTATATCTTTTAGAACACGGCGGTGGTTATATTTTAAAGAAATAGTTGCACTCTCATGCTTCACTTATATCTTTTTGAGAGTCTAATGAATAGCAATGGTAATATGCACGTGTTATGAATTTGGTCCTGATATGATAGGTATTCAAGAGGGATATAATAAAAACTTTCATGTAGATCACTGAATATGATAAGTTTGATTCCTTGCAATAGTTTTGCGATATTAAGATGGTAATATGTGGGAGGTATTAGTAGATAATTGTGGTTTCGTAAGAATATTGGTGTTAAGGTTTGTGATTCCCGAAGCATGCACGTATGATCTGTCGTTATGCTATGAAGTTGGAGCATGATTTATTATTGATTGTCTTCCTTTGTGTGGCGGTCAGGGGGGCGCGATGGTTAACTCCTACCAACCTCCCCCCTAGGGGCATGCGTAGTAGTACTTTGCTTCGAGGGCTAATAAACTTTTGCAATAAGTATGTGAGTTCTTTATGACTAATGTGAGTCCATGGATTATACGCACTCTCACCCTTCCGCAATTTGCTAGCCTCTTCGGTACCGTGCATTGCCCTTTCCCACATCGAGAGTTGGTGCAAACTTCGCCGGTGCATCCAAACCCCGTGATATGATACGCTCTATCACACATAAGCCTCTTTATATCTTCCTCAAAACAGCCACCATACCTACCTATCATGGCATTTCCATAGCCATTCCGAGATATATTTCCATGCAACTTCCACCATTCCGATTTTATGACACACATCGTCATTGTCATATTGCTTTGCATGATCATTGCTACTTGTGATCTGCGTTGGTTATTCCCTGAAGAGGAGGGGAGGATGCAGTACAGTAGAGATAAGTATTTCCCTTAGTTATGAAACCAAGGTTATCAATCCAGTAGGAGAATCACGCAACAACTTGTTAGCAGCACCTGCACACAAAATAACAAATCCTTGCACCCAACGCGAACAAGGGGTTGTCAATCCCTTGGCGGTTAATTGCAAGATTAAATTGTATGGTGATAGATAGATAGATTGAACAAAAATACAAAATAAAATAAATAAAGTAAAATTGCAGCAAGGTATTTTTAGGATTTTTAATATATGATATAGGTAGACCCGGGGCCATAGTTTTCACTAGAGGCTTGTCTCTTGAAAATAGCATACGGTGGGTAAACAAATTACTGTTGGGCAATTGATAGAAAAGCAAATAATCATGATGATATCCAAGGCAATGATCATGTATATAGGCATCACGTCCGAGACAAGTAGACCGAAACGATTCTGCATCTACTACTATTACTCCACACATCGACCGCTATCCAGCATGCATCTAGAGTATTAAGTTCATAAAGAACGGAGTAACGCCTTAAGCAAGATGACATGATGTAGAGAAGCAAATTCAAGCAATATGAATAAACCCCATCTTTTTATCCTTAATAGCAATGATACATACGTGTCATGTCCCCTTCTGTCACTGGGATTGACCACCGCAAGATCGAACCCATTACAAAGCACCTCTCCCATTGCAAGATAAATCAATCTAGTTGGCCAAACCAAATCAATAGATAGGAGAGAAATACGAAGCTATAACAATCATGCATAAAATAGTTCAGAGAAAACTCAAATAATATTCATGGATAATCTGATCATAAACTCACAATTCATCGGATCCCAACAAACACACCGCAAAAAGTGATTACATTGGATAGAACTCCAAGAACATCGAGGAGAACATTGTATTGAAGATCAAAAAGAGAGAAGAAGCCATCTAGCTACTTACTATGGACCCGAAGGTCTGTGGTAAACTACTCACGCATCATCGGAAGGGCAGCAAGGTTGATGTAGAGCCCCTCCGTTATCGAACCCCCCTCCGGCAGAGTGCCGGAAAAGGCCTCCAGATGGGATCTCTCGAGAACAGAAACTTGCGGCGGCGAAAAAAGTATTTCGTGGACTCCTCTGTTGGTTTCCTGATTTTAGAGAATTTATAGAGGTGGAATTAGGTCAAACGGAGCAAAGGTGGGCCCACGAGGCACCAGGGCGCGCCACCCCCCCTGGGGCGCGCCCTGGTGGCTCGTGGCCACCTCCTCTGGCTTCTGGCCCTCTCCCGAAGCTTCTAGTGTCTCTTATGTCTAGGAAAAAATCTCCAAAAAGTTTGGTGGTATTTGGACTTCGTTTGGTACTGATATTCTAGAAAACCAAAAATAGGCAAAAAACAGCAACTGGCACTGGGCACTAGGTTAATAGGTTAGTCCCAAAAAATGATATATAATTGCTTGTAAGTGCATATAAAACATCCAAGATTGATACTATAATAGCATGGAACAATCAAAAATTATAGATACGTTGGAGACGTATCAAGCATCCCCAAGCTTAATTCCTGCTCGTCCTCGAGTAGGTAAATGATAAAAATAGAATTTTTGATGTGGAATGCTACCTATCATATTCATCATATAATCATTTCTTTTGTAGCATGGACATTTGGACTTGAATGATTCAAAGCAATAGTCTATAGTTTGACATGAAGACATAAATACTCAAGCATACTAACAAGCAACCATGTCTTTCAAAATATCAACGCTAAAGAAAGTTATCCCTAGCCCATTATGCTCAATCATTGATCCATTCATGAAACACACTCAATATTAGCTACACACAATACACAAGTATGACAATAGTGCTCTCTAGTTGGTGCTTTGTAAGAGAAGATGGAGACTCAAAATAAATAAAAATTGCATAAAAGTAAATAGATAGACCCTTCGCAGAGGGAAGCAGAGATTTGCAGAGGTGCCAGAGCTCAAAGCTTAAATTAGATAGATAAAAATATTTTGAGAGGCATGCTTTTCCTGTCAATGAAAACGACCGAGAATTCCCAATATCTTCCATGCTAGACACATTATAGGCGGTTCCCAAATAGAAAATAAAGTTTATTTCCTTTCCATCATTCTTTCACAATCCATGGCTAGCCGTATCCACGGGTGCCTTCCATACCAACACTTTCCAAGGAATTTATTATTATCATATTAATTTTTTTTTGCTTTTCGGGACTGGGCATCCCTAATACCTGCCACTCTCTCGTGCAATGACAAGTGAATAAACACTCATCGTGAGAATAACACACCTACCATGGAAAATATTGGCCACCCCCTGCCGCTTCATGAGCGGTATGGGCACACAAAACGGAAAATTATTTTAAAAAATTAGAGTTGGCACATGCAAATTTACTTGGAACGGCAAGGAAATACCGCATATAGGTAGGTATGGTCGACTCATTTGGCACAACTTTAGGTTTAAGGAGTTGGATGCACAAGCAGTATTCCCACTTAGTACAAATGAAGGCTAGCAAATAGATTGACAAGCGACCAACCAAAAAGCAAAAACGGTCATAAACATGCATTGAACATAACTAACACTGAATAATGCACCATAAGTAGGATATAATTTCGTTGCATAACTATTGACTTTATGTGCATGCATAGGGAATCACAAACCTTAACAGCAATATTCTTACTAAATCACAATTACTCACTAACATGACTCATATATTATCATCTCCATATCGCAAAACTATTGCAAGGAATCAAACTTATAATATCCAATGATCTATATGAAGGTTTTTATTATATCCCTTTTGAATATTCATCACTTTGGGACCAAATTCATATCTTGTCCAAATTACCATTACTATTATCAACTCTCAAAAATATATAAGTGAAGCATGAGAGTGCAAACATTTCTTCAAAATTTAATCTTATCAACTCTCAAAATAATATAAGTGAAGCATGAGAGTTCAAATATTTCTTCAAAATTTAATCTTATCAACTTTCAAAATAACATAAGTGGAGCATGAGAGTTCAAATATTTCTTCAAAATATAGCCACCGCCGTGCTCAAAAAGATTTAAATGAAGCACTAGAGCAACTGCCTAGCTCAAAAGATATAAGTGAAGCACATAGAGTATTCTAACAAATCATGATAAACGTGTGGCTCTCTCAAATAGGTGTGTCCAGCAAAGATGATTGTGACAAACTAAAAAGCAAACAAAGCAAAGACTCATATAATACAAGACGCTCCAAGCAAAACTCATGATATGTGACGAATAAAAATATAGCTCCAAGTAAAATTACCGATAGTTGGTAGAAGAAAGAGGGGATGCCTTCCGGGGCATCCCCAAGCTTAGACGCTTGAGTCTTCCTTGAATGTTACCTTGGGGTGCCTTGGGCACCCCCAAGCTTAGGCTCTTGCCACTCCTTATTCCTTCAACCATCGTGATCTCACCCAAAACTTGAAAACTTCAATCACACAAAACTCAACAAAACCTTCGTGAGATCCGTTAGTATAATAAAGCAAATCACTACTTTAAGTACTGTTGCAAACCCATTCATATTTTATTTTTGCATTATACCTACTGTATTCTAACTTCTCCATGGCTTATACCCCCCGATACAATCCATAGTTTCATCAAAACAAGCAAAACAATGCATCAAAAACAGAATCTGTCAAAAACAGAACAGTCTGTAGCAATCTGAACATTGACCATACTTCTGTAACTCCAAATTTTTTGAAAAATTAGGACAACGTGGACAATTTGTATATAAATCATGTGAAAACAATTCAGAATTTTTTGACGCTCCAGTGATTTTTAAGAATTTCTGCACTGGACACAAAAGTTTCTGTTTTTGCACAGAATCAAGTCAACTATCATCCAATTCATCCCAAAGGCTTTACTTGGCACAAACACTAATTAAAACATAAAAACACAATCATGACAGAGGCTAAATTTGTGCAAACACACAAAAATAGAATACAAATTTATTGGGTTGTCTCCCAACACGCTCTTTCTTTATAGCCATTAAGATAGGCTTGAGATTTCAATGATGCTCACATGAAAGGTAGTAATTTAAACACGAAGAGAGCATCATGAAACATGTGAAAAACACATTTAAGTCTAATATACTTCCTATGCATAGGCATTTTATAGGCAAACAAATTATCAATACAAAAAGTATCTAGCATATGCAAGGAAGAAGAACGAAGCATTAACAATTTGAACTTCAAGAGAGGTAATTGAGTAACATGAAAATTTCTACAACCATATTTTCCTCTCTCATAATAATTACATGTAGGATCATAGTCAAATTCAACAATATAGCTATCATATAAAATATTCTCTTCATGATCCACATGCATAAAAGTTTTATAATTTTCCAAGATAGTGGGATTAACGTCAACTAAAGTCATGACCTCTCCAAACCCATATTTATCAACAAAAAAAAAGATTGAACACTCTCCGAATACGTGGGATTCTTTTTACCTAAAGTTGACACTCTTCCAAACCCAGTTTCAATATTATTGCAAATATTATTATCAATAACATATTCATCATAAGGCTTAAATAAATTTTCAAGATCATAAGAAGTATTATCACCCCAATTGTGATCATTGCAATAAGTAGTGGACATAACAAGATTGTCATCCCCAAGCTTGTAGTTTTGCATATCATTAGCACAATTGATATATACTAGAATTTATAATAACATCATTGCAATCATGCTTTTCAATCAAGGAGCTATCATGAATCACTTTATAAATTTCTTCTTCTAACACTTCATCACAATTTTCAGATTCATGATTTTCAAGCAAAACTTCATAGAGATAATCAAGTGCACTCAACTCACTAGCAATTGGTTCATCATAATTGGATCTTTTAAAAAGATTAGCAAGAGGATGAGGATCCATCTTAATTTTTCTTATTTATTTTTCTGTTTTTGAGTGTTGACATGAAGGCAAAAAGCAAGCAAACGAGCAAACAAGCAAAAAGGCAAAAGAAAAATAATTTTGTATTTTTGTAAAAAAATTAAGAAGTGGGGGAGATGAAAACGAGAGGCAAAGGTGAATAAAATAAATGCAAGGAGATGAAAGTTTATGCGTAGGTACTTGACAGATGTTGATGATGTCTCCCCGGCAACGGCGCCAGAAATTCGTCTTGCTACTTGTGATCTGCGTTGGTTATTCCCCGAAGAGGAGAGGATGATGCAGTACAGTAGAGATAAGTATTTCCCTAAATTATGAAACCAAGGTTATCAATCCAGTAGGAGAATCACGCAACAACTCGTTAGCAGCACCCGCACACAAAATAACAAATCCTTGCACCCAACGCGAACAAGGGGTTGTCAATCCCTTGGCGGTTAATTGCAAGATTAAATTGTATGGTGATAGATAGATAGATAGATAGATAGATAGATCGAACAAAAATACAAAATAAAATAAATAAAGTAAAATTGCAGCAAGGTATTTTTAGGATTTTTAATATATGATATAGGTAGACCCGGGGGCCATAGTTTTCACTAGAGGCTTCTCTCTTGAAAATAGCATACGGTGGGTAAACAAATTACTGTTAGGCAATTGATAGAAAAGCAAATAATCATGACGATATCCAAGGCAATGATCATGTTTATAGGCATCACGTCCGAGACAAGTAGACCGAAATGATTCTGCATCTACTACTATTACTCCACACACCGACCGCTATCCAGCATGCATCTAGAGTATTAAGTTCATAAAGAACGGAGTAATGCCTTAAGCAAGATGACATGATGTAGAGAAGCAAATTCAAGCAATATGAATAAACCCCATCTTTTTATCCTTAATAGCAACGATACATATGTGTCATTTCCCCTTCTGTCACTGGGATTGAGCACCGCAAGATCGAACCCATTACAAAGCACCTCTCCCATTGCAAGATAAATCAATCTAGTTGGCCAAACCAAATCAATAGATCAGAGAGAAATATGAAGCTATAACAATCATGCATAAAATAGTTCAGAGAAAACTCAAATAATATTCATGGATAATCTGATCATAAACTCACAATTCATCGGATCCCAACAAACACACCGCAAAAAGTGATTACATTGGATAGAACTCCAAGAACATCGAGGAGAACATTGTATTGAAGATCAAAAGGAGAGAAGAAGCCATCTAGCTACTAACTACGGACCCGAAGGTCTGTGGTAAACTACTCACGCATCATCAGAAGGGTAGCAAGGTTGATGTAGAGCCCCTCAGTGATCGAATCTCCCTCCGGCAGAGTGCCGGAAAAGGCCTCTAGATGGGATCTCTCGAGAACAGAAACTTGCGGCGGCGGAAAAAGTATTTCGTGGACTCCTCTGTTGGTTTCCCGATTTTAGAGAATTTATAGAGGTGGAATTAGGTTAAACGGAGCAGAGGTGGGCCCACGAGGCACCAGGGCGCGCCAGCCCCCTGGGGCGCGTCCTGGTGGCTCATGGCCACCGCTTCTGGCCCTCTCCCGAAGCTTCTAGTGTCTCTTATGTCCAGAATTTTTTTTTCAAAAAGTTTGGTGGTATTTGGACTTCGTTTGGTACTGATATTCTGGAAAACCAAAAACAGGCAAAAAACAGCAACTGGCACAGGGCACTAGGTTAATAGGTTAGTCCCAAAAAATGATATATAATTGCTTGTAAGTGCATATAAAACATCCAAGATTGATACTATAATAGCATGGAACAATAAAAAATTATAGATACGTTGGAGACGTATCAATCATATAGCTGACATAGTATTTGTGGCTCAACCACCGTTCATCATTTTTTATACATGTTACGCTAGCATCATTGCACATCCTGGTACACTGCCAGAGGCATTCACATAGAGTCATATTTTTGTTCTAGTATCGAGTTGTAATATTGAGTTGTAAGTAAATAAAAGTGTGATGATCATCATTATTAGAGCATTGTCCCAGTGAGGAAAGGATGATGGAGACCATGATTCCCCCACAAGTCGGGATGAGACTCCGGACGAAAAAAAGAGAAAAGAAAGAAAAAAAAGAGGCCAAAAAGAGCCATGAAAAAAAATGAGAGAAAAAGAGAGAAGGGGCAATGTTACTATCCTTTTTCCACACTTGTGCTTCAGAGTAGCACCATGTTTTTCATATAGAGAGTCTCCTATTTTGTCACTTTCATATACTAGTGGGAATTTTTCATTATAGAACTTGGCTTGTATATTCCGATGATGGGCTTCCTCAAATGCCCGAGTTCTTCATGAGCAAGCAAGTTGGATGCACACCCACTTAGTTTTCATGTTGAGCTTTCATACACTTATAGCTCTTAGTGCATCCGTTGCATGGCAATCCCTACTCCTCGCATTGACATCAATTGATGGGCATCTCCATAGCCCGTTGATTAGCCTCGTTGATGTGAGACTATCTTCTTATTTTTTGACTTCCCCTTATTGATCTCTACCACCACACTCTATTCCACCCATAGTGCTATATCCATGGCTTGCGCTCATGTATTGCGTGGGGGTTGAAAAAGCTGAAGCGCGTTAAAAAGTATGAACCAATTGCTTGGCTAAAACCGGGGTTGTTCATGATAAATATTTTGTGTTAAGAAGATGGAGCATGACAGGATTATATGATTTTGTAGGGATAACGTTCTTTAGCATTTTTATTTTGAAAGACATGATTGTTTATTAGTATGCCTGAGTATTGATGTCTTTATATCAAACTATAGACTATTGCTTTGAATCATTCGGATCTTATTATTCATACCGTAAGAGAGAGATTACATGATGAAACATGATAGGTAGCATTCCACATCAAAAATTCTGTTTTTATCATTTACCTACTCGAGGATGAGCAGGAATTAAGCTTGGGGATGCTTGATACGTCTCCAACGTATCTATAATTTTTAATTGTTCCATGCTATTATAGTATCAATCTTGGATGTTTTATATGCAATTATATGCCATTATATATCATTTTTTGGGACTAACCTATTAACCGAGTGCCCAGTGCCAGTTGTTGTTTTATGCTTGTTTTTGCCTTTTCAGAAAATCATTATCAAAAAGTGTCCAAACGAGAAAAAAACTTTGGATTAATTTTTTTTGGACCAGAAGAGACCCATGAAGCTTCGGGAGAAGACCAGAAGAGCCACAAGGAGGCGACAAGCCTGGAGGGCGTGCCCAGGGGGGGTAGGGCGCGCCCCCCAGGCTTGTGGGCCCCTCATGGCACCTCTTGACCTAATTCCAGCGCTATAAATTCTAAAATATTCCCAATATACCAGAGAGACAGAAAATAAAACCTTTCCACCGCCGCAAGCCTATGTTCTTCTGCGATCCCATCTGGAGGCCATTTCCGGTGCTCTGCCGGAGGGGGAATCGATCACGGAGGGCTTCTTCATCAACCTTGCTGCCCTTCCGATGATGTGTGAGTAGTTTACCACAGACCTACGGGTCCATAGCTAGTAGCTAGATGGCTTCTTCTCTCTCTTTGATCTTCAATACCATGTTCTCCTCGATGTTCTTGGAGTTCTATCTGATGTAATCTTCTTTTGCGGTGTGTTTGTTGGGATCCGATGAATTGTGAGTTTATGATCAGATTATTCATGTGAAATATTTGAGTCTTCTCTGAACTCTTTTATGCATGATTATTATAGCTTTGTATTTCTTTCCGATCTATCGATTTGGTTTGGCCTACTAGATTGATTTGTCTTGCAATGGGAGAGGTGCTTTGTGATGGGTTCAATCTTGCGGTGCTCAATCCCAGTGACAGAAGGGGACATGACACGTATTTGTATTGTTGCCATTAAGGATAAAAAGATGGGGTTTAATCATATTGCTTGAGTTTACTTTGTCTACATCATGTCATCTTGCTTAAGGCGTTACTCTGTTTCATACTTAATACCCTAGATGCATGCTGGATAGCGGTCGATGGGTGAAGTAATAGTAGTAGATGCAGGCAGGAGTCGGTCTACTTGTCTCGGACGTGATGCCTATATACATGATCATTGCCATGAATCCGTCATAATTATTTTCTTTTCTGTCAATTGCCCAACAGTAATTTGTTTACCCACCATATGCTATGTGTTCGAGAGAGAAGCCTCTAGTGAAAACTATGCCCCCCGGGTCTACTTTATCTTATATAAAAAACCTAAAAATACCTTGCTGCAATTTATTTACTTTTATTTTAATTAGTATTTTAGTTTATCTATTTATCTCTATAAGATTTAATCCTTGCAAATAACCGCTAAGAGGATTGACAACCCTCTTATTTGCGTTGGGTGCAAGTGTTTGCTCTTGTGTGTGCAGGTGCGCTTAACGGAATTTTGCTTGGTTCTCTTACTGGATTGATAACCTTGGTTCTTAACTGAGGGAAATACTTATCTCTACTGTACTGCATCATCCTCTCCTCTTCGGGGAAATACCAACGCAGACTACAAGTAGCAGCCGTCACCGGCATCCACGTGACCACAACAATGGGCCCACATGTCGGAATCGTTGACCGGTCAGACGACACATCGTCATCGATAATAGACTACCTGGTCCCACATGTAAGCAGCCACGTCAACATCTTCTGAGCCCATATGTCAGCAGCTTTGACCGGTCAAAACTGACGCCCAGTTATTACTGACGGGACGGTCGGCGATAAAACCCACCGGGGACCCACATGGAAGAAGCCACGTCAGCAACTGCTGGCCCCACCTGTCAGAATCTTTGACCAGTCAAACCCCCCGGACCGATCACCGGTGACGAATTATCGTCGCCAAAATGATCTTACGCGATAGTTTGGGCCATCATAGGTGACATTCTGGGCCGTCAACGAAAGCGGCAACCGGTGACATTATTTGGCTCGTCACCTGAAATGCGATCTTGCGTGACGGAAGAAGTGGTACCGTCAAAATTTTATTTTCCATGACGGCGCTTCGGTGATGGTGGGGGTGACGGCCGTAAAACGTCACGGGGGTATTTTCCGCGACGAAAAAGGGTTATGCGTGACACAAGTGAAACGTCGCAAAATAGAGCAAATTTTGTAGTGCCATGAGGATCCATGGCCGGGAGGAAGAAGACGGGGGTGCCCTGTGGCCAGAAGAAACAATTTCACGTTGGAGAAGACAACCCCTTGACCACCACAGTGGGCAGCATAGCTCCCGGATAAGACCACCCTTCAATCACTAAGATGGGCGTGTATCTTTTCCAAGACCACCGTTGTTGATGAAATCCATCCCCGCCAGCATCATGGAGAACTCCAAGCATTGATCGCCTCGTCGCCATTGCCATGATGGCCTCCGAAGCCGTAGACGGCAATGAGGTCCTCCGCTAGATCAGGGCCACCGAGCTTATTACCGGGGACACTGGAGTATAACCCATCAGCAACAACAGGGACCACACTGCCACTGCCTTGAGGATCCCTTCCAGTGGCCACCACATACGGCTCGCTCGCGCCGGCGACCAAATCCCCATCGGTACCCCACCAGACTCCGACATATAGCCAAACCCCCCTAGAAGAAAAGTGCATTCGACCTAGCTTGAGAGATTCAAGTTAATCTTGATGAAACCAATAATGTCCTTCGGCATCTCTTTAGCTTGGCCCACCCATGCCTTTGTCCGTGGGTTGGGGTGGGGTGGGCGGAGGGGGCAATGAAAATGATATTTGGCCCGATTTCCATGGGTATATGGTCCTTTTACTATGGTATAATCACAAAAATGTCATAGGCTAGGTAGTATATGTTTTAAATTTTGTCTTGTAAAATCGGGGAAAGGTTAGTAAAATGCGTTTACGTAGTACAAAAACACCTATGTGGTAATGTATATGTTTTCAATTTTGATGGGTTTTTGGGTGGCTAGTCATTTTGTTCTGTGTTTGGGGATCCAAACCATCAGTAAGTCTTAATCTTATGTTTTCTCGCCGTCGACAAAAATACATGTGTAAACACATTTTACCAGGAACTTTTTGCCTTGTTCTTGTAACTAGGAAAGGTAGTAGCATACATGCCCGCAAAAAAAAAAAGGCAGTAGCATACATGCGCAAAATGTGACAAAACAAATGCGCTAACGCATATGTTTTAAAATTATGTTGTGTTTCCAGGTTGGTAGCCATTTTGTTTTGTGTTGGGCAATTATCTAGTACCATTCTATTGACATGCCAAAAAGAGAAACTGAGCCATTTTTTTGCGGTTGAAGAGAAACTGAACCATGCATATGCATGTTTTCTCCTGAACAATGCTAGAGTTATGGAAATATTCCACATATTCGTTCTAAAAAAAACAGATTCTACATATTTACCTTACAGACACCTCGTGGCACTTTGTGGATTTGTTTATACAGAAAAGTACTAGAAACTCCCCAAAAAGGAAGTGTCAATAAGAAAATATTGCTCCAGGAAGAAGAACCATGCACATACTCCCCTAAATTGTTTTTAAAAAACGACTAGAAACTCCCCGAAAAAATACTGGCCATGCTGAACAACCATGCACCTATTTGAAGCTCATTTTACTAGGAACTTTTTGCCTCGTTCTTGTAACTGGGAAAGGCAGTAGCATACATGCCCGCAAAAAAAAAAAGGCAGTAGCATACATGCCCAACATGTGACAAAACAAATGCGCTAACGCATATGTTTTAAAATTATGTTGTGTTTCCAGGTTGGTAGCCATTTTGTTTTGTGTTGGCCAATTATCTAGTACCATTCTATTGACATGCCAAAAAGAGAAACTGAGCCATTTTTTTGCGGTTGAAGAGAAACTGAACCATGCATATGCATGTTTTCTCCTGAACAATGCTAGAGTTATGGAAATATTCCACATATTCGTTCTAAAAAAAACAGATTCTACATATTTACCTTACAGACACCTCGTGGCACTTTGTGGATTTGTTTATGCAGAAAAGTACTAGAAACTCCACAAAAAGGAAGTGCCAATAAGAAAATATTGCTCCAGGAAGAAGAACCATGCACATACTCCCCTAAATTGTTTTTAAAAAACGACTAGAAACTCCCCGAAAAAATACTGGCCATGCTGAACAACCATGCACCTATTTGAAGCTCTTCCAAAAAAATATAATGGCCCATACATGTCTCGAACCTGTGACCTTCGCGTTATTAGCACGACCCTCTAACCAGCTGAGCTAATAGGCCTTCGATGTACATTTACTATTTAGCCCTTACATATTCAAGTCTTGACAACACCCGTTTCGAAAAATAAGTCTTCACAACACTTCAAATCAGGTACTGAACTGTTGTGAGTTATTATGCCATGCTGGACCGTTACCACTTACCAATATCAAATCCAAAGATTTATGTGCTAGTTCGCGTGAGTCTCAACTGAACCAAAGACTAATGAAGAGGGAGGCAGCTCAATTGGCTTCACAAAATAACTGTCATTTTGCAGACTTACAGTGTACAGGATCACCAAGACGCACTACATCTATCTACATGAATTGGATTACCATATGATATGAACAATATCCAATCGAGGTATACACGTTAAATTTTATATGGCCAACAAACAATGGCTTGCACGCGCTATTTACAAGCTGCACCAGCAAGAATCCAGCAAACAATGCACCACCAATGGAACACCACCACCACCCAGACGCAGAGGCACCCCATATGCTCACCGGCCACTCCACGCCGCAAGAACGCCCTGAAACACTTCAGCCACCAGGTCCCTGTCCGCCGTCTGAAGGAAGGCGTTGAATTCATCCTGCATCTCGTACACCTTCCTGAACTCGACCAGGAACCTGAGGCAGCTATCCTTGAGCCTCTGCAACCGGTACAGGTGCCCGGTCTGGAGCCGCTCGATCACGTTCCGAGTGTCGATGTCCTCCAGCAGGCTCTCGAGGCACGCCTCCTTGAGGTCGGCGATGTCGTACTTGTCGGCGGCGCCGAGGAGGGCCAGCCGGTGCGCGAGGAACTCCTCGCTGCGCAGGTCGCCGTAGATGTAGTTGAGGAAGCCCCGGCACGCGTCGAGGGACATGTCTGAGATGTCGACCGTGGAGAGCTCCTTCTCCTTGAGGTCGTGCGAGAACATGCTCCGGAAGACGGGCGAGCGGGCAGCCAGGATCGCGCGGTGCGCCCTGATGCTGCCGTCATCGGCGTTGATCGTGATGTCGCAGAGGATGCCTTCTTGCAGCATCCTTGCGAGGGATGACAGCGCGGTGTTGTCTGAAGACTGCTTGATTTGGTGTGAGGCCCAGATCGAGGCAGGTTCACCACCCTGGAAAACAGAATTACATAGCAATAAGTTAACTGTGGGCTGGTTAATAGACCCAAAGTCTGACTTTGCTCTAGTGGAAAGTATTAGCACTCAGCAGTCAAAATTTAAGGTATTTACTCAAACATCAAAACCATTAGATTTTATTTGTTCTCAAACTCAAAGGTGTTGTTCTTATATTGTCGTTTTTTATCCGGATCGAGCAATTACTGACAAGTGGCAACAGATGTCTGATTTAGGTTTCTGTTGTGCTTGCGAGCTTTGCACGTCTCTTTTTTGCACGTCTCTGATCAAAGAACATGTTTATGTGACGTCACACAATCAGGGGGTTTACAATTCAATGGTAGAAAGCAACTATAGACACCTCACACAAAACAAACTGTAGATGTTTCTATATTGGTGTGCATCAGTCCAGATGTCATGTTAATATAGTGTGCAGCTGTCTAAAATCAGATAGGATTCCAGGTGAGTCAAGAATGTCACTCCACATCTCCTAATTGTTTTCTTTTCGTTTTGACAGCCCACACCTCCTAATTGTTGTTGTACCAAACATTGACAAAACAGAAAACAGAAGTAGATAGTGAAACAGTGCTTACAGATGAATCTGCAACTTTCAGGTCCAGAAACTCTATCTCAATCACAAATCTTCCTGTAAAACTACTGTCGACCGTCCACACAAATCCGTCGTGTTTCAGAGGCTTGTCCAAGATTCCTGTTTACATGCAAGTTAGCTGATTGTTAGATAACACATGCTTTGTGCGCTTGCTGATATGTGTGGAGAACTCAACATGATATTTTCGAATAACAATAAAGCCTAGAAATTCAGACCGGCATGTATGCCCGATCATGTGTAATTTACAGTAACTTAAATTTGTATACTGGTTGTGCATGACACTCGATTTCTGCACAAATTAACTCGTAGCTGTATGAACTAAGAACCACTTTCTTTTGATAATTCATCAATTGCATATTAAATATTAAATACGAAAAATATAATCTACATCTTTCATATACATAGGAAGGAGTAAAAGACAATTACCTGGATGCTCTATGACCTTTTGATTTGGAGGAAAGGATATCAGAAGTTTTGTGACAAAGGAGGCTATCGGTGCCGGGGCTGTGTTCTTGGCGGAATTTGACAACTCTGCAAAGAGCTTAACGCAAGTTTGCTTGTTGTTTCTCTCCACAGACAGGTACCTTCATAATTGCAGAATCAGATACTTAAGTTAGTTTATGAATCATGTGGTGGACCCTCATAATTATCTTGTACCCATCCTTAATGACTTTACTTGTGTTAAAACCGAAAATTTTATCCTGATGAGATTTGAAGAAGTAAACGCACAATTCAATTCAAGATTCTTCTTGGCAATAGTAGAAAAGAAACAGCTGAAAGTGAGTGTTGGAGAAAGTGAAAACTTTCGTCTGAAATATCTTTGGTTCCACGTCTCTCTTAATAATACAACAAATATGGTTAAGAAAACATGCCGACTAGATATCGCTGACCAAAGATTCCAAATCCAACTTAAGTTCAGTTCAATAATACTTTGACAGAAGAAATCCTTTCCTGCTACCAAATTCTGAACCTGTTTTCAGAATCAAACTAACACGTTTTTTTCTTCACAAACGGCCTATTGATCCCCTTTGCACTGGTAAACAGAATCAAACCAATACTGAAAACCTCAGACTGATCACAAGAAAACCCATGACTGAATGAACCCATAAACCACCACTAAGAACCTCGGTCGCAACAAGGATCGCAGGGCAGGATACACTCTGCTTTGCTGGACACGTATGTCAATCAAGAAACCAAACAGGTAGCGAGCAACACAGAGGGGGGTGGGGGAGAGGGAGGAGGGGCTGGGTGGGCACGGGCACGGACCAGTTCCAGAGGCCGACGCGGAAGGAGTCGGACTTGCGGTAGGTGTAGCAGGGGAGCGCATCGACGCGCCATTGCGCGAGCCGCGGCGCCGCCTCGACCCGGGACCCCGCGGCGCTCATGGCCCCCCACGACGACGCCACCGCCGCCACCATCTCATCGACGCAGCCCAGCAGCCCCAGCGCCCCCTTCCCCAGGCTCCCTCCTCCCAGCTGCCCCGCGGCCCCTCCTCCTCATGTACTGCCGCCAACCCACGCGCGCACGGCCAAACCCCGAACGCCAACCACAAACCACTCAGCACGACATGGATAGATCACCACGACTCACAGTCACAGCGGCATGCAGGAGGCGTGCGCGCGGCGAAGGAGTCGCGGAGGGCTCTCCGTCCCGGTTCCTGGGGAGTGGCGCGCGCAGAAGGAGGTGGGGTGGGGTGGGGTGGGGTGGAGTGGCGGCTATATGGTGGTGGGATGGGATGGGAGGAGGACATGGGAGTGGGACTGTGGGAGGGAGGGAGGGTGCCGTTGCTGTTGCTGTTGCGGGGGAGGAAGAGGAGGAGGATTAATTTGGTACGCAAATGGGAGACTTTCTTCCACGCCAGTGGAGGACGGATGGTGAATGCTCCGCTTAATTACTTATCCAGACGATTAGATTACTCTGCGCTTCCACTCCACCTCAACCACCGCTCAGTTCCCTTGGTTTCGCTCCCACTTGGCCACTCCATTTTCCAGAGAAAAACATTTTCGACGACGAATTCATCCCAGGCATGGGCTCTTCATGGGGTTTCAATTACTGGCCGCAAATACGCGGTTAATCAGTGGGGATCATTAGCCATATCGCAGATGGTTCATATCGTTTCTGCCGACTGGCTACTGTCCTTGTCCATGGATGGACCCAGGCATATCTCCGCTCTTCCTCTCGTCGCTAGCGAACATTTTGGCCTTTACGGCAGAGAGTGCTTTCTTTTGACTACTCTAATCTACTCATCAAGTCGGAAGAACGCTCCCCGAATTGGCTGCGACAAGTGGGGATTAAACAGGGGGGCAACGAATCAGGGCCGTAATTATTGTCGCCGAGATACGCATGCACGCAAAGAATCTCGGTGCGTGAGTAAAAAAATAGAGAGAGAGGGGGGAGAAATTTGGGGTGGAGTGGGTCGGGCTCTCGTGCTGGGTTCCCTGCACGCAGTAGCCTGCAGGGCCAATCAAACGCCAACAGCTGTCTTGGTGGACCCCATCACTCATAAAACAATTTTTCTTCTAATTTACGGAATATATTTTCCCTTGCCTTATCCCTGCGAGAGGATTACAACGCCGTGAGGTCCATCCGACCGGACCGTGGCCGGCGGCAAGATGGGAGCTGCCGCAGTGTTGCGGCTAGCGCCGTCCGCCTCCGGCGCGCTGCACCGCCTGTGTGTGGTTTTCCCTTCCACTAATGTGATTGAACAGTAGAGAACAACGGATAGGTGAAGCTTTCCCTGCACTCGTGAAATTGAAAAACTGATCAGTATGGATAGGGGAAGCTGGATAGCTCGTATACTTCAAACTTCACTACGTGCATGTGCAATACCCGGATAGGTGAGGTACTAGCTAGCTAGTACAGAGGTCGACGAAGCAATGGAGTTTGCTTCCATCTTCAAGTGTGTCTGTACGACCTCCCACGGCACCTCAGCCGCCGTCCATGGCCGAACGGTCGCACGTGCTGCATTTCCAGCTTCTCCAAGGGAAAGAGCTGCCTTGGCCTGGGCTTGGGCGCGAAGGAGGCGGCCGGCCGTAGCGGCGTAGCCGTGATGGCTTCTGCCTCCTGTCTTGGCGCCGGGGGCCGCCGGCCACAGTCGGAATCCCGTTCCCACGGAGCAAATTAGAAGGAAAAATATTTATGAGTAGTGGGGTCCACTAGGACAGCTGTTGTCGTTTGATTGGCCCTGCAGGCTACTGCGTGCAGGGAACCCAGCACAAGAGCCCGACCCGGGTGGAGTGTTGTTTGGAGATCCCGAGTGGACAAGGAAAGTATCTGCGTGATTCGGCGTGGGCCCGCGCCGGTTGCCCCCTGGATTCTTTCTCTCTCACGCACAAGCAACCCGGCTGCTCGGAATCTTCGATTCTCTCTGCCTGCTCCCAGTGTGGTAGATTCTTTTGCTTGAAAAAAAAAATGTGGCAGCTTCTGCAGGAGAACTACGACTACTTTCTTTCTTAAGATACATTTTTTCCATGGTAATAACTGTTCCATTCTTACTGGACCAGAGAAACTAATTTGGTAGTAAGATCGACCACAAAACTAATAGGAGTGGGAGAGGATAACAACGCACACCATAAAGTGAAGTTTTAGAGTAGGGTTGATCAAAAGATCCCTTGCACGCGTGTGAAGCAACATGTATATGACGTTGTGTTCATCTTTTTAATGAGTGATGATGTGATCGTTGTGGGCGTCAGATAGTTTACTGCTGCAACTAAACAATGATGCAACGATGAGAATGAACCGGATACTATTAGGCACGACGGAAATGGCGGAAGCCCCCTCGACGGAGAGAGACGCGCGCACGCATAAAGACCCAACGGAATGAGGCAAAAACTTGATCATCAAGCTGTGCATTTGGATGGATTGCCATCATATATAAAGAGCCGTGAAAATGCATCCAGCATAGCCTGCCGTTTTAGTATCTCAGTTGCTTAAACCACCAAATATTAGTACTACTGTTTACTTTTGTTTGGAAAAGAAGGACAAAATAGAGTAAGTCAAATTCTGGGGCTCCATCCAACGGACACAATCATGCCACCACTGTTCATCTTCTTTCTCCCACACTGCCCTCTAACCCAGCCCTAACCGTCGGCCTTCGTCACCCGCGGTTGGTGGCGCTCCCGCGACCGTCTCGCCGCCCACCCTCAACTTAACCTCCCCTCCCACACCCTCATGCTTCGCACCTTCTCGGCCATCCGTCTAAGCCCTCCCTGCCCTGACCTTCTATTCTTTTTTTTTTGAAAACCCCACCATATATTAATTAATTTAAAACATTCATACAATCATTCATTACAAAATTAGCCACGCAGGGCGGAACAGAATTAAAAAGAATACCATCAGACCTACTATCAAAACTGAATTTTGCAATCTCGTGAGCCACCATATTGGCCGTCCTATTAATCTTGAGTATTGTAGGGTAACGCGAAAGAAAACAAAAAAAATCGGTACAGCGAGTACGCACAGGATCACTATGGAGATGCATACAAGGTTTAGATCTGATCGTTACCGACTCGTAGCGCAGCGGAAGTAGAGTCGATGAAGATCGTCGGTGCAGATCCCCGCAGCTAGGATTTACAACCTCCCAACCGCGAGGATGTACTCCCTCGTCTGCTCTTCGGACAGTCCCTCGGACAGCCCTCCGGGAGGCGGTCGGACAGTCCCCCGGACGGTGTCACGGACAGTCCTTCGGGAGGCACTCACAGAAACTCGGACGGTCACTCGGACAGCCCTTCGGGGGGCACTCTCGAACAGCCCCTCGGGCAAAAAGATCGAACCTACGACCTCTCTACGGGGTTGCACACATACGGTGTCAGCTATCCGGCAGGGCTTCGTCGTCCAGAACTAGTTCCCATCGGAACCCAGACAGCCTTTTGGCTCTACGAAACTATTTCGTGTGAGGGAGAGAGGAAGCCAGATCATTGCATGGCATAATGTATGAGAGAAAGAGTGAGTTTGGGTAGCCCTCTCCACCCCTATTTATAGGCCAAGCCCAAGGGGTAGAGGACACTTGGAAATACCAAAATGCCCTCAAAGGTGGCTTCCCAAAGAAGCTACCAAATAGTGTTTCCACTATTCATGAAAATATTTTTCCGCGACCGTTAAATCCGAAAATATTTCTGTAGGTCCAGAACATTTCCAGTACCCACTAAAACAATTCTGGACGCGTTCCGAAACATTTCCGGATCAATGATTTTCATTAGCGAAAAGCAAACAAGAATGCGTTTTCACTATTCACGAAGACAATTTTTCGCGACTGATAAATCCGAAAATATTTATGTAGGTCTTAGAACATTTCCAGTACCCACTAAAATAATTTTGGACGCGTTCCGAAATAATTCCGGATCAGTGATTTTCATCAGCGAAAAGCAACCAAAGCAGTTTCGGCAGCTCCGGAACATTTCCGGTTTTTTCCCTGGAAAAATCTCAGAAGTTTCCAGAACAATTCTGGCACCCTTCAAGAATTTCCAGGCGTGTGCCGAAACCATTTTGACTTAATGGTATACTCCGAAACAACTTTTCGGTTTTACCGAAACTATTCCGGTGTTCTCTCTCCGGAACTCTTCCGTCGTCTCCGAAACTTTTTCGGTGACTTTTTCTCAGACTCCCTGTCTAGAATTCATCAGATAGATGACCCTTAAGCATGTGACCCTATAGGTTCGGTGAAGCATAGACATGACCGGAACACTTTCCGATCAATGATCAATAGCGGAACCATGGACACCCATATTGATCCCTATACCCACACGAATAAATATTCGAGTGAACCTCCAGGTGCAGTGTGCTATTCCTGTTGCTTCGCGATATGTTACAAACACCCGAGGTGAGATTTATCGGCATCCCCGTGGATCAACACTTATCCACAATGCCAGTTACCTCGTTACCGGTTTTGTTCTCTTTTCTCGTTCCCGTGTTCCGGCATCCCTGTGATCAAATCACAATGTGTTTGGCCAGACGATGATGGATACCGTAACACCGAAAGGGCCCAAAGAATATGTCTCCATCGTTGGAGGAGCAAATCCCAATCTTGAGCTATCAAGTCCCTTGACATACTTTCCCATGAACCCGTAAGCCGCCGTAATAGCCACCCAGTTACGGATGACGTTTAACAAACCCCAAAGTTCATGAAGCAAGCATGAAAAAACTCAATACTCTCATGGTCTAAGGAATTATGCAAACGTTAACTTTCTCTGTGTTATTAACCATTAACTTGTGACGAATGTATCTCATAGCATAACATCAATTCGGGTCGATTCAACACAAGTGTTCTCCTAACAATGTGTCCTCAAAGTTGCCGGCATAGTCATGCCCATGATCAGGAAAACAGAACCATCATGCAACACTTGAGCTAGTCTTAGAGGCCAGACTAGGAATGCATTTTACCGTTTTATTATTCCACACGTGCATATGAGTTTCCCTCCGAGCCTCGTGGTTATTGCAGACTCGAGAACCATAGCAGTTATAGCACGGAATATAAACATAATTATGAGCATGGAGATAAATAATAACATTTATTATTGCCTCTAGGGCATATCTCCTACAGACTCCCACTTGCACTAGAGTCAATAATCTAGTCAATGCTAATAACCTGGGGGGGCAGGCGCGCCCAAGTGGCTCGTGGGGCCCCTGTGGCTCTTCTGCTGCTTCCCTGAAGCTTCTTGGGTCCGTTTCCTTCCAGAAAAAATCGTCAAAAAGTTTTGCTGCATTTGGAATTCATTTGATATGGATTTTCTGGAAAACCAAAAACAAGCAGAAAACAGCAACTGGCACTGGGCACTAGGTCAATATGTTAGTCCATAAAAATCATATAAAAGCGATATAAAAGTGCACCAAAATCATACAAAACTATAATAAAGATGGCATGAATACTTCATAAATTATAGATACGTTGGAGACGTATCACTCCACCAGTTTATTTTCGCCCCACCTCTCACACAACGAAAAAAATCTAAATGGATCAGGACTTTCCATGCTGACGTAAGTTATTTAGTAATGTCTTTATGTGAAAGAATCAATCACGATCAATCTCTAAAGATCAAATCTAAATTAATTAACCTTACCATAAATCGCTCAATCATATTAATTAATCTTTTCATACGTCATCTCTACTCCTAATGTCTCACTTGGTAGGCTAGCCTCCATGGTTTTTTTTTGTCTCCCACTTTCGTCTGGGTTTTTTCGTCTGGTTTTTTTTCGTCTCCCCTCCCACCACCCCACCAGTTTATTTTCGCGTCACCTCTCACACAACGAAAAAAATCTAAATGGATCAGGACTTTCCATGCTGACGTAAGTTATTTAGTAATGTCTTTATGTGAAAGAATCAATCACGATCAATCTCTAAAGATCAAATCTAAATTAATTAACCTTACCATAAATCGCTCAATCATATTAATTAATCTTTTCATACGTCATCAAAATTACGTTAGTTAACATTATGCCCAATCTCTACTTCTAAAGTCTCAGTACGTAGGTCATTTGCCCGTTTCGTTCGCTTCCCTCTCACCTCGATCGATCGCACCGTTTTTTTTTGTCTCCCATCGATTCCTTCCCCCTCCCCACATTCCAGTATATTAGGTGATTTTTATTTTCCTAAATCTATCTATTCCTGATTTTCTCACGCAAAGTATGGCTCGTTTCCAAAAATTCCATGTTCTCTTACCTCACCCGAAAGAAAACCTAGCCCTGCTACTCTCTCGATCGCGACTTGTGGCGGCGGCGCATGTTCCTCCGAGACGCACAAGCTGAGGAAGTAGGAGTCCGTCGCTCCCTCCCGCTATCACGTGTGGTCTTCTCCTCTCCTTGGCGGCTCCACACGGGAGGTGGACGGGCTCAGCTTCCTCGACGGTTTAACGCATGTTGCACACGCCCGGGCTTCGCTGCCACCGTCGAACCAATCGGAACAAGCACCATCTCCTCTGCGGTATCATCGCTCCTCTGCTGGGGACAAAGCAAAACCTGTTCCCTGCGTCATTATAGCACCGGCCACTTATGTGGCTGTTTGTATGGGTACCGGACCTTCGCCAGCGCTCTCAACGATGGTCCTTTGCGCCAGCGTTGTTCCCTCTGCATCGGCCGATCTGGATTTGCCTCAAGGCCTCATCAAGCTTGTGCCCGCTCCCTCCCCCTTGGCTCACAGTCAATTGTTCATCCTCCTGTGACCTCGCTGGCTCAACCAACGATGGAGTTTCTCGGCTGTTCGGTCAGTCCTACCCTGCGTTTGTGCGAGCTTCCCATCTCATGTAACCACCAGTACACCCACTTCCTATCCCATCATGCTTGCTCATCATTGTTTCTTTCAGTTGTTGCATAGGTTAGATTCGAGTCTCCATGTGCCATCGTCTTACTTTGGCAAGGGATCTGCTTGATGGAATAACCGTTAAGGTATCCATATTTTTGCCAGATCTACACGTCAATATCTTCTCAGTGCATCTACTAGCTCATTAGTCAGTACTTTTGATCGATCTAACATGTTTCAGTTCTAGCATGCAGGTGGTTCTAGAGGGGATTATGTCGTAGACATGCTGATCAGGTACATGGCTGAGTCATCCGCAATCCGGTGCTTGAATCCACCTCCTTGAGCTGATTTGGGAGATGTAAATTTTTCGACTCCCCTTCTAATTTTCAAGCTCTCATCATGTTACGAACTTGCCACTAGAAACGTGATTGATGCATTCATCCACGCACATATATCAGGGCATTAAGTACATATATCAGGGCATTAAGCTAAACTTAGCTTTCGAAGTGCATGTTAGTAAGATTTGTAGCAGCAACAAAGCCCACAACAGTCATGTTCATGCTGATTGGTCCCTTATATATATACATGGTTGATTGTCAGCAATGCATCTATTTTTGGTTTACATTAGATTTGTATGAACTACTTAATTAGTATTTAGTCCCAATGGCATCTTCTCTTAGGAACAGTTGATGGGGGAGATCCTAGCTTTCTACATTTGGGGAGGTTTTAAATCTTTTTCTGTAGAGAAATTCATCAGTCTTGAATATTAGATTAGTCTATTTTACAAGGTTGAGAGTAGCTCAAAAGATTCTCATACATTCTCTACCTTTGCCCTCATGAAATAATTCTAAAACCAAATAGTGATGTCAGGTGTAAATTCCATGAACAATAGTTGGTTTCTGTAGTTATTTGTCAAAATTTTCATCATAGGGTTCTAGGATTGGTGACTAAGCAGGGTTGTTTTCTTTCTTTAATACATGCAGGATTAGGTCATAACAATGTATTTTTAATGATCATACCTTTACATGTCACATTAAAATAGAACATATCCTAACTTTTCTAACCATTTTCTGTTATTTGCTTGAGGAACAACTAACAAGAATATTTGTATTCGAGCTCCCAACGAAGTTACTTTTGTCACAAAAATATATTTATGTTGTATGTATACTTAATTTCCGAAGATGTAGATTTTCTTGTTATCTTACATGTTTTTTTTTCTTTTTCTGCTTGTGAAAAAACTCAGTTTAACAAAAAAAACAGGTCCTCATTCTAAAGGAGTAACTTCTTGGACCAGCAGTCGATATTGCGTCGGGAAGGACGAGGAGCAGGAGCATTGGTTCATATTTTCTCTGTTTGCCTTGTGTTTGTTTACCGATTTGGCTTGACATGAAGATTGATCAGGTGCTAGCATGTCATGTGCATGTTCTTCTTAGTTTCAATACACTTTAACTGAATTATACTTCAAGTACTCCAAGTACTTGCTCTTGTAAATTGATAGTACGTTATGTTTGCATTTTAACCCTTGTTAGTAGGTTTTCCAAGCTACATGGCATGTTGCAACGCTCTTCGGAGTCAAGCCCTTGGGTGGTGGTGACGGTGATGATGACCGATAGGCTGTGGGCCTACCAGAGGGCGCGGTAGGCGGCAGCGCAAGGCGACTCGTAGCGGGGCGCGTGGCCGATGCTCGCAGCAGCGGCGGGAGCGAGCATGGTGCAGGCAGCTGCCAGATGTGGCGCGGGCGGTAGCCGGTGAGGACACGCAGATGTTCGTCCGGGACGCACGGTGAGTATTCTCCACATGATGGTCTGGCTATTACAAATTAACCAAGATCAGTAGGACTAAAAAATATGTGTTTAAGACTATTTGAGACGGTCCCTCAAATAGCCCGCAGTAGCTGACCAAGTACCACAAATGTTGATTCTGCATCTGCAAGGCCATAAGTGCTCATACCCTCAAATTATTGTGAATCCTATTAATTGATTCATTACCTTTTGCGTTTGCTTTATGTTTGATTGCAAAAAAGAGTTGCATCTGGTGTTCTAAATCTCTCTACAGGTTTATACGGGTGCTAGACATACTGTGCAGCCACCTAGAATTGGGATTTTAGCCAGCAGGTTCATTTTTAATCTTTTGGATTTTTCACTTGTAAACATTCTATATTGTTTGGTAAAAGTAATACAAACTCATGGTGCTCCCGTTTGCTTTGATCTAGATTACCTTCGTTCAGTATTGAGTTGATCTTGATATTAACCTCAACAATGGTTATTCTCTCTATTAGATTATACAAAAATTTAAGCAATTGTAGTATTTGGCAAGAATACCCTTATGGACTCGGATAGCGCGACTCATATAAAGAGAAGATGACAAGCAAATCATATCAAACCGCATGCGTCACTGAACCATACACGCCGGATGCCCACGACCGATGCGGCGGCGACATTCCCGGGGATGTAGCGTGGAGGACGGCGGCGGCGAGCACGTCACTGCATGGAGAGGTCCATCTTCCTGGTGTTCCAATGACGGATATTGCAGAACTAGCTAAAGCTTTAGATGTAAGACATGCTCTGAACTTTACTTCACGAGCACATTTTCAGAAAATTGAAGTGAAATTGTCTCAGTTCCTGATGCTTGTACCCCGACGACCAGGCAAGCACTAATAGTACCACTAAGCACAATTTTCTAGCATTAGATCGGACCACATGGTTTTCTTGTGTAGATACATACTCAGTTTGTTCTTGCTTCATATGGAATTGATGTCTGCAAGTTGTTCTAAGTATATAAGCTGACCTCAGTTGGTACGCCTGAGCTGAGCTTATACTCATATATACACAGTGGGAAATAGATGGAGCTTAGATATTGTTGTGATCCTTTGAAAAAGTGGGGTCTGAATAGATCATATAGTGAGTTTTAGCATGCATAAATTAATTTAGCTTCCAGTTATGTTAATCCATCGCTATGCTTTAATACAAAGTTAAGTAGCAGTGCCACTTCATTGTTAGATTATGTTGCGGCAAGGTTCATATATATGTCTTGGTTGGTCAATTGATGCCTAACAAAAATCTTTCCTTCAGGAGTTTTTTTCGAGGTTTAAAAGACTCATATTTCATCATTAATCACATCATTGTCCATACAAATGATCGACTGAACTTGGCCAGGAACCCTCAACAATGCCTGCAACAACGACAAGGTCAAAAAGGTTCACTTGATTTTTATTAATTGCATTATAATAGAACTTCTTTTCTCTTGTGCTTCTACGCCCTAGAGTTTTTAATCTTATACTTTATATTGTGTATTCAGAACTTGAACTTAAGAATTCATAGGGGATCAAGCCAACCAATGGAATCGGCACTAACTGTACTATTCCTAGAGTATTACGAACTTGAACTTGAATATATAATTGAATTGGCAATACTCCCGCTTGAGAAATATCTCCATAACTATTGGAGTTCATTACTCTTTTATTTTACATCTTCAACATTGAGGAAAAATTAATTGTTTATTGAATAGCAATATTGAGGGTTCCCGTGAATATTATGGATTAATAATTGTTGATGTTTCTTGCATTTGTAAGCACCTACATGTTGTAATGAATAATGCATAGTTTGGAAAGGGAAAGAGAGATTGCGAGCAGAGGTAGCGAGCTTGTACCGAGGAGATGGATAGACGGAGACAGTGGGTAGAAGAAAGGAACAGGAAGAGTGGTTTAACGGTAAAAAGGATGTCGACAATACCATCCGATGTGCATGAGAATCTTAAAGGTATGTATTAGACACAATTGGTGTTGAAAGACCAAAATATATATGCCCTGGTTGCAACGCATGGGTAATTCCATTATCGTAAGAACCGAGTAATTATTTTAGGGGACTAACTACATTTCTGCATGTCAATACAACTTGCATTGCAACCATACTTAAAGAGCCACCACACATACATGCCAATATCAGGGCCTCACTTACGAAATAGGTACATACAATTCAAATTCTTTGTCCAGTTTTGGTCTTTGGCATCCAAAAAAGCTCAAGGGTCCGCAATGCATCAATCAACTTACTTTCAGTGATGATGAAGACTCCTAAAATGCCTTTTTTTCATGGTGAAAGATGCTCAGGCACACATCATTGTTGGGTTTTCTCATGTCATGTCATGTCATGCTTGGTCTCTAACTGAATCTTGAGAATTCATTGGATGTTCCGCGAGTGTGCAACCAAACTTGTATGACTTGACGTAAAAATGCATTATTCATAATGAAAATAACATCATTGTATGTGTTTAATAAATTATGGCATACTACTGTGAAAAAGATGGCATCTTCTACCAGATAAAGAAGTGATAATGGTAAACAAATTTACTATCTTTGGTCACCCTCCATGAGTAGAAGGTTGGAACATTGAGATATCAGGGAGTGTGCATTTGTATAAAAGATTACTAGAAATCAACGGTAGCTCCAATGTGCTCCCCACGGAAAATCGACCGACCAAGGAATGAGAATAGTGACACGAACTCCGGACTTCTATGATGTGTTTGTATTTGAATTAAGAAAGCGTAAAATAATGAAAATTGTTCCATGTCTTGATAAAAGTTTAAAGAAATACGGATAACAATGTACGCACACCACTACCACCACCACACACATGCACGGACACATGGATGAATACCACAACCCTCCTAACCATTCAACTACTGGTTGGTTTCAATAATATATTTTTTAGGTTGTCAATAACATATTATTTTGTTTGATAGTATGATGTGTGTTAGCTGATTGTAAAAAAAAGATGGGTGCTAGCTGAGATGTGCATTGTTCTCGGTTATTTTAGCTCAGTTAGCAGCATTTTTTTTAAAAGCTCGTGGCAACGCACGGGCATTCTACTAGTATTCATAACATACATCTCATTCATAACGAAAGTATGGCCCTTATGTTATTCATAACACCGAACATCAAAAGTTCTCTTATGAACAACCTTCTTGCAAGATACTTTATGCAATGGGCTAGAGTGTATGAAACTCCAAAAATGAATTATGAAAATAAATACATAGTTAATACACCGATGGAAGGTATAGTAACATTTACTATGTTCCCAGCGCGTATCTAAACCTCATTCCCGGCAAGTCTTTTAGGCCATAATAGTTCTTGCATTGAGTCGCAACAGAATGCAATCGAGCGGGTATCTCTGTGATCAACTCACAATACCCAAGAATCAGTGATTAACATGTTTAATCATAATTCCCAAGAACTATTTCTTTGACCAGCCTTCTATACATCAATAGCTTGTATGACTTTCATACATGAGCTGGATATTCCAGTCTTCTCTCTTTTTGCCTTTATAGTTCTAACAGTTTTACTTCCAATATTTCTCCTACTCTCAGAAGAAGCAGCCAACTTTGAGAGTGGCGTCAGCCTCGGACTTCCTAGGCGCATAAGTTTCACTAACACCCTTCGGACACTTCCTTTCTCTTTAAGTTGTTGTTTTATTCACCTTCATATCATGACAAGCGTTCTTCTGGATCCCTCTTGTATTAGTCTAATGCATAGTAAACACTTTTACTAATAGTTTGCAAACAAACATTGCTTTGGATATCTCATATCTTTTAGCCTTTTTCTGCATCTGAAAATAATTTTTAGTTCCATGAATATCATATAACTATCCCAAACTTTTGAAGTTCGGATCTCATGGAAGCAAACATATTGCACTTGACCGTAACGGAATTCTAGATTTTTGATCGAAGGACGAGAGTCACATCATCCATAGCATTAGCGGGAGAATACCGAAAGCATGCGATAGGACAAAGTCCTTCTCGGCACTCTTGAGGACAATCCTCACATTACGTTACCAACCGTAAAGTTTTAACTAGATATTTAACAGCTTATTCAATGTCAACAGGGAAGGTGGAAACGCGAGCCATTCTTCTATAACTATTATGCATATAACACTTAGACAATGTTCATAATTAATTGCATAGATAATTAAACAAGTTAATTCTACAGTGCGCTCCCACTTAAATCAATATCTCTCATAATTGATTGTGAGTGATACAAGACCCAAATTTCAATTCAACGCCAAGGATGCATCCATCTCAAGTGACGAGAATTTCATTTGGTAGGCCAACTTGCCAATCACATCTCTATGTGACTCTTGTTCATCTTTCGATGGGCGTGTTCCGAGCTCAGGACGATCCTCCGGAACGTCAAGACAACCAAGTGATCTTGCTGTGAGGTCTCAACTCACCCGCCTCACACTTCTCTAATCGTTCGTACCCATGCATCCATGTGATACCCCGATGAGATAGGTGCCGTGACGGTGCTACACTTGGGAGAACACTAACTACTTGATATTTTTAGTGAGAGATCACCCTAATAAAAAGCAACTACCGCGCAATCAAAAGGGTGCATCATAAGGGATAAACATCTCAGGCAATTCATAATAGCATGATATGGTATAGCCCTTTCTGACGGAGAAGTCTTTAGTTTCTTCATCTTCGGCATTCGCGTCGGTGTTCACCTTCGCGAAGATTGCCACCACCTTGTCGATGCACCATATAATATTGCTATCTTTATAGCTAATAAAATAAGTGCATTACATAAGGTTGACACGCAGGTCATTAAAGTGACAATCATATGGCTCCAGCCATCATGCCGAATCATGACACGCAGGTCATGTTAATTTACATTATATAATCATCTCATACATAATCAAATTAAAATGAGAACTGCTATACCACATCACATGCACATCCTGCAAAACCAAGTTAGACACCACTAATCGGTTTATGCAAAATTTTATTTTACGTGGCTTCTAAGGTTTTGAAACAAATCGAAACTACCAATGTTCATCATCAAGTATGATTATTCAAGTCGCTAGATTAACTTTGCGGGGTGTATGAAACACGAGATAATAAAATCTCGAGCCCCATACTGAACTTCGTCATACGCATGACCCCCGTGCAGATTATATCTGCATTGCCCTTTTGTCTGTGAAATTTCATCTTTTTTTTAACTATGGTGGAATTCAACGAACTGTTAGCACTTCGTTGATCAATCAGGATCGCAGATTGCCAGAATTTTGAAACTCCACCATGCCGTTATCAAGATCAGAAATACGCAAATTTCAGGGATGCAACAAGAACATCGGGTAACAGATTTCATCTGCTACCCGCACAAATAATTTTCAGCAATAGAACTCATCTACTACAAAATTATATTGTGCAACACCCATACATCTCTATGTATTCTAGATCGTAACCTGCATCTATGCATAGCACGGCTCATGATGCCACTGTAGAGTAACGCGACAGAAAACAAAAAAATTCAGTACAGCGAGCACGCCCAGGATCACTATGGAGATGCATACAAGGTTTGGATCTGATCGTTACCGACTCGTAGCGCAGCGGAAGTAGAGTCGATGAGGATCGTCGGTGCAGATCCCCGCAGCTAGGATTTACAACCTCCCAACCGCGAGGATGTACTCCCTCGTCTGCTCTTCGGACAGTCCCTCGGACAGCCCTCCGGGAGGCGGTCAGACAGTCCCCCGGATGGTGTCATGGACAGCCCTTCAGGAGGCACTCACAGAAACTTGGACGGTTACTCGGATAGCCCTTCGGGAGGCACTCTCGAACAGCCCCTCAGGCAAAAAGATCGAACCTACGACCTCTCTACGGGGTTGCACACATACTGTGTCAGCTATCCAGCAGGGCTTCGCCGTCCAGAACTAGTTCCCACCGGAACCCAGACAGCCTTTCGGCTCTACGAAACTATTTCGTGTGAGGGAGAGAGGAAGCCAGATCATTGCATGGCATAATGTATGAGAGAAAGAGTGAGTTTGGGCAGCCCCCTCCACCCCTATTTATAGGCCAAGCCCAAGGGGTAGAGAACACTTGGAAATACCAAAATGCCCTCAAAGGTGGCTTCCCAAAGAAGCTACCAAATAGTGTTTCCACTATTTATGAAAATATTTTTCCGTGACCGTTAAATCCGAAAATATTTCTGTAGGTCCAGAACATTTCCAGTACCCACTAAAACAATTCTGGACGCGTTCCGAAACATTTCCGGATCAATGATTTTCATTAGCGAAAAGCAAACAAAAATGCGTTTTCACTATTCACGAAGACAATTTTTCGCGACTGATAAATTCAAAAATATTTCTGTAGGTCTTAGAACATTTCCAGTACCCACAAAAATAATTTTGGACGCGTTCCAAAACAATTCCGGATCAGTGATTTTCATCAGCGAAAAGCAACCAAATCGGTTCCGGCAGCTCCGGAACATTTCCGGTTTTTCCCCTGGAAAAATCCCAGAAGTTCCCAGAACAATTCTGGCACCCTCCAAGAATTTCCAGGCGTGTGCCGAAACCATTTTGACTTGATGGTATACTCCGAAACAACTTTTCAGTTTTACCGAAACTATTCCGGTGTTCTCTCTCCGGAACTCTTCCGTCGTCTCCGAAACTTTTCCGGTGACTTTCTCTCAGACTCCCTGTCTAGAATTCAGCAGATAGATGACCCTTAAGCGTGTGATCCTATAGGTTCGGTGAAGTATAGACATGATCGGAACGCTTTCCGATCAATGATCAATAGCGGAACCGTGGACACCCATATTGATCCCTATACCCACACGAATAAATATTCGAGTGAACCTCCAGTTGCCGTGTGCTATTCCTGTTGCTTCGCGATATGTTACAAACACCCGAGGTGAGATTTATCGGCATCCCCGTGGATCAACACTTGTCCCCAATGTTAGTTACCTCGTTATCGGTTTTGTTCTCTTTTCTCGTTCCCGTGTTCCGGCATCCCGGTGATCAAATCACAATGTGTCTGGCCAGACGATAATGGATACTGTAACGAGCTGGCGACGTGGCACCTGCCGACACGCTCCCTGGCGGCAGCCTGCTGCTTCTCCGCGCGAAACGCCATGCCACGCGACAGGCTGCCGCCAGGGAGCATGGCGGCAGGTGCCACGTCGCCAGTCCGTTCCGTTTTCGCGTGCGCTATCGGCCGAAATTCTGTGCAGCTAAGGCTGCCGCCTGAGCCGGTGGCGGCAGGTGTTGCTGCCAGAGCCCGTGGCGGCAGGTGGCACGTGTCGGCTGGCGCACCTGCCGCCACGGTGCAGGTGGTCCTTTTTGACATTTTCGTACGCAAGTGGTCTTTTTTGACAATTTCACTGGGCAAGTGGTCCTTTTTGATGAAAATTCCTGCAATGTGTGTGGCGTGCGGGCTCCCTCGACGATGGGCTGATGCCCGTGGGCTATGGTTTGGGATTTGGAGGCTTGTGTCGTGTCGTCGAAGCGGGTATTTTTTGACAAATCTGGCCCCTTTGCATGACTTGTGGCACATCTGGCCCTTGGACAAAACTAATTTGGAATCTGGCCTCTGGGGTCGGCGCCACATATCATGGCGCCGAAGTTGTACATGTCGGCGCCACACTACATGGCGCCGAGCTGTACAAGTTCGGCGTCGTGCTATGTGGAGCCGACCCGAGATGGGCCCACAGAAACCCTAGGGGGCCAGATTTGCTCGGCTCCACATAGCATGGCGCCGAACTTGTACAGCTCGGCGCCATGTAGTGTGGCGCTGACATGTACAACTTCGACGCCATGCTATGTGGCGCCGACCCCAGGGGCCAGATTCCAAATTAGTTTTGCCCAAGGGCCAGATGTGCCTGAAGTCACTCAGAGGGGCCAGATTTGTCAAAAAATACTCGAAGCGGCGGCTGATTGCTGCCTGTGATGCCGTGATGGGGATCGGTCGCGGAGACGTTTCTGCTGGTTGCTTGACTGAAGGTGATGATATCGGTGGTCGGGGACGTTTAGTTCGGGTACGGAACATGTTAATCGGTGCCTACTGTAGCTGTTTGCATGTAGGTGTTTCCGACGCCATGGCGCGAACGTATGGGCGCGGCTTGCTGACACAAAGGGGGAGGGGGATCGATCGCCGGATAGGGTTGAAGATATCGTTCTTGGACATTCACGCCTCGCGCGAGATGATTGGAGGATGGGCACTACGGTTCACGGGAACATGTTGTGTGTAGATCCAAACAGTGGAGTCGTAAATCATACAAATTTCAAAAACAAAAAAGAGTCGTGAATCATATATGCACGTTTTCCCCCGGTCGGTCGATCAGATCCGAAAGGTGAAAAGGTGAATGTGGGTGTGACCCTAAGAGTATCTACAGCCGGCCTTTGCAAATCCGGGCCCTCAAACGTTCGCGGACGCGCCCGGGCACGTCCGCGGACACTGACTGGTTACGCCTCAAATAATGCATTCCACATCCGGATATCTCAAATTAGAAATCTCAAATCCATATTATTACATGCAATGTAAACCGATCTTTCAGCGGAGCTAGTCCGGTTCCGCCGTGCCCATGTCCGGCGACCGGCTGCACTCTCAGAGTGTTGGTCCGGTCGCCGGCAAGGTAGAGTAGGGCATGGGAGACGGCGGCGCCCATGCCCTACTCTTCCTCGTCGGAGCCCGTAACTCGGACGGTGCCGGTGGACGTCAGGTCGATGATGGATCCGTCCTGGGACGAGCCGACATCCACCACGACGCGGTTGCGGCGCCCGGACTGCACCATACGGGGCGCCGAAGAATGCGACTCCACCTCGCCGACGTCCACCGCCGCGCCCGCTCCCTCGCGCGCCGGGCACGCCGGGCCATGTTTGCGTCGGACGACAACCATGGCGCGTCCTGCTGCTCCGCGCGCCAACGGAGGGGTTGCGCGTCCGCCACCGCGTTCGGACGCCAGGCGGACCGCACCACCTCCGGTGAGGCAGCGACACCGAGCACCGGATCCATGCGCCATTTGGGCGGACGCGATGGATTCCCGACAGAAGGAGTCCGCGCGCTGCCTCGTACGGGCCTCCTCCCGGGAGCGGCGGAGCGCAAGCCGGACGGCCATCTCTTCCTCAGGGCCGCGTGGGATGAGCTCGGGGTCAACGGATCTGGAGGTGAAGGACTCGGATCCGCTGCCCGCCATGCCGGAGATGGCCGGAGATCGGTGCAGGTGAGCTTGGGTGGCGAAGAGGAGTGGAGTGAAGTGGCTAGGGTTTTGTCCGGCGACCGGATCGGGAGGAATATATGTGGGGTCGAGGCGGGCCAGCGCGGGCCAGGCCGACGTGGCGGGCGTGCCCGGGTGCCCCCATATCCCCCCATATTTCTGCTGGATATGGGGGGTGCCGGTCAGCTCGGGCGTTTGAGATCCGTTTGAGGCGCCCGACTGGGTCAAAATTTCGTGACCGGTCAGTGACCGGGCGGCCTGCCCGGGTGTATGAGGCGGGTTTGAGGCGCCCGGCTGTAGATGCTCTAACCACGTCCACCCCCCCCCCCCCCCCCGATGCTCCCCTCCTTCCTTTGATCTCCTCGGCCTCGCCACTGCTGGATGAGGCTGACGAGGGAAACTGTCTTGGCGGATGATGGTGGCGGGGCAAGATTGGCCGCTCTGACTGACGCGGCCTGCCCGGGAGCGATTGCGGAAATAGTGGCAATGGCCTCAGGTAACACATCTGTCGGTGGCTTTCCTCATGGTTACATATGGTGGGCTATGGGGCGACCCTACTACGCACGAGGGATGTGGGACGTGGGGTCAAATCTATCGGTTGCAGTGAACGCAGAGTGGATTAACACTCTATGTGCAAGACCAATGCTCGTCGGCAGAGGGCTGACACGGGTGCGTGGAGCCAGGGCGGCGACCTTCGAAGATGGTTCTGGTGGCACGATGGGCTATGAGACAGACTGGACGTGCAACGGATCTAGCCCCAGAACTCATCTCTCAGGCTGGCGATTAGCGATGCATATCTGGGTGAAGATATTGTCTTTCGTTTGGTAGCCGGGGCAGATATCAGCAACGCCCTGGAGCCGTGGGCGTCGTATCCTTGACGAATCGTCCTTCTGGGAAACCTCAGATCCTCTCGAGGATCGGATGATGGTGATGCTTGATCATCATGCACGCCCCTTGGGGCATCGTTCTTGAAGATGACACCAGTTTGAGGACCCCCCCCCTGGTGGTTTGTGCCTGTTCAGGGTGGTGCTCGACCGTTTGGTTCTCAGTTTAGCCAAGTTGGGGAATCGACGGATGATTTCCTTTGAACCCGGGTTAGCTAGTCTATAATCCTCACTAGTTCATCTCATTTCCATATAACAACTTTTCTCCATCCTTTAAGGGGTGTTGTCGAGTGACAACCAAATGACCACGCTCAAAGTGTTACAACCTCGCTCAATGTGAAAAGCTAGAGACCTCTTCTATTTTGGTTTAACCTCAAGATTTCTGATGCCGAACTCCATATCCCAATTTCTCCATAGTTCTCCTCCTTTTTCTCCTAGTGTACCTCTTTAAATTTCTGTTTTTTTCTTGTCTGAAACCAGTACTCATCGTAACATTGTATATTTTTACTCATCTTCATGAATGAGAACCTCGCTAAGGTCTTCCATAAAAAGAGAGGGAAGGTGGTTGTGCACTTTTTCTTCATTTGTTCTTCGGATGGACCAAAAATTGGAGCCGCAGTATGAGTTAACAAAATCTAGACTATGCAAGAGCAAGTTAGAATGTCATCTCGGCGTAGTTTGCAAGTCCAAAAAGTCATTCTACTTTTTCATGCCCACCCTTCATTACTTATTCATGTGGTGACAATGAAGGTGGTGAGTTTTGTTTGGATGTTGGTGGAAATGTGTTGGTAGTCCGTTATCACTTATCAGGCCTATCCGTTGTTGGGGTCTATGTACTTTGTTCTGTTGTGTCGCTGTGAAGTCAAAGTTACCACGATGACGTCGAGGCGGTGATGATTATGTGCAATGGGATGGTCCAGTTATGGCGACCCTATTAATCGAAGCTCCATAGCCTTCGGTAGAAGTAGGGGATTATTTATCGCATATCAATCTGGTCTTCTGTTTGGTTGTTGTAAGGAGATATTAGTTGGTGGCAATTTGCGGTGGATTTGGAGTCGCTGACTAGAAGAGGCCCACTGACAATGACGTGCGCATGCATCCTTGATGGTGGCTTGTTGGCAGTGGTGAAGCCACGTTATGGCTGTGGGGTCAGCTGACCCCATAGGTTTTTGGTCATCCTTTGACCCCTGGCTATTAGTAGCTCCTCTGACCTCACAGATTTGAAAGGCTGACCCACAGGCTTGGCCGCTGCTTGTTGGAATGTGTGTTAGTAGCTAGGTCGGCCGATGATATCATGTACATTCATATATATATATATATATATTTTGCGGGGGGTGTACATTCATATTTGAACAAAGATTTTATGGGCGCATCATAATAGTTTTCTTTTGGATTTTCCGTAGTTATTTTATCAAATAGTCAAAAAATGGAGGTGGATTAATAGACTTGGGTTAAAAAAAGGTTATACAAAAAGAAGAATCCAACACTCACCTGCCAACACCTATTCTCCAAGATCCATTGCTTAATCTTTTTTTTTGCTGGAGCTGTCCATTTCTTAATCTCCGCCCTTCGAGAATGTGTCGGGCCTAGCTGCAAAGGGTACCCTGTTTTGGTGATGGTGCTCGAAATGGCCGTCGGCACATGACGACGTACGCATAGGAAAATAATAAATGCTCAAACTGTCAGTGTTGTGCCCATTTTCACGTGATATGCTCACAAGGTTCGGTGAAGATGACAGTTTCTTTGTTTAGTAGGACGAACCTTCCACTTGTAATATGGTACAGATATGAAATAATGAAAACTGTCATTTTGCACATAGAAAGCCATAGGGTGCCTTATCTGGACACATCGTCGATAAGATCGACATATGTGCACTAGAAACCAGCTAAAAATGTGCCCCCTGTCGTGGGAACGATTCCGACAATAGAGAGGGGTAGGGTAAAGGAGCATGATCTATCGAGATGCAAACGGGTGACACGAATGATTTTAGCGAGTTCGGGCCTCTCGCGGTGGAGATAACAGCCCTACGTCTCGTGCTCCGGAGAGGCTTTGTTTTATCTGAGTATGAATCCGGAGATTACAATGTGTGAGAGAGGGGAGAACAGATCTCCATGCCTGAGCTAAGTCCTGAGACTAATGGCGAGAGAGCCAGGGGAGAAGAATGAGCCTGCCCCCTAAGTCTAGTGGTGGGGGGTGGCTTATATAGAGTGCGCCACCCCCTCACCTCTTATGTTACAAGGTGGGGCATTAATGCCATAATGTCAGCCCACTACGAAACCTCCACTATGAGGATGATGCTTTGACTGCCTTGTTGATTGTTGGTCTTCGCATATCCGAGTGAGTCATACGGCCGAGTGGTTGACTGTCATCCGAGTGGACGGTACGTCGATATGTCCGAGTGAGTTGATGGTCATCCGAGTGGATGGTATGTTGATTGTCTGAGTGAGTTGATGGTCATCCGAGTAGATAATATGTTGATTGTCCGAGTGATGCTCTGGACCCATCTATCGTATGAACCCCATACTTTATGATATTTTGACCCTTCATGTGCCTACCTACTATATGTATCCCCGACACCCCCGTGTTCCTCCCTGTCGTTCCAGTTTTACCGCATTTCCGTCCATCTCTCCTGACGGAGCACCATCGTCTGTTCCGTGATGCATCATCAGACTGCTATCCTACTCCTTTTGTCTCCGGGTCCCTGGCAGCTGGGTCCGTCCTACCGGACTAGGGGGCGTGAGGGCCCTTCCGCGCAACTTACCGCGGCCCAGATCGAGCCCACGGATCGACCCCGAAGTAGAACGAACTCCAGACCTCGTCCTGCCTATCTTGTTCGGGTTGCCCGTTTCGTCTCCGCCCCGCCGCTCGATTTGGGGGCTGGCTCTGCTTGCCTGCAACGCCACGCCACGCCCACAGGTTGGTTGCTTCCCCACGAAGGATTTGGGGGCTGGCTCTGATTGTCCGAGTGATGCTCTGGGCCCATCTGTCGTATGGACCCCATGCTTTATGATATTTTGACCCTTCATGGGCCTACCTGCTATGTGTATCCCCAACATTAGCCCCCGAATCGGTTGAGATTTTGCAGAAAGAGTTTGTGAAGGACACAATTTGGCCCGAGTGATTACAGAAATACTCGGTACCCGTCATCGTGCTTCCAAACAACTAAGGTTGAACAAAATCTCAAAGGATTCTAGCACTGTGCTTCCCGACTGATCTGGGGTAAGTGGCCGCAAGGAGAAACTCGGTGACAGTCGTTCATCTCTCGAAAGACGTTAACTCGTGATCAGAGTATGGGAGTGTCGTTAAATCTGGGCAACAAGATTGACGCAAGGACTGCGCTCTCGGAGAGATGCCATTCTTATCCCGGAGGAACGTCAATACAAGTCGGCTCTAGATCCAAACTTATGAATTTCACGCTTTGAGTCCTAGAAGAAGGCTCAAAACGGGTCCGCGGAGGAGCGTCAAACTCACCTTATAGCAATTTTTTGAGTGATCTGCAGCTGGTCCTGCACCGAGTAACTGATTACTCGAAATTTTGTTCTATGAGTGCGCGATCAGCGCACCCATAGGGTGTAGCCCCCGAGACTCCGACTGATTGCTAGTAGTCAGTTGGAGTCTGTAGGGTTTGTTGTACTTGAATGTTGTTGCTGGATTCGCCTGAGCAGAATGTTTCTTTTTGAGTTCTCTTCCAGTGGGGGCACGCTGAGTGCACCCACTGGGTGTAGTCGCCGAGCCTCTGTCGGACTAGATGAGTCTGGCAGAGGGTTTAAGTCTCCTGGTGAACCTCCATGCAGTCGGCACGGTAAATATCTTTTAGTCTGAAATTGAGTCAATCGGATGGGTCTTCGTGCGCTTGGCACGGTAAATAAGTTCAGCCTGGATCTGGGTCAATCAGGTGAATCTTCGTGCACTTGGCATAGTAAATATCTGCAATCTGGAGCTGAATCAGTCGGATTGATCTTCGCGCACTCGGCACGGTAAATAAATTCAGCCTGGAACTGGGTCAAGCAGGCGAATCTTCGTGCACTCGGCACGATGAATGAATTCGGCCTCGAAACTGCTGACTGTAGAAAAAAGCTGGACACTCCAGGGAGTAATCGTTCCAGTAGTACTTCTTACATTAACCGTTAGCTTTTGCTCTTGCCAACCAGACGATCGGGTTGGGACCGGGTTGGAGACGAAGAGTGAGCGTTAGGTATTGAGCATATTTTTAGAAAGCTGAATGAGGAACATGCCGACTGGCGGCGCGCCCATAGGTTTAGCCCCCGAACCGGTTGAAGTTTTGTAGAATGAGTTTGCTAAAAACTTGATTTTGTTCGAGCACTGCGGGGGCACTCGGCATCTATCATCAAGCTTTAGTCAACTACAATTTGAACAAAACTTCAACGGATTCTGGACTATACGTTTTCCGATTGATCGGATTGGGTTGATTGCTGGGCAAAACTCGGTGGCATTCGTATGTCTCTCGGGAGATATTGACTAGAGGTCCGAGTGAGGGCATGCCATGAAACCCGAGTGACGACGCCGGCGCGTGGTCTGATTCTCCGGAGAGATGCCACTCACTATCCCAGGGGAACGCCAGCGCAGGTCATCTCCGAGTCCAAGTTTATGAGGCTCACGCCTTGGAGCCTAGACAAAGGGCCAAGTTAACCCGCGGAGGGGCGTCGAGCTCATCCATTGCAATCCTGAAGGTGACTTCAGTCGGGTGTTTTACTTGTCCGAGTGCACGGAGACCCTTGGAGGGTGGTCGGTCGGACCGACGCGTGTCCTTTAGGAAAGGCACAAAGAGGAATCAATCGGATTGATTTGCGGCTGAAATTTAGGGATTTGAAATCGTGCGAGCGCGCGCGGAAGCGGTTACATCGCGGTTAGTGGGAAAAGTGGGGCACTGCGAGGAAAAACTTGATGGCACTCGTATGTCTCCCGGAGGAGATAGACTAGTGGTCCGAGATGGACGTGCCATGAAAACCCGAGTGGCAAGGCTAGCACGTGGACTGAATCTTTGGAGAGAAGCCACTCATCATCCCGGGGGAACGCCAGCACATGCCATCTCTGAGTCCAAGTTTGTGAAACTGACGCCTTGGAGCCTAGAAGAAGGGCCAAGTGTATCTGTAGAGGAGCGCCAGTTTCACCCTTTTGCAGTCCAGAAGATGACTCCAGGTAATGATTCAGGCATTTGTCCGAGTGGACGTGCTTCTCGACTGATTAGGGTATGTTTACTGGGAGGAAAAACTTGGTGGCACTCGTATGTCTCCCGGAGGAGATAGACTAGTGGTCCGATGTGGATGTGCCATGAAAACCCGAGTGGCAAGGCTAGCATGTGGACTGACTCTCCGGAGAGAAGCCAGTCGTCATCCCGGGGAAACACCAGCACAGGCTATCTCCGAGTCCAAGTTTATGAAACTGAAGCCTTGGAGCCTGGAAGAAGGGCCAAGTGTATCCGTAGAGGAGCGTCATTTTCACCCTTTTACAGTCCTGAAGATGACTGTAACACCCTTATGTAATGAGCTACAGTGATCCATAATGATTATACTAAGTCACCTGGATTTGCAATACTTGATCACATTGGAATCATATCTCATTTCAAATTCCAACTCAAATTGAAATTCAAATATGAAGTGAAAATAAAAGTTGTTCAAATTTGGAAACTAAATTGTTCATAAATTTGGAAATATTCCATAATTATTTATGTTCAGGAAAACAACATCACCTAAATTCCCTAGATGACTCTAACATCATGAAAACAGGGTCAACAGCACCATTTTGACTCTATTAAATACAATTCAAAATTTAAATGAATTCAAATCTCTTCCAAACTTTTTGTGGCAGTGCCAGACATTACCTAGTATTTGATTTGGCAAGTTATGCATTTTACAAAAGTCATTTGCTAGCTAAAAGAAAATGCAACAGAAAAGAATAAGAGAAAACGGAAAAATAAATAAAGAAAAAGAAAAAGGGCCACTGTGCACTGGGCCGTAGTGCACAGTGCACCGGCCAGCCGGCCCAGCCCAGCTTCCCCCCTGTCGTCTCCCTCCTCCCCGTGTCAACACGCGCGCCCGCACCCGAGCCGGTTCGCCGTCGCCACCGCACCCGATCGCCGTCCCGCGCCGCTACAGCAAGGGGGAGAGGATAAGAACGTCGCCGTGGCCCTCGGGGACAACCCCAGATCTTTCCCCCCCTTTGCCCCGCTCACTCTGCTCCTCCTCCTCGATCTCGAACGCCACCATCGCCATGGCCACGCCCTAGCGCGGCCACCGTGCTCCCCGCGCAGCGAGAAGTTGTCCAGGAGCTCCGCCTGCCTCCCCTACATCGCATGCGCGCCACCGCCCGAGCTCTGCGCCACTACAGCGAGCGGATCGAGATTTTCCCCGACCTCGGTCGTCGCCGTTCACCGTTGTCGATCCGCTTCTCTGCTGCTCCCGTGCTCTCGCCGGGCCTTCTTGAGCCCCCTCGGTGAGCACCCAGTCGACTCCCCTCTCTCTCTCGGTCGCGCTCGAGCTCTAGCTAGCCTCACCGTCGCACCCGAGCACTAGCCGCCGCCGCGCTTACCATCACCGTAGCCACCGCAGCCACAGCTCGTGTCCGAGCGTGGAACCGTGTTCGGTGCGCTCGCAGTAGCCCGTAGTCGCTTCTGGCCGTGAAAATGGAGCTCCCTAGCCTCGCGCCGATCAAACCCGTGCTCCGGCCGCCGCTGTAGTCCTCATCGCCGACTAGTCAGGCCATCGCAGGCCCTGCCACCGCCACCATTGGACGCAGCACTCCACGGCCGTTCGAACGCGACCCCTCGCCCTCGTTTTGGTGGCCTGTGGCGAGACCCCGAAGGACGCCGCCGCGTTGGGTGGTCGCCGGCAGCTGAACGCCGGCCGGCTGACGTGTCCAGCGTCATTAGCCACTAAGCTCGGCCCTGTGAGTATGACAGTTGGGCCCCGCGCGCTAATTAATTAATAGTTAACTAAACTACCTAATTAACTAACATAATCAGTCACTGACATGGGGCCCCACCTCCTAATTAGACTCATTTAATTAATCTAACACACTGATTAGCCCCTGTGACACTGACATGTGGGGCCCCTAGTACTGTTTAAACGGATAAGGTGTCCAGTCAGCTGCTGACTCAGCTGACTGGGACCCACCAGTCAGCCTCTGCTGACTAGACCCCGTTGACCAGTCAACGGTCCAGTCAACTGCTGACTGGGCAGTTGACTGGCCGCACCTGTCAGCCTAATGAGCATTTTGCTGGGTACACTTCTGTGTACCCGTAGCAATTTAATCATTTAATTTTGAATTAAAAATAAATACAGTAATTCCAGAAAATTAATAAAACTTTGAAAAATCATATAAAATAAACCGTAACTCGGATGAAAATAATTTATATATGAAAATGATCAGAAAAATCCAACGAATCTGAATATGTCATCTGCATGCATGTTAGAACCCTCTGCGTAGGAGAACCTGTAACTTTAGGCATGTTTCTGATAGATGAATAGTGCCTGACCTCCGGTAAATAATTCCTAAATTAACTAAAATGGTTTAGGGATGTATTAGGTCACCCCAGAATTGCATATTGCCATGTCATGCTCTGTGAGTGCATTTCTTTGCTATGAATTTATCTGTTTCCTCCCCCTCTTCTCTCCGGTAGACCCCGAGACTGGCGTTGCCCCCGAGGACTGCTACTCCACCGACGACCCCTCTTTTACCGCAGAGCTTCCAGGCAAGCAAAACCCCTTGATCATTCCTGTATCGCCTATTCCTTCTCTCCCATGCTTGCATTAGAATTTGCTACTGTAATTGATTGCTCCTATTCTGATGCATAGCCTGATTTTGTAACTGCTGTTGATACCTTACCTACTATCCTAAATGCTTAGCATAGGTTGGTTATCGATCCATCAGTGGCCCCACACCCTTGTCCGTGTTGCCCTGCTTTACTACCAGAAGATTCGATCAACGGGATCGATGTGCCGAGACCGAACACAGCACCGCACACCCCTTAGTTGTACGACTCTGCAGAGCTACCATCGAGTGCCGAGGGTGATACCTCCTACCTCACTCCTGATGTTATCTCTGTAGTGTAGCTAGTCGGTGGTGGGATATCGAGGGTGATTGCTCTTTCATCACCTCCGATGATGCCTCTGTCGTGCAACCCCTCAAGTGTGAACCCATCGAGGGTGATTCCTCCAAGTTCACCTTGACGGATACGTCGAGTGGGAATCCAACGAGGGTGATTCCTCGGATTCCCCCTTTGATGTTACGGACACACGGGTACTTTGACATTCACCTCAGACCTTTGTTGAAGTCGGGTTGACCCAAGGGTACCCGCGAGAGATTATTGTGGCGGAACGACAGGGCAGGTGGAGACCACCTTGGAGAGAGGTGGGCTTGGTCCCTGGTCGTTGGACCGCAGATTACCAAGTCCGTGCGACAGGGTGTCGGAGGTGAGCCTTGAGCCCTGTTCGTGTCCGCGAGCTACTAATAACACGCTTAACGGATTTGGGTATTTGATCTGAGTTGGCCACTGGCCTATACGCACTACCACCACGCGGGATAATGGTTTAATGGGCCCCTCGGCGCCGTATGTATCAGCCGAAAGCTCTGTCAGACGTCCAGTTCAGCATTGTGGCACGGTCGGATCATGCCATCCAGGAGAGGGATGGCGCTGGTATTCCCCCTGCACACAACGACCCGGAGTGCAAAGGGCGATGGGCCCAAGACCCCTGAGCACTTAGGATGTAGACCGGCGGGGACCTCTCTGCGGAGCCTAGGTAGGACTACGTCATGTCGATCAGCCGAGGCCGGGCATGACCAAGAAAAGTGTGTCCGGTGATATGTCTCTGTCGTATCTATAAATTTTGATTGTTTCATGCCAATATTCTACCACTTTCACATATTTTTGGCAACATTTTATATTATTTTTGGGACTAACATATTGATCCAGTGCCAAGTGCCAGTTCCAGTTTTCTGCTTGTTTTTTGTTTCACAGAAAATCCATATCAAACGAAGTCCAAATGCAATAAAATTTTACGGAGAATTATTTTGGAATATATGTGATTTTTGGGAGGTGGAATCAACGCAAGACGGTGCTCGTCGGCCCCACGAGGCACCAGGGCGCGCCAGGGGGGGCCAGGCGCGCCGTGGTGCCTCTTGAGGCCCTCGAAGGTCGGTTGGTGCTCTAATTCGGGCGCAAGGAAGCTAATATCCAGAAAAAAAATCGTGTTAAAATTTCAGCCCAATCGGAGTTACGAATCTCCGGAAATTTAAGAAACGGTGAAGGGCCAGAAAACAGGAACGCGAAACAGAAGAGAACAGAGAGAGAGAGATCCAATCTCGGAGGGGCTCCTGCCCCTCCGCCGCCATGGCGGCCATGGACCAAAGGGGGAACTCTCCTCCCATCTAGGGGGGAGGCCAAGGAAGAAGAAGAAGGAGGGGGGATCTCTCCCCCTCTCTCCCGGTGGTGCCGGAGTGCCGCTAGGGCAAGGATCGTGACGGCGATCTACATCAACAACCTCACTACCGTCAACACCAACTCTCTCCCCCTCTATGCAGCGGTGTAACACCTCTTCTCCCCGCTGTAATCTCTACTTAAACATGGTGCTTAATGCTACATATTATTATCCAATGATTTGTGGCCATCCTATGATGTTTGAGTAGATTCGTTTTGTCCTATGGGTTGATTGATGATCGTGATTGGTTTGAGTTGTATGTTTTATTTTGGTGCTGTCCTATGGTGCCCTCCGTGTCACGCAAGCGTGAGAGATTGCCGCTGTAGGGTGTTGCAATACGTTCATAATTCTCTTATGGTGGGCGGCTAGAGTGACAGAAGCTTACACCCGAGTAAGGGGGTTGTTGCATATGGGAGTAAAGAGGACTTGATACTTAATGCTATGGTTGGGTTTTACCTTAATGATCTTTGGTAGTTGCGGATGCTTGCTAGAGTTCCAATCATAAGTGCATATGATCCAAGTATGGAAAGTATGTTAGCTCATGCCTCTCCCTCATATAAAATTGCAACAATGATTACCGGTCTAGTTATCGATTGCCTAGGGACAAATAACTTTCTTGTGTTACAAAACTTTGTACTAAACAACTAACTTTTATTATCTTGCAAATTACTCGTAGTTTTATTCTCGCAAAGTACTTCTAGTTTTATTCTTGCAAACCTATCCTATCACTTACAAAATAGTTTCATACTTGTTCTAGGTAAAGCGAACGTTAAGTGCGCGTAGAGTTGTATCGGTGGTCGATAGAACTTGAAGGGAATATTAATTCTACCTTTAGCTCCTCGTTGGGTTCGACACTCTTATTTATCGAAAAAGCTACAATTGATCTCCTATACTTGTGGGTTATCAAGACCTTTTTCTGGCGCCGTTGCCGGGGAGCAATAGCGTGGGGTTGATATTCTCGTGTGTGCTTGTTTGCTTTATCACTAAGTAGATTTTATTTTCTGTTCTAAGTTGTTATATATCTTTAGTTTTGGATATGGAACACGAAACACCAAAAAAATTAGTTGTACTTGCTACTCATGGAGATGGGGAACCTCCTAAAACCCTCGATGCTCGTTATGTGGAAAACATTAAATACTACTTTGATAATCCTGATAAAACTCCATTCAACTTGATAATGGGAGTTACTTTGGATCAACGGGATTACTTTAGGGATTATCGCTTGTCTCAAAAAGGAAAACTCTTATGGGATCAAATTCATTATTTGCATTGGTATGCTCGGAATTTATGCTTAATATATGATTATACTAGTTGCTCTAGGATGAAGGCTCCACACCTTCCCTTTTCATGTGAATTTAATGATAATGAAACCTTGGCTTCTTATGCTAATGGTATATATGATTACTATGATGTGGAACGAATAGAAGAATTTGTTGCTTTTAAGGGTGCTTATGAAATTGAATCTTTGTTTGAAAAGTATGAAGATTGTGATGATGCTGTTTACAGATCTGAAAATTTTGCTATACTTAAATATTGCTATGAGAATTATAAATACAATGCCGATATTGATGAATTTATTGAGAAAGTATCCGCTGTCCAACAAGAGACTAATATTTTGCAGGAAACTATGGAAGAAGAAATTGCTGAAACTGTGAGCTCATTAGATGAAAATGATGACGAGGAGAGCGAAGAACAAAAGGAGGAAGAGCGGATTAGCTACCCGTGCCCACCTTCTAATGAGAGTAACTCTTCAACTCATACATTGTTTAATGTCCCTTCATGCTTACCGAAGGATGAATGCTATGATGATTGCTATGATCACTTGGATTCGTTTGAAATTTCCCTTTTTGATGAAATTGATGCTTGCTATGCTTGTGGCCATGATGACAATTTTAATTATGCTTATGGAGATGAACTTGCTATAGTTCCTTATGTTAAGAATGAAATTGTTGCTATTGCACCTACACATGATAGTCCTATTATCTTTTTGAATTCTCCCAACTACACTATATTGGAGAAGTTTGTGCTTATTAAAGATTATATTGATGGGTTGCGTTTTACTACTACACGTGATAATTTTGATGAATATAATATGCATGTGCTTGCTGCTCCTACTTGCAATTATTATGAGAGAGGAACTACATCTCCACCTCTCTATGTTTCCAACACAATAAAATTGCAAGAAACTGCTTATACTATGCATTGGCCTTTACTTGATGTGCATGAATTGTTCTTTTATGACATGCCGATGCATAGGAAGAGAGTTAGACTTCGTTGTTACATGATATATATTACTTTGTGCTCACTACTAAATTACAAATCATTGTTAATTAAAATTGGCTTTGATATACCTTGGGATCCGGGTGGATCGATTACTTGAGCACTTTATGCGTAGCTTAATGGCTTTAAAGAAAGCGATGCCAGGGAGACAACCTGGAAGTTTTAGAGAGTCATTTATTTCTGTTGAGTGCTTTTATAAAGTTTAAAAACAAAAAAAAATAGAGAGGGGAACCTAAAACTTTTCAAAAAGTAAAGTGAAAGTAAGAAAGACGAGCACCGTTGAAGTGGGGGACGTCCTTGAACTTTGTTTATGCCCATGGAAACTTTGCAAATCTTGAATTACAGAAACTTTTCCACAAAAATAATTATCCCCTTGTACAAACCCATTGTATTATAAAAATAATGTGCCAAGATTTACCGTTAGGATGTTTAAATTGCTTGTTTGGTATGTGCAGTGCAAAAACAGAAACTTTTGCTGTAGTGCATGAATTTAAATTTTTTACTGGAACGTGCAAAAATTCTGAAATTTTTGTACAGTAATTCTATGCAATGTTTTTTATTTTTTCCTAATTTTTCAGAATTTTTAGAGTTACATAAGTATGGTCAATGTTCATATTACTACAGACTGTTCTGTTTTTGACAGATTCTGTTTTTGATGCATTGTTTTGCTTGTTTTGATGAAACTATGGATTGTATCGGAAGGTATAAGCCATGGAGAAGTTAGAATACAGTAGGTATAATGCAAAAATAAAATATGAATGGATTTGCAACAGTACTTAAAGTAGTGATTTGCTTTATTATACTAACGGATCTCACGAAGGTTTTGTTAAGTTTTGTGTGGATGAAGTGTTCAAAGATCAAGGAGGTATTGATATGAGAAGAATGAGGAGAGGCAAGAGATCAAGCTTGGGGATGCCCAAGGCACCCCAAGTAAATATTCAAGGAGACTCAAGCGTCTAAGCTTGGGGATGCCCCGGAAGGCAGCCCATCTTTATTCAACAAGTATCGGTATGTTTCGGTTTTTGTTCTGTTCACATGATATGCGTAAATTCTTGGAGCGTCTTTTGTGTTTATTTTTCCCTTTTCTTTTATGCACCATGCTGGTATGAGATAGTCCTTGGTCGATTTATAGAATGCTCTTTGCACTTCACTTATATCTTTTGAGTATGGCTTTATAGAATGCTTCATGTGCTTCACTTATATCATTTGAAGTTTGGATGCCTGTTTCTCTTCATATAGAAAACCGTTATTTGTAGAATGCTCTTTTGCTTCACTTATATTTGTTAGAGCATGGTCTTTGTATAAAGAATTAAACTCTCTTGCTTTACTTATATCTATTTAGAGAGTCAACAGGAATTGGTCATTCACATGGTTAGTCAGAAAATCCTACATAAAACTTGCAGATCACTGAATATGATATGTTTGATTCCTTGCAATAGTTTTGCGATATGGATATGATAATATGTGAGTTATGCTAGTGAGTAATTGTGATTTAGTAAGAATATTGGTGTTAAGGTTTGTGATTCCCTATGCATGCACGTAAAGTCAATAGTTATGCAACGAAGTTATATCCTACTTATGGTGCATTATTCAGTGTTAGTTATTCTCAATGCATGCTTATGACCGTTTTCGTTTTTTGGTTGGTTGCTTCTCAATATATTTGCTAGCCTTCATTTGTACTAAGCGGGAACACTGCTTGTGCATCCAAACTCCTTAAACCCGAGTTGTGCCAAATGAGTCCACCATATCTACCTATATGCGGTATTTCCATGCCGTCCCAAGTAAATTTGCGTGTGCCAACTCTAATTTTCAAAATAATTTTTCCGTTTTGTGTGCCCGTACCGCTCATGAAGCGGCAGGGGGTGGCCAATATTTTCCATGCTAGGTGTGTTATTCTCACGATGAGTGTTTATTCACTTGTCATTGCACGAGAGAGTGGCAGGTAATAGGGATGCCCAGTCCCACAATGAATCAAAAATTAATAACAACAAAAGTCCTTGGAAAGTGTTGGTATGGAGGGCACCCGTGGATACGGCTAGCCATGGATTGTGAAAGAATGGTGGAAAGGAAAATGAACTTTTTATTCTGTTTGGGAACCGCCTATGATGTGTCTAGCATGGAAAATATTGGGAATTCTCGGTCGTTTTCGTTAACAGGAAAAGCATGCCTCTCAAAATAATTTTATCTCTCTAATTTCAGCTTTGAGCTCTGGCACATTTGACAAATCTCTGCTTCCCTCTGCGAAGGGCCTATTTATTTACTTTTATGCAATTTTTATTTTTATTTGAGTCTCCATCTTCTCTTACAAAAGCACCAACTAGAGAGCACTATTGTCATACTTGTGCATTGGATGTAGCTAATATTTGAGTGTGTTTCATGAATGGATCAATGACTGAGCATAATGGGCCAGGGATAACTTTCTTTAGCGTTGATATTTTGAACGACATGGTTGTTTGTTAGTATGCTTGAGTATTGATGTCTTTATATCAAATTATAGACAATTGCTTTGAATCACTCATGTCTTAATATTCATGCCATGATTAAATTTTATGATCAAGATTATGCTAGGTGGCATTCCGCATCAAAAATTATCTTTTTTATCATTTACCTACTCGAGGACGAGCAGGAATTAAGCTTGGGGATGCTGATACGTCTCCATCGTATCTATAATTTTTGATTGTTTCATGCCAATATTCTACCACTTTCACACATTTTTGGCAACATTTTATATTATTTTTGGGACTAACATATTGATCCAGTGCCCAGTGCCAGTTCCTGTTTTCTGCTTGTTTTTTGTTTCACAGAAAATCCATATCAAACGAAGTCCAAATGCAATAAAATTTTACGGAGAATTATTTTGGAATATATGTGATTTTTGGGAGGTGGAATCAACGCAAGATGGTGCTCGTGGGCCCCACGAGGTGTTGGGGAACGTTGCATGGAAAACAAAAAATTTCTACGCACACGCAAGATCTCTCCATGGAGATGCATAGCTACGAGACGGGGAGTGTGTCTACGTACCCTCATAGACCGTAAGCGGAAGCGTTAGAACAACGCGGTTGATGTCGTCGAACAACTTCACGATCCAACCGACCGAGCACCGAACATACGGCACCTCCGCGTTCAGCACACGTTCAACTCGGTGACGTCCTCGACTTCTTGATTCAGCAAGACGGCGAGGTAGTGGATGAGTTCCGGCAGCACGACGGCGTGGTGACAATGATGGTGATGCTATCTCCGCAGGGCTTCGCCCAAGTACTGCGAAAATATGACCGAGGGACGGAACTGTGGAGGGGGGCGCCGCACACGGCTAAGAAAATGTTGTGGCTTGTTTGGGGCGCCCCCTCTCCTCTATTTATATATGTGTAGGGGCTTGGAGTAGAAGGAATGGTGCCACGTGAACAGTACCACGTGAATAGTACACACGTGGACTTGGACTCCAAAGTCCAATCCTATTCCTACTAGGACTCACCTTTTTTCCTTCCCTAGCTGCGTGGGCTTTTGAGGACTTGGTGCGCCTGGCCCAATAAGGCCAGGACGCCTCCCCTTAGCCCATGCCAGCCCTTGGGACGTGGTGGACCCACTTGTGGACTTCCGGACCCCTCCGGAATCCTCCGGAACCTTCTAGAAGCTTCCCGGTACAATGCCGAAAAAACTGGACCCTTTTCCGGAACCCAAAATATGACTTCCCATATATAAATCTTTACCTCTCGACCATTCCGAGACTCCTCGTGATGTCTGGGATCTCATCCGGGACTCCGAACAACATTCGGTTACCAATTCACATAACTCATAACACTATATCGTCAACGAACGTTAAGCGTGCAGACCCTACGGGTTCGGGAATGATGTAGACATGACCGAGACGCCTCTACGGTCAATAATCAATAGCGGAACCTGGATGCCCATATTGGTTCCTACATATTCCACGAAGATCTTATCGGTCGAACCGCAATGACAACATACGTAATTCCCTTTGTCCATCGGTATGTTAATTGCCCGAGATTCGATCGTCGGTATCTCCATACCTAGTTCAATGTCGTTACCGGCAAGTCTCTTTACTCGTTCCGTAATACATCATCCCGTAACTAACTCCTTAGTCACTTTGCTTGCAAGCTTCTTATGATGTGCATTACCGAGAGGGCCCAGAGATACCTCTCCGAAACACGGAGTGACAAATCCCAGTCTCGATCCATGCCAACTCAACAGACACCTTCGGAGATACCTGTAGAGCATCTTTATGATCACCCAGTTACGTTGTGACGTTTGATAGCACACAAGGTATTCCTTCGGTATCCGGGAGTTGCATGATCTCATGGTCGGAGGAACATGTATTTGACATTCAAGAAAGCAGTAGCAATAAACAGAACGATCATATGCTAAGCTAACAGATGGGTCTTGTCCATCACATCATTCTCCTAATGATGTGATCCCGTTATCAAATGACAACTCATGTCTATGGTTAGGAAACCTTAACCATCTTTTATCAACGAGCTAGTCTAGTAGAGGCTCACTAGGGACACGGTATTTGTTTATGTATTCACACATGTATTTAAGTTTCCGGTCAATACAATTCTAGCATGAATAATAAACCTTTATCATGAACAAGGAAATATAAAATAATAACAACTTTATTATTGCCTCAAGGGCATATTTCCATCAGTCTCCCACTTGCACTAGATTCAATAATCTAGTTCACATCGCCATGTGATTAACACCCAAGAGTTCACTAGAGTCAATAATCTAGTTCACATCACCATGTGATTAACACTCAAAGAGTTCTAAGGTGTGATCATGTTTTGCTCATGAGAGAGAATTTTAGTCAATGGGTCTGCAATATTCAGACCCATGTGTACTTTGCAAATCCTTATGTCATACTGTAGATGCTGCTATCACGCTTTACTTGGAGCTATTCCAAATGACTGCTCCATTATACGTATCCGGTTTGCTACTCAGAGATATTCAGATTGGTGTCAAAGCTTGCATCGACGTAACCCTTTACGACAAACTCTTTATCACCTCCATAATCGAGAAACATTTCCTTAGTCCTTTAGTTACTAAGGATAATTTTGACCGCTGTCCAGTGATCCACTCCTGGATCACTCTTGTACCCCCTTTGCCAGACACGTGGCAAGGCACACATTAGGTGTGGTACACAGCATGGCATACATTATAGAACCTATGGCTGAGGCATAGGGAATGACTTTCATTCTCTCTCTATCTTCTGCCGTGGTCGAGCTTTGAGTCTTACTCAACTTTACACCTTACAATACAGGCAAGAACTCCTTCTTTGACTGATCCATTTTGAACCCCTTCAAAATCTTGTCAAGGTATGTACTCATTGAAAGTCTTATCAAGCGTCTTGATCTATCTCTATAGATCTTGATGCCCAATGTATAAGCAGCTTCACCGAGGTCTTTCATTCAAGTATCCTTTTATGCCATCCAGAAATTCTATATCATTTCCAATCAACAATATGTCATCCACATATAATATTAGAAATGCTACAAAGCTCCCACTCACTTTCTTGTAAATACAGGCTTCACCGTAAGTCTGTACAAAACCATATGCTTTGATCACCTCATCAAAGCGTATATTCCAACTCCGAGATGCTTGCACCAGTCCATAGATGGATCGCTAGAGCTTACACACTTTGTTAGCACCCTTAGGATCGACAAAACCTTCTAGTTGCATCATATACAACTCTTCTTTGAGAAAACCATTAAGGAATGCAGTTTTGACATCCATTTGCCAGATTTCATAATCATAAAATGCGGCAATTGCTAACATGATTCGGACAGACTTAAGCATCGCTACGGGTGAGAAAATCTCATCGTAGTCAACCCCTTGAACTTGTCGAAAACCTTTCGCGACAAGTCAAGCTTTGTAGACAGTGATATTACCATCAGCATCCGTCTTCCTCTTAAAAATCCATTTATTCTCAATGGCTTGCCTATCATCGGGCAAGTCCACCAAAGTCCACACTTTGTTCTCATACATGGATCCTATCTCAGATTTCATGGCCTCAAGCCATTTGTCGGAATCCGGGCTTATCATAGCTTCTTCATAGTTCGTAGGTTCGCCGTTGTCTAACAACATAACTTCCAGAACAGGATTACCGTACCACTCTGGTGCGGAACGTACTCTGGTCGACCTACGAAGTTCAGTAGTAACTTGATCTGAAGTTTCATGATCTTTATCATTATCTTCCTCTCTTATTGGTGTAGGCATCACGGGAACGGTTTTCTCTGATGAGCTACTTTCCAATTCGAGAGAAGGTACAATTACCTCATCAAGTTCTACTTTCCTCCCACTCACTTCTTTCGAGAGAAACTCCTTCTCTAGAAAGGACCCATTCTTGGCAACAAAGACCTTGCCTTTGGATATGTGGTAGAAGGTGTACCCAATTGTTTCTTTAGGGTATCCTATGAAGACGCACTTCTCCGCTTTGGGTTCGAGCTTATCAGGTTGAAGCTTTTTCACATAAGCATCGCATCCCCAAACTTTAAGAAACAACAGCTTAGGGTTCTTGCCAAACCATAGTTCATACGGTGTCGTCTCAACGGATTTAGACGGTGCCCTATTTAACGTGAATGCAGCTGTCTGTAATGCATAACCCCAAAATGATAGTGGCAAATCGGTAAGAGACATCATAGAACGCACCATATCCAATAAAGTACGGTTACGACGTTCGGACACACCATTACGCTGTGGTGTTCCAGGTGGCGTGAGTTGTGAAACAATTCCACATTTTCTTAAATGAAGGCCAAACTCGTAACTCAAATATTCGCCTCCGCGATAAGATCGTAGAAACTTTATTTTCTTGTTACGATGATTCTCTACTTCACTCTGAAATTCTTTGAACTTTTCAAATGTTTCAGACTTGTGTTTCATCAAGTAGATATACCCATATCTACTCAAATCATCTGTGAAGGTTAGAAAATAACGATACCCGTCGCGTGCTTCAACATTCATCGGACCGCATACATCAGTATGTATTATTTCCAACAAATCAGTAGCTCGCTCCATTGTTCCGGAGAACGGAGTTTTAGTCATCTTGCCCATGAGGCATGGTTCGCAAGTATCAAATGATTCATAATCAAGAGATTTCCAAAAGTCCATCCGCATGGAGTTTCTTCATGCGCTTTACACCAATATGACCTAAACGGCAGTGCCACAAGTATGTTGCACTATCATTATCAACTTTGCATCTTTTGGCATCAATATTATGAATATGTGTATCACTACGATCGAGATTCAACAAGAATAAACCATTCACAAGGGTGCATGATCACGAGGGATATTATTCATATAAACAGAATAACCATTATTCTCTGACTTAAATGAATAACCGTCTTGCAATAAACAATATCCAGATATAATGTTTTATGCTCAACGCAAGCACCAAATAACCATTATTTAGGTTTAATACTAATCCCGAAGGTATTACGAGCGTGTCGATATTGATTATATCAATCTTGGAGACACTTCCAACACATATCGTCACCTCGCCCTCAGCTAGTCTCCGTTATTCTGCAGCTCCTGCTTCAAGTTACTAATATTAGCAACTGAATCGGTATCAAATACCCAGACACTGCTACGAGCACTAGTGAGGTACATATCAATAACATGTATATCAAATATACCTTTGTTCACATTGCCATCCTTCTTATCCGCCAAATACTTGGGGCAGTTCCGCTTCAAGTGACCAGTTCCTTTGCAGTAGAAGCACTCAGTTTCAGGCTTGGGTCCAACTTTGGGTTTCTTCGTGGGAGCGGCAGCTTGCTTGCCGTTCTTCTTGAAGTTCCCCTTCTTTCCCTTGCCCTTTTTCTTGAAACTAGTGGTCTTGTTAACCATCAACACTTGATGCTCCTTCTTGATTTCTACCTCCGCCGATTTCAGCATCGCGAAGAGCTCGGGAATTGTCTTCTCCATCCCTTGCATATTATAGTTCATCACGAAGCCTTTATAGCTTGGTGGCAGTGACTGAAGAACTCTGTCAATAACACTCTCAACCGGAAGATCAATTCCCAGCTGAGTCAAGTGGTTGTGGTACCCAGACATTCTGAGTATGTGTTCACTGACAGAACTGTTCTCCTCCATCTTACAGCTAAAGAACTTGTTGGAGACTTCATATCTCTCAACCCGGGCATTAGCTTGAAATATCAATTTCAGCTCTTGGAACATCTCATATGCTCCGTGGCGTTCAAAACGCTTTTGCAGTCCCGGTTCTAAGCCGTAGAGCATGGCACACTGAACTATCGAGTAGTCATCAGATCGAGCCTGCCAGGCGTTCACAACGTCTGCAGCAGCTCCTGCAGCAGGTCCATCACCTAGCGGTGCATCAAGGACATAATTCTTCTGTGCAGCAATGAGGATAATCCTCAAGTTACGGACTCAGTCCGTGTAGTTGCTAACATCATCGTTCAACTTAGCTTTCTCTAGGAACGCATTAAAATTCAACGGAACAGTAGCACGGGCCATTAATCTACAACATAGATATGCAAAGAAATCTAAGTTCATGATAAATTAAGTTCAATTAATCAAATTACTAATGAACTCCCACTTAAATTAACATCCCTCAAGTTAACTAAGTGATACATGATCCAAATCAACTAGCCCATGTCCGATCATCACATGAGATGGGATAGTCATCAATGGTGAACATCTCCATGTTGATCATATCTACTATATGACTCATGTTCGACCTTTCGGTCTCCAGTGTTCCGAGACCATGTCTGTACATGCTAGGCTCGTCAAGTTTAACCCAAGTATTCTGCTTGAGTAAAACTGGCTTACACCCGTTGTATGTGAACGTAGAATCTATCACACCCGATCATCACGAGGTGCTTCGAAACGACGAACTTTAGCAACGGTGCATACTCGGGGAGAACACTTTTATCTTGAAATTTAGTGAAGGGATCATCTTATAATGCTACCGTCATTCTAAGCAAAATAAGATGCATAAAGGATAAACATCACATGCAATCAAAATATGTGACATGATATGGCCATCATCATCTTGTGCTTTTGATCTCCATCTCCAAAGCATCGTCATGATCTCCATCGTCACCGGCTCGACACCTTGATCTCCATCGTTGCGTCGTGGTCGTCTCGCCAACTATTGCTTCTACAACTATTGCTAACGCATAGCGATAAAGTAAAGCAATTACATGGCGCTTGCATTTCATACAATAAAGAGACAACCATAAGGCTCCTGCCGGTTGCCGATAAACTACAAAACATGATCATCTCATACAATAACGTATATCACATCATGTCTTGACCATATCACATCATAGCATACCCTGCAAAAACAAGTTAGACGTCCTCTACTTTGTTGTTGCAAGTATTACGTGGCTGCTACGGGCTTCTAGCAAGAACCGTTCTTACCTACGGCACAAAACCACAACGGTGATTTATCAAGTTTGCTATTTTAACCTTCAACAAGGACCGGCTGCAGTCAAATTTGATTCAACTAAAGTAGGAGAAACAGACACGCGCCAGCCACCTTTATGCAAAACAAGTTGCATGTCTGTCGGTGGAACCGGTCTCATGTACGTGGACATGTAAGGTTGGTCCGGGCCGCTTCATCCCACAATGCCGCCGAATCAAAATAAGATGTTGGTGGTAACTGGTAAGCAGTATTAACATCACCGCCCACAACTCTCTGTGTTCTACTCGTGCATATCATCTACGCATAGACCTGGCTCATGATGCCACTGTTGGGGAACGTTGCATGGAAAACAAAAAATTTCTACGCACATGCAAGATCTCTCCATGGAGATGCATAGCTACGAGAGGGGGAGTGTGTCTACGTACCCTCATAGACCATAAGCGGAAGCGTTAGAACAACGCGGTTGATGTCGTCGAACAACTTCACGATCCAACCGACCGAGCACCGAACGTACGGCACCTCCGCGTTCAGCACACGTTCAGCTCGGTGACGTCCTCGACTTCTTGATCCAGCATGACGGCGAGGTAATGGATGAGTTCCGGCAGCACGACGGCGTGGTGACGGTGATGGTGATGCTATCTCCGCAGAGCTTCGCCCAAGTACTGCGAAAATATGACCGAGGGACGGAACTGTGGAGGGGGGCGCCGCACACGGCTAAGAAAATGTTGTGGCTTGTTTGGGGCGCCCCCTCTCCTCTATTTATATATGTGTAGGGGCTTGGAGTAGAAGGAATAGTGCCACGTGAACAGTACCACGTGAATAGTACACACGTGGACTTGGACTCCAAAGTCCAATCCTATTCCTACTAGGACTCTCCTTTTTTCCTTCCCTAGCTGCGTGGGCTTTTGAGGACTTGGTGCGCCTGGCCCAATAAGGCCAGGGCGCCTCCCCTTAGCCCATGCCAGCCCTTGGGACGTGGTGGACCCACTTGTGGACTTCCGGACCCCTCCGGAATCCTCCGGAACCTTCTGGAAGCTTCCCGGTACAATACCGAAAAAACTGCACCTTTTTCCGGAACCCAAAATATGACTTCCCATATATAAATCTTTACCTCTCGACCATTCCGAGACTCCTCGTGACGTTCGGGATCTCATCCGGGACTCCGAACAACATTCGGTTACCAATTCACATAACTCATAACACTATATCGTCAACGAACGTTAAGCGTGCGGACCCTATGGGTTCGGGAATGATGTAGACATGACCGAGACGCCTCTCCGGTCAATAATCAATAGCGAAACCTGGATGCCCATATTGGTTCCTACATATTCCACGAAGATCTTATCGGTCGAACCGCAATGACAACATACGTAATTCCCTTTGTCCGTCGGTATGTTACTTGCCCGAGATTCGATCGTCGGTATCTCCATACCTAGTTCAATGTCGTTACTGGCAAGTCTCTTTACTCGTTCCGTAATACATCATCCCATAACTAACTCCTTAGTCACTTTGCTTGCAAGCTTCTTATGATGTGCATTACCGAGAGGGCCCAGAGATACCTCTCCGAAACACGGAGTGACAAATCCCAGTCTCGATCCATGCCAACTCAACAGACACCTTCGGAGATACCTGTAGAGCATCTTTATGATCACCCAGTTACGTTGTGACGTTTGATAGCACACAAGGTATTCCTCCGGTATCCGGGAGTTGCATGATCTCATGGTCGGAGGAACATGTATTTGACATTCAAGAAAGCAGTAGCAATAAACAGAACGATCATATGCTAAGCTAACAGATGGGTCTTGTCCATCACATCATTCTCCTAATGATGTGATCCCGTTATCAAATGACAACTCATGTCTATGGTTAGGAAACCTTAACCATCTTTTATCAACGAGCTAGTCTAGTAGAGGCTCACTGGGGCACGGTATTTGTTTATGTATTCACACATGTATTTAAGTTTCCGGTCAATACAATTATAGCATGAATAATAAACATTTATCATGAACAAGGAAATATAAAATAATAACAACTTTATTATTGCCTCTAGGGCATATTTCCATCACGAGGCACCAGGGCGCGCCATGGGGGGGGCAGGCGCGCCGTGGTGCCTCGTGAGGCCCTCGAAGGTCGGTGGTGGTCTACTTCGGGCGCAAGGAAGCTAATATCCAGAAAAAAAATCGTGTTAAAATTTCAGCCCAATCGGAGTTATGGATCTCCGGGAATTTAAGAAATGGTGAAGGGCCAGAAAACAGGAACGCGAAACAGAAGAGAACAGAGAGAGAGAGATCCAATCTCGGAGGGGCTCCTGCCCCTCCGCCGCCATGGCGGCCATGGACAAGAGGGGGAACTCTCCTCCCATCTAGGGGGGAGGCCAAGGAAGAAGAAGAAGGAGGGGGGCTCTCTCCCCCTCTCTCCCGGTGGCGCCGGAGTGCCGCCGGGGCAAGGATCGTGACGGCGATCTACATCAACAACCTCGCTACCGTCAACACCAACTCTCTCCCCCTCTATGCAGCGGTGTAACACCTCTTATCCCCGCTGTAATCTCTACTTAAACATGGTGCTTAATGCTACGTATTATTATCCAATGATTTGTGGCCATCCTATGATGTTTGAGTAGATTCGTTTTGTCCTATAGGTTGATTGATGATCGTGATTGGTTTGAGTTGTATGTTTTTTTTGGTGCTGTCCTATGGTGCCCTCTGTGTCGCGCAAGTGTGAGGGATTCCCGTTGTAGGGTGTTGCAATACGTTCATAATTCTCTTATGGTGGGCGGCTAGAGTGACAGAAGCTTACACCCGAGTAAGGGGGTTGTTGCGTATGGGAGTAAAGAGGACTTGATACTTAATGCTATGGTTGGGTTTTACCTTAATGATCTTTGGTAGTTGCGGATGCTTGCTAGAGTTCCAATCATAAGTGCATATGATCCAAGTACGGAAAGTATGTTAGCTCATGCCTCTCCCTCATATAAAATTGCAACAATGATTACCGGTCTAGTTATCGATTGCCTAGGGACAAATAACTTTCTTGTGTTACAAAACTTTGTACTAAACAACTAACTTTTATTATCTTGCAAATTACTCGTAGTTTTATTCTCGCAAAGTACTTCTAGTTTTATTCTTGAAACCTATCCTATCACTTACAAAATAGTTTCATACTTGTTCTAGGTAAAGCGAACGCTAAGTGCGCGTAGAGTTGTATCGGTGGTCGATAGAACTTGAAGGGAATATTAATTCTACCTTTAGCTCCTCGTTGGGTTCGACACTCTTATTTATCGAAAAAACTACAATTGATCCCCTATACTTGTGGGTTATCATCCGGCCAGAGTTAATCGAGCGTGTTGGGTAACAGTAGTGCACCCCTGCACGGAAGATTATCTATTCGAATAGCCGTGTCCACGGTAATATGACGCTCAGTGTTGTATCCCGATCTACTACAACTTGAACTGGATACATGTTACGTTAATTAATATGTTAGCTCCGGGATCACTTTCTCGCAGGGAGTCGAGGAAGGATCTCTGGGCTTTGCTACTACATACTTATTGCTTTATTATATGATACTAATCTACACTCTTCTAATGCTGCAAGACGCTGCAAGATGCTAGTCTTCGATAGGCTAGGCCTTCCCCTCTATTCTGGCATTTCTGCAGTCTAGTCCACAGATACAGCCCCTTCATTTGATACCGATGCATAAATAGAATAGATCTGATGTAAGTCTTGCGAGTACTTTGGATGAGTACTCACGGTTGCTTTGCTACCTCTTTTTTCCCATACCTGATTGCTGCGATCAGATGATGGAGCCCCGGAGCCAGCTGATCCCGTTGCTGGCTACTACTACCCCGGCGGAGCCTACTACTACGCGGAGATCGACGACCAGGAGTAGTTTAGGAGGCTCCCAAGCAGGAGGCTTTGCCTCTTTCGATCAGATCCGTTGTTTGTTTTCGCCTTCTTAAGGCAACCTTGTTTAGTTATGTCTGTACCCAGACATTGATGCTTTCGCTGACTCTTGTGTAACTCGAGCTTATGTATTCGAGCCCTCGAGGCCCCTGGCTTATAATATAAAGCTTGTATTATTTTAATTTTGTGTCTAGAGTTGTGTTGTGATATCTTCCCGTGAGTCCCTGGGCTTGATCGTGCGCATTTGTGTGTATGATTTGTGCACGGTCGAGTCGGGGGCGTCACAAGCTGGTATCAGAGCCGACTGCCTGTAGGAACCCCCTTTCCAACTCCTTGGCCGAAGTTGAGTCTAGTCTTTGAAAAACGATTTTACTAACATGGCTGTGTGGTTTACGGGCCCACGTTGCCAATGGGTGGTATTAGGATCTTTTACTCCTCTTCCTTACTCTGGGACTCTGATTTCTCTTCTATTCGGGTTAAAGGTTTTACTGACTCTAACTCTAGGTTCTCGTGATCACATCCACCCGGGGATTTTAATTAACCCTTCTTCGAATTGTGAGCCAGGTTCTGCTTCATTGTATTCACGGACCGCAGGATCCTTTTATCGAGGGCACCCTGCATTGTCACTTGCAGATTCCTCGCTCCAGTAGTTTTCTCCGACGTGATGTAGCCTTTGCTATGTCTCATTGTTGTATCTCTCCATCGCATGCTGCGTGCCGCCTAGTTTGTCTAGTTGCGAGTGCTTCCGAACTCGTGCTATCCGTTTGTATCCAACTCTGTGCATGGATTTGTATGTCTTTAATGACTACTAATATGTATCTAATGCACTTCTTGTTCTTTGCTCATGTTACATCATGAATGACTCCATATACATGCAGTTGTTCTTGCTAAACTGCCCCTGTTGTTTTAGCAGGATGGCTGACGATCCTCCACCTCCACCCTATATTGCCGCAATGATGCAACAGTTTGAGCTGAATCGTCAGTTTATGACTGGGGTAATAGCCCAATTTCCAACCCAGAATGCTCATCAACAGCCTGTCCCAATAACACTGCAAGAATTCGTGCGCCTCAACCCGTCCACCTTCCGCAACTCGACTGATCCAATGGATGCTGATGATTGGCTCCGTGACATCGCCTTTCAGATGGAGTCGGCAAATGTTGCTCCTGACAGTTATGTCACTTTTGCGACGTATCATCTGAGGGGCCCAGCTGTTCAATGGTGGGAAAGCCACAGGCGCATGCTGCTTGCTGGGACAGTAACCACTTGGCAGGAATTTCAGTCAGCCTTCCGTGCACGACACATTCCTCAAGGTCTGATGGACCAGAAGAAGGAATTCCGCAAACTCACACAGGGCAAGATGACTATTGATTAATATCAGAGGAAATTCCTTGATTTATCCCGATATGCCGAGGATGACGTCTGCACTGACGCACGCAAGCAGGAGAAATTCCGTGAAGGACTGCATCCTGATATAAAGCTCGCACTTGTTGCCCATGATTGCGCAGACTTTGCGACGCTTGTCAGCCAAGCTTTCCGAACTGAAACTGGTCTGACTGAGTACCAGGAGTCGCTCAAGCGTACTCGTGAAGTTGGCTCATCCTCAAGACAACCTGCTCAGAAATGTCGAGTCTGGATCCCGCACAATGTTTTTCACCGACCTGCTCCAACACCAAGGCCGTCTTATGTTGCCCCTCGTTTGCCTCCGCCGCCGAGACAACTAAAGATTCAGGGTGGACAGCTCAATGCTATGGCTCCTCCCCATAATGATGGTTTATGCCGTAAGTGTGGACAGCCAGGACACATTACTATCAACTGTCACCAGGATCAGCCTCAGGATGCGCCACGTCCTCCTGTTGGTCGTAAGAAGAGCAGTCGAAACCATCATCTCAGAAGCTGTAAGGCCAGGCCGCCTGCTGTGAGCCATGGTCAAGTCACCCATGTCAAGATTGAAGAAGCTCGTGAAGCCCCAAAAATCATGATGGGTACCCTTCGTGTTAATTCAGTGCCAGCCTCTATTCTCTTTGATTCAGGAGCATCGCATGCCTTTGTGTCCCAACAATTTGCTCAGTTACATGAGTTGGACATGGAAAAATTACCCACTCCTTTAGCGGTTCAATCTCCGAGATCCAAGTGGCAAACCACAATGGTAAGCCCTCGCAACCAAATTGAAATTGGAGGACTACTTTTTCCGGCTTCTCTCACTGTGCTCGGACCTTCCAACATAGATGTCATTCTTGGTATGGAATGGTTGACAGCCCATAGTGCTTTGATCAACTGTGCCGCCAAGTCAGTCCAGCTCACACACCCTTCTGGCCAGGTGATCAACTACTCAGCCCAGTTAATCCAGAATGCCGAGAGCCAGATATATGCCCTGAACGCATTGAATGCTTCACCTCTTGAAGGAATCGAGAACGTTCCAGTCATTCGCGAATTTCAAGATGTCTTTCCAGAGGAACTCCTAGGAATACCCCCTGCTAGGGCTGTCGAATTCGTTATCGACCTGAAACCGGGCACCACTCCTATTACCAAGCGCCCATACAAGATGCCGCCGCATGAACTCCTTGAACTTAAGGAGGAAATTGACAAGTCACTTCGTAAGGGTTTCATTCGCCCCAGTTCTTCTGCTTGGGGAGCACCTTCTCTGTTTGTTAAGAAGAAGGATGGAACGAATCGATTGGTTCAAGATTATCGACCTATCAACCAAGCAACAATTCAGAACAAGTATCCGCTTCCTCGGATCAACGATCTGTATGATCAACTTGCTGGTTCCTCAGTATTCTCTAAACTTGATTTGAGATTGGGATACCACTAGATCCGAGTTTGTAAAGAGGACATTCCGAAGACAGCCTTTGTTACTCGCTATGGTTCCTACGAGTACACTGTCATGTCTTTTGGCTTAACCAACGCTCCAGCAACCTTCTCTCGGTTAATGAACTACATCTTCATGGATTACCTTGACAAATTCGTCGTGGTTTATCTGGATGATATCCTTGTATATTCGAAGAATGAAGAAGAACATGCCAAACATCTTCGGCTTGTACTGGAGAAGCTGCGTGAACATCAACTGTATGCCAAGTATTCCAAGTGTGAGTTCTGGTTATCTGAAGTTGAAGGGGAACGTTGCATGGGAAACAAAAAATTTCCTACTCTCACCAAGATCAATCTAGGAGATGAACATCTACTAGAGGAGAGATTGCATCTACATACCCTTGTAGATCGCTAAGCGGAATCATTAAGAAACGCGGTTGATGTAGTCGAACGTCTTCGCGATCCAATCACGATCCGTCCACGAACTCCCGATCAAGTGCCGAACGGACGGCACCTCCGAGTTTGGCACACGTGCGGCTCGGCGGCGTCCTCTCCTTCTTGATCCAACAAGCGAGAGAGAGGGGGTATATGAGATCGGGACCAACACGACGGTATGGTGGTGGTGGTGGCAGCGGAATTCCGGCAGGGCTTCGCCAAACGCGTACCGGTGAAACGTGGGAGGAGTTGGGAGAGGTAGCGGGCAAGGGTCCAAGGGGTGGCTGCCCCCAACGCCTCCCCACCTTTATATAGGGGTGGAGGGGGCTGGTGGCTTGCCCTCCAAGGCCCTAGGGTCGTTGGCCAAAGGGGGAGGAAGGAAATCCCTCCTTTCCTTCCCCACCGATCGCTATCCCCTTTTAGGGATCCTGATCTTATCCCTTTGGGATATGATACTATTCCTTTTAAGGGAGGATCTTGGTGTGCCTAGACCAGGGTTGTGGGGACTTTCCCCACTACCCACGTTCATATGGGTCCCCCATGCAGGTGGGCCCCACTCCGGAACCTTCTAGAACCTTCCCGGTACAATACCGAAAAAACTCGAACTTTTTCCGGAACCCGATAACAACTTTCCATATATGAATCTTTACCTCCGGACTATTCCGGAGCTCCTCGTGATGTCCCGGATCCCATCCGGGACTCCGAACAACCTTCGGACTTTCCACTATTAATATCTCAATACTACCCTAGCGCTACCGAACGTTAAGCGTGCGACCCTACGGGTTCGGGACTATGCAGACATGACCGAGACTCCTCTCCGGTCAATAACCAATAGCGGGACCTGGATGCCCATATTGGTTCCTACATATTCAACGAAGATCTTTATCGTTTGAACCACGATGTCAAGGATTCAGTCAATCCCGTATGCAATTCCCTTTGTCCTGCGATATGTTACTTGCCCGAGATTCGATCGTCGGTATCTCCATACCTAGTTCAATCTCGTTACCGGCAAGTCTCTTTACTCGTTCCGTAATACAAGATCCCGTGGCTAACTCTTTAGTCACATTGCTTGCAAGCTCATTGTGATGCTGTATTACCGAGTGGGCCCTGAGATACCTCTCCGTCATACGGAGTGACAAATCCCAGTCTTGATCCATGCCAACTCAACAGACACCCTCAGAGATAGCTGTAGAGCATCTTTATAGTCACCCAGTTATGTTGCGATGTTTGATACACACAAGGTACTCCTCCGGTGTCAGTGAGTTGCATGATCTCATGGTCATAGGAACAGATACTTGACATGCGAAAACGATAGCAATAAACTTGACACGATCATATGCTACGTTCATAGTTTGGGTCTTGTCCATCACATCATTCTCCTAATGATGTGATCCCGTTATCAAATGACAACTCATGTCTATGACCAGGAAACCATGGCCATCTTTGATCAATGAGCTAGTCCGGTAGAGGCTCACTAGGGACATGTTGTTGTCTACGTATCCACACATGTATTTGTGTTTCCAACCAATACAATTATAGCATGGATAATAAACGATTATCATGAACAAGGAAATATAATAATAACCATTTTATTATTGCCTCTCGGGCATATTTCCAACAGAAGTGACATATCTCGGCCACGTGATTTCCAAAGATGGCATTGCTGTTAACCCAGAACGAGTTCAGGCTATTCTTGAATGGACTCCTCCGAAGAATGTCAAGCAAGTCAGAAGTTTTCTCGGAGTCGCCAGCTATTGCCGCCGTTTTTTCGAGAACTTCTCCAAGATTGCCAAGCCTTTGACTAATCTGCTTCACAAAGGCGTTAAGTTTGAGTGGATAGAAAAATGTCAGGAAAGTTTTCAAACACTCAAGGACAAGCTGACATCTGCCCCAGTGCTTGCTCCTCCAGATTCTCGCAAGGACTTCGTGATTTATTGTGACGCATTCCGCCAAGGATTAGGCTGTGTCTTAATGCAAGAGCGCAAGGTGATTGCTTATGGCTCTCGACAGTTGCGTCCTCATGAAGAGAACTATCCAACGCATGATCTCGAACTCGCAGCAGTTATTTATGCATTGAAGTTATGGCGACATTACCTACTTGGTAATCGTTGCGAGATCTACACGGATCATCAAAGTCTGAAGTACTTGTTCACTCAGCCATCTCTGAACCTCCGTCAGCAAAGATGGATGGAGGCCATTACGGACTATGACTTGGGTATTTCTTACACCCTTGGCAAGGCTAATGTAATGGCTAATGCTTTGAGCCGTAAATCCTACTGTTGTGAACTTGAGGTTCAGCTACAACAACCACTCCTGTATGAAGAGCTTCGAAAGCTGAATCTCGAGATAGTTCCTCAAGGATATCTAAATACCTTGGTTGTTGAACCAGATCTCGAGCACAACATCAAGACAAGGCGAAGTATGATTCCGAAGTCGAGAAGATCAAGAGCTATCTCTCCAAAGGAAATTCATCGTTCTTCACTGTTGATGATGATGGTACCTTGTTCTTCAGAGGTCGCCTAGTGGTCCCCAGAAAGCAAAATCTAGACTCGCGCTTGGATGTCATGAAAGAAGCACATGACACACCTTTGTCTATTCATCCTGGTAGTACTAAGATGCACCAAGACATTCGTCAGCGGTACTGGTGGCCTGATATGAAACGAGACATTGCTCGATATGTTGCTGAGTGTGACGTTTGCCACCGCATCAAAGAAGAACATCAGAGACCTGCTGGAACTCTACAACCACTTGCTATTCCCGAATGGAAATGTGACAAAGTTGAAATGGATTTCATAACTGGATTTTCCAGATCACAGAAGGGTCATGATGCTATTCTTGTCATCATTGACCGATTCTGAAGGTTTCTCACTTTCTTCCAGTCAAGGAGACAATCACTGCTAGTCAGTTAGCAGACTTGTATGTTTCCAGAATTGTGTCACTCCACGGTGTTCCGTTGGAGATCAGTTCAGACCGTGGCAGCCTCTTTACCTCAAGGTTCTGGGAAAGTTTCCAAGAAGCTATGGGAACTCACCTGTCCTTTAGCACCGCTTTTCACCCCCAGTCCCAGGGTCAAGTTGAACGAGTCAACCAAGTGCTTGAAGATATGCTTCGCGCATGTGTCATCTCCTTTGGCAAGAAATGAGAGGAATCTCTCCTGTATGCTGAATTCTCTTACAACAATAGCTATCAAGCTAGTTTGAAGATGGCACCATTTGAAGTTCTTTATGGACGTAAGTGCTGAACTCCTCTGAATTGGTCAGAAACTGGGGAACGACCACTCTTCGGTCTGGACATTATCCAACACGCTGAAGAGCAAGTCCGTATTGTTCGTGAACATCTGAAGACTGCCCAATCTCGTCAGAAGAGCAATTATGACCGTAAACACAAGGTAATGATCTATCAACCTGGCGAACAGGCTTACCTTCGTGTCACTCCGATGAAGGGCACTCACCATTTCGAAATCAAGGGCAAGTTAGCTCCTCGCTACATTGTCCCATTCCGTATTCTCGCAAGACGTGGAGAAGTGGCATATCAGTTGGAACTACCGCCGAACCTTTCTCAGGTTCACGATGTTTTCCATGTGTCGCAACTCCGCCGCAGTTTCAAGGATCCGATCCGAGCAGTGGATCATGAAGTGCTTGAATTGCAGGATGACCTGTCTTATAAGGAACATCCGATCCGTATTCTTGATCAAGCTGAACATTGAACCCGTCAGAAGGCAATCAAGTTCCTTAAAGTTCAGTGGTCGAATCAGTCAGAAGATGAAGCCACTCGGGAACGCAAGGATCGTCTTCGCGAAGAATACCCCGATCTTTTCCCTTCTACCTCTTGAATTCTCGGGACGAGAATTTCTTTTAGAGGAGGAGAATTGTAACACCCTTATGTAATGAGCTACAGTGATACATAATGATTATACTAAGTCACCTGGATTTGCAATACTTGATCACATCGGAATCATATCTCATTTCAAATTCCAACTCAAATTGAAATTCAAATATGAAGTGAAAATAAAAGTTGTTCAAATTTGGAAACTAAATAGTTCATAAATTTGGAAATATTCCATAACTATTTATGTTCAGGAAAACAACATCACCTAAATTCCCTAGATGACTCTAACATCATGAAAACAGGGCCAACAACACCATTTTTACTCTATTAAATACAATTCAAAATTTAAATGAATTCAAATCACTTCCAAACTTTTTGTGGCAGTGCCAGACATTACCTAGTATTTGATTTGGCAAGTTATGCATTTTACAAAAGTCATTTGCTAGCTAAAAGAAAATGCAACAGAAAAGAATAAGAGAAAACAGAAAAAGAAATAAAGAAAAAGAAAAAGGGCCACTGTGCACTGGGCCGTAGTGCACAGTGCACCGGCCAGCCGGCCCAGCCCAGCTTCCCCCCTGTCGTCTCCCTCCTCCCCGTGTCAACACGCGCGCCCGCGCCCGAGCCGGTTCGCCGTCGCCACCGGGCCCGATCGCCGTCCCGGGCCGCTACAGCAAGGGGGGAGAGGATAAGAACGTCGCCGTGGCCCTCGGGGACAACCCCAGATCTTTTCCCCCCCTCTCCCCGCTCGCTCTCCTCATCCTCCTCGGTCCCGAACGCCGCCGTCGCCATGGCCATGCCCTAGCGCGGCCACCGTGATCCCCACACCGCGAGAAGCTGTCCAGGAGCTCCGCCTGCCTCCCCTATGTCGCATGCGCGCCACCGCCCGAGCTCTGCGCCACTACAGCGAGCGGATCAAGCTTTTCCCCGACCTCGGTCGTCGCCGTTCGCCGTCGTCGATCCGCTTCTCTGCTGCTCCCGTGCTCTCGCCGGGCCTTCTTGAGCCCCCTCGATGAGCACCCAGTCGACTCCCCTCTCTCTCGGTCGCGCTCGAGCTCTAGCTAGCCTCACCGTCACACCCGAGCACTAGTCGCCGCCGCGCTTACCATCACCGTAGCCACCGCAGCCACAACTCGTGTCCGAGCGTGGAACCGTGTTCGGTGCGCTCGCAGTAGCCCGTAGCCGCTTCTGGCCGTGAACATGGAGCTCTCTAGCCTCGCGCCGATCAAACCCGTGCTCCGGCCGCCACTGTAGTCCTCGCCGCCGACGAGTCAGGCCACCGCAGCCCTGCCACCGCCACCATTGGACGCGGCACTCCACGGCCGTTCGAACGCGACCCCTCGCGCTCGTTTTGGTGGCCTGTGGTGAGATCCCGAAGGACGCCGCCGCGTTGGGTGGTCGCCGACGGCTGAACGCCGGCCGGCTGATGTGTCCAGCGTCATTAGCCACTAACCTCGCCCCTGTGAGTATGACAGCTGGGCCCCACGCGCTAATTAATTAATAGTTAACTAAACTACCTAATTAAGTAACCTAACCAGTCACTGACATGGGGCCCCACCTCCTAATTAGACTCATTTAACTAATCTAACACACTGATTAGCCCCTGTGACACTGACATGTGGGGCCCCTAGTACTGTTTAAACGGATAAGGTGTCCAGTCAGCTGCTGACTCAGCTGACTGGGACCCACCAGTCAGCCTCTGCTGACTGGACCCTGTTGACCAGTCAACGGTCGAGTCAACTGCTGACTGGGCAGTTGACTGGCCCCACCTGTCAGCCTAATGAGCATTTTGTTGGGTACACTTCTGTGTACCCGTAGCAATTTAACCATTTAATTTCGAATTAAAAATAAATACAGTAATTCCAGAAAATTATTAAAACGTTGAAAAATCGTATAAAATAAACTGTAACTCGGATGAAAATAATTTATATATGAAAAATGATCAGAAAAATCCAATGAATCCGAATATGTCATCTGCATGCATGTTAGAACCCTATGCGTAGAAGAACCTGTAACTTTAGGCCTGTTTCTGATAGATGAATAGTGCCTGACCTCCGGTAAATAATTCCTAAATTAACTAAAATGGTTTTGGGATGTATTAGGTCACCCCAGAATTGCATATTGCCATGTCATGCTTTGTGAGTGCATTTGTCTGCTATGAATTTATCTGTTTCCTCCCCCTCTTCTCTCCGGTAGACCCCGAGACCGGCGTTGCCCCCGAGGACTGCTACTCCACCGATGACCCCTCTTTTACCGCAGAGCTTCCAGGCAAGCAAAACCCCTTGATCATTCCTGTATCGCCTATTCCTTCTCTCCCATGCTTGCATTAGAATTTGCTACTGTAATTGATTGCTCCTATTCTGATGCATAGCCTAATTTTGTAACTGCTGTTGATACCTTACCTGCTATCCTAAATGCTTAGCATAGGTTGGTTATCGATCCATCAGTGGCCCCACTCCCTTGTCCGTGTTGCCCTGCTTTACTACCAGAAGATTCGATCAACGGGATCGATGTGTCGAGACCGAACACAGCACCGCACACCCCTTAGTTGTACGACTCTGCAGAGCTACCATCGAGTGCCGAGGGTGATACCTCCTACCTCACTCCTGATGTTATCTCTGTAGCGTAGCTAGTCGGTGGTGGGATATCGAGGGTGATTCCTCTTTCATCACCTCCGATGATGCCTCTGTCGTGCAACCCCTCAAGTGTGAACCCATCGAGGGTGATTCCTCCAAGTTCACCTTGACGGATACGTCGAGTGGGAATCCAACGAGGGTGATTCCTCGGATTCCCCCTTTGATGTTACGGACACACGGGTACTTTGACATTCACCTCAGACCTTTGTTGAAGTCGGGTTGACCCAAGGGTACCCGCGAGAGATTATTGTGGCAGAACGATAGGACAGGTGGAGACCACCTAGGAGAGAGGTGGGCCTGGTCCCTGGTCGTTGGATCGCGGATTACCAAGTCGGTGCGGCAGGGTGCCGGAGGTGAGCGTTGAGCCCTGTTCGTGTCCGCGAGCTACTAATAACACGCTTAACGGATTTTGGGTATTTGATCTGAGTTGGCCACTGGCCTATACGCACTACCACCACGCGGGATAATGGTTTAATGGGGCCCTCGGCGCTGTATGTATCAGCCGAAAGCTCTGTCAGACGTCCAGTTCAGCATTGTGGCACGGTCGGATCGTGCCATCCAGGAGAGAGATGGCGCTGGTATTCACCCTGCACACAACGACCCGGAGTGCAAAGGGCGATGGGCCCAAGACCCCTGAGCACTTAGGATGTAGACCGGCGGGGACCTCTTTGCGGAGCCTAGGTAGGACTATGTCGTGTCGATCAGCCGAGGCCGGGCATGACCAAGAAAAGTGTGTCCGGCCAGAGTTAATCGAGCGTGTTGGGTAATAGTAGTGCACCCTTGTAGGGAAGATTATCTATTCGAATAGCCGTGTCCACGGTAACAGGACGCTCAGTGTTGTATCCCGATCTACTACAACTTGAACTGGATACATGTTACGTTAATTAATATGTTAGCTCCGGGATCGCTTTCTCGCAGGGAGTCGAGGAAGGATCTCTGGGCTTTGCTACTACATACTTATTGCTTTATTATATGATACTAATTTGCACTCTTCTAATGCTGCAAGACGCTGCAAGATGCTAGTCTTCGATAGGCTAGGCCTTCCCCTCTATTCTGGCATTTCTGCAGTCTAGTCAATAGATACAACCCCTTCATTTGATACCGATGCATAAATAAAATAGATCTGATGTAAGTCTTGCGAGTACTTTGGATGAGTACTCACGGTTGCTTTGCCACCTCTTTTTCCCCATACCTGATTGCTGCGATCAGATGATGGAGCCCCAGAGCCAGCTGATCCCGTCGCCGGCTACTACTACCCCGGCGGAGCCTACTACTATGTGGAGATCGACGACCAGGAGTAGTTTTGGAGGCTCCCAGGCAGGAGGCTTTGCCTATTTCGATCAGAGCCGTTGATATGGGGTGTCCCGATCTTCTCAGTAAGCGGCGGTGGTGATGATGATGGTGTAGGATAACTTGTATGTCGCCGATGAACTCTCCCTCGCTTGATCCCTGATGCCAATGCAAAAGGTCTCAACCCTTTGGATATTCACAAGGTCACACACTTGCGCACGCAGCCGTCGACCATGAACGGTATAATTGCAATATACTAATTCCCAATGGAACAGCAGATCACACTTGACTTGCAGTATATAATCACCAGATCGATACGAATTGGTGATGAGGATTCAAGATGAATGCTTACAAGCAATCTCATGAACTAGGGTTTATCTTAAACGTGGTCTAACCTTAACTAACTCTAGGGGACGGGTATTTATAGTCTAAAACGAGATCGAAGGGGTACACGGGCTGGACAGCCCAAAACCTGCGCGCAGGCAGAGCGGTACTACCGCTTATGGCAAGCGGTACTACCGTGATAAGCGGTACTACCGCTCGTACAAATAGCAAGTGCCGCTTTAGTACCGCTTGGGGTTGCTTGGATTCCAGAAGAAATTTCCTAAGCGGTACTAGGACGGTAGTACTGGGGCGGTACTACCGCTTAAGCGGTACTACCGCTTGTGTGGGGCGGTACTACCGCCCTGGAAACTGCAGGGTCTTCCTCCCTTCCTTGCTGCAATGCCTCCTTGTTCCCTTGTGCCATGCCTTCCTCTCCAATGTACCTAACGATACATACACACAAGGATTTAGGCAGTATAAAGTTCTTTCGAATCAAAGTAACAAGTTCAACTAGGAATGAATTCACCTTATGATATTTGTCAACGAGGCTCAATATTTCTTTCCAGCTTAAGCAAGCAGAATCATCATATTTCGTGAATATATCCTCACCAGCCGTTGTTTGTTTTCGCCTTCTTAAGGTAACCTTGTTTAGTTATGTCTGTACCCAGACATTGATGCTTTCGCTGACTCTTGTGTAACTCGAGCTTATGTATTCGAGCCCTCGAGGCCCCTGGCTTGTAATATAAAGCTTGTATTATTTTAATTTTGTGTCTAGAGTTGTGTTGTGATATCTTCCCGTGAGTCCCTGGGCTTGATCGTGCCCATTTGTGTGTATGATTAGTGCACGGTCGAGTCGGGGGCGTCACACTGACTCCAGGTAATGATTTGGGCGATCGTCCGAGTGGACGTGCTTCCCGACTGATCGGGGTATGTTGACTGCGAGGAAAAACTTGGTGGCACTCGTATGTCTCCCAGAGGAGATAGAGTAGTGGTCCGAGGTGGACGTGCCATGAAAACCCGAGTGGCGAGGCTAGCGCGTGGACTGACTCTCCGGAGAGAGGCCACTCATTATCCCGGGGGAACACTAGCACAGGCCATCTCCGAGTCCAAGTTTGTGAAACTGACGCCTTGGAGCCTAGAAGAAGGGCCAAGTGTATCCGCAGAGGAGCACTGGTTTCACCCTTTTGCAGTCCTGAAGATGACTTCAGGTAATGATTTGGGCGATCGTCCGAGTGAACGATGCTACCCTTATAGATCTTTGGCGGACCGAGTAAGTATGTTCAGAAAAATATTCCTGACATGATCAACAGGTTGATCAAATGGGCGTAACCCCTGAGGGTGGCATAGCCCTCGGCTGTGGCGCAGCCCCCGAGTGATGCTCGCAAGAGGTAAGCTCGCTACAGGGTGTGATCTGAGGTTTGATCATATGAGTAACTTGGCTATTTCCGCGTTGGGGATGTAGCCGAAGTCGTCAAAGCCATGACACGACAAAAAATGTCCTCGGAGGAGTCAGTCGGATGTTTTTGAAGCTGGTGCAACAACGAGGTCGGCGTAGCGTGGTTGCGGTGCAACAAGACCGCCGCGGCGGACGAGTCTGAGTAGCGACGAAGATGGCGCGTAGAGCGTCTGAGTGATCATGTAACTTGTCGAAGTGACGGATCCGACTGGTGATGAAGTACTAGACCACTCAGGAGAGTGCAATTCCGAATGAGCTGCAACCCCCGAGTGCGGCATAGCCCCCGAGCGTACTACAGGTTTCGACGGTGGACCTGTCTCATGCCCAACATGACGATGAGGTCATTGTCCTTGACACGATGAAGAAGACTCCACGGAGGGGTTGGCTGGATGTGTCCGAAGTCAATAGAGAGACGGGTCGGTGTTGCGGTGCGTTAGGATCGGTGCGGTGACCGAGTCCGAGTAGCAATGAAGTTGGCGCACAGAGGCGCCGAGTGATCGTGTAAGCTGTGTATGAAAATAGCACAAGCCAACGTAATAATTTCTCGAGGTAATTTGATGTGTGCTGAAATGATTTGTGTAAATAAAACCCATAGACACCCGCTGGGTGTGCAAGGGGCTTGCTGGTTCGGAACCAGCAAGAGTCTAAAAGAGCGAAGGATCCAATCGAATTTGTCGAAGTGAAGGATCTGACTGAACTCGTTGGAGTATTGGACCCAAATGAGGCGGAAGTGCAGTGTGTGAAGAATGACTTAGCTGTCCAACGACGCGCGAGCGGCCGAGTGGTGAAGTCGTGTTCAACCGATGGCGATGCGCAGGGCGACCGAGTGGTGAGGACGTGTCCAACAGAGTGGCGACGCGCGGGGCGGCCGAGTCGTGAGGACGTGTCCAACCGAGTGGCGACGTGCGGAGCGGCCGAGTGGTGAGGACGTGTCCAGCAGAGTGGCGACGCACGGAGCGGCCGAGTGGTGAGGAGTCGCCTAACCAATCCCCCCATCATGTTCTCGGCCGCCCCGCGCGCCGTCGCTCAACGATGAGGCCGGAGTCGACGACGGGGCGAACGGCGTCGACGGCCGTGCATGGGGGCTCAACGACGAGGCGGCCGGCGCCGGCGGCCGTGCGTGACGACGATGAGGCGGACGGCGCCGGTGGCCGCGCGTGGGGGCTGAACGATGAGGCGGCCGGCGCCGGCGGCCGTGAGTGACGACGATGAGGCGGACGGCGCCGGTGGCCGCGCGTGGGGGCTGAACGACGACGTCGCAGACGAGGTATAGTTGGCTGTGCCGAGGTCGGAGACGACGATGACGCGGACGACGCCGGCGGCCGTGTGCGGAGGGGCAGTCGGTTTCCTGCTTTCACGCCGCCGTTGCTGAAGGTCGATGGTTCTCCTTGTATGTGCTTGGATGGATGTCTGTTTCCCTTCTGTTTGTGATGCTTTGCTCGTCGCGAAGATGAAACCGAATAGAGGGCACCAGCGGGAATCGATCCGCCGCCGGTGGTTGAAGAAATAACCATCTGCATCATGGCTCGATAGACGCCATGCCCCACGGTGGGCGTCAACTGTCGTGGGAACGATTCCGAGAATAGAGAGGGGTAGGGTAAAGGAGCATGATCTATCGAGATGCAAACGGGTGACACGAATGATTTTAGCGAGTTCGGGCCTCTCGCGGTGAAGATAACAGCCCTACGTCTCATGCTCCGGAAAGACTTTGTTTTATCTGAGTATGAATCCGGAGATTACAATGTGTGAGAGAGGGGAGAACGGATCTCCATGCCTGAGCTAAGTCCTGAGACTAATGGCGAGAGAGCCAGGGGAGAAGAATGAGCCTGCCCCCTAAGTCTAGTGGTGGGGGGTGGCTTATATAGAGTGCGCCACCCCCTCACCTCTTATGTTATAAGGTGGGGCATTAATGCCATAATGTCAGCCCACTACGAAACCTCCACTATGAGGATGATGCTTCGACTGCCTTGTTGATTGTTGGTTTTCGCATATCCGAGTGAGTCATACGGCCGAGTGGTTGACTGTCATCCGAGTGGACGGTACGTCGATATGTCCGAGTGAGTTGATGGTCATCCGAGTGGATGGTATGTTGATTGTCCGAGTGAGTTGATGGTCATCCGAGTAGATAATATGTTGATTGTCCGAGTGATGCTCTGAACCCATCTATCGTATGAACCCCATACTTTATGATATTTTGACCCTTCATGTGCCTACCTACTATATGTATCCCCGACACCCCCCTGTTCCTCCCTGTCGTTCCAGTTTTACCGCATTTCCGTCCATCTCTCCTGACGGAGCACCATCGTCTTTTCCGTGACGCATCATCAGACTGCTATCCTACTCCTTTTGTCTCCCGGTCCCTGGCAGCTGGGTCCGTCCTACCGGACTAGGGGGCGCGAGGGCCCTTCCGCGCAACTTACCGCGGCCCAGATCGAGCCCACGGATCGACCCCGAAGTAGAACGAACTCCAGACCTCGTCCTGCCTATCTCGTTCGGGTTGCCCGTTTCGTCTCCGCCCCGCCGCTCGATTTGGGGGCTGGCTCTGCTTGCCTGCAACGCCACGCCACGCCCACAGGTTGGTTGCTTCCCCACGAAGGATTTCCCTGGCGCAATGTGGGTTGGTTGGGCTGTTTGATCTCAGCCGGATGCCTGTTTAATCCCCTATATCTTCTCTCGCCTGTTCTATCCATCCTATCCCGGCGGTTGGTTGGTGGCTTATCCCCTCCGCGCTTTTCTCGTCTGTTCTTGGCGAGGGTTTTTCTCTGCCGTTTCCAGGTGAGGTCGCCCTGCTAAACCCTACCAAGATTTGTTCGCTTTCTCCGGAGATTGCTGATTCCGTTCGGGTTCCTTCGATTCTTGGCTGCTTCGTTGTCCAGAGAGTAAGGGGACAGATGGGGGGATTGGTTAGGCGGCCATGGGCGCGTTCGGCTCCAAGCACCACCATTGCAACCAAGACCACAGCAAGAACGCCGCGCCGGGAGGGAAAGATCGCTTCGCCAAGTTCGGCGACGATTACCACACCCTGGAGCAGGTCAGCCAGATCGATCGGTGATTTCTTCCTCTTAATGCTTGCTAGTACAGTGGTACACGCGGGCCTCGTGGGCCGTTTTGATTGGCTGGATTCCGTGGTGCGTGAATTGTGCTGTAATCCGTTCTAGCCGTGTTGGATGGAAGTGCATTTGTTGGTGTGCTGATGTCTTAAGAATTAATCGACTCATATTCATCCTCTGTAGGTTGTTCTGTTCTTCTCTGTTTTTTTTTTCTGGATAAAATCCCCCATGTGACACTTTGCAATCGTGCACTGATTCTTGAAGTAAGTGTGGAACTCTTGATATGCTTAGTTGCCAACCACTGACTGGAGTCTAGCCGCACTAGTTGCACACTTACTTATTTTGTGTGTGGAATGCCCTTTGTGTAGGACTAATTTACGTTATGCATCTCGCATACCGAGTTCTTATGTTCCCCTTTTAGCACATGTAACATAGCACATCTTTCCTATACCACGATAATTCAGTTTTCCCTGTTTAATCTAGGTGACTGATGCTCTTTCACATGCTGGACTGGAGTCCTCAAATCTAATCGTTGGGATTGATTTCACCAAGAGCAACGAATGGACAGGTTTGTTCAATGATGAGGACATTACGTCAAGAATATTGACTCTTTATTTTCCCTTTTTCTTTTTCTACGAAAAGAACCGGTGAAGTTATGATTACTTTACTGCTTTTAATTAGGTAAATTGTCCTTCCACAACCGGAGTTTGCATGCAATAGGGGATAGTCCAAACCCATATGAGCAGGCTATATCCATTATCGGGAGAACCCTCGCACGATTTGACGAGGACAATCTGATACCATGCTTTGGATTCGGCGATGGTCAGTTTGTAGCATGCCTCGAGGCTCTTTTTTTTGGTTAAAAAAATGAATATATGAAAATCTTGTTTCCAAACTACAGCTACTACTCATGATCAAAAGGTGTTTAGCTTCTATCCTGAGAACCAACCGTGTGATGGCTTTGAACAAGCACTTGGTCGATACAGAGAAATTGTTCCACAGCTTCGTTTGGCTGGTTAGTGTATCAATATTTTGTAGCCTTCTTCAATAAAGCATGCCAATATTAATTTCTCTTATATTTATTGTTACCAACAGGTCCCACTTCATTTGCACCTATGATTGAGACTGCTATTGGTATTGTTGATAGTAGTGGTGGCCAATACCATGTTCTGCTCATAATAGCAGATGGACAGGTTTATTCTCGCACCAGTACTGTGCTGATTCTTCTGTAAAATATTACCTGAGTTGATGAGTTTATAATTTATTATTCTTGTTATGCTTTCCTTGAAAATTTGCACAGGTTACACGCAGTGTTGACACTGGTAATGGCCAGTTGAGCCCACAGGAAAGGGAAACTATAGATGCCATTGTGAAAGCAAGGTAATAATATACCTGATGTTTCTACAATTAAGATAATTTTGAAATTGTATTTACTTACCAATTGTCGTACTGAACTCTTAGATTTCAACACAATTGCGATTTCTTTTTCCAGTGACTACCCTTTGTCAATTGTGCTTGTTGGAGTTGGTGATGGGCCCTGGGATATGATGAGGCAATTTGATGACAACATACCTTCTCGTGCATTTGATAATTTCCAGGTAAATCTTTTTGTTAATCTTTGTTGATTGACCCTCTATATTTGGACTGGACTAATCATGGGAAATACTAATGTTGGTTCACTGCAGTTTGTGAACTTCACAGAGATCATGTCAAGACCTACTCCTACTAGCAAAAAGGAGGCAGAATTTGCTCTTTCAGCACTCATGGAGATCCCAGCTCAGTTCAAGGCAACAATGAACCTCCAGCTTCTTGGGTATTTTACTATCTAACCAAACTCGAATAGTTGCTGAAAAACTACACCCCTGGCCTTCGGCAGCAGTAGTACCAACTTGTTTGTATTTTTCTTGGGCAGCAAACGAAGAGGATTTCCGCACCGATCAGTGTTACCTCCACCTGTGAGGGTATATCAACAACCCTCTGGATGCTCAGCAGTCAAGCAGACTCAATCGACTGGCACCGGCTATGTGTCGCCACAGAAGAATGCATCAGCACCTTGACAGGACAGTGATGTGGGTGATCAGCAGGTACGTTTCAGTGTCTTGTAAGCAGCGATTTTTGTATGCTGAGTGATGTGGCTACGCTTGACACTTGTATCCAATGCGGAACTCATGTTGTGCAGACCTGTCCAATCTGCTGGTCTGAAGCAAAGAACCTGGCTTTTGGATGTGGGCACCAGGTATTCAAACGTCCTGAAAATGCATCTTAAAATGTTTTTTGGGTTCTGATGTTAAATCACCAAGTTTTGAACTGATAAACTGATGATGTATGGGAATGCAGACATGTGCCGACTGCGGGAAAGATCTGAAGGTTTGCCCCCTTTGCCAAAGGGCGATCTCCACAAGGATTAGGCTCTACTGAAGCTCTTGAGCGAGAAGCAAGCTATATATACTTTGTGCACACTTGGGATATCGAGAAAAGAACGTCAATCTTGCTACGAAGGAAAGTGTAAATATATACATGACCTTAGTATTGATGTAGTTCCATCGTTTCAAACCTAATGCTAGTGTTACTAGTGGCTGGTACCGAATGCATTTGGCTGTCAAACTATTGTTCCTCGCAATTAATTGTTTTTTGCTGTCCATTTGCTATGTTGCATAGTGCACACTCGCGTGACCACTTGGTGGTTCCGAGAAAAATGTGGTAAAAGTCCTAGATGTACATTGTGGGATTTGCTTGGCTACAGATGTCAAGAAATGTTTCCTTGTACCATCCGTGCCAAAATGCAAGACGTTTTTTATGCCCTACGCAAAACCAAAAAACGTCTTACATTTTGGCATACTTCCTACTAAATGAATGAATGCAAATGTACACAATGCATGGTAGCAGAACAACTTGTGTTGATTTATGAAAAACACACGGATAGGATAAGCCGTCGCAGAAAGTTAGCAAAGTGGCAACAAGACCTGAAGAAAGGCATAGTAAAGGAAGGAAGGAGGAGGCGAGGCCTGCATGACTCCCTCAATGCCAACCAGGAGGGACGCCTCCCACAGTGGCGCGCTTCTCGGATGGCATTCAGGGAGCCAGGCAAGCGGCACTAGCCAGCCAGCCAGCCATACATGCACTAACCTTTGGCATCAAGCTGGGTTGCACCATCGATTCATCCATGCATGATGCATCAATCCATACACGGCTAAGCTGCACTCCGGCGATACAATGCCGACGAAACAAGTCCACAATTCAAGAACGGCAAGGCATGGAAGACCTCTGTGTGTGTGTGTGCGACTGAGAGTGGGGTGTGAGGATGAGGAAGACACGGCGACACGCCATATATGGTACTCCTAGGAAGGAGGAAGGAGAGACTGCACCACGGACACGAGGAAGGATTTGGGTGCACCACGGACCACTGTGCCATACGCGCGCATACGTCCATGCGAGTCGGGAGGACCAGAGCGCAGTGCGCTGTAGCAGTCAGGGTCAGGGAGAGCTTGGCTCGCCTGTTTAATCGCTAGAGGCTAGCTCGCCTGCCACTCACAGGGCAAGGCGGCCCGAGGCGCTCCAGGCTCCAGAGTGGCGGCCGTTGGCACTGTCGCTGGCTGGCCCGGTGGCGGTGGAGCAAGACAAATGCGCTAGGCGCTGAGGGTGGGGAGCCTCGACAGCTCAGTGCTTGTCTCGTTTCGCGCGCACTGCCAGATCCCTGCGGTTACTGGTTGGTGCCACGGATTTCTTATCGCCATTCAGAGAGGCTGGGAAATCCGGATTGGTGTGCTGTTTACCCCAATACCAAAGTGCTTAATCTGACTACTACTTTTATTTTGAGTGATCATGCATCCATTCTCATCGCCAAATTCGTAGGCCCAAGCACTCGTTTAAGATTGAAAATTGGTGGCTTCTTGAGAAAGATTTTCACAATCATGCCAAAGAAGTTTGTAACACTACAAGAAGTGTCCCCTTTTTCATTCTGGAGCAGTGCTATGGGGACGACAAAGTTTGGACGACTCGTGCACGACGATTAAATCCAGCCGAGGAATCTCGAGCACAGCCGAGCAACGGCCGCTGGATTCTTGGTCGTGCAGTTATCGCCCACATTTTGTCGTGTGTGGAGCAATTTCGTTCTGTTAGGACTAATGCTCTTGCAGGGACACTAAAGATATAGTGTAGGAAGAGAAAAACCAATCCAACAAGATCTTAACATTGAAGGTCAGATTAATTAAATCCATCCAAAGGCCGGTGGCAGGGAGGGGAATTCCGATGCCTCCGCTACGGTTAGTAGTTTACGTTAGGTTTTTTTAATCCTGGCAGGCGCGACGCTCGGATGGATGGCGGCGCTTCTTCTTCGAGTTTGTCTTCTGGGCTCCGATCCTTCTCAAGTTCATCCATTTGAAAGTAGTTGACGGAGCACCGTCGTAGATTCCTGCCGTCTCCTTGGGGCAGTGAGGTTAGGATTTCTCGTCATGTGGCAAGATTTGGTGTCAGGTGCTTCAGATCTATGCAAGGGTTTAACGGCGACAACTGCATCTCCAGGGCGCTGGTTTTAAGGGCACGTGCACGAAGACTTCCCGGCTGTCATCGACAAGGTCAACCACGCTCCGGTAGGGGAGCGGCAGCAGCGGTGCGTCGGCAGTACTGGTCGTTCGGTGGTCTCGGAATCTTGTTGTAATTTTTATTATTTTTGAGATGCTCTGTACTTCCGATACTTTTATAATAGATCTAATCATTTTCAAAAAATATAATAATTAAATTCAAATGAAGTGTCTTCACAAGCAAGATCATGTGTTGAAAAACTCACAGACAACCGGGTATGAACAAAATATCACTAAACTCAATCAATTTTACAAACAAAGGGCTAAAAAGCGGGCTAAAGATGAAGATAGAAACACCAAATACTTTCACCACGCTGTGCTAAAGAGAAGGAAAAGAAACACCATTGTCTCCATTAAAGATGAAAATGATGTTATTCATTTTAAGTCGTAGCAAATTGCTAACGCTTTTGTTAATTATTTCAGATACATATTCTCCTTTCGTAATACCAACTTTGGCAGGCCTTTCATGGGAACTCATCATTCTCCTCACATAGATAATTTTACTTACTCTTCCCAGATAAACAGGAAAGGGTGATGATAGGCGCCGGTGCGCTAATTTGGGCCGGTCGCACCTGTACCGTACGATTCGCTGTATTAGCCGCAGGATACCTTTCTTCCCCAACTGCTTTGTTGGAAAAAAAGCCATGGCGCTTCACGAGCAGCCCCGTGATCCATCCAGATGCTAGCCAGCCCGCCAGCCATCCGTCGCCGTCGGCCGCCGCCCTCGTCGCCGGTGGTCGCCGTTCGCAGATCCGCCCTCGCTGGTCCAGCAGGAAGCAGTCGCCCCCGTAGCAAAACGCCGCCGTCTTGTAGCACGCCCACACCTATGTCGTTGCAGCACCTAGCAGCCGCCATTGTAGCACATCCGTCGCTGCACCGTCGTGCCGCCGGCTGCAGCTCTCAACGTCGCCGCTCACACCATTGGCACGTCAGTTGAAGCTTTTTCTCACACCGGATGAAGTTTTTTCCATGCTGGTTGAAGCATTTTTCACAAGTTGAAGCTTTCCACCGTGCCGATTGAAGCTTTTTTCATCTACGATTGAAGCTTGTTCTGTAAACGGTTGCAACTTTTTTCGTCTTGCAGTGCCCGGTTGAAACTTTGTATATCTTTCGGTTGAAACTTTTTTCACCTATGGTTGAAGCTTTTTTAGTAACGGTTGCAGCTTTTTCAGTTTGGCAGTGGCTGGTTGAAGCTTCCCCTGTCGATGGTTGAAGCTTTTTCGATTTAGGCTTGAAGCTTTTTGTCAATGGTTGCAACACTCGTATCGGTGGTTTCAACATCTCCACCGCCCCTCTGTTTTAATTCATCGGTTCCAGCTTTTGGATTCATCGGTTGCAGTGTCTGCACATTCGGATGCAACAATTTTGTAGCAGGAGTAGTACTCAATGCAGGCGGGAGGTAGAAGGAAGGTAAAAGATAAGGCAAACGATAATTAAGGGGAGAAAAAAAGGAGAACCGTCGCGCAGGGCCCACCACGTAGGTAAATCTCAACGGAAGCAGTTTTACGTGGGCCTGTGTAGCCAGCGTGGCGCCTGGCCCGTGTGATGCGCGTTGCATGTGCATGTGCGCACTGTGCGGCGTGAGAGCGACGCAGCCGGCCGAAAATTGCGCCGGCGCGCCGCACACAAACATTTACCAACAGGAAATCATGCACTCTTAAAGACATGAAATTAAACGCTTCTCCAGGTCCGGGTGGTTTCAACTTAGAATTCTACCTTGCTACATGGGAGTGGATTGGGGATGATGTCACTGCTCTGGTAAGAAACTTTTACCCCACATGTATACTTCCACCCCACATTAGTCGACGAAAAAGGGTTTCCCCCCGCTTTATATTATAAAGCAACCAACCATCACCACATTACAACCGAGAAACGATACAAACTCACGCCACCGCCACACACAACACACACACCCAAGGCAAGATACATAGGTGCCGGGCACCGACACACCACCCCACCGACAACCAAGCCACTACGGATATGCGAAGAAGACCGCTTGGAGCCAACGGAGACCTCCATCATGACAAACCACAATGGAGAGGTGAGACGGACCACGGCAAAGCCAGGACTCCAAAGCGGTGCCTCCCAGAAGGGGACGACCACAGATGGCCGCCACCGCCCGATCGCAGATCAAGTTTTCACCCGGAGTGTGACAAAGGAGTGTGGACGGTGCGACGGAGCCTTCGGGAAGGGTATGACATCCACGGACGCTGCCACCGTCGGCCAGTACACGGACTGGGCAAGTGATGTACCCCAGCGCGCACACTCCTCCGTCGGACCCTAGCTCCGCCAACCACCCGCAACCAAGCCACCCGCGTGGCCATGGCTGCTCGCCCGCACCTGAGACGCACGCTCCGCCCACAAACGCCGCGCCTCCCGCCGCCAGGGCCGCCGCCCAACAGCCAGACACCCCCAAGACCACCTCAAAGAGGTCGGCTTTGGTCAAAGGGGACGCACCTACCGACGAAACCGCAACCATCGTCTGGCCTCGAAACATCGCCGGAGCGGCAACCGTCCGCACACGGGCGGGGAAAGGGAGAGGTGGGGGAGCGGACGCATCCACGACCGGCACACCACCGTGCCAGCGACCGGTGGCCCGAGCACGTCGGCGCCACCCATCCCTCCACTCATCCTCTCCTCCGGACACCACTGTGCCGTCCCCACCACGGCGTCCGGTTCCGAACCACGCGAGGCCACCAACGAAGACGCGTCCACCAGCAAGAGGAACCCCAAGGACAGCCACCCACCGCCAAGAGAGCTCACCGGGGAGCCCATCCGCGCCGCCGCCGCCGTCCGGCCGCCGAAACACCTGAAGGACGGCCAGCACGCCCCCCGACCACCGCCGCTGCACCTCCACCACCACCAGCCGCTGCCACGGTGGGGGCAGACGCCCGCAGCTCGCGCCGCCCACGGCCCGTGCCGCCTGGGCCCAGATCTGGCCGCACCGCCGCCGGCCGATCCGGCTGCGCCGCCGCCGTCCTTGGCAACCGAAGCACACCAGCCACCTAGCCGCCTGCCGCGGAGGAACAGAGGCGCCGGAGCGCCGCCACCACCCGCCGTGACGCCCGGCCCTGCGCCACGCTCCGGACGGGGGCGCCGGCCCGCGCCAGCCCCGCTCGAGCGGGAGGACCCCGAGTCCCCGCCGCCGCCGGCGACGGCTAGGCTTCGCCCGGCCGCGCCCTTGGGCGGCGGCGAGGGAGGAGGAGGAGGAGAGAGGAGGGACCGGCCGGCGGGATCGAGGGAGGCCTCCCAGCCGCCACGCGGGGGCGGCTCGGGAGAAGAAGGGGAAAAACCCGATGTCTGTGCTACGCACCTTAGTCCAGCCAGCCCTCCGAGACCCCCCACCCCACATTAGTGACACTAATAGTGCTCTCATTCCCAAGAAGCTTGTTCACCCCACATTAGAAACTTTTACCACACATGTATACTTCCACCCCACATTAGTGCGAAAAGCCGGGGCACGATGCTAGTTTAGGATGACCACGTGCATGCTGATTTTTCTTTCGGGCTGGCGCATAAGGAATTGTGCACTCTAGTTGGCCGCATTGCTGACAATGCAGGAGCACGCAACATGCGCGCTGCTCCACCTTGCGTAGGTCGACCACACGGCAATGACTTTCGTTAGGTACGTGCGCAGTTCCGGTGCTCGTCTCTGTCCTAGAATTCGGAAAGGTGCGGACGGTTGGGAATAACGGCAATGGGTGGCGGAGGGGCTGAATCGAGTGCGGGGGCAGCGGGCGGCCATGGAAGGTTGGACAACAGCGGTGGCTAGAGTACAACTCGGGCTTGGAAGGGAACGAGCACCCGGATGTAGATGAGTGTGTGCGTCTCGGTTAGATTAAGCCGGTTGAGTGCGTAGATTAGGGTTTGCTCCGTTGAGACGGAGGTCCAGAAACAACAACGAGTGTCTCTTATGGTGTGTCCCGGTAGATGCATGAGAAAGAAGACTTCAACACCCTAAAAATTTGGATGTATTTTTCAGTTTTTGTAAGATTTGTTTTGTAAAAATATGATCTTTGACTTTTCTGTAAAAAGGGAGAGTACCAGTCAGTACTTTAATTCTTTTTAACCATATGTACTAGTAGTTTTGCATTTGTGCGAGAGAAATCGTAAACATTCTCTTAACCAGATGTAGCAGTTGCGCATTTGTACGAGAGAAAACATTTTTCTATGCGGCACTGTCTGGGTGTCTGATCCCGACTCGATCCTAGAAAAAGTATTCCTTGCGATGCATGATGAGCGACTACTGCATCCACTGCGATGTCACCTCTGTCAACACGCACATAGTACATCTGTTTCCTTTATCTTTTGTGGGTGACATACATTTGTTTCCTTGTTCGTCCTGTGGCCACACCTAAAACCGGAGATAATGCAAGGTGCATCGGTCAATCGGCGTCGGTGTTAGCAATCTTGCTCTAGTTTTATGCGTTCGAGAGGAGGACGCCGCATGACTGAAGAAGTTTTTCCTTTTCTTCTAGGGGTGCATAGAAGAGACTTATTCGATCGGATCTGTTTCCCAGCATGATCCGTACTTTGCGTTCTTATATTCTGTGATGACTTTTTCACCACTGGCTAGTGCGTTTGTGATTGGCATCTATCTGTATTAGTACTGTATTTCCAACATAGTATACATAATACATGTGATCGTCGGTTCGCGGCATTGCGAAGTATGGTTCATGCAACAAAAAGAAAATCGAATTAAAAATTGCTTACCGACACTAGTTGTTTAGTGAAAGTCCTTAGCGTGTTCTTGCGAGTTTTACAGAAATGTTCCAATTAAATAATATTTGGCCAAGGAAAATTATTATTAGCTCTTCCACGTTGGAAACATTTTCATAATACCACATATTTTTCTTAGGATTATGATAGCTACGTCCTTTGCCTCGGAAAAAATACTGAACGATACAATACACATTCTCTGTTGATTGATGGTTGACCACACTATTAGTACATAGTCAAGCTGGTTGATAGTTGAACCATTCATGTTTAGGTGATCCGTTAGTAGTTAAGGGTTCATGTGGGGTTGTGCGCATCTAGTTATGCAGACGTACCGGGTTTGCACTTGGTGCGGTTGTATCACCTTCCTTTCATCGGAAAGATGGCATTGTGCTATCTAGATACTTCTTTTTTTCGCGAATACGCGCGGAGCGTATCATTCCATTGATAGAAGGGAAGAAAATACAGTGACGGACCTCATGAAGCGTACACTGGTAGGCGCTTCTGAGGTCGCTATGAGCAGAGGAAGGGGGTGCTCAGCCCTCATACAACATAGTCAGGTTACACCAATGATCGAACTAAGCCCTCGAGCACCGGCGTTGGCCCACGTGCGAGCTTCCTCCTTGATGTCGTGCACCAGGAGGGAGGTGGAAGGTGCTAAGCCGTCGAAGATGCAAGCGTTGCGGTGCCTCCAAATGGCCCACGCAGTCAGCGCAGCGAGAGAGGCTAGGCCTTTGCGTTGGCCTGCAGGGGAGTTGTGGAGGGCCGTTGCCCACCAATCGTAGAAGTCCGCGGTGCCATCAGGTGGCTGCGTAGTAAGACGGAGGATGTCATACCAGACCGTGCGAGACACGACGCACCCGACAAGCAGATGGTGCATGGTCTCCTCCTCCTGGTCACAAAGCGCACAGGCGGCGGTGTGCGGTAGGTCATGGCGGGCTAGCCGCGCGGAAGTCCAGCATCGATCCAGACCAGCAAGCTAGAGGAAGATCTTGATTCCCTCTGGTGCCCAGGGTTTCCAGGTGAGGCTCCAAGTAGGGGAAGTGATGGATCCATGGAAGAGCGCGAGGTAGCAGGATTTGGCGGAGTAGGTACCACTCTGAGTCCACCTCCAATGAATGGTGTCCGGAGTGTTCTGCAGCGATACGTCTTGAAGGCGCCGCCATATGTCCACGTACTGGACAGTGGACTCGACCCCAAGAGCTCCCTGGATGTCACCGATCCAGGCCCTGTCAGGGATGGCCTCCGAGACCAGCCTGCGGCTGCGGCGGTGTTTAGGGACGAGAGCCACGAGGGCGGGAGCAATCTCGGCAATGGAGGATCCGTCTAGCCAAGGGTCGGTCCAGAAGCGGCACTTGGTACCATCTCCGAGTGTCCAGGAGGTTGAGGCACGGAAGATCTGTCGCACATCCGAGGCCGCGGGCAGGTGGAGATGACTCCAGGGCCTCGTCGGGTCTGTGGCCTGTAACCATAGCCAACGAGCGTGCAGAGTGATGCTGGCACGCTGCAAATCACGGATTCCGATCCCCCCAAGTTGCCGGGGATGACACACCCTTGGCCAGCTAACAGGGCAGCTGCCCGATCTCGCATCCTTTCGCCCATGCCATAGAAAGTCACGAATAAGGCGGTTTGCCAGCTTCAGGATGGTGGGGCAAAGCGCCATGGCGAGCATGATGTGGACTGGCATCGCTGTGAGGACGTGTCGAACCAGGGCCAACCTCTCACCACGGGTGAGGAGCGAGGCACGCCAGGAGGAAAGCTTCCTCGCATGGTTGTCCAGCAAAGGCATAAGAGCCGTAGAGTGGATCTTGCGGATTGAGAGTGGTAGACCGAGGTACCTGACTGGGAAGGATGACACCTGGCAGGCAAGTGTCGCGCCCATCATGGTCGTCGCCTCGTCAGAGCACTGAATGGGCGTGATCGAGCATTTGGCGTAGTTGGTGTGGAGACCTGATGCCGTCCCAAAGGTGTGTAGGATGGCCCGAACGGTGGTTAGCTCACACACGTCCGGGTGGCAGAACATGACAATGTCGTTCGCGAATAGAGATATACTCGATGCAATTCGTCTGGTGGTGAGCCGACGAAGGACCCCTACGCTGACCGCACGCTGCATGAGTGTGTTCAGCGCGTCGATGACCAGGACGAACAGCATTGGGGAAACGGGATCACCCTGGCGTAACCCCTTCGCATGAAGGATCGGTGGGCCTGGTTTTCCATTCACGAGGACCCGAGTCTTGGCCGTGGATAGGAGGATGGATATCCACTCGCACCAACGTGGCCCGAAGCCAAGGTGCTGTAAGGTCTCAAGCAAGAATGCCCAAGAGACGGAATCGAAGGCTCTGGCAATGTAAAGCTTGAGCATAGCTCGCGGGGTGCGCAGCTGGTGGAGATAGCGCGCCGTCTGCTGTACAAGCAGGAAGTTGTCGTGCACAGAGCGTCCAGCCACAAACGCGCTCTGGTTCGTGGAGACAAGCTCGCCAAGCCAAGGTGCGAGGCATAGCGATAGAACCTTGGCAAACAGCTTGGCAAAGAGGTGGATGAGGCTAATTGGCCGGTGATACGTCTCCAACGTATCTATAATTTATGAAGTATTCATGCCATGTTTATTATAGTTTTGTATGATTTTGGTGCACTTTTATACGACTTTTATATGATTTTTATGGACTAACATATTGACCTAGTGCCCAGTGCCAGTTGCTGTTTTCTGCTTGTTTTTGGATTTTCCAGAAAATCCATATCAAATGAAGTCCAAATGCAGCGAAACTTTTTGACGATTTTTTCTAGAAGGAAACAGACCCAGGAAGCTTCGGGGGAGCAGCAGAAGAGTCACAGGGGCCCCACAAGCCACCAGGACGCGCCACCCCCCCAGGCGCGCCCTGGTGCCTCGTGGGCCCCCTGTGGCACCTCTTTGCGTGATTCCAACACTGAAAAATCCTATATATTCAGAAACCCCCGAAAGATAACCTAGATGAGTTTTTACGCCGCCGCAAGCCTCTGTACCTCCACGATCCCATCTACAGCCCTTTTCCGGCACCCTGCCGGAGGGGGGAAGCATCACCTGAGGCCATCTTCATCATCCCGGCGGTCTCCATGACGAGGAGGGAGTAGTTCACCCTCGAGGCTAGGGGTATGTACTAGTAGCTATGTGTTTGATCTCTCTCTCTCGTGTTCTTGATTTGGCACGATCTTGATGTATCGTGAGCTTTGTTAATATAGTTGGATCATATGGTATTTCTTCCCTCTCTATCCTTATTGTGATGAATCGAATCTTTTCCCTTTGAGGTTTCGTTATTGTCGGATTGAATATTTCAGATTTGAGAACACTTGATGCATGTCTTGCATATGAATACCCGTGGTGACAATGGGGTATTATATTGATTCACTTGATATATGTTTTGGCACTCAACTCGCGGATTCCCGCGGTGACATTGGGGTAATCTATGCATAGGGGTTGATGCACGTTTTCATTATCTTTTCTCCGATAGAAACTTTGGGGTGCTCCTTGAAGTTCTTTGTGTGGATTGAATATTATGATTATGAAGTTGTTTGATGCATATCATATAATCAACTCACGGATACTTGTGGTGACATTGGAGTATCTAGGTGACATTAGAGTTGGTTGATGTGTATCATATGGTGTTATTTTAGTACGAACTCTAGGGCTGTTTGTGACACTTATAGGAATGGCTCAATAGATCGATCGGAAAGGATAACTTTGAGGTGGTTTCGTACCCTACAAACAATTTCTATCTTATGTTCTCCGCTAATAGGAACTTTGGAGTGATTCTTTATCGCACGTTGAAGGATTGTTATATGATCCAATTATGTTAGCATTGTTGAGAGATTGCACTAGTGAAAGTATGAACCCTAGGCCTTATTTTCAAGCATTGCAATACCGTTTGTGCTCACTTTTGTTACTAGTTACCTTGCTATTTTTATATTTTCAGATTACAAAAACCTATATCTACTATCCATACTACACTTGTATCACCATCTCTTCGCCGAACTAGTGCACCTATACAATTTGTCATTGTATTGGGTGTGTTGGGGACACAAGAGATTTCTTGTATTTGGTTGCAGGGTTGTTTGAGAGATACCATCTTCATCCTATGCCTCCCACGGATTGATAAACCTTAGGTCATCCACTTGAGGGAAAATTGCTACTGTCCTACAAAACTCTGCGCTTGGAGGCCCAACACGAGTCTATAAGAATAAGTTGTGTAGTAGACATCAAGCTCTTTTCTGGCGCCGTTGCCAGGGAGGTGAGTGCTTGAAGGTATATCTTTAGATCTTGCAATCGAATCTTTTAGTTTCTTGTTTTATCACTAGTTTGGTTTATAAAAGAAAACTAGAAAAAAAATGGAATTGAGGTTGCCTCATATTATTCATCTTTATAATGTCTTTCTTGAAAATAAGGATTCCAATAATTGTGCTCATTTGTTAGAGGAAGAATTTAATAAAATGTTTAATGTGAGTTCCTTGAATGATGAGCATGATTGCAATGAAATTAGTATGAATTCTTTGAATATCCATGATGCTAATGATATGCAAAGCCATAAGCTTGGGGATGCTATGTTTTATGAAGATGATATTTTTACTCCCCCAAGTTTTGATGAGAAAATTTGTTATGATGATTGCATGCCTCCTATTTATGATGATTATATTGATGAAAGGGGATTTGGAGAGGCCATGACTTTATTTAATGATGAATCCACTATTTTGGAAGAGGTTTCAATTGATTATGACAACAAAGTTGCTATCTATGATCACTATTGTGATGACATGTATGCTATAAAGAATAATGATAACTATGAAACTTTTCATCATGATTTTAATTTTCAATTGGATTATGCCAATCAAGTATCTCATGATAGTTATTTTGTTGAGTTTTCTCCCACTATTATGAATGAGAATAAATTTGCTTATGTGGAGAGTAATAAAAAATTTATGCTTGTGGATCATGAAATGAATGCTTTATGTGATAGCTATATTGTTTAATTCATTCATGATGCTACTGAAAATTATTATGAGAGAGGATCATATGCTTGTAGGTGTTGCAATAATATCAAGTTTCCTCTCTATGTGTTGAAAGTTTCAAAGTTATACTTGTTTTGCCTTCCTATGCTAGTTGATTCTTGCTCCCATAAGTTGTTTGCTCACAAAATCCCTATGCATAGGAAGTGGGTTAGGCTTAAATGTGCTTGGTATACGCTTCATGATGCTCTCTTTGTGTTTCAATTCTTTACTTTTATGCGAGCATCATTAAAATCATCATGCCTAGCTAGAAGGCATTAAAGAAACGCGTTTGTTGGGAGACAACCCAATATTTGTACCTACTATTTTTGTGTGTACACATGATTAAGCTACTTTAGTAATAATGTTTTATATGTTTTCTTTCAATAATGTGCCAAGTAAAGCCTTTGGGATAGTGTGGATACTTGTTGATTTGATTCTGTGCAAAAACAGAAACTTTTGCATCCAGTGCTGGAATTTCTATTCTGTACTGGAGCATGAGAAAATTCTGAAATTTTTAAAGAACATTTGGTTACAATTTTTTTACGTTTTCATAATTTTTCAGAATTTTTGGAGGTAAAGAAGTATGGTTTTTAAATCGTTCACTACATGCTGTTCTGTTTTTGACAGATTCTGTTTTCGGTGCATAGTTTGCTTGTTTTAGTGTTTCTATAGCTTATATTGAGTAATATAAATTTTGGAAATGATAGAATACAGTAGGCATTATGTGATAAAAAATATGAAACTTGTCTTGACAGTACCTAAGTGGATGATTTATTTTTATCATACTAACCTATCTCACAAGTTCCGTTAAGTTTGTGTGATTGAAGTTTTCAAGTTTTGGGTGAGATATCGATATGAGGAGAATAAGGAGTGGCAAGACCCTAAGATTGGGGATTCCCAAGACACACCAAGGTAATATTCAAGGATTACCCAAGCAACTAAGCTTGGGGATGCCCCGGAAGGCATCCCCTCTTTCGTCTTCAACATTATCGGTAACCTTACTTGGAGCTATATTTTTATTCGTCACATAATATGAGTTTTGCTTGGAGCGGCATTTTATTCTGTTGAGATTTGCTTGATGTTATAAATAATCATGTTTTGTACCTTTTATTTCAATAAAAATGCCAATTATAGCCTTTACCATGCTCAGTTTACAAGTTCATGTGTTGCTGTTTGAAAACAGAAAGTTTTCTGTTATGTCCAGAATATTCCTGAATAGTCAGAACATGATAAAAATCTGAAATTTTTACACAGTAAGCATTAATGAGTTCTCTGTCATGTAGTAATTTTTCAGAATTTTTTGAGCTAGGGAAGTATGAATTTTAAATCCCCCTTTACAGACTGTTCTGTTTAGACAGATTTCGGTTATAGTTGCATTGTTTGCATATGTTGCTTGTTTAATATTCCTATTTGTGGATAGGAGTATTAAATATGCAGAGGCATTTAGTATGCAATGTTTAATTATAATTTTAGTGATTTTTTACAGTAGAGAATGTTAAGGTTTTGAGTTGATTTATACTAACTTATCTCACGAGTTCTTGTTGAGTTTTGTGTGGATGAAGTTTTTAAGATTTAGGAGAAGACATGATATGAGAGGAATTAAGGAGACACAAGAGCTCAAGCTTGGGGATGCCCAAGGCATCCCAAGTTAATATTTCAAGAAGTCTCAAGCATCTAAGCTTGGGGATGCCCCGGTAGGCATCCCACCTTTCTTCATCAACAATTATCGGTTAGTCTTGGTTGAGCCTAAGTTTTTGCTTCTTCACATGAGTTGTGATATTCTTGGAATGTCATTTTAATTTGTTTTCTTTGCTGTTTGAATAAAATACTAAATATCTGAAATTTTTAAATGAGAGAGAGTCCTCACATAACTACCTATTTACTTAACTACTCATTTGGTCTTCACTTATATCCTATGAGTAAATTGTTGAAATGAAATGAATATCATAAAATTGAAATTTATATGCTTCATATGCTTGTCCCATGGGGAGTAGTGACTTCACATACAAGAAGTATAAGTGGTAAAATTTATTGAAAGTTAACAAACATAGCATTGGTCACTTGAACAATTCATGAAAGAATTTTGAAGGAAGAGAAATTTCACATATAAATATACTATCTTGGACATCTTCTATGATTGTGAGCCCCCATTAATTATTTTCAAGTTTGATCAAGTAGTTGACGTTGGACAAGGAAGACAACGTAATGAGTTATGTTTGTTTATATTCACATAAAAGTTATATTGTCATGGCTCCTCTAACATGTGGTGCTTGCATAGGATCTTTTGCTAGCCAGAAATTCGTACTAAGTAGAGATACTGCTTGTGCATCCAAAAACCCTTAAACCCAGTTTTTTGCCATGAGTGTCCACCATATGTACCTATGGATTGAATAAGATCCTTCAAGTAAGTTGTCATCGGTGCAAAAAGCAATAAAAATTGCTCCTAAAATATGTATAATCTTTTATTGCAAGGGAAAATAAGCGTTGTACGAACTTGTGATGGTAAAGAAATAAAAGCGACGGACTGCATAATAAAGGTTGTTATCACAAGGGGCAATATAACGTGACGTTCCTTTGCATTAAGGGCTTGCACATCCAAAAATAAAAAGCGCATGACAACCTCTGCTTCCCTCTGCGAAGGGCCTATCTTTTAATTTTCTGCATTTACTTTTCTGTATTTACTTTTATGTAAGAGTCAGTAATGTTCATCCCTATTCCGCTCTATTTATTCTCTAGTGGGCAAGCATCATGTGATAGGGAATGATCCAGGCACATATATCCAGTTGAATATAGGTGATCATGAGTTATTATTGTTGATATTATCATTGAGATAAATAGGTTGGGAGGCAAAACATTAAGCCCCTATCTTCCTATGTGTTTGACTGAAACAGTTTGTTCTAAAAATATGCTTTGAGTGTCAGCAATCATGGAAGACTAAATGATAGTTGAGTATGTGGAATTTGCTAAATCAAAGCTCTTACATAGACCCTTCCTGAAAATAAGATGAATTGCAATTGTTTGATGACTGAAAACATAGTTTGTTAGTTTTCAAGAAAGTTTATGGTATATACTTTAACATGTGAATAGCTTGCTACTTGATCATGAGAAGTTTTATGAGATGAGCTATTGTTTATGATATATAATGATGCTAGAAAAAAGTGATTGGAATTATCATTGATCAAACTTATGCACTATGCTAGCATTCACACTTCATAAATTATTTCTTTTATCATTTACCTACTCGAGGACGAGCAGGAATTAAGCTTGGGGATGCTGATACGTCTCCAACGTATCTATAATTTATGAAGTATTCATGCCATGTTTATTATAGTTTTGTATGATTTTGGTACACTTTTATACGGCTTTTATATGATTTTTATGGACTAACATATTGACCTAGTACCTAGTACCAGTTGCTGTTTTCTGCTTGTTTTTGGTTTTTCAGAAAATCCATATCAAATGAAGTCCAAATGCAGCGAAACTTTTTGACGATTTTTTCTGGAAGGAAATAGACCCAGGAAGCTTCGGGGGAGCAGCAGAAGAGCCACAGGGGCCCCACAAGCCACCAGGGTGCGCCACCTCCCCAGGCGCGCCCTGGTGCCTCATGGGCCCCCTGTGGCACCTCTTTGCGTGATTCCAACGCTGAAAAATCCTATATATTCAGAAACCCCCGAAAGTTAACCTAGATGAGTTTTTACGCTGCGGCAAGCCTCTGTACCTCCACAATCTCATCTACATCCCTTTTCCGGCACCCTGCCGGAGGGGGGAAGCATCACCGGAGGCCATCTTCATCATCCCGGCGGTCTCCATGCCGAGGAGGGAGTAGTTCACCCTTGAGGCTAGGGGTATGTACTAGTAGCTATGTGTTTGATCTCTCTCTTTCTCGTGTTCTTGATTTGGCATGATCTTGATGTATCGCGAGCTTTGTTAATATAGTTGGATCATATGGTGTTTCTTCCCTCTCTATCCTTATTGTGATGAATCGAATCTTTTCCCTTTGAGGTTTCGTTATTGTCGGATTGAATATTTCAGATTTGAGAACACTTGATGTATGTCTTGCATATGAATACCCGTGGTGACAATGGGGTATTATATTGATTCACTTGATATATGTTTTGGCACTCAACTCGCGGATTCCCGCGATGACATTGGGGTAATCTATGCATAGGGGTTGATGCACGTTTTCATTATCTTTTCTCCGATAGAAACTTTGAGGTGCTCCTTGAAGTTCTTTGTGTGGATTGAATATTATGATTATGAAGTTGTTTGATGCATATCGTATAATCAACTCACGGACTTGTGGTGACATTGGAGTATCTAGGTGACATTAGAGTTGGTTGATGTGTATCATATGGTGTTATTTTAGTACGAACTCTAGGGCTGTTTGTGACACTTATAGGAATGGCTCAATAGATCGATCGGAAAGGATAACTTTGAGGTGGTTTCGTACCCTACAAACAATTTCTATCTTATGTTCTCCGCTAATAGGAACTTTGGAGTGATTCTTTATCGCACGTTGAGGGATTGTTATATGATCCAATTATGTTAGCATTGTTGAGAGATTGCACTAGTGAAAGTATGAACCCGAGGCCTTGTTTTCAAGCATTGCAATACCGTTTGTGCTCACTTTTGTTACTAGTTACCTTGCTGTTTTTATATTTTCAGATTACAAAAACCTATATCTACTATCCATACTACACTTGTATCACCATCTCTTCGCCGAACTAGTGCACCTATACAATTTGTCATTGTATTGGGCGTGTTGGGGACACAAGAGATTTGTTGTATTTGGTTGCAGGGTTGTTTGAGAGATACCATCTTCATCCTATGCCTCCCACGGATTGATAAACCTTAGGTCATCCACTTGAGGGAAAATTGCTACTGTCCTACAAAACTCTGCGCTTGGAGGCCCAACACGAGTCTACAAGAATAAGTTGTGTAGTAGACATTAGCCGGTAGTCGAAGAGCGTGGAGGCATCGGCCTTCTTGGGCAGCAGGGTTAGGAGGACCTCGTTGAGCTTCTGGAAGCCATGCCCATTGCCATTGAACAACTTGTCGAAAGCCTCACAGAAATCATTCTTGATAATTGGCCAACACGAGCGTAAAAACTCGGAGGAAAATCCATCCGGACCAGGCGACTTGCCCGTGGGGAGCTTCTTGATGGCATTCCATATCTCCTCCTCAGAGAATGGGCTCTCTAGCTCCGAGAGGTTGAAGCTACGATGATCAATGTGGCCAAGGTTTACGGTGAAGGGGCGCTCATCGGTAGTGCCTAGGATGGCGGAGTAGTGATCAAACGCTGCACGAGCAAGGCCCTCCTCGCCACGGATCGTGTTATCGCCAACGCGCAGCTCCGCGATGAAGTTCTTTTGCTGCCGATGCGAGGCGTGGATTTTGTGGAAGGCAGAGTTTGACTCCCCGCCCCGAAGCCAGGTGAACTTGGTGCGCTGGCGTTGGATTGATCTCTCTAGGGAGGCGAGCCCTAAGTAGGCCTTCTTGAGCTCCCGACGTAGCCAAGTCTCGGCCAGGGAAAGCAGCCTGAGATCCTGCGCGTTGTCCAGGCACGCGATGAGTTCGCGAGCAATAAGCAACTGGAGCGATATGTTGCCCAGTCTCCTGGCGCTCCAGCTCTGCAGGTGCTTGGCCGTGGCCTTTAGTCTTGCGTAGATGCGCCGGAACGGGTCCGGGTCAGGCGGCACCGAACCCCAAGCCTCCGCCACCACGGACTAGAATCCCTCGAGCTTGGGCCAAAAGTGCTCGAAGTGGAAGCGTCTGGGGCCTCGAGAGTGTGGGGTACAATCCACAACCAGAGGGCAGTGATCGGAAGTCGTCGAGGCCAAGCAGCGCAGCGAGCAGGTGGGGTGTGCCGTCTCCCAGGATGGGGTGCAGAGCACGCGGTCATTGCGCACCAGCGTCGGTGAGTTCTGCTCGTTCGACCAGGTGTACCGCCGGCCATGTAAGTACAGGTCATGAAGCTCCATGTCCGCAACAAAACGTCGGAACCGGTGCATGATGCGGCGATTGACTCGGTTGTTGTTCTTGTCTTCGGCGCTGAGGATCATGTTGAAATCTCCCCCGAGCAGCCAAGGGCTGGCAATGGTGCCCCGCAGATCCTGTAGTTCGTTGAGGAAATCAACCTTCTCGGCATCCCCTTGCGGGCCATAGATTCCCGTTAGCCACCAATGTTGATCACCCGAGGGCGGGGACACTAGTAGCGTGACGTGGTGGTCACCAATGGATGGGTTGGTGATGACCCACAAGTATAGGGGATCAATCGTAGTCCTTTCGATAAGTAAGAGTGTCGAACCCAACGAGGAGCAGAAGGAAATGACAAGCGGTTTTCAGCAAGGTATTTTCTGCAAGCACTGAAATTATCGGTAACGAGTAGTTTGATAGCAAGATAATTTGTAACAAGTGACAAGTAGCAATAGTAACAAAGAGTGCAGCAAGGTGGCCCAATCCTTTTTGTAGCAAAGGACAAGCCGGAACGATCTCTTATAATAAGCAAAGCGTTCTCGAGGACACATGGGAATTTCATCTAGTCACTTTCATCATGTTTGTTTGATTCGCGTTCGCTACTTTGATAATTTGATATGTGGGTGGACCGGTGCTTGGGTGCTGTTCTTACTTGAACAAGCCTCCCACTTATGATTAACCCCCCTCGCAAGCATCCGCAACTACGAAAGAAGAATTAAGATAAATCTAACCATAGCATTAAACATATGGATTCAAATCAGCCCCTTACGGAATAGCGCATAAACTAGGGTTTAAGCTTTTGTCACTCTAGCAACCCATCATCTAATTACTACTCCACAATGCATTCCCTTAGGCCTAAAAATGGTGAAGTATCATGTAGTCGACGTTCACATGACACCACTAAGAGAATCAACAACATACATATCAACAAAATATCGAACGAATACCAAATTCACATGATTACTTATGACAAGACTTCTCCTATGTCCTCAAGAACAAAAGTAACTACTCACAAACCATATTCATGTTCAAGATCAGAGGGGGATTGAATAGCATATTGGATCTGAACATATAATCTTCCACCAAATAAACCAACTAGCATCAACTACAAGATGTAATCAACACTACTAGCAACCCACAGGTACCAATCTAAGGTTTTGAGACAAAGATTGAATATAAGAGATGAACTAGGGTTTGAGATGAGATGGTGCTGTTGAAGATGTTGATGAAGTTTGGTCCTCCCACGATGAGAGGATCGTTGGTGATGACGATGGCTCCGATTCTCCCATCCCGGAGGGAAGTATCCCCGGCGGAATCGCTCCGCCGGAGAGCAAAAGTGCTCCTGCCCAAGTTCTGCCTCGAGATGGCGGCGCCCCATCCCAAAAGTCTTCTCCTTATTTTTTCTAGGGCAAATGAGCTTATATACCAAAAAATGGGCACCGGAGGCTGGCCAGGGGCCCCACAAGCCACCAGGGCGCGCCAGGGGGGGTGGCGCGCCCTGGTGCCTCGTGGGCACCTGGGTGGCCCCCTCTGGTACTTCTTTCTTCCAATATTTTTTATTTATTCCAAAATAAATCTCCGTGAAATTTCAGCTCATTTGGAGATGTGCAGAATAGGTATCTCTGACATAGCTTTTTCAGGTCCAGAATTCCAGCTGCCGGCAATCTTCCTCCTTATGTAAATCTTGCATATTAAGAGAGAAAAGGCATTACAATTGCTCCACAAAGTGTTATATTGATTTAAAACACTATAAATAACAGTAGGAAAACATGATGCAAAATGGACGTATCAACTCCCCCAAGCTTAGACCTCGCTTGTCCTCAAGCGAAAGCCGATATCGATAATCATGTCCACATGTTTAAAGAGAGAGGTGTCGATAAAAACAAAATACAGACATAGTAGCATCATGATCATTATTATAACAACAATATTCATTATCATAAAACTTCTCATGAGCAAGTAACAATTCATCACAACAACGAAGTATAAGACTTAAACTTTCTTGAAAACTAACAAACTATGTTCTCAGTCAACAATGCAATTGCAATTCATCATATTTTCAGGAAGAGTCTCATGTAGGAGCTTTTTAGCAAGTCCACATACTCAACCATCATATAGTCTTCTATGATTGCTAACACTCACAACATATATATATATATATATATATGGAGCAAAAAGTTTCAACCGGACACATAGAAAGATAGGCGCTTATAATTTTGCCTCCCAGCTTATTCACCTCAAGGGTAATGTCAACAATAATAACTCATGATCACTCATATCCAACTGGATATATATGCCTAGATCTTCCCCACCACATGATGCTTGCAAAAGAGAAAAATAAAAAATAAAAGGAATAGAGGAGAATACTATTGACTCTTGCATAAAAAGTAAATACATAAAAGTAAAAGATAGGCCCTTCGCAGAGGGAAGCAGAGTTTGTCATGCGCTTTTTGTTGTTGGATGTGCAAGCTCTTAATGCAAAGGAACGTCACTTTATATTGCCCCTTGTGATAGCAACCTTTATTATGCAGTCTGTCGCTTTTATTTCTTTACCATCACAAGTTCGTACAAAGCTTATTTTCCCTTACAATAAAAGTTCATACATATTTAGAGGCAATTTTTATTGCTTTTTGCACCGATGACAACTTACTTGAAGGATCTTATTCAATCCATAGGTAGATATAGTGGATTCTCATGACATGAAACTAGGTTTAAGGGTTTTGGATGCACAAGTAGTATCTCTACTTGGTGCGGATTTTTTTGGCTAGCAAAGATATTGAGCAAGCACCACATGTTGAAGGATCTATGGCAATATAGCTTCTATGTGAATCTAAGCAAACATAATTCATTACGTTGTCTTCCTTGTCCAACGTCAACAATTTGACATAAAATACTTAATGGGGGCTCATAATCATAAAAGATGTCCAAGATAGTGTATTTGCGTGTGAATCTTCTCTTCCCTATTAATTTTTCATGAATTGCATCATTGACCAATGCTATGCTTGTTAACTTTCAATAAATTTTACCACTTATACTTTTCTTTATGTAATGTCATTACTTTCCATAAGATTAGCATATGATCTTTTTCATTATTTCCATTGCTAGGATTGAAACATAAAAGTAAAGAAGCAAAAACTCAAACTACTCTTTATTATATAACTCTCAACTCAATTACATAGATAGATAGATCACGAAACTAGCACTCGAAAATAGATCATACTAAACTTTTATTCAACTAAACACGAAATAACTAAGGATCGAACTAAAAGTAGGTAAAGATAAAAAAAGTGATGGTGATACAATACCGGGGCACCTCCCCCAAGCTTGGCACAACCCAGGGGGAGTGCCCATACCCATGTACTCAAGTTTCCTTCTTCGGTGATGGTGGTGGTGATGAAGTGGTGGGCTTGTCCTCCGGCTTCCATGGCATAGGTTCCCCATCATAAAAAGATGAACGAGTCTCCGGAGTCCTGAAACTTGCAACTAAACTCATACCTTTGAATCTTGCCTCATACTCAAAATTTTGGTTTTGAAGATCATAGATTTGGCCTTGGAGATAGTGAATTAGTTCATTGAGCTTGAAGATGATGTCCCTGATGTCTACTACACAACTTATTCTTCTAGACTCGTGGTGGTCCTCCAAGCGCAGAGTTTTGTAGGACAGTAGCAATTTTCCCTCAAGTGGATGACCTAAGGTTTATCAATCCATGGGAGGCGTAGGACGAAGATGGTCTCTCTCAAACAACCCTGCAACCAAATAACAAAGAGTCTCTTGTGTCCCCAACACACCCAATACAATGGTAAATTGTATAGGTGCACTAGTTCGGCGAAGAGATGGTGATACAAGTGTAGTATGGATAGTAGATATATGTTTTTGTAGTGCGAACAATAAAAAAACAGCAAGGTAGCAAGTAACAAAAGTGAGCATAAACGGTATTGCAATGCTTAGAAACAAGGCCTAGGGTTCATACTTTCGCTAGTGCAATCTCTCAACAATGCTAATATAATTGGATCATATAACCATCCCTCAACGTGCAATAAAGAATCACTCCCAAGTTCCTATTAGCGGAGAACATAAGATAGAAAATCTTTGTAGGGTACAAAACCACCTCAAAGTGATAAAACAAGAAACTAAAAGATTCGATTGCAAGATCTAAAGATATACCTTCAAGCACTCACCTCCCTGGCAACGGCGCCAGAAAAGAGCTTGATGTCTACTACACAACTTATTCTTGTAGACTCGTGTTGGGCCTCCAAGCGCAGAGTTTTGTAGGACAGTAGCAATTTTTCCTCAAGTGGATGACCTAAGGTTTATCAATCCGTGGGAGGCGTAGGATGAAGATGGTATCTCTCAAACAACCCTGCAACCAAATACAAGAAATCTCTTGTGTCCCCAACACACCCAATACAATGACAAATTGTATAGGTGCACTAGTTCGGCGAAGAGATGGTGATACAAGTGTAGTATGGATAGTAGATATAGGTTTTTGTAATCTGAAAATATAAAAATAGCAAGGTAACTAGTAACAAAAGTGAGCACAAACGGTATTACAATGCTTGAAAATAAGGCCTAGGGTTCATACTTTCACTAGTGCAATCTCTCAACAATGCTAACATAATTGGATCATATAACAATCCTTCAACGTGCGATAAAGAATCACTCCAAAGTTCCTATTAGCGGAGAACATAAGATAGAAATTGTTTGTAGGGTACGAAACCACCTCAAAGTTATCCTTTTCGATCGATCTATTGAGCCATTCCTATAAGTGTCACAAACAGCCCTAGAGTTCGTACTAAAATAACACCATATGATACACATCAACCAACTCTAATGTCACCTAGATACTCCAATGTCACCACAAGTATCCGTGAGTTGATTATATGATATGCATCAAACAACTTCATAATCATAATATTCAATCCACACAAAGAACTTCAAGGAGCACCCCAAAGTTTCTATCGGAGAAAAGATAATGAAAACGTGCATCAACCCCTATGCATAGATTACCCCAATGTCACCGCGGGAATCCGCGAGTTGAGTGCCAAAACATACATCAAGTGAATCAATATAATACCCAATTGTCACCACGGGTATTCATATGCAAGACATACATCATGTGTTCTCAAATCTGAAATATTCAATCCGACAATAAAGAAACCTCAAAGGGAAAAGATTCGAATCATCACAACAAGGATAGAGAGGGAAGAAACACCATATGATCCAACTATATTAACAAAGCTTGCGATACATCAAGATCGTGCCATACCAAGAACACGAGAGAGAGAGAGAGAGAGATCAAACACATAGCTACTAGTACATACCCTCAGCCCCGAGGGTGAACTACTCCCTCCTCGTCATGGAGACCGCCGGGATGATGAAGATGGCCTCCGGTGATGTTTCCCCCCTCCGGCAGGGTGCCGGAACAGGGCTCCAGATGGTATTTCGAAGGTATAGAGGCGTGCGGCGGCGGCGTCAAAGTTCTAGGGTTATTTCTGGGGGTTTCTCTATTTATAGGATTTTTTGGCGTTGGAATCACGCGAAGATGGGCTAAGATGAGCCCACGAGGCACCACGGTAGTTCTGCTGAAAACAACGTCAGTCCGGGTTAGTTCCATTCAAATCATACCAAAACCATATAGAATTGTTGTAAACATGGCATGCATACTTCATAAATTATAGATAAGTTGGAGACATATCAGTCCCCCATCGATTGGCCATCCACCTTGTGATCATGGGTGAATTTCGTGATCATGGAGTGGTTGGCACTGAGTCCACGTTCTACCATCCCTTGGCACTTGAAAATCTCCTGCTCCACCGCTTCGAGCCTGGCCTCCACGCTCCCGGTCTTCTTGGGTCCTTGAACATCCCGGATGTGGAGCACTCCCTCACACATCTCGATGGCTTGAGGGTGTTTCATCACCTCCGGTGGGTAGGGGTTGATGACTTCTCATAGAACTTGTCCTTGGAAGAGCTTGGTGGAGCCATAGCGATCTAGATCTGTCGAAAAAATAGCACGAAACAAGAACAGAGGAGATTTCTGCGATACGGTGGTCAAAACGTCCGGGAGTATATATAAATAATTTTTATCTTGCAAAACAAGTATTCCAGAAGAAAATGGAGTCGGGATGGCTCACGAGGGGCCCACGAGCCACCAGGGCGCGCCTAGGGGGGTGGCACGCCCTGGTGCCTCGTGTGCACCTCGTGGGTCCCCTCGGCTGTTTCTTATTTTTTGTATTTTTTCTAATATTCCAAAACTGACAGAAAGTATTTTTATGGAATTTTTGGAGTCAGTTTACTTACCGTATCACGTACCTCTTCCTTTTCAGGGTTCTGGAGTGTTCTGGAAGGTCTCTCTTATGTATTCCTCCAGTGTCATTGTTTCAATAATATTAGTTTCAACATTAATGGGAGTACCTGAAATATAATGCTTAATTCTTTGCCCATTCACCACTCTCGGATTAGTGCCTTCGGAGTTGTTTATTTTGATGGCTCTGGAGCGATAAACTTCTTCGATGATATACGGTCCTTCCCATTTAGAGAGAAGTTTTCCTGCAAAGAATCTCAAACGAGAATTGTACAATAGAACATACTCACCCACTTTGAATTCCCGTTTTTGAATTCTTCTATCATGCCTTCTTTTAACTTTTTCTTTAAACAATTTGGCATTTTCATAAGCTTGGGTTCTCCATTCATCTAGTGAGCTAATATCAAATAACCTCTTTTCACCGGCAAGTTTAAAATCATAATTGAGTTCTTTAATTACCCAATATGCTTTATGTTCTAACTCAAGAGGTAAATGACATGCTTTTCCATAAACCATTTTACAAGGAGACATACCAATAGGATTTTTATAAGCAGTTCTATAAGCCCATAATGCATCGTCAAGTTTCTTAGACCAATTCTTTCTAGATCTATTGACGGTTTTTTGCAAAATTAATTTTATTTCTCTATTGCTCAATTTGACTTGACCACTAGATTGAGGGTGATAGGGAGATGCACTTCTATGGTTGACATCATATTTAGCAAGCAGTTTACGGAATGCACCATGAATAAAATGTGAACCACCATCAGTCATTAAATACCTAGGGACTCCGAACCTCGAGAAAATAACTTCTTTAAGAATTTTAATAGAAGTGTTATGATCAGCACTACTAATTGGAATTGCTTCTACCCACTTAGTAACGTAATCAATAGCAACTAAAATATGTGTATACCCATTGGATTTAGGAAAAGGTCCCATATAATGAAATCCCCAAACATCAAATGGTTCAATAACAAGTGAATAATTCATAGGCATTTCCTGATGTCTACCAACATTACCAATCCTTTGACATTCATCACAAGATAAGACAAACTTACGAGCATCCTTGAAAAGAGTAGGCCAATAAAAACCAGATTGTAGTACCTTATGTGCAGTTCTGTCTCCCGCATGGTGTCCTCCGTAAGCCTCGGAATGACACTTCCGTAGGATTTGTTCCTGTTCATGCTCAGGTATACAACGTCTAATAATACCATCTACTCCTTCTTTATAAAGATGTGGGTCATCCCAGAAGTAATTTTTTAAATCAAAGAAGAGCTTTTTCTTTTGTTGGTATGTGAAACTAGGTGGTATAAATTTAGCAACAATATAATTAGCATAGTCTGCGTACCAAGGAGTATTATAAGAAGCATTTATGACAGCTAATTGTTCATCAGGAAAATCATCATTAATAGGAAGTGGGTCATCAAGAACATTTTCCATTCTAAACAAATTATCTGCTACGGGATTCTCAGCTCCCTTTCTATCAATAATATGCAAGTCAAATTCTTATAGCAATAGAACCCACCTAATGAGTCTAGGTTTAGCATCTTTCTTTTCCATAAGATATTTAATAGCAGCATGATCGGTGTGAACAGTTACTTTAGAATCAACTATGTAAGATCTGAATTTATCACATGCAAACACAACTGCTAGAAATTCTTTCTCAGTAGTAGCATAATTTCTTTGGGCACTGTCTAGAGTTTTAGTAGCATAATGGATAACATTTAATTTCTTATCAACTCTCTGTCCTTGAACAGCACCAACAACATAATCACTAGCATCACACATAATTTCAAAAGGCAAGTTCCAATCAGGTGGTTGAACAATAGGTGCAGAGGTTAAGGCTTTCTTAAGTGTTTCAAAGGCTTCTACACAATCATCATCAAAAACAAATGGAACATCTTTTTGCAAGAGATTAGTGAGAGGCCTAGAAATTTTAGAGAAGTCTTTAATAAACCTTCTATAGAAGCCAGCATGACCAAGGAAACTTCTTATACCTTTAATATCTTTAGGACATGGCATTTTCTCAATGGCATCAACTTTAGCCTTATCTACTTCAATACCTCTTTCAGAAATTTTATGCCCCAAGACAATACCTTCATTCACCATAAAGTGGCACTTTTTCCAATTCAAGACAAGATTAGTTTGTTCACATCTCTGCAAAACTCGATCAAGGTTGCTTAAGAAATCATCAAAAGAAGTTCCGCAAACGGAAAAATCATCCATGAAAACCTCAATAATCTTTTCACAAAAGTCAGAGAATATAGCAGTCATACATCTTTGAAAGGTAGCAGGTGCATTGCATAAACCAAAAAGCATACGTCTATAAGCATAAGTTCCAAAAGGACAAGTAAAGGTGGTTTTCTCTTGGTCGTCTTGTGATACAGGTATTTGAGAGAAACCAGAATATCCATCAAGAAAGCAAAAGTGTGTATGCTTGGACAATCTTTCTAACATTTGATCAATAAAAGGTAAGGGGTAATGATCTTTTCTAGTGGCTTTGTTTAATTTTCTAAAATCAATTACCATCCTTAGGAACCAGTTACAATTCTTTGTGGAATGAGTTCATTTTTATCATTAGGAACAACGGTAATACCTCCTTTCTTAGGGACACAATGAAAGGGACTTACCCATCTACTATCAGCTATGGGATAGATTATACCTACTTCCAGAAGTTTTAATATTTCGTTTCTTACCACCTCTTTCATCTTAGGATTTAATCGTCGTTGGTGGTCGACAACTGGTTTAGGATCAGGCTTCATATTAATTTTGTTCTGACATAGAGTGGGGCTAATGCCCTTAAGATCATCAAGAGTATATCCAATAGCAGCGCGGTGCTTCCTCAGAGTTTTTAGTAATCTCTTTTCTTCATACTCTGAAAGGTTAGCACTAATAATAACAGGATATATCTTCTTTTCATCTAGATAAGCATATTTCAATGTATCAGGCAATTGCTTCAATTCAAATACAGGATCACCCTTAGGTGAAGGAGGGCCTCTAAGAGTTTCAACATGCAAATTGTGTTTAAGGATAGGTGGTTGATCAAAGAACATCTTATCTATTTCATTTCTTTCATTCATATGCATATCATTTTCATGGTCTAGTAAATATTGTTCGAACGGATCAGTAGGAGGTACGGCAATAGAAGCAAGACCAATAATTTCATCTTTACTAGGCAATTCTTTATCATGAGGTTGTCTATGAAACTTGGAGAAATTAAACTCATGAGACATACCACCAAAATTAACACTAACAGTTTCTTTAGCGCAATCAATCTTGGCATTAACAGTGTTCAAGAAAGGTCTACCAAATATAATGGGACAAAAATTATCTTGTGGAGAACCGAGGACTAGAAAATCAGTAGGGTATTTTATTTTTCCACACAAGACTTCAACATCTCTAACGATCCCAAGCGGCGTAATGGTATCTCTGTTTGCAAGCTTAATAGTAACATCAATGTCCTCTATTTCAATAGGTGCAATATCATTCATAATTTCTTGATATAAGGTAAACGGAATAGCACTCACACTAGCACCCAAATCACATAAGCCATGATAACAATGATCTCCTATTTTAACAGAGACAATAGGCATGCCTACTACAGCTCTATTTTTATCTTTAGGATCTGGTTTAGCGATTCTAGCTGCTTCATCACAGAAGTAAATAACATGCCCATCTAAATTATCGACCAAGAGATCTTTAACCATAGCAACATTAGGTTCAACTTTAATTTGTTCAGAGGGTCTAGGTGCTCTAATATTACTTTTGTTAACCACAGTTGAAATTTTAGCATGTTCCTTAATCCTAACAGGAAAAGGTGGTTTCTCAATATAAGCAGTAGGCACAACTGGATCAACATGGTAAACATTTGTTTCTTCTTTAACACTAACGGGTTCCTCAATCTTTTCTTTAACAGGGGGATAATATTTAAACCACTTCTCCTTAGGGAGATCAACATGAGTAGCAAATGATTCACAAAAGGAGGTTACTATCTCAGAGTCAAGTCCATATTTAGTGCTAAACTTATGAAAAGCATCGGTATCCTTAAAAGATTTGACACAATCAAACTCAAGTGTTATACCTGACTCATTACCTTTGTCGAGTTCCCAGTCTTCAGAGTTGCGTTTAATTCTTTCTAGGAGATCCCATCTGAATTCAATAGTTTTCTTCATAAAGGAGCCAGTCGAAGAAGAATCGAGCATGGTTTGATCATCATGAGAAAGCCGAGCATAAAAATTCTGTAAGATAATTTCTCTTGAGAGCTCATGATTGGGGCATGTGTACATCATGCACTTAAGCCTCCCCCAAGCTTGAGCGATGCTTTCTCCTTCACGAGGCCAAAAATTATATATATAATTCCGATCACGATGGGCCAAATGCATAGGATAAAATTTCTGGTGGAATTCTAGCTTCAATCGGTTCCAGTCCCATGTATCAGTATCATCACATAACCTATACCATGTCAATGCCTTTCCCTCCAAAGATAAAGGGAATACTTTCTTATTAACTCCATCTCCGGATAAACCTGCAAGCTTAAACAATCCACAAATTTCATCCACATAGATTAAGTGCATATCAGGATGTACCGTTCCATCTCCTGCATAAGGATTAGCTAGCAGTTTCTCTATCATATCCGAAGGGATCTCATAATAAATATTTTCAGTAGGTGTAGTAGGTTGAGGAGCACCTATTTGTGCTTCCGGTCGAGGTGAAGATACCCCGAACAAACCCCTCAAAGGATTACTTTCCATAGTGACAAGTAACAGTAAATTTCAGCATGTAATATAAATATTTCCTTACCAAATTCCACTCACCAAAGGCGCTTCACTCCCCGGCAACGGCGCCAGAAAAGAGTCTTGATGACCCGCAAGTACAGGGGATCAATCGTAGTCCTTTCGATAAGTAAGAGTGTCGAACCCAACGAGGAGCAGAAGGAAATGACAAGCGGTTTTTAGCAAGGTATTTTCTGCAAGCACTGAAATTATCGGTAACGAGTAGTTTGATAGCAAGATAATTTGTAACAAGTGACAAGTAGCAATAGTAACAAAGAGTGCAGCAAGGTGGCCCAATCCTTTTTGTAGCAAAGGACAAGCCGGAACGATCTCTTATAATAAGCAAAGCGTTCTCGAGGACACATGGGAATTTCATCCAGTCACTTTCATCATGTTTGTTTGATTCGCGTTCGCTACTTTGATAATTTGATATGTGGGTGGACCGGTGCTTGGGTGCTGTTCTTACTTGAACAAGCCTCCCACTTATGATTAACCCCTCTCGCAAGCATCCGCAACTACGAAAGAAGAATTAAGATAAATCTAACTATAGCATTAAACATATGGATCCAAATCAGCCCCTTACGGAATAGCGCATAAACTAGGGTTTAAGCTTCTGTCACTCTAGCAACCCATCATCTAATTACTACTCCACAATGCATTCCCTTAGGCCCAAAAATGGTGAAGTGTCATGTAGTCGACGTTCACATGACACCACTAAGAGAATCAACAACATACATATCATCAAAATATCGAACGAATACCAAATTCACATGATTACTTATGACAAGACTTCTCCCATGTACTCAAGAACAAAAGTAACTACTCACAAACCATATTCATGTTCAAGATCATAGGGGTATTGAATAGCATATTGGATCTGAACATATAATCTTCCACCAAATAAACCAACTAGCATCAACTACAAGATGTAATCAACACTACTAGCAACCCACAGGTACCAATCTGAGGTTTTGAGACAAAGATTGAATATAAGAGATGAACTAGGGTTTGAGATGAGATGATGCTGTTGAAGATGTTGATGAAGATTGGTCCTCCCACGATGAGAGGATCGTTGGTGATGTCGATGGCTTCGATTTCCCCCTCTCGGAGGGAAGTATCCCCGACGGAATCGCTCCGCCGGAGAGCAAAAGTGCTCCTGCCCAAGTTCCGCCTCGAGACGGCGGCGCCCCATCCCAAAAGTCTTCTCCTTACTTTTTCTAGGGAAAATGGGCTTATATACCAGAAAATGGGCACCGGAGGCTGGCCAGGGGCCCCACAAGCCACCAGGGCGCGCCTGGGGGGGTGGGGGGGGTGGCGCGCCCTGGTGCCTCGTGGGCACCTGGGTGGCCCCCTCTGGTACTTCTTTCTTCCAATATTTTTTATTTATTCCAAAATAAATCTCCGTGAAATTTCAGCTCATTTGGAGATGTGCAGAATAGGTATCTCTGACATAGCTTTTTCAGGTCCAGAATTCCAGTTGCCGGCAATCTCTCTCCTTATGTAAATCTTGCATATTAAGAGAGAAAAGGCATTAGAATTGCTCCACAAAGTGTTACATTGATTAAAAACACTATAAATAACAGTAGGAAAACATGATGCAAAATGGACGTATCAGTTGAAGAGGGTAACAAGAGCGCGCTGCCAGGCAATGAGAATGGCACCGCGGGTGCCGTCCGCGGGGAGGAAATAGAAGTCCTGGAAGTGGGGGCCGAGCGTCTCGATCACAAGATCCAACGAGACCAAAGAAAGCTTAGTTTCCTCAAGACAGACGATACAGGGTAGGGAAGCGGAGAGCGCACTTCGGACGGCATACCATTATGAAGATATATTAACTGTAGTTTACTATATAAAATTCACATGATTAATGGTGAGATGTTTTACTTTATTATGATATTTGCTATGTGGTTTCTTTTGTTCCAGGTTGATATAAATATCTATTATTGAGCTGGTATTGTAATAAGTATTTGTACTCCAACATTGTTTTTCGAGGAATAATCGAACTAAATTGGAGTAGTACTATACCATCTTCATTATTGGAGCAATCTAAAATATTTTGAATGATTCAATATTTAGTTAAAAGGATATGTCAAATATGTTCCATTGTTAACAGTGGGGCTACTAGATCAATTGGCAGTGATACCCCCTCCGTATTGATTTATTGCGCACATTAGTTTTATTTTAAGTCAATTTTATGTTAAAAATAACATCTGTAATACAGAAGAAACGCAATGTAAAAATAGATTGCATGATTGATCTAACGATACTGATTTGGTATTGTGGATGTTGATATTTTTCTATAAACCTGATCAAACTTTACAAAGATTGACTTAAGACAAAACCAAACCGTCAATTATTTTAAAACAATGTCTATGAAGACCTATTGAATGTATTACACTAATATCCACATAATTATCGGTGAGATATTTCCATTTTTTGAAAGATTTGGTATATATGTTTTATTTTCACTAATATCCACGTATTTAGATAGAATTCACACAGACTAATATCCACATAATATCCATGTATTTAGATGGAATTTACTACAGAATAAAAAGTTTTCTACACATTCTTTACGCATGCCACTCGGCCATAGTGATGTCCCCATGCACAATAAAAAACTATGGAAGCTCAAAACCCCTTCAAGTGAAGATTTTCCTTTGGTTTTAAAATCGGGGGTTGGTCTTGAATAGAGATAACCTTACACGCCAAAATTGGCAGGATAGTAAGCGTTGTGTCTTTTGCCACCATGACAAGTCGATTGAACACCTATTTTTTGAGTGTTAGTTTGCTCGTGTGATGTGGTTTATTGTAGCTTCTAACATGTGCCCTCCCATAGGTGTGTAATATTTTTGGCAACTGATTGAGGGGGGTTCATAAAAAAATTCTTCACATATCCTCACGGAGCGACAACCATATGTTGGTCTCTACTGCTTTCTAGGAATGATGTAGTTTTCACTAAAAGTGTGTCCTGTGCAGGTTATTCATGCATGTACATATTGGCTATGTACTTGGACTATACTGCATAGGCTGACGGACATAGTCTTTTTTATGTTGACGTCTACCTGGTTAGAGCTAGCATACGGTGAGGGAGGTTTTCTACCATTATGGATGGTGGTGTAGTCTTTTGATAGGAACTCCTACGCCTTAGGCAACTCTTATTTACATTTTTTTTAAACACATTTGCATCTTGTTTTGCAGAGGACGCGATTGTATCACATGCAACAATGATATAAATAAATGTTTTTTGATAGTGATATAATTAAGTGTTAATTAGTCGATATTGTTATAAACATGTGGACATAAGTTAAATTACAATATAACTGTCTGAAGTTTATGAGAGTAATGTAATCTTTCTGTTAACAAACAAAGTACAACTGAAAGAGAAAATCCCGTGACAGACATTAGTTTTTTTTGAAGGAAACATGACACATGTTAGAAACTTGAAGAAAAAAGATGGAAATGTTAAAAAATCAGATGTTCAATTTTTAGGCATGGCTAATCGAATACCTAAGATGGCAATTTATGTTGTTGCGAGCAAACATGGTAAATCCTGGCAAAAAACTGAGCATTGCGTGGATTTGCCATGTTCGCTGAAGCATTGCCAAGATTTGTGATGTTTTCTGAAGAAGTTTTCCATGCTCGCAATAACATAATTGTCGCTTATGTCGGGATGTGCACAGATAGAATTTCCGCTATTTATTTATATTTACTTACTTCGTGTTATGCATTTTGATATATGATACTTGTAGAACATGGTACACGTATGCTTAGCCCTTGCAAGGGGCTCTCTGTTCGATCAGCGGCAATGAGTGCATGCACATGTGCATGCATGGGATTTAATGACACAGGAGGTCAACCCAACGGGATATGAGAGTCGTGGATTAAACTAATCTCGCGCATTAAAGCGCGTTTGAAAAGGAGAGATCACACACGTTAGTAGAGAATGCTTCACTTGTAAGAAGAGTATGTTCGGACAGCACATATAGCTCCGGAGCAATCAGCTTCCCTAGCGATCAGCGGCAAGCAGCGCAGCTGATGAGAAGATCTAATTCCACCAGAGCTGGCGAAGATCGAAGCCGGTACGAGAGCAGCAGCCGGATGCGAGATGACGCCGGGGAGGAACGAGAGCAGTAAGAAGCTCGTGAGCGGAGGGGCGCTGGCCGTTTGGCTTCTGCTCCCTCTCGTCGTCCTCGTCGTGCTCAAGACCGATTGCCTGCCGCAGGTTACAGTACGACAACTCTGTAAGTCCTCCAAGTTCTATTACAGTACGACAACTCTCTTGATCTGACAGGCTGGTGTATATAGGATTCTTCTTCGATTCATCGTTGGTCTTTTGGTTTTCTGTTCTCAATTTTGAGGGTGTGGTGTCAGTACTTTTCACGAAACCTAGCTACGGGCTTGCATGCAGCTCTCCAATGTGGGGTTGGATCTTTCCGCATTAACTGTCTTCTCCGGAGAATATATGATTCTTAATTTCGTGGAGGCAATTAATATGCCACCTTAATTTCGTCTGATACGCATAGTGAATGAGTAGAATTTCGTGTGTGAATTCGCCTTTATTGGTTTATTATTTGATACGCATACGTGCTTCAGGATTTGTGTGTTCTAGACGTAAAACGTACCGGTCAATCCAAATGGAAAAAAGTATGTTAAAATCCTTTCGTCAAAATCCTGATCCATATGAGAATTGAGCTGTAACAAATGAGAATTGAGCCGTAACAATGATGTGTACTACTCCCACCGACCATATTAATTGTCGCTGGTTTAGTATAATTTTGAGGTCCCATATTTGTTGTAGCGCGTAGTTCTTGGGGAGTACAGACTAGTACTGATTTTTCTATACTCAGTGACTAGTTACTATGAAATCGACCCCTCACATTGAGGTTCACAATATCGATCAGGGATCAGCATTATATTAGTGATACTTTAAGCGCACCTCTCTAGAAATCGGGGTTTGACATCGTTTTACTTCACTCATTCATCCTGCAGCGCGTATAGGTCTCGAGGGCTTGTTGGTCCATCTGTTGAGAGAGACTGTTTCCTCGTTTCAATAATAGTAATATGTTTGTGTGATCACAAATGTAAAACCAACAATCACAGCGACATGACCTGCGATTCCATGTTTTGCAGTTGCACAGTTCAGCTTCACGCAACTTGCAGCAGATGGATCGGTTAACAAGGCTCCGTCTTCAGGTAAGCCTGCATGCATTCCTAGCTTTAACTCTCGTGCATGCCAGGCACGTCTGATTAAGCTGAAATCCTGGCAATTAACTTGGCCGCTACGTCCTCTTTCCTTTGTCCCAGGCATAGAGAATGCAACGCAGCAAGAAGCAGTTGACGTAGCCAGGTTAAAAGCCGCGCATGGTATGCCACAAAACACATTCTTTAACCTAGCTAGAGAAGCTTTATTTCTCTAACCTTCATCGAATTCAGATCTGGTCGTCGGAGCACCACCTCCTCCCGCGTCAAGTAACGAGACGGCCGCCGGCGTCGCCGATGCCAACGGAGGTAATTAATTGATTTTCCCTGCAGAACGGAGGTTAAAGTTAGACTAGCTTGTTCGGGAGTCAGGTTTGGCTCATGTGCAGTGCACGCGCCTGCTACACACACTATACTACAAGCTATAGCTAAGGAATCAGCGGATCCGGATCCACCGCCAAAAACAAATAATACAAAAACAGAATCAGTAGAATCCACATCAAATTGGACTTCCGATTCTTGCCACTAGTGACCTTGCTCAACTTCAAACGGTCCTGTATAATCTGGCGTTTTGTGCACATGTCAACCATGTTAGGCTCAACCATTTCTTCTTGGTGTGGATTTACTAGCATTTACAGCATTCCTTGTGTTCTGAGGTACGGTGTTGTAGTGAAGTTACTGAAGTAGAGCCCGATCAACAACTAGTAGTGAAGTAGAGCTAGCTTTCGGAAAGCTGATATTGATCAAATGTAATTTGTGGCAGATCTAAAAAATCAAAAGGAGTTGCTTGGCATGAACGGGGAGAGAGACGGTTTTTGGGTGAATTCAGGTAACAAAGCACTGCCTATTCAAACACGATTTGCATTCATAATTTGGTTGGGGCACTCTGGCAGACAACTAAAGAGAAGTTTCCAATTAATTGTGTCCATGATACGCAGATGTGGCGGCGCCAAGAAGCAAGTTAAGTTGCAACTTCAGCTTTTATCGGATGAACATCTGCGCCATGGAAGGCGACGTCCGTACGCACGGCAAGGCCGCCACCGTCTACGTGGTCTCGGCGTCCGACGACAGCTACCGGCCGGAGAACGGGACGGTCACGATCCGCCCATACCCGCGCAAGTGGGAGAAACCGACGATGCAGCTGGCCCGAGAGGTGACCATCCGCTCGAGCGGCCCGGGTGCCACGGACATGGCCCCGCCACAGTGCACGGTGACGCACGACGTCCCCGCGGTGGTCTTCTCCACCGGCGGCTACAGCAGCAACTTCTTCCACGCCGTGACGGACATCGTCATCCCTCTCTACAACACGGCGCGGGAGTACGACGGCCGCGTCCAGCTCGTGGTCACCGACTACAGCCGCAAATGGATCGCCAAGTACCGGCACGTCCTCGCCGCGCTGTCCACCTACCCGGTCATCGATTTCGACGCCGACGACAACGTGCGCTGCTTCCCGAAGGTGCACGTCGGGATCGAGAGCCACAAGGAGCTAGGGATCATCCCCGTTCTCTCCCACAAAGGCTACACGTTGATGGACTTCCGGGACTTCCTGCGGTCGGCCTACTCGCTGAAGCGTGCGTGGTCGACGCCCGTCAACCGGACCTCCGGCGTCAGGCCTCGTCTCGTCATGCTGCTGCGGCGTCACTCGAGGGCGTTCACGAACGAGGCGGAGGCCGTCGCGGCTGCCACGGAGGTCGGCTTCGAGGTGGTGGTCGCGGGGCCGGAGGCCGTGCGCGACATGGCCCAGTTCGCGGAGGTGGTGAACTCGTGCGACGTGATGGTGGGCGTGCACGGCGCCGGGCTCACCAACATGGTGTTCCTCCCGCACAACGGCACGGCGATGCAGATCATCCCGTGGGGCGAGATGAAGTGGGCGTGCTGGAGCATCTTCGGCGAGACGGTGCCTGACATGGGGCTCCGGTACGTCGAGTACGAGGCGACCGCCGAGGAGACGACGCTTAAGGACGTGTACCCGAGGGACCACCCCGTCTTCACCAACCCCATCTCCATACACAAGCAGGGATTCGACCAGCTGTGGAAGATTTTCCTCGATGGCCAGAACGTCACCCTTGACATCAATCGCTTCAGGGGGGTCATGCAGCAAATCTACCAGGACGTCACCATTGCATAGATGTAGAGAGTACGTACGTCCGCTGCCCTGATGTTATGCGCATCACTGTGTAATTTTTGCTCTTTGTTCCTTCGTTTCTACTATCTCCGTCCCAAAATGTAAGATCATTTTTGACATCTGATGTCAAAAATGATCTTACATTTTGGGACGGAGGGGTATTACTTTTCAACCGATCATTATGAATAGTCACATAAAATGGTAATTAATTAGCTGAGAAAAATGGTAAAGGTTTGTGTGAATAAACAAGGGCTCTTTTGGTAACAAGATGCTAGACTCACGGACAGGTTTTACGGATTCTTCAATTGTAGTTAGAACATCTCCAATAGAAGATGCATATTTGGAGATGTAAAACAGGAGATGTAAAAATTTACATCTTCAAAAAGTGTTTTTTGCATCTCCAAAAAAGTGTCAACTCCAACAGATGATGCAAAACGGAGATGTAAAAGAGCAACTCCAATAGATGATGCAAAATGGAGATGTAAAATTGTACTTCAACTAGCACTCAGGCGGCGGCGGGGTGGCGGCGGTGGGCGAGGCGGCGGTGCGGGGTTGCGGGAGGGGCGACGGGGCTGCGGGCGGCGGTGCGGGGCTGCGGGAGTGGCGACGGGGCTGTGGGCGGCGGTGCGGGGCTGCGGGGCGGGACGGTGGTGCTGGGCTGCGGACGGATCGAGCGGCGACGGGAGTGCGGGGCCGCGGGGCGGCGGCGGTGGTGGAATCGAGCGGCGGCGGTGCGACGACGCGGCCGGTGATGCGGGCGGGGCGGCGGCGGTGCGGGGATGCAGCCGGTGATGCGGGCGGGGCGGCGGCAACGGTGGAATCGAGTGGCGGCGGTGGAATCGAGCGGCGGTGGAAAAACACCCGATTCGCGACGTGCGGCGACGGCCGGCGGTCGAAACCGGCGGCGGCGGCGGCGAATTTGGGCGAAATCGGCCGGCGGCGGAGTCGGGCGGGCGGGCGGCGGTCGCGCGGAAGCAGACGGAAGGCGGTTGGGCGGTTGCGCGCGGCTGGCAAATTTACATCTCCTGTAGGTGGAGATGTATATTTGCACCGCGAGGTGTTGTAGTTTACATCTCCGAGAGGCGGAGATGTATTTTTTTTTTGCATCTACACCATCTGTTGGAGAGGTGTTTTTGGGCCTCGCAGATGCAAAAGGTAGTTATTTTTGCATGTACATCTTCTATTGGAGATGCTCTTAGGTGGCAGTTTTTGATTGGAGATTAGGGTGGAAGGGGTCCATCCCGTGAAATTGAGGGGAGGGGTCATAATTTTTCTGAGGGGAAAGTCATCATGGCTAACTTTATTAATACTCAAATCACTGCTACATCACCCGTTAAGAAATTAATGATAAAGTCTGGGGGTGACTCAAACCAAACCGAGGCCGGGTTTTCACGACCCCATTCAGCTAGCACATGCGCTACTACATTCGATTCCCTATTACAATAATCAATACAGGCCTTCCCGAACTCACGTAACTCGCGACGACAACCATCTAATATAGGGTTGCCACCATAGAATATCCGGCATCCTGATTAAGAGGTTGAACCACTGTGGTATTGTCCATTCTAACTAAAAGATTGTTGCACCCCATCCGAGTAGCAAGCTTCAACCATTCATACAAAGTTGCGGCCTCGACTGAAACGACATCAGGAACATGCGATAACTTTTGCGGTTGCTGCTGCTAAGAAAGCCAGACGGAAGGCGGTTGGGCGGTTGGCGCGGTGATTCATGATGCCTTCTTTCTGATGAAGCTTCATCCTCTGTCTTAGGGCGAGGGTGAGAATAACTCCTCGGATACAAACTAGAGCTTTAGCGGTCTCCCCTTGAGTTTATTCAAGTGAGAGTGAATGAGTTATGTGCGTTTGACAAATGACTCTCTCATGGAGGGCGTTATATAGGCTAGAGATATGCTACTTGTGTCTCGCATCTCTAGATGACAAGGTGATTAGGGTTTCCATGACTTTCATCGGCGCCGCCGCCGATCTGTCTCATCTCTGGTGGCATTAGGGACATGGAAGCATGGTGGACACTGTCCCTTGCTGGTGGGAGGGCTCTTGCTCCGTTTTTAGTTACAATTTTTAGTTCGGTTAGGGATTGTGTCCTGCTCAGGGAGGTGAGGTGGCGGTGGCTTCGTGATGACAACCAAAGTTTGTAGTGCATTTTCCCAAGACGACCAATTTACAGCTTCGGAGGCATCACCTTGAAAGTAAGGCATTATGGCCATGTGGACGCATATGTGCCCAAGACTATGTAAGTATTACTGTGATAAAGGTAACCCATGTGAAATAAAGAAATCATTTATTTCATTTGTTTTCAAAATAAAAGGAATGTTAGGAATTATCAAGGAGGGAGAAAACAAGTAGAGCGTTATCTTTGCTTGCAAATTGTAAGTGGAATTAAGTTTCATAATTCTGTAATTTTTCCACAATTTGCTTCGTTTCATTGCACACCAAATATTTCAGCTCCTTAGGACTCACATAGAAACCAGTGGGTGGTTAGGTAAGCGAAGTAAGTAAAGCTCTTGTCGAAATCACACACTGGTGCACATAACATCAGGACAAACATGCGTACTCTATGTGATGGTGATGTTCTGGTAGATTTGCTGCATCACCCCTCTGAAGCGGTTGATGTCAAGGGTGACGTTCTGGCCATCGAGGAAATACTTCCAACCCTCCGCAAATCCTTGTTTGTGTATGGAGATAGGGTCGGTGAAGATGGTGTGGTCCTTCGGGTATATGTCTTTGAGCGTCGTCTCCTCGGCGTTTGCCTCGTACTCGACGTACCGAAGCCCCATCTCAGGTGTGGGCTGGCTGAAGGCAATCCAACACGGCCACTTTATCTCGCCCCATGGGACTATCTGCATCAACGTTCCGTTGTGCGGGAGGAAAACCATATTGGTGAGCCCGGCGCCGTGCACGCCCACCATTACATCACATGAGTTCACCACCTCCGCGAACTGGGCCATGTCACGCACGGCCTCCGGCCCTGCGACCACCACCTCAAATCCGACCTCAGTGGCAGTCACAATGCCTCCGCCTCATTTGTGAGTGCCATCGAGTGGCGCCGCAATAGCATGACAAGACGAGGCCTATCACCGGAGGTACGACTTGTAGGGGTTGCCCACACCCGTTTCAGCGTGTAGGCCGACCGGAGGAAGTCCTGAAAGTCCATCATCGTGTAGCCCTTCTTGGAAAGAGCAGGAATGATCCCTAGGTCCTTATGGCTCTCGATGCCTACTTGCATCGACGAGAAGCATCGCACAACGTCGTCAGCGTCAAGATCGATGACCGGGTAGATGGAGAGTGTTGCGAGGATGTGTCGATACTTGACGATCCATTTGCGGTTGTAGTAGGTGGCCAAGAGATGGACGCGGCCGTTGTACTCCCGTGCCGTGTTGTAGAGAGGGACGACAATGTCGGCCATACCGTGGTAGAAGTTGTTGTTGTAGTCCGGGGTGGAAAAGACCACTGCGGGGACATCGTGGGTGATTGTGCATTGTGGCGGGACCATATTCATGGCACCTGGGGCGCTCGAGCGGATGGTCACCTCTTGAACTTGCTTCATCGTCTGTATCTCCCGCTTGCGCGGGAACGGACGGATTGTGACCGTCCCGTCCTTCGTCCGATAGCTGTCGTCAGTTGCTGAGACCATGTCGATCGCAATTGGGGTTTGACAGAAGCAAAATTGGATCGAGGGGAGGAGAACGGAAAAGGATGGATAAGGAGAGGGTAACTAGATGGATGTGTGTCGTCCGATCAGACAACACACGCAGCGGTCTGCTGATAGTGAACAACTTTTTTTCAAGAAAACAAGCTGGAATCTTTAATACTTTTGTGAACACTTTTTTTTTGAAATTTTCAAACAAAATTTAAAAACTTGAACATTTATAAATGCGGACATTTTTAAGATGTTGTATTTTCTGCATTTTTCAACATTTTATTAAAAAGGGAACATTTTAAAAAAATCGAATACTTTAAAAAATGTAAACATTTTATAAATTTCGTGCACATTAATACACCCAAATAACTATAAAGCAAACAACAAAAAAGAAGAAAAACAAAAAATAGATTAAAACCTTCGAGAACGTTCCAAACCGGATTTTTATAGACTTGGGCTCGCCCTATCACCAGTTCGTTCGGTCTGTGCGAAACGACGACAAAATGACGCAATAAGTGTCATGTAGGAAATGCCTTTCTTGGGTACTCCTATTCGGGACCTCCTATATATCGGTTTGTGCGACTAAAGGTCGTACAATCGTACACAACTGTTGACGCTCAAAAGTGGCACAGTCATAAAAGTAGCTTAAGCTATGTCAAGATTAATTCAAACTTATGATTGGAAGTCAACTTCGGATGGCTCTCTTCGAGAAGTTCAAGATGGATGTTAAGATGGTACAAAGCGGAGCTTGGATACAAAAGTTATGACAATTTCAGAGATGCTCGTGTTGACATCAGATTAAAGAATGGCCAAGAACTCAATTAAGGTGGCATCGGATGGAAAAAGTTTCAACATGAAAGTTGTGCGTCTCGTCGAAGCAGTTGATTTTGATATAAAAAATTGTCTTAATCCGAGGTCGTATGCAACCTGTGGAGTCAAAACAAGCTCAGAAACAGAAGCTGCAGAGTCATTTCGGACCGACCGAGTTTATTTGACTCGGTGAGACCGAGTTGATGTCAGAAGATTACAGAAAGTTGGTCACGCTCACTCGGTGGGACCGAAGCAAACCACTCGGTGAGACCGAGTTGATGTCAGAAGATTACAGAAAGTTGGTCACGTTCACTCGGTGGGACCGAAGCAAACCACTCGGTGGCTCCGAGTTGATCCGGAAAATTGCCAAAGATTCCTGTCCGAGTTAGACTAGGGTTTTTGGTGTTTTGGACAGAATTTTTAGTCCTTTTCTTATACGGGAAGTCCAGCTGCCTCATAAATAGATGAGAGGTGACGGCCGATTGAACAACACACAATCGAACAAATCAATCTACTACTTTTTCGTGTTCATCTACTTTTTATCTCTCTCCCTTGTATCTTTCTTCTCGTTCTTCGTTCGTTCTTCTCCTTGGAGGGCGGCGATCCACGAGGCCCTAGGGGCGATCAGGTCGACCTAGGGCAGCCCATAGCCGCCGCGCGCCCAGACAGGGTCCCTCCCGAGCGTGTGGGGTTTCGGGTCCTCAAAAGCACCCGCCAGACTGCTTGCGTACCGCGCTTCCGGACGGGTGTCCTTCGACGTGAGCTGCGGTGCATCACCCCTGGCGTCGAGGGTACACGGTGACGTGTTCGTGTGCGAACACACTTTTTGGCGACTCCGCTGGGGACGAAGCTTTGAACGGTCTCCGGCCCGTTCTTGCTACGAAGAGATCGTCATCTAGGGTTTGCAATCTATAAAGGTAATATGAATACTCAATTCATTTATGTAGATGCAAATAATGCATATGTTGTTGCTAGATTGTTTAATGAGCATAATGTATCGGCTAGCCCTAGCTTTATCAATCATACATCTAATTATGTGCAAGAGCCGATGCAACAAAATCTCCATGCTTCTACCTCATATAATTTTAGCAACATGCAACATATGTATCCCAACTCCCATGCATCGGCAACCCCACAAATCTATATGCCGATGAACAACATGATGAGTTCAGTTAATCAAGTTGAAACACCTCACATAGGAACTTCCAATAGTATGCAACAGAGTGTTTCAACTTTTTATTCATCGGCAAATAACTTGCAGTATGTTAATCCAAACATGTCGGTGGATAGGGGAATTGGCCATGCTACTACTAATTATTCGGCCAATTACCCTCAAACATCATATGCTACACCTCATGCTACTAATTTTCCGGCACCATACGCAATTGTAAATGTTCATAATTCGGCTCCGCACCTTCATGCTCATGGCCGAATAAGTGAAAATTCTACTAGAGCACATGTGCCTTCACCTAGTACCGTAGCATATAATGTTGCCCCTGCACAATTTCAGAATTTCGGCAACATATCATTGCCGAAAGCGTCTAAAAGTATTGGGGGGCAATCCGATGAAGATTGGGCTGAAATTGGGCGAAAAAAGCTTAAAGATAGCCTAGCTGCAATGTTTGCTGAATTTAGACAAGAACAAGCAACCTTGCGAATCAAAGAAAGAAAGAGTGGTGATTCGGATAAAAAAGTTAATTCGGTTATTGAAAAGGCCGAATCAAACATTACATGTGCCGAATCAATTAAAGAAAAAGAAGTCTTGCTAATTACAGGAACCAATGAAAAGAATAATGATTCGGATAACAAATGTAATTCGGTTATTGAAAAGGCCGAATCAAATAGTACATGTGCCGAATTTATTATGTTAAAGGAAGACGATAAGGCATTGGAGAGTCATTCAAAATTGGAACAAGGTATTATTCAAGTGATACAACCATCATGCTCTCCCAACGTGTATGAAGAGGTATGTCTACCAAGTGATTTACCTATTTTCCGATTTGGTCACAACTTTATTGTTGATGCATCTATTAGGAAAAATCTTGTAAGTAATTTTGAAAGACCAATGATGAAGGGTAATTTACTTGTTAGCAATAAAATTGTTACAAAGCATATCGGTCGACACATTGTATCATTCGAAGAGACCGATAATAACTTATTATTGCAGCCAAAACTTTTCCCATTATTTTATGTGAATTTTATATCTAAGTGGGTAGCTTTGCTTGTTTCTTCCTTGGCTTGCACTTGGTCTCAATTGAGACATGTGCGTTCTAACTATTTTTGTTTCAGAAATTTAAAGCCAAGGTTAAATTCTTTTGAGAAATCCGATGCTAATATAATATCTTATCCAAAGACATCGGAGATAGAGTGCAAAACACTATGCATAGCCGAATGGGGAGATTCCAAATACGAACCATTCGTTTACTTACCTCCAAAGCCGTTCGCACACCCAGATCGGCTAGAAAATAAGAAGTATACTTTCAATTCAAGCATGTGTGATCAAATATTTGATTTGTTGGTAAAAAATAATTACATTAGAATTCTTGATCACCATGTCAAGCCATCAATCCAAGGACGAATGCATTGTAAGTTGCATGATTCGTCCAAGCATAATTTTGAGAATTGCAACATGTTTCGTCAAATAGTTAAATCGGCCATTGATAAAGGACGATTGAAATTTGTTGAGACACCAAGAGATGACCAGTCTATTCCGATTGGTCCTGATGGAAAAAAGTTTTTGAATTGGCTGCTTCAAGCCGATCCATTTAAGCATGAGAAGGTAAAAACTGCGGATAATGGGATCAAGCTTTCAAGTAAGGAAGTTGTTCAAGAGCACAATGATAATATTCTTGAGGGTGAAAATTCCATCAAAGTTGCAATAAAGACGCCAACTACTGGGGGGCAACACGAAAATCCAAAGATCGATGCAAGCACAACCAACGAAAGCAAAGGCCGAGGCAAGCACAAAGGTAAGAAGCCGAAAGTCACTTTCGCGCAGCTATTAGAAAAATATCAGAAGATAAGTGAGGAGAAGAGTGCTTATTGGCCAAGGAATTCAAAAGCATCAAGATCACCCCCTAGGTGCAAATCTGAGGACCGGTATTGGCAAAGGGGAAATTTCAATGTATCATATTCATATCCATATTTTGGGCAGCCAATGCCAATGCCGTGGATGCCTCCCTATGCTCATGTAGATCTGCATCCATCATGGGACAGGTATGATACAAGGGCACACTCTCCATCTTATTTTAGACCATCTCACCAACATTATGTAGCTCCAAGAAGATCAACATTTGATGAACAATCACATGTCAAAGACCGTTTCAATAAAAAAAATCGGTCTGGAGCTCAAGAAAGAAGAAATAGGTGGTCAAGCAAGTTTATTGAGTCAAGAAAGATGGTCGTAAGTGTGCTAGTTCAGACTTGGTTTCAAATGAAAAAGAGCCAATTAAAGTGTTGACATTGGCTACTAAATGCAATGAGGCAAGTCAATCAAGTGCCAAATCTGAAGAGAAGAAATTGAGAGTGCACAAGGTAAAACAAGAATTGCCATTGCTTGAAACAAAATCACAGCCGAGGCGTCCACTCGGCTTATCGTATTGGCAAAAGAAGAAATTGCAAAAAGTAAGTGTACAAGAACTTGAAAAGAGGAATATGGCATGGGTTCCCAAAGGAAGTACTATCAACAAGAATAATACGCAAGTGTTGGGGAACGTTGCATGGGAAACAAAAATTTTCCTACGCACACACAAGATCTATCCATGGTGATGAGCATCTACGAGAGGGAGAGTGAATCTACATACCCTTGTAGATCGCTAAGCGGAAGCGTTAATAAACGCGGTTGATGTAGTCGAACGTCTTCGCGATCCAAATCGCCGAGCGTCCCGCGATCCAATCACGATCCTTCCGATCTAGTGCCGAACGGACGGCACCTCCGCGTTCAACACACGTACGGCTTGATGACGCCTTCACCTCCTCGATCCAGCGAGCGATGGTGAAGTAGTGGTTGAGTTCCAGCAGCACGACGGCGTGGTGATGGTGGTGAGGAACAATCTCTGCAGGGCTTCGCCAAGCACTACGGAGATTATGACGGAGGAACTAGAGGGCTAGGGTTGCCGGCACACGGCTTGGGAAATCCTGATGTATCCCGTGTGCTAGCCCTGCCCCTCTATTTATATGTTGAGCCTTGGGGTCTAAACTTGGAGTAAAAGCCTCCTCCGGGTCGGTTTTGCCCGCACAAGGTCGGTTTGGCCCGCAGGGAAAGAGTCCAACTCGGATCCCTGCCGAACTGTGCACAGCCGCGCACAAGCGGTAGTACCGCTTCACACAAGCGGTAGTACCGCTCGGGCGGTAGTACCGCTTCACACAAGCGGTAGTACCGCTCCGGCGGTAGTACCGCTTCACCAAGCGGTAGTACCGCTTACGCGGCAGCAAAACTACTTTTGCACTTTCCAATACCTTGTGGGCTTTATCCCTTTGGCTCATATAAAGTGTTGCTGCACCCGAACACTTCGGTAAACATCCGGAACCCCTTCCGGTGAACTTCGGAACTCTTCCGGAGATCAAAACACTATTATCACATATATCAATCTTTACCTCCGGACTATTCCGGAGATCCTCGTCATGTCCGGGATCTTATCCGGGACTCCGAACAACTTTCGGTCACCAACATAATAACTCAATTATACTAATCGTCACCAAACGTTAAGTGTGTAGACCCTGCGGGTTCGAGAACTATGTAGACATGACCGAGACACCTCTACGGCCAATAACCAATAGCGGGACCTGGATGCCCATATTGGCTCCTACATATTCTACGAAGATCTTTATCGGTCGAACCTCTATGTCAAGGATTCAGTTAATCCCGTATGCTGTTCCCTTTGTTCTTCGGTATGTTACTTGCCCGAGATTCGATCGTCGGTATCACTATACCTAGTTCAATCTCGTTACCGGCAAGTCTCTTTACTCGTTCCGTAACACAAGATCTCGTGGCTAACACTTTAGTCACATTGCTTGCAAGGCTCATTGTGATGTTGTATTACCGAGTGGGCCCTGAGATACCTCTCCGTCATACGGAGTAACAAATCCCAGTCTTGATCCATGCCAACCCAACAGACACCCTCGGAGATACCTGTAGAGCACCTTTATAGTCACCCAGTTACGTTGCGACGTTTGATACACACAAGGTATTCCTCCGGTGTTAGTGAGTTGCATGATCTCATGGTCAAAGGAACAGATACTTGACATGCAGAAAACAATAGCAATAAACTGACACGATCAAATGCTACGTTTACAGTTTGGGTCTTGTCCATCACATCATTCTCCTAATGATGTGATCCCGTTATCAAATGACATCTCATGTCAATGGCTAGGAAACCTTAACCATCTTTGATCAACGAGCTAGTCAACTAGAGGCTTACTAGGGACACAGTGTTGTCTATGTACCCACACATGTATTTGAGTTTCCAATCAATACAATTATAGCATGGATAATAAACGATTATCATTAACAAGGAAATATAATAATAACCAATTTATTATTGCCTCTAGGGCATATTTCCAACAGTCTCCCACTTGCACTAGAGTCAATAATCTAGTTCACATCACTATGTGATTTACATTGTAATGAATCGAACACCCATGCAGTTCTGGTGTTGTTCATGTTTAGCCCTTGGAAGAGGTTTAGTCATCGGATCTGCAACATTTAGATCCGTGTGTACTTTGCAAATATTTATGTCGTCCTCCTTGATGTAATCGCGGATGGAATTGAAACGTCGCTTTATGTGTCTGGTCCTCTTGTGAAATCTTGGTTCCTTGGCTAGAGCAATGGCACCAGTATTATCACAAAACAGAGTCATTGGGTTAAGTGCACTAGGCACTACTCCAAGATCTGTCATGAACTCCTTCATCCAGACACCTTCCTTCGCCGCCTCCGAGGCAGCGATGTACTCCGCTTCGCATGTAGAATCTGCTACCACGCTTTGCTTGGAACTGCACCAGCTAACCGCACCCCCATTAAGAATAAATACGTATCCGGTTTGCGACTTAGAGTCATCCGGATCAGTGTCAAAGCTTGCATCGACGTAACCCTTTACGATGAGCTCTTGATCACCTCCATAAACGAGAAACATGTCCTTAGTCCTTTTCAGGTACTTCAGGATATTCTTGACCGCCGTCCAGTGTTCCATTCCTGGATCACCTTGAAACCTTCCGACCATACTTATGGCAAGGCTGACATCGGGTCTTGTGCACAGCATTGCATACATGATAGAGCCTATGGCCGAAGCATAGGGGATGACACTCATCTTTTCTCTATCTTCTGCAGTCACTGGGCATTGAGTCTTACTCAACTTCACACCTTGCAAAACAGGCAAGAACCCCTTCTTGGACTGATCCATTTTGAACTTCTTCAAAATCTTATCAAGGTATGTGCTTTGTGAAAGTCCTATTAAGCGTCTCGATCTATCTCTATAGATCTTGATGCCTAATATGAAAGCAGCTTCTCCTAGGTCCTTCATTGAAAAACTCTTGTTCAAATATTCCTTTACGCTTTCCAACATTTCTATATTGTTTCCAATCAGCAATATGTCATCCACATATAATATTAGAAACGCTATAGAGCTCCCACTCACTTTCTTGTAAATACAAGCTTCTCCGTAAACTTGTATAAACTCGAACGCTTTGATCACTTTATCAAAACGAAGATTCCAACTCCGAGATGCTTGCACCAGTCCATAAATGGATCGCTGGAGTTTGCAAACTTTGTCAGCATTCTCTGGATCGACAAAACCTTCTGGTTGCATCATATACAACTCTTCCTTAAGGTAACCGTTAAGGAACGCTGTTTTGACATCCATCTGCCAAATTTCATAATCGAAAAAGGCAGCTATTGCTAACATGATTCTGACGGACTTAAGCATCGCTACGGGTGAGAAGGTCTCATCGTAGTCAACTCCTTGAACTCGTGAAAAACCCTTTGCCACAAGTCGAGCTTTATAGACGGTGACATTACCGTCCGCGTCCGTCTTCCTCTTAAAGATCCATTTGTTCTGAATGGCCTTACGCCCTTCAGGTAATACTTCCAAAGTCCATACTTTGTTTTCATACATGGATCCCATCTCGGATTTCATGGCCTCTAACCACTTCTCAGAATCCGGGCCCATCATCGCTTCTCCATAGCTCGTAGGTTCATCGTTGTCTAACAACATGACCTCTAAGACAGGGTTGCCGTACCACTCGGGAGCAGTACGCGTCCTTGTCGACCTACGAGGTTCGATAGCAACTTGATCCAAAGCTTCATGATCATCATCATTAACTTCCTCTTCAGCTAATGTAGGCTCCACAGAAACAACTTTCTGCGCTGCGCTACTCTCAGGTTGAAGTAAAGGTTCAACAACCTCATCAAGTTCTATCTTCCTCCCACTCAATTCTTTCGAGAGAAACTCTTTCTCAAGAAATGTTCCGTTTTTAGCGACAAACACTTTGCCTTCGGATCTGAGGTAGAAGGTATACCCAACTGTCTCTTTTGGGTATCCTATGAAGACGCATTTCTCCGCTTTGGGTTCCAGCTTTTCAGGCTGAAGCTTTTTGACATAAGCATCACATCCCCAAACTTTAAGAAACGACAGCTTTGGCTTCTTGCCAAACCAAAGTTCATATGGCGTCGTCTCAACGGATTTCGATGGTGCCCTATTTAAAGTGAATGCAGCTGTCTCTAATGCATAACCCCAAAACGATAGTGGCAAATCGGCAAGAGACATCATAGATCGCACCATATCCAATAAGGTTCGATTACGACGTTCGGACACACCATTACGCTGTGGTGTTCCAGGCGGTGTTAATTGTGAAACAATTCCACACTGTCTTAAGTGACTGCCAAACTCATAACTCAGATATTCTCCTCCTCGATCAGATCGTAGGAATTTAATCTTCTTGTTACGATGATTCTCAACTTCACTCTGAAATTGTTTGAACTTTTCAAATGTTTCAGACTTGTGTTTCATTAAGTAAATATACCCATATCTACTTAAGTCATCAGTGAAGGTGAGAAAGTAACGATAACCACCGCGCGCCTCAATACTCATCGGACCGCACACATCAGTATGTATGATTTCCAATAAGTCACTTGCCCGTTCCATTGTTCCAGAGAACGGCGTTTTAGTCATCTTGCCCATGAGGCATGGCTCACATGTGTCAAGTGATTCAAAATCAAGTGACTCCAAAAGTCCATCAGCATGGAGCTTCTTCATGCGTTTTACGCCAATATGACCTAAACGGCAGTGCCACAAGAAAGTGGTATTATCATTATCAATTCTACATCTTTTGGCATCAATGTTATGAACATGTGTATCATTACTATCGAGATTCAATAAGAATAAACCCCTCACATCGGGTGCATGACCATAAAAGATATTACTCATATAAATAGAACAACCATTATTCTCTGATTTAAATGAGTAACCGTCTCGCAATAAACAAGATCCAGATATAATGTTCATGCTTAACGCAGGCACCAAATAACACTTATTTAGGTTCATCACTAATCCCGACGGTAATCGAAGAGCGAGCGTGCCGACGGCGATCACATCAACCTTGGAACCATTTCCCACGCGCATCGTCACTTCGTCCTTTGCCAGCCTCCGTCTATTCCGCAGTTCCTGTTTTGAGTTGCAAATATGAGCAATCGCACCGGTATCAAATACCCAGGCACTACAACGAGAGTTGGTAAGGTACACATCAATAACATGTATATCATATATACCTTGTTTGTTGTTGGCCGCCTTCTTGTCAGCCAAATACTTGGGGCAATTCCGCTTCCAGTGTCCAGTTCCCTTGCAATGAAAACACACAGTTTCTGGTTTGGGTCCAGCCTTGGGTTTCTTCACGAGAGGAGCAACTGCTTTGCCACTCTGCTTGGAGTTACCCTTCTTACCCTTGCCATTTTTCTTGAAACTAGTGGTTTTATTGACCATCAACACTTGATGCTCCTTCTGAATTTCAGACTCAGCGGCTTTCAGCATCGCAAACAGCTCGGCGACTGACTTGTTCATCCCGTGCATGTTATAGTTCAACACGAAGCTCTTGTAGCTAGGTGGCAATGATTGAAGAACTCTGTCAGTGATAGCCTCTGGCGGAAGGGGCATCCCTAACTCAGCCAGACGGGTGGAGTACCCAGACATTCTGAGCACGTGATCACTGATAGACCCGTTCTCCTCCATCTTGCAAGCATAGAACTTATCGGAGATCTCATATCTCTCGATCCGGGCATTCTTCTGAAAGATAAACTTCAACTCCTGGAACATCTCATATGCTCCATGACGTTCAAAACGTCTTTGAAGTCCCGGTTCTAAGCCATACAACATTGCACATTGAACTATTGAGTAATCATCAGAACGAGCCTGCCAGGCGTTCACAACGTCTAGAGACTCAACTGGAGCGGGTGGATCACCAAGCGGTGCATCAAGGACATAAGCCTTCTGGGAAGCCGTAAGGATAATCCTTAGATTACGGGCCCAGTCCACAAAGTTACTTCCATCATCTTTCAACTTAGCTTTCTCTAGGAACGCATTAAAATTCAGGGGTGCTACTGCGCGAGCCATGATCTACAACATAAATATAGCAAAGACAACTTAGACTATTGTTCTTAGATAATGAGTTTAGTTAATCATATTTTAAAAAACTCCCACTCAAATTGACATCCCTCCGATCATTCGAGTGTAACATGATCCAAATCCACCAACTCAAGTCCGATCATCACGTGAGTTGAGGTGGTTTCAATGGTGAACATCTTCATGTTGATCATATCTACTATATGACTCATGTTCGACCTTTCGGTCTCTTGTGTTCCGAGGCCATGTCTGTACATGCTAGGCTCGTCAAGTTTAACCCGAGTGTTCCGCACGTGTAACATGGCTTACACCCGTTGTATGCGAACGTAGAGTCTATCACACCCGATCATCACGGCGTGTCTCGAAACGACGAACTTTCGCAACGGTGCACACTTGGGGAGAACACAATTTATCTTGAAATTTAAGTGAGGGATCACCTTATAATGCTACCGTCGTCCTAAGCAAAATAAGATGCATAAAAGGATTAACATCACATGCAAATCATAAGTGACATGATATGGCCATGAACTTGTGCTTTTGATCTCCATCTCCAAAGCACCGGCATGATCTCCATCGTCACCGGCATGACACCATGATCTCCATCATCTTGATCTCCATCAACGTGTCGCCATAAGGTTGTCGCGCCGACTGTTGCTTCCATGACTATTGCTAACGTTTAGCGATAAAGTAAAGCATTACATAGCGCTTAATGATTGACACGCAGGTCATACAATAATTAAAGACAACTCTATGGCTCCTGCCAGTTGCCGTACTCATCGACATGCAAGTCGTGATATTCTATACAAAACATGATCATCTCATACATCACATATATCTCATCATGTAATTGGCCATATCACATCACAACATACCCTGCAAAAACAAGTTAGACGTCCTCTAATTGTTGTTGCAAATTTTACGTGGCTGCTACGGGTTTGCAAGAACCGTTCTTACCTACGCAAAACCACAACGTGGTGTAGTGATTGCTTTTTGATCTTCTAAAAGAACCCTCTTCATTGAAATCGATTCAACTAAAGTGAGAGAGACAGACACCCGCTAGCCATCTTTATGCAACGAAGTTACATGTTAGTTGAAGGAACCTGTCTCGCGTAAGTGTACGCGTAATGTCGGTCCGGGCCGCTTCATCTCACAGTACCGCCGAATCAAATATCAACTAGTAACGGCAAGCAATATGTATACATCCACGCCCACAACTCGTTTGTGTTCTTACTCGAGATCTCATCTACGCATAGACCTAGCTCATGATGCCACTGTTGGGGAACGTTGCATGGGAAACAAAAATTTTCCTACGCACACACAAGATCTATCCATGGTGATGAGCATCTACGAGAGGGAGAGTGAATCTACATACCCTTGTAGATCGCTAAGCGGAAGCGTTAATAAACGCGGTTGATGTAGTCGAACGTCTTCGCGATCCAAATCGCCGAGCGTCCCGCGATCCAATCACGATCCTTCCGATCTAGTGCCGAACGGACGGCACCTCCGCGTTCAACACACGTACGGCTTGATGACGCCTTCACCTCCTCGATCCAGCGAGCGATGGTGAAGTAGTGGTTGAGTTCCAGCAGCACGACGGCGTGGTGATGGTGGTGAGGAACAATCTCTGCAGGGCTTCGCCAAGCACTACGGAGATTATGACGGAGGAACTAGAGGGCTAGGGTTGCCGGCACACGGCTTGGGAAATCCTGATGTATCCCGTGTGCTAGCCCTGCCCCTCTATTTATATGTTGAGCCTTGGGGTCTAAACTTGGAGTAAAAGCCTCCTCCGGGTCGGTTTTGCCCGCACAAGGTCGGTTTGGCCCGCAGGGAAAGAGTCCAACTCGGATCCCTGCCGAACCGTGCACAGCCGCGCACAAGCGGTAGTACCGCTTCACACAAGCGGTAGTACCGCTCGGGCGGTAGTACCGCTTCACACAAGCGGTAGTACCGCTCCGGCGGTAGTACCGCTTCACCAAGCGGTAGTACCGCTTACGCGGCAGCAAAACTACTTTTGCACTTTCCAATACCTTGTGGGCTTTATCCCTTTGGCTCATATAAAGTGTTGCTGCACCCGAACACTTCGGTAAACATCCGGAACCCCTTCCGGTGAACTTCGGAACTCTTCCGGAGATCAAAACACTATTATCACATATATCAATCTTTACCTCCGGACTATTCCGGAGATCCTCGTCATGTCCGGGATCTTATCCGGGACTCCGAACAACTTTCGGTCACCAACATAATAACTCAATTATACTAATCGTCACCAAACGTTAAGTGTGTAGACCCTGCGGGTTCGAGAACTATGTAGACATGACCGAGACACCTCTACGGCCAATAACCAATAGCGGGACCTGGATGCCCATATTGGCTCCTACATATTCTACGAAGATCTTTATCGGTCGAACCTCTATGTCAAGGATTCAGTTAATCCCGTATGCTGTTCCCTTTGTTCTTCGGTATGTTACTTGCCCGAGATTCGATCGTCGGTATCACTATACCTAGTTCAATCTCGTTACCGGCAAGTCTCTTTACTCGTTCCGTAACACAAGATCTCGTGGCTAACACTTTAGTCACATTGCTTGCAAGGCTCATTGTGATGTTGTATTACCGAGTGGGCCCTGAGATACCTCTCCGTCATACGGAGTAACAAATCCCAGTCTTGATCCATGCCAACCCAACAGACACCCTCGGAGATACCTGTAGAGCACCTTTATAGTCACCCAGTTACGTTGCGACGTTTGATACACACAAGGTATTCCTCCGGTGTTAGTGAGTTGCATGATCTCATGGTCAAAGGAACAGATACTTGACATGCAGAAAACAATAGCAATAAACTGACACGATCAAATGCTACGTTTACAGTTTGGGTCTTGTCCATCACATCATTCTCCTAATGATGTGATCCCGTTATCAAATGACATCTCATGTCAATGGCTAGGAAACCTTAACCATCTTTGATCAACGAGCTAGTCAACTAGAGGCTTACTAGGGACACAGTGTTGTCTATGTACCCACACATGTATTTGAGTTTCCAATCAATACAATTATAGCATGGATAATAAACGATTATCATTAACAAGGAAATATAATAATAACCAATTTATTATTGCCTCTAGGGCATATTTCCAACAGCGTCCACTCGGCTTATCGTATTGGCAAAAGAAGAAATTGCAAAAAGTAAGTGTACAAGAACTTGAAAAGAGGAATATGGCATGGGTTCCCAAAGGAAGTACTATCAACAAGAATAATACGCAAGCTTCCATTGCAAAAAGTACGGAAAAGGTGAAGAAGGAGAAGAGTGAAAGCTCCGAACAACCAAGCCGAAGGTTTGCGCATCAAAATCTTCGGTTCAAACAATATCCATATTCTTCAACTATGCCATTAATGCCTATGCCATGGAATTCGTCATCAGGTATGATTGGTTACCCTCCATGGGCTTATTTTAATCCATGCATGCAATATAATTTCTTACATCATGAAAGGGTATTACTAAATCATCATACATTCGATTAGCTAAACTTTTGTTGCTAATCTAAATGGCCGATATAGAATTATCGCCCTAAGCATTAACATGGCCGATATATAATTATCGCCCTAAGCATAAACATGACCGATATATAATTATCACGCTAAGCATACAAATGGCCGATGGAGTGTTGACATCGTTCTTAGATCAAGCACTATGAAAGTTATTTTTCGGCACGCTAGCTTTGCCGAAAAACAGGGGGGCATGTGTTGACGCTCAAAAGTGGCACAGTCATAAAATTAGCTTAAGCTATGTCAAGATTAATTCAAACTTATGATTGGAAGTCAACTTCAGATGGCTCTCTTCGAGAAGATCAAGATGGATGTTAAGATGGTACAAAGCGGAGCTTGGATACAAAAGTTATGACTATTTCAGAGATGCTCGTGTTGACATCAGATTAAAGAATGGCCAAGAACTCAATTAAGGTGGCCTCGGATGGAAAAAGTTTCAACATGAAAGTTGTGCGTTGAGGGTGTCCCGAACTAGGGGGTACTCGGGCTGCCGGCCTATCTCTCGTGGGCCGGACTGGTGGGCCGCTCTCTACGCGTTGATGGAAGGCCAGATTGTGGACAACCTCGTATGTTAGAAGGAAACCTCCGAAGTCTTGGCGTCTCCTCCAAGGAATAATTGGCGTGACCGACATGCTTATCCCTGATGGTAACCGACCATATGTAACCCTAGGACCCCCTGGTGTCTATATAAACCAGGAGGCTAGGTCCATAGATGATCATATTCATTACCTAGGGTTTAGCCCAATCGATCTCGAGGTAGATCAACTTTGTAATCTTCGTACGATCACATCAATACAATCAAGCAGGACATAGGGTATTACCTCCTCGAGAGGGCCCGAACCTGGGTAAATCGCTGTCTCTACGTTCCCCATTACCATTGACTCCTTGACCCATAGTTCGGATCCCCTACCCGAGATCTGTCGGTTTTGGTACCGACATTGGTGCTTTCATTGAGAGTTCCGCCGTGGGTCACCAAGGATCGATGGCTCGCTTAATCATCAGCAACAGCGCTAGCCGCGAGGACACTTTTGTTCCCGGCCAGCTCTTCGCATTTGGTAGCATCGTGCTACACGCCGATCCGGCCGGTCGCCTCGGCCGGGTCGACAGCTTTACCCCCGACCAGGAGATCGGGTTCGGCAACTTAGAGTTCGTCACCGACTCCCAGGGAGATCTTATCCTCACGAGGTCCTCGGCCTCGCCTGAAGGACCCGCAAATCCTGAAGCATCGACTTCGAGTACGGCCAATCTCACTCCTGGGACGGCCACCACAGCGGATCCAGCCTCAAGCCCGGATCTAATCTCCGCGCTCGGCTGTCGAATACCAGCCTTGGCCGAACATGGTTGCCCGTCAGATTCGGGCACCCCCGTCATGGCCATACTACGGGTTGACCCCGTAAACCGCCAGAACTTGGAACCGACGGATCTCTCATTATTGAATGGGATATTAGATCGAATCCAAGCCTTGGGAATCGCCGACGAACAATCCTCAGTCTACGATCAGATCGAACTCAAGACCGATGACAGGGAAATTCACGCCCCTCCGGCCGCCCACTTGATCGCCACTATTGAAAGTCCGGCCGAGGGCTCGCCCCTCCCCCTGGAACCAGAAACACATGAAGTACAAGTTCCCGATCAGCAAGCTTACAGCCCGGCAGCCGAACCCTGCTCCGGAGAGGGTCTAGAGCCGAAGTCATATTCAGCATGTAATATTGAGTCCGCGCACTCGAGCTCGGCCAACTATCCGGACCTAGAGCTCGGCGCATCGGATTCCATGCCTATCCGGGACGAGGACGCCCAGACCCATAATTCACACTCGGCGGGATCAATTCCGAGGCCTCGACCTCGGATTCCTTCCCCGCCGCCGTCTTCGGGACGGGCCTCAGTTCGGATCTGGCCTCGAGTCCAGATCCAATCCTGGCGCTGGAAAACCAAGGATCACCCTTGGCCGAATACACTCCCGTTATCGGCACGCCGGAGCTCAACCCCAACGGCATCCCGAACATAGATCCGGTGGACCCCTCGATTTTAAGCGAGATGCTAGACCGGATCCAGAAGATAAATATCACGGATGGCTTGTCCTCGGACCAGGAGCAGGTCGGTCAGGATGCCAGCCGTGGGGAATTTTGCGTCCCACCCACCACCCACTTGGTAGCCACTGTCGAAGATTTAACCGACATGCTGGACTACGCCTCCGAGGAGGCTGACGACATGGATGAGGACATCGACGTCCCGCCCTACACGGATACCCTCCTTGCCACTGCCAATACCGGAAAGTGGACCGCCACCTCCACCTATGACGTTTACATGGTCGACACCCCCATGAAGGACGGCGACACGACCAAGAAGGATGGCGATGATCCCGCCGAAGAATCGCCCAGACGCAGACGATGGCGAGCTAGAGGGCGGGGAAAGGGCAAAGAAAATCACACAGACACGAACGACACCGGAGATAACGAGACTCCGAACAAATTAGGGGAGCTCGGCAATAACACGCCCGAGCAGCAACCCGAAGCCCCAGAAGGGCACGAGGACCAGGGTGACCCCGAGGACATCGATGATTCCGAGGACAGTAATTACCTCCCTCCATTTGAAGAGGAGGATAGCCTCGGACCCGAAGACTTTATCGTCCCTGAGGATCCCCTGGAACAAGAGAAATTCAAGCGGCAACTCATCGCCACTGCCCGAAGCTTGAAGATGAAACAAAAACAGCTAAAGGCCAAACAGGATACGCTCAACGACAGATGGACAATGGTCTTAGCTGCCGAAGAAGGCCTCGACGATCAACGTCAGGGTCAGTACAAGAGTTACCCACGGCAGTGCCTACTCCCTGAATTTGAGGATGAGGCCATTGAGCCCATGCCTCCCAGACGAACTTATGCAAACCAGCCCGACCGCCCCCCTCGAGGACGGGATAGGCCGGCTGCGGAACCCGAACTGCCCCTCGCGCCCCCTCGAGGACGGGATAGGGCGGCCAGGGAAGCCGAACTCGCACCCGCGCCCCCTCGAGGACGGGATAGGACGGCTGGGGATGCCGAATACCCACCCGCGCCTCCTCGCCGAGCAGGCAAAGACCCGGTTCAACCGGATGACCAATACGACCTGCGTCGCGACCTGAACGCCAGAGCAATCCAATCAAGATCCATCTATGGATCCACCGGATACGCCCCCGCTGGACGGGACGGATACCAGGCTTGGCGCGATAGAAACGACAGAGCCCGAGAGCAGCACCGTGCCCGGATGACGACCGATCTCCAGCGCGATGTGGCCCGGGCCAGGGGCGCCGCACACCCAATGTGTTTCACTAACGAGGTGATGCAGCATCAGTTCCCCGAGGGGTTTAAACCCGTTAATATAGAATCCTATGATGGGACAACTAACCCAGCCGTGTGGATTGAGGATTTTCTTCTCCACATTCATATGGCTCGAGGAGATGATCTCCACGCTATCAAGTACTTACCGCTGAAACTCAAGGGACCAGCAAGGCATTGGCTGAACAGCCTACCCAAAAACTCCATCGGGAGCTGGGAGGAGCTCGAGGATGCATTCCGAGCTAACTTTCAAGGCACCTATGTTCGGCCACCAGACGCCGATGACCCGAGCCACGTCATTCAGCAGCCCGGAGAGTCAGCCCGACAATTCTGGAACCGGTTCTTGACTAAGAAGAATCAGATCATCGACTGTCCGGACGTCGAAGCAATTGCGGCATTTAAACACAGTATCCGGGATGAGTGGCTCGCCCGCCAGCTCGGCCAGGACAAGCCGAGAACAATGTCGGCCCTTACCTCCCTAATGACTCGGTTTTGCGCGGGTGAGGATAGCTGGTTGGCTCGTCGAAGTAACCACCCCGAAGACCCCGGCACTTCAGAGATCCGGGACGGAAACGGAAAACCCCGGTGCAATAGGAACAATAAGCGCCGGCACTCAAACAACGGCGGTGAAGCCGATGACACAGCGGTAAACGCCGGATTCAGCGGCTCAAAAGCGGGACCGCGCAAAAAACCCTCTAAAGGGAATCGCGACGGCCCGTTCGCGCTTGACAGAATATTGGATAGGCCCTGCCAGATTCACGGCACCCCTGACAAGCCCGCTAACCATACCAACCGTAACTGTTGGGTAATCAAACAGGCCGGCAAGGCCACAGCCGACGAACAGGGCAAGGGCCCCCGCAGCGAGGATGACGAAGATCCTCGCGGGCCGAACAACGGAGGCCAAAAGCAGTTCCCTCCAGAGGTCAAAACCGTGAACATGATCTACGTCACGCATATACCGAAGAAGGAGCGGAAGCGCGCGCTTCGGGATGTCTACGCCTTAGAGCTGGTGGCCCCGAAATTCAACCCATGGTCGGCTTGTCCGATCACTTTCGACCGTCGAGACCATCCGACCAGTATACGCCATGGAGGAACGGCGTCTCTGGTGCTCGACCCCATCGTCGACGGATTCCACCTCACAAGAGTCCTTATGGACGGAGGCAGCAGCCTCAACCTGATTTATTTAGATACAGTGAGGAAAATGGGGATCGACCCGTCAAGGATCAAACCCAGCAAAACCACCTTTAAAGGTGTAATCCCAGGTGTCGAGGCACGCTGCTCGGGATCCGTGACATTGGAAGTAGTCTTCGGCTCACCCGATAACTTCCGCAGTGAGGACTTGATCTTCGATATCGTCCCTTTCTGCAGCGGCTACCATGCACTCCTTGGCCGAACCGCGTTTGCTCGCTTCAACGCCGTCCAGCAATATGCATACCTGAAGCTCAAGATGCCCGGACCAAAGGGCGTTATTACCATCAACGGTAGTACCGAGTGCTCGCTCTGCTCAGAGGAACACACGGCGGCTTTGGCCGACGAAGTCCAGGCCGCTGAAGAAGCATCGCAATCCCGGTCTACTACCAAGACACTGGACGCACGCAAGCGCTCCCGAGCTGCAGCCTCGGTCCCGGAGCACTCTCATGCTCACCCCGAATAGGGATACGCGTCCCACAGCACGGCCCACCTAGCCGCGAAATACGTACCTCGAGTGGACAATTTCGCGCTCAAAGTTCCATGGGCAGTTGTGGGGACACATGAAACAAAGGCCGAAAGCTCGGTTCGACCAAGCAATGGCCAATAGATATATTCGACTCAACATCGACAACGGGTACCATCTAGGGCCTGATCAGTGTCAAACTGATATACCACGGCGACTTCTGAAAAAAAAACCCTTTCCCAAGGGCTCGTCTGCCGAACAATACCACTTCCGCCGAACATACGGTCAACAACTCCGCTCACACGGAAGCTTCTTCAAAGAGCAAAGGCGCAGACGTGCAACAGGGCATAGTAGGGACGTCAAACCACTGATGAAGACCCTGTATAAACCTTTCCTCTAATGTATTTATTTTTTCCAAAAAGTATCTATCAAAGTTACTTCGGCAATCCGGATTGTACGGTTGGACGTCACACATTCAAAGGAAATAAAGACCAACTTTTCTCTGGTAATTGCGCATTCATTCACGATGCATATTCCTTTCCGTTTTTGAGGCCGAAGTAAACTATCACGATACATCTTTTTTTAAGTAACCGGCTTATAGACCGGGGACTCGAACATAATTCTTGCCTCAAACTTTATCCCAGCACCTACTTTTATTTTATGTGCTCGGCGTCACGGATATTGCACTATATGAATCGGTTCCGAATTGCGACTTTGGTTACTAGTTGGGTTGCCCGGCTCCTGTGTTTACCCTCTTACGTTCCGCACTGTTCGGCTAAGGGGGTAAAGGGAGAACCACTGCGATTGTACTTCTAGCTAGCCTGGTTAAGTACCTCAGTGGAGAAAGCCGAAAACTGACCGTCACAATATGCGAGAACTGGTCGGCGATCCGATGACTCGTGTCAAACTAAAAATCGTTGGCGATTCATCCGTGTTAAACGAAGGGTATTCTGTTACAGAAACCATGTGATGATGGTGTCCACCGCGGCTCGTCCGAATATCACAAACACAGGGGGCTAGTCACCAGCCCCCGCAGTCAAGCTCCTACGGCTAAGTGAAAGCACTAAAACCGCATAGTCTGATTGCCTGGTTTTCCATACATACAACCGCCTCCGGGCACCGAGAAAACACCCCATGCAGTATCTGCCAGGGGGCTGAAGCCGACGACTGGTAACTTTCAGTTTCAAATCGGCCGCACAGGAATCAAAATTAAAACAGGCATTATATTAATAGCCGACAACTTGCATTACAATCAAGCAAAAGTTTCAACTCCTTAGCTACAAGGAAAACTACTCTACTCATAAATTACATCTTTTGAGCATTGGGTCTCTACTGCCCGAGCACCGTCCATCATGATGGGAAAGTACTGCTCGGGACGCCTATGCTCCTTCCCTGGCGGCGGAGGTCCGATGGCCATCTCGGCTGGCTTTATCTTCGGCCAATGTACCATTGTCTTGCCGAAGGCCATCCGAGCCCCCTCGATGCACGCGGAGCGCTTCCAGGCATCGACCTGAGAAGGGGCGTTGTACAGCCTCTGCACCAGACCGAAGTAGCTGCTCGGCAGCGGCTTCGACGGCCATAGCTTGACGCAGAGGTCCTTCATCACCGGCTCCGCCATCCGATGCAGCTCCATCCGCTGCTTTATTTGGTTGTTGAGGAGGGGAGGATGTTCGGGCGCTTGAAATTGCGCCTAGAAGAGCCTCTGCTCGGCCCAACCCTCCCGGCCAGCGAAGAACCTTGCCGCATCAGCCGCACTCTTCAGGAGGTCCGCAAAAGCGCCTGTGGAGTGCCATACCCGCGTGAGCAACGCGAACCTGTTACCTCCAAAGACACTTTGCAGCAAGTACGGCTTACCATCAGCGATAAGCCTGACTTGGCGGAGCTCTTCTTGGTAGCCGCGCGCCTCTGTCCGCGCTTCCTTAGCCATCGCCGCCAATGAGGTCAACTCGGCGGCCTGCTCCTTATTCTTCTACTCGAGGGCCTCACACCTTGTGACGGCATCCCCGAGCTCTTGCTGTACTTCCAGCACCCTGGCCTCGTGCTTCCGGCTTGTAGTTTGCTCCACAGCCAGTTCGGAGGCCGCTTTCTCGGCCGCCGACCTTTGCTCTGCCGCCTCCAGTTGCGCCGCCTTTGTGCGGCCTTGAGGTTTTCCACCTCTGCGGAGGCAGCTGTTGCAACATCAATAAAATCCGATTAGGATACTTCAAAACCTGCTTCAAACGCAATGGCTATAAGCAAATTCAGCAGTCCGAACTTACCTTGCGCCTCGTCGAACCTTTTGTTCACCAGGCTGAGGTCGTCCTCGGAGCTTTTGAGCTTCCGATTCAGCTCGGCCAACTCTTCAGCGTTGGCGGCTGCAGCCGAAGACGGCGCCTGCGAATTACTCAATGCATATTAGTATCCGAGCTATGGATTTTTGATCCTCTGACCGGCTTTGGTCACGCCAGTCAGAGTCTCAGGGGCTACTGCGTATGAGGCTATACATTTATGCAAAAGAAATTCTTTAAGGCAAAACATTACTTGGCTCACCTTGAAGCCCGTAAGAAGGCCATTGAAAGCCTCCTTCAGTCCGTTATCCACGGACCGAAGACTTTGCAACACCGCGCCCATAAGGGCACGGTGCTCTTCGACGATAGAGGAGCTGGTTAAAGCATCCTCCATCTCATCCGGCCACCCAGTTGACGCCCGCTCTGGGGCGGGCGGGGGTGGCGGGGGCACCTCGGTTTCTTCCCGCTCAGGGGCCGGAGTGTCCGGCTCCGGACACCTCGACGTCTCCGGAGCTGCTCTCGGAGAGAGTTCGGATCGTCTGGGCTCCAACTCTTCGTTCACCAGAGGGGCCTTCCCCTCCTGGTCTTCAGCGACCGAGGTATTTACCTCGGCCATGATGGTATCGCCTCCTCCCCCTGTGTTCGGCATGGGAGGGGTCCTCCTCGATAGGACCTCCTTGGCCTCCTCGACGTTTGGGGGAGGCGAGGCGCGGGATTTGGTCCCGCTCTCCGCTAGCGCTGCCGGTGGAGAATCCCCCTCCGAGACTCGATCGGTGGGGAGATCGCGCAGCGGGCTGCCCAAAATTATAAACGGAAATGTGACCAATATTAAACCCAGTTCGGCTAAAGACGGTAGAGCGGTTACTAGAACACGTACCTCTGAGCCTGTGGCTTGGCCCTGGGAATCCTCCGAGGAACCTCTTCGGAGGCCTCAGAGTCCTCGGCAGAAGCCGAGCTATCGCCGGACAAGGCTACCTTGGCCTTGCACGGTCTTTTAGGAGCGGGTTGAGGCGACTCCACCTCGGCGTCCTCGGACGCCGTTCTTTTTCTTGTTCGGGAGGTGTCGTCTTCCTCCCCGTCCTCTCCCTGCTCTTTCTCCTCCTCTTGCACGGAGGGAGCATTGGTGTCCCCGGATCTAGCACTCGGGGGTCCTCGGGAGCGGAGGCCCTCTCTGGCCTCCCCCTGCTGGTCCTTCTTCTTCTCCTTCCTTTCCGGCGCCTCGTACTGCTCCACAGCCAGCATGGCCGTCAGTAGGGGTGTCCTAGGTGAAAGGACATGCGGTGCCCCCATGTTTGGTTTTGGTAATTGATGACAATTCCTATGGACTAATGATTGCCTTGAGTTATATTCGAAGGGTTTGTCCATAGGCTTTTCTTGAAGTCCATCTGTTGGTTTCAAGGAGATTACGTGATGACCAAGGTGCTATTCAAGGAATTATCTAAAGATTTGTCATGTGAGTGGTTGATCAAGACTAAGTCAAAGAGTGAATCAAGTTGATCAACACACAAAGCGTAGAAGATGTACAGAGAGGGATCAAGTGATCCCATGGTATGGTAAGAATTGTCCATTACGCTTTGTGTACTAACCCATTGTCTACGTGAGAATTCTATGTGGGGTTAGGTATGTTTCCATGGGCTTGCGTCAAGAGGAAGATCTCATTCAACCCATGGAGGATGACATCAAGTGGTGATCGTCATCAAGTTTGCGGTGTGCAAGTTCAAGAGGTGCATCACGAAGAGATCAAGTGCTTGAAGCTTGCCGTCCATTGTGGTGGCAATGGACTTGTGAAGATGTGCCGAAGAGTGGCTCACCCATAGTTGAGTATGGGGGAGAAACCAACTAGTCTTCATCGAGCCAACGCAATCAAGAAAGGTGGTCCAACTTGAGGAGGTCAAGATCGTCATCATCTAGCTCAAGTGGACTATGCGCAAGGCAAAGGTTTGCCCTTGATAGGTTTTCTATTTTACTGGTCTCATGGTGGTAGTTGGGAGACCGGGTTATAGGATCGATAGCCGTACTATCAAGGGGGGCTCTCAGATGAGTAGCTTAATCGTATCTTTCGTAGAGAGCTCAAACCATTGCATTCTTGCATCATCTTTCTTGGTTCTTGTGTGGCCTTTTTGCTTTGGGAGTCTTTGAGCTTTTGGTCACCTTCATGACAAGCTCAAGTTCATCGAGAACGGATTTCGTTTGCTTCATCTTGTATGTTCTCGATGTTGGGGTTTCTGCCGGATCATCACTGATAGAGGTTTCACATCTCTATTTCATAGGCATATCTCTACTGTCACTGTTTGGATAGTACTCGTCGTCGTCTATCCAACAAGCTTGAGTTTGCTCAATTCGGAGCTCATTTGCAGAAGTTGTGGCAGTTTAGGTTTTATTGTATCCTCTGTTCTCTGTGGCAGTGTTTTTGTTTGTTCCGAGCGGTTGTACCGCTTGTAAAAGCGGTTGTACCGCTTGACCGGTTGTTCCGGCCCAGCACCGCTCCACTACCGGACTCCCTTCTGTATTGGAGCTGTGGCTGGGTGGTGGTGGCCCGGTAGTTCCCGGACGGCTAAGGCGAACCGGTACTACCGGTGTCTGGAGCGGTTGTACCGCTCCGGACTTAGCCACCACAGGAGCGCTGGTCTGGCGGTTATACCGGCACAACCACCGCCCCAACCACCGCTATGGGGTGAACCCCTTCTGTATGAAAGGCGGTTGTTGGGCGGTGGTGGAGCGGTAGTTCTTGGTTGGCTCCGGCCGACCGGTACTACCGGTGGCTCCACCGGTTGTACCGCCTGGTACTCTGCTTCAGGGGAACCCGCAAAAAGCGGTTGTACCAGTCCTTGGACCGGTTGTACCGCTTCTAGGTTTTTTTGCAACATAACGGGCAGATTCGTGGGGTCCTATAAAAGGGGGTCTTCTTCCCCAATGGACCTAATCCTTCTAGCTCGTGTTTGCCCCCCTTTGTTGACCTTCTTCGAGCTTGCTATCTCTCAATCCCTCCAATGATTCTTGCTAGTTCTTGAGGGAAAAGAGAGAGGAGATCTAGATCTACGTTTCCACCAATCACTTTCTCCTCTATGTGAGGGGAACCCCTTGGATCTAGATCTTGGAGTTCTTGGTGTTCTCCTTGTTCTTCCTCTCATATTCCTCCATAGCTTTTTTTGCTTTGGTGGGATTTGGGAGTGAGGGACTTGACCACTTCGTGTGTTCTTGCCATTGCATTAGTTGCATCGGTTTGAGTTCTCCACGGTGATACGTGGTGGTGAAAAGTTGAGAAGCTTCTTATTCTTGGGTGCTTGGTACCCTAGAGCTTGTTCCTCTTGGGTGCTTGGGCACCCTAGACGGTTGGTGGTGCCTCGGAGCTCAATCATTGTCGTGTATAGCTCCGGGCAAGCGTCGGGGTCTCCAATTAGGTTGTGGAGATTGCCCCGAGCAATTTGACGGGTACCGGTGACCGCCCCCAAGGGTTACCAAAGTGTACAGGTTCGGTGACCGCCCCCAACGGTTGCCATTTGTACGGGTTCGGTGACCGCCCTCAAGGGTCCCTTAGTGGAATCACGGCATCTTGCATTGTGTGAGGGCGTGAGGAGATTACGGTGGCCCTAGTGGCTTCTTGGGGAGCATTGTGCCTCCACACCGCTCCAAACGGAGATTAGCATCCGCAAGGGTGTGAACTTCGGGATACATCGTCGTCTCCGCGTGCCTCAGTTATCTCTTACCCGAGCCCTTTACTTATGCACTTTACTTTGTGATAGCCATAGTGTTTCATGTCATATATCTTGCTATCACATAGTTGTATATCTTGCTTAGCATAAGTTGTTGGTGCACATAGGTGAGCCTAGTTGTTGTAGGTTTTGTGCTTGACAAATTAACCGCTAGGTTTATTCCGCATTTGTTCAAGCCTAAACCGTAATTATTTTAAAGCGCATATTCACCCCCCCTCTAGGCGACATCCACGATCTTTCACTAGGTCCCTCTGGCAGCGGCGCCGGACTGTCGATCCGCTGGGCCTTCTTCAGCCAATTCTGCGGATGAAAAGTAGCAAAGCTGAGTACCTTGTTAAAAGGGAACAGTTTGGATATAAAAATACAAAATTACTCGTACCTCCCGTGGAGGATTTGCGGCGTCGAGTCCGATGTCTTCCTCCTCAGCCAGTCAGTCCTTCTGCGGCTTGAATAGTGCCCTCCACAGTTGGGCGTGGGAGGTGCGGAAGAAGCTGCGCACGGTGGCCGGGTCTCCTGGCTTATAGGCCCACATGGGGGAAGCCCTGTCCTGGAAAGGGAGGATTCGACAGCCGAGCATGATCTGGATCACGTTGACCAGCGCGACGCCTTTCTCTATCATTTTGGCGATCCGGTTCTGCAGCGCCACTACCTCCTTATTCGGCCCCCAGTCGAGGCCCTTCTTGGTCCATGAGACCAGCCTTGTAGGGGGCCCGGATCGGAAGGCCGGAGTCGCCTCCCAATTTGCGCGCCTCGGCTCTGTGATGTAGAACCATTCCTTTTGCCAGACCTTGACGGTCTCGATGAAGGTACCGTCTGGCCACTCCACTCGCGGAAGCTTGCTGATCATTGCCCCCTCGCAGTCCGCCTGCTGGCCATCTACTATCTTCGGCTTGACGTTGAAGATCTTCAACCACAGACCGAAGTGTGGCCGGACTCGGAGAAAGGCCTCGCAGATGATGATAAAAGCCGAGATGTGGAGGAAGGAGTTCGACGCGAGGTCGTGGAAGTCGAGCCCGTAGAAGAACATGAGGCCCCTGACGAAAGGGTGAAGGGGAAATCCCAAACCTCTGATGAAGTGGGGCACGAATACCACTCTCTCGCCCTGCCGCCGCGTGGGGATGGTCTGGCCCGCCTCCGGAGCACGGTGGGCGATGTCAGCCGGGAGGTAGCCCGTGCTCTTCAACTCCAAAATGGCGTTGTTGGTAACGCTAGAGGCCTCCCACTTGCCCTTGGACCCGGAACCCGCCATTGATTGGGCGGGTGGATGGAAAGGTTTTTGAGAGGGAGAGCGGGCCTGGGCGTTGGAGCTCAAGAGATGGGGAAAGGCACTAGCAAAGGGGGGGGGGGAATGAGAGCGTACGAAAGGAACGGAGGCTGTGCCCCTTTTATGGGCTGTAAAACTCACGGTCCCTTTACTGCGCCGCAGTCCTCGCTATTTCCCCATGTAATCGTGCCGTTATGCGCGCGTGGGGCGAGGTGGATTATTGATCATATCCCTTGAAAACAGGACACGATCTCCACGTCGATGGGACGTGCCAATGAAAACTACCTCAAACCGCGAATCGAGTTTTTCATAAACCAACTCGTGGTCGTGGCAAGGTGTGACCCTTCGGTAAAAGTTGTCAGAAGGGGGTACTATTCACACCGAAGTGACTAGCCTTCGGGGCTAAGTTATCGATACATCGCAAATAACCGAAGTATATCTTGGGACGTATACGGCTAGGCGACGCTCAAGAATTCGGCTCGGAGGAGATTCAGACCGGTCATCGATATCACAGAAGGAAGGGAACTGGTCCACGAAGCCAACGGTGTTCGGCATCTACCTCGACTTCGAAGACTAGTTCGGGGGCTACTGAGGGTGTCCCGGACTAGGGGGTACTCGGGCTGCCGGCCTATCTCTCGTGCGCCGGACTGGTGAGCCGCTCTCTACGCGTTGATGGAAGGCCGGATTGTGGACAACCTCGTATGTCAGAAGGAAACCTCCGAAGTCTTGGCGTCTCCTCCAAGGAATAATTGGCGTGACCGACATGCTTATCCCTGATGGTAACCGACCATATGTAACCCTAGGACCCCCTGGTGTCTATATAAACCAGGAGGCTAGGTTCGTAGATGATCATATTCATTACCTAGGGTTTAGCCCAATCGATCTCGAGGTAGATCAACTATGTAATCTTCGTACGATCACATCAATACAATCAAGCAGGACGTAGGGTATTACCTCCTCGAGAAGGCCCGAACCTGGGTAAATCGCTGTCTCTATGTTCCCCGTTACCATCGACTCCTTGACCCATAGTTCGGATCCCCTACCCGAGATCTGCCGGTTTTGGTGCCGACATGCGTCTCGTCGAAGCAGTTGATTTTGATATAAAAAATCGTCTTAATCCGAGGTCGTATGCAACCTGTGGAGTCAAAACAAGCTCAGAAACAGAAGCTGCAGAGTCATTTCGGACCGACCGAGTTTATTTGACTCGGTGAGACCGAGTTGATGTCAGAAGATTACAGAAAGTTGGTCACGTTCACTCGGTGGGACCAAAGCAAACCACTCGGTGAGACCGAGTTGATGTCAGAAGATTACAGAAAGTTGGTCACGTTCACTCGGTGGGACCGAAGCAAACCACTCGGTGGCTCCGAGTTGATCCGGAAAATTGCCAAAGATTCCTGTCTGAGTTAGGCTAGGGTTTTTGGTGTTTTGGACGGAATTTTTAGTCCTTTTCTTATACGGGAAGTCCAGCCGCCTCATAAATAGATGAGAGGTGACGGCCGATTGAACAACACACAATCGAACAAATCAATCTACTACTTTTTCGTGTTCATCTACTTGTTATCTCTCTCCCTTATATCTTTCTTCTCGTTCTTCGTTCGTTCTTCTCCTTGGAGGGCGGCGATCCACGAGGCCCTAGGGGCGATCAGGTCGACCTAGGGCAGCCCATAGCCGCCGCGCGCCCAGACGGGGTCCCTCCCGGGCGTGTGGGGTTTCGGGTCCTCAAAAGCACCCGCCGGACTGCTTGCGTACCGCGCTTCCGGACGGGTCTCCTTCGACGTGAGCTGCGGTGCATCACCCCCGGCGTCGAGGGTACACGGTGACGTGTTCGTGTGCGAACAACAACATCATGACTAAGGCAGCCCGTTTAGCACTAGCTTGTAATGAGTTTCTGTAGTGAGCGGCTTGCTTACATTATTTTCTTTGTTTTATTAGTTTTCAGTTGGTGTTTTATTTGTGTTTTTCCAAAAAAAATGTACACAATTTATTTTTTAACAAACTTTTGTAAAAAAATTAACATATTTTGTTATTTGAAACATTCTAAATATCTTGGAAAATCTTTGAAAAACCAAACATTTTCTTAAAATTGCAAACATTTTTCAAAAATTGTAAAGTTTTCTTAGAATTTTTTTGATGTTTTGAATAATTTTCAAAATAAAATAAATTTTGAGAGCATTTCTAAAAACTATGAACATTTATTTAAGGAAACCATAACAAAATAAATAAAATAAACCATAAAGGAAAACAGGTACAGAAAATAAAGAGGGAAAAGAAATGTTATAGTACATGTCCCCTAAACTCAAAAAACCAAAATCATGTACGTACGAGCTAATTGGGCCCGCCATCAGTGCATTTTCCCTACATTTTTACTCGCAATGACCAACAGATAGGGGTCGACCTACACGCAGAATAAGAAGGGAACTCGCATTTGATTAGTTACATACATCTTTTTATTCTTTTCTTCTTTCTTCTTTATTTCATTTTTTTCTTGCTCCTTTTTCTTTTTAATTTTTGAAAATGCGTGAACTTTTTTATCAAAATCGATGAAGTTTTTTCAAATCCATGAAATTTATTTTTCAACATTCGGTGAACTTTTTCGAATTAGTGATTTTTTTTCTTCAAAATTGATGTACTTTTTCTTCAAAATTTTTTTATTGTTTTTTGAAAATCCATGAACTTTTCTTAAAATTCATTGAACTTTTTCAAATTTGATTAACTTTATTTCAGAATCGATGAACTTATTTTAAACTGGATGAACATTTTTCAAAATCAGTAACCTTTTTTTCAAAATTGATGAACGTCTTGTCCAAATTCGATGAACTTTTTTCAAATTCAATGAACTTTTTTTTTCAAATTCAATTAATTTTTGAAAATTTGATGTTTTTTATAAAATATTTGTGAAGTTTTCAGAATCGTTATTTTTTTTATCAAATTCATGAACTTTTTGGAGTTTGTCATTTTTTTTTTCCTAAATCAGTTAACATTTTGAATTCACGAACTTTTTTAATTTTCTGCAAAAACAATTATTTTTCCATATCTATTTGTAAAGTCAAATGTTTGACCGGTCAACCGTGACCGGTCCAATGCGATCGAGCGACTAGGGGAAACCGGTGAAATGCGATCGAGAGATCGCCTTCTACATGGGCTGGGCCACGAGCATGGGCGGGTGAGCGCCAGTAGTGCCAACCGGCGCTTAGAGGGCCGATTAGGAGCTCCCAAAATAAGGCATTTTCTATACGGCGCTTAAGGCGCCGCTTAAAGGCCATTCGGTACTGGGCGCACACCCCCCTGTACACTAGGTCTAGTAGCGGGCCGACTAATTTCTGTTTTCTGTTCGTTTTTTCTCTGTGTTTCCATCTGGGTTTCCTATGTGTGTTTTTTTTTTTAAATTGAGCGAACTTTTCTCAAATTTGATGAAGTTTATTTTTAAAAACTGATGAAGTTTTTTCCAAAATGGATGAACTTTTTTCCAAAATCCATGAGCTTTTTTAAAATTGATGTTATTTTTTTAAATTTGTGAACTTTTCTTCAAAATTTATGTTTTTTAATTCAATGAACTTTTTAAAATTATTGATCTTTTCAGAAAATTTCATAAAATTTATTCAAAATTGATGAACTTTTTTAAATATTTAAAATTCTTGGACTTTTTACGATTTTGTGAACTTTTTTTAGAATTGATGAACTTTTCTGAATTCCCTTTTTCTAATTTTTAGAGAAGTCAACGATCAAATGGTGGACTGATCATCCATGACTGGTCAACCCAGTTTTTTTTGGGAACGAGCGAACTGAAGATAAAACCTCCTGTTGGGCCGGCCTGCGAGGCATGCCGCGCGGGCGCCCTTTCTCCTAACCGGCGCGGAAGGCACCGGTTAGGAGTCCCACAAAACAATATTTTCCTTTTTTTTTGAGGGGTAACAATATTTTTCCGTGTGAGCGCACGCACGTGCACTTGCTCGCTAGCCCAGCCCACATCTCATCCTCGGGCAGTTTGTTTATTGGTTTGTTGATTTGGTCGGTTGTCTAGCAAAAACCGGCATCTTGCCCTCGGTCATAGTGAAGGATAGTTGTTATTGCGTCAGGCCCAAGTAACGCGGTGAATGTAGCTAGTATGCGTGAGAGTGTAGCAGGTTCAATCGGTCTATACTGGTTTTTTTTGTTTATTTCTCTACAGGTTTTCCATGGTCTTTCTTTTGTTCATCATTTCGTTATTCGCTTTTATTTCTAATTTAGTATATTTTTTAATTGCTGTTTTCCTAATACATGAATAATGTTTAAAACATGTATTTTTTAAATTAATTTTTTAATTCGTGAACTCTCTTTCAAATTTGTGAATATTTTTAAAAAAATCATGAACATTTATTAAATTCATGATCATTTAAAAGAAATCATAAACATTTTAATTCCTGGATATTTTTATAATTCATAATTATAAATTCATGAATACATTTTCCAATAATATATTATTTAAATAATTTCCTTTTATATGAAAATTTAAATAATAGCCACTATTTTTGGGAGCCATCTCCTGTCGAGTTTCCCTTTATACCGAGTGGCGTCCAATATTTTTTAGGCAACAAGAGCGCTTCCTAGGCAGGTCCATGGGGGTGTTTAAGCGGCAATAAGGTGCTAAAGGCGGTGAATAGGACTTGCCAGTGGGGTGCTCTGCAACACCTGAAAGGAGCTACATGGGCAGGGCCCATGTTAAAAAAACTTATATGCTTGCTTGCTTTTTTATTGTTTTAATTTTCTCTTCCATGCATTTTATTTTCCTTTTTAATTATTTAATTTAATTTTTCAAAATTTTCCTTTCCATGTTACTATTGTTGGTTAGTTTTTTGTTTTCTTACTAATATGTAATCATTTTTCCAAAGTATATGAACATATATATTGAAGTGACGAACAACTTTATTTAAATCGATGAACCTTTTAGAAAACTTTTCAATACATGAATATATATATTTGCATCCAGTAATATGTTTAAAATACAACATGAACATTTTGGGAGGGATTAAATGTAAAAAGAACTTACGGTAGGGATTACGCATGTACGTGTCCTCATCCTCACTAATCTCCAATCGTAGAGCATCTCCAACAACCTCCCGAGCCCCCACCCCCACCCCTACCCCCTCCCATAAGCGTTTTTTCGGTTGTCCCTATAATTTGGGGAGATTGTGAATGTGAGATGGTTTTTTAGAGACCCAATAATTTCTTTCCCAATATTAATCTGACTTCGAGGCCCCACTGTCAATGTGATGATGTTCTCTTTTCAGTGGTGGCTCGGCGGACTCAGTAAGCATGGCGGCGGTGGTGATGATCTCCGCCGACCGACGGCGGTGCAGCAGTGGCGTGCGGGCAAGCGGCGATGGCCACGGTGGTCTTCGGCCGCGGTGTGGCGGTCTCTGGCGATGTCGTTCGGACGTGTCAATTATCAGGAGAAGTATTGGGAGGGCCAAACATTCCCAATATATTGGAAGAGATGGAGCTGATTATTGAGACATCTAAATAATTTTTTGAAAAATGAGAGTCTAGAAGTCAGTTTTTTTTTTTTTTTTTTTTTTTTTTTTTTGCGTCAGCTCTTGTTGCAACCTCCATAGTGGCATTTTGACCTTTTCTCAAGAACCCCAATACATGCAATTTATTGGGGAAAGGAAATATGGTTTACATGCTCTAATCCTCCGCGTTAGATAGTCCGTTGAATCCTTAATTATTTTTCCGTAGGTCTAGCATTATTCAATTTTCACCATGAGCCGACCACCTCATTCCGTAAACCCAGTCCGTAAAAAACTATCATCAACCCGTACAAACCAAGGGCATCGGACGGTCAAATCACGTCGACTGAGATATAAACAAAAACTGGTCGACCCATGCTTAGCAAACCCATTCGCGCGCTGGCATGCCAGCAGTTCTTGAACATGACCTGTCCACGGGCACTGTTATTACGCCGGAAACAAAAGTGCGTGCATCATCAGTCAGTCAGTACACAAAGGGCGAAGGAATAGCAAACCGGGTCGTTGATAGGCTGTTGCTGTGTCGAGGTCCACCGCGCCCAGGGAGACGTGCAGAATGGGAGAGCTAGCTAGCTAGCCAACGCATCATACGGTTTGATACCCCCCCTCTCGCCGCCAGCGGCACGTTCCGTGGAATAATCAAACTGGTTAGAAGTTAGAACCACATGGAACTCGCCACTCTGCCTGGCTGCCTGCCGGTATAAATACACACGCGGCGCAGACATTACCCGTCGCATAAGGCGAGCCTCTTGCACACAGACAAAAGAAGGTAGAGCGGGAGGGAGAGAAACGACGGGAGGGCGTTAAGCGGGCCCTTCGACGGCATGACCGCCGACCCGTCCTCGTCGTCGTCGGCCGCCGCGGCGCCGTCGGTGAAGGGCGTGGCGAGGGCGCTGTCCCAGCACCACCGCGCCGTGGTCGGCTTCCTCTTCGGCTTCTTCGTCATCCTCGTGCTCTACACCACGGCGTCCGGCCAGTTCGGGACGACCAACACCATTGGTGAGTACTGAGTAGCAGTGGTAACCTTCTTCTAATTATCATCAGTTACCTGCATGCGGTTCTCCCTGCTTGTTTGCCGGGGTAACGTCCTCGACGTTTCTCTTGGCCCTGGCCCGCCATACTAGAGCGCACTTGTTTTTATCACTAGTTGAAGAATTGTCCAAGAATTATGCATCCGATTTCTGTTCACGATTTCATGGCTAAACTCAACTCGGCTATATTCATCCTTAGTTTGTTTCCCTTGACCCCACTGGTAGACTCGGTGACGTATGGATTCCATATACTACTAATCTGGAATTCTCCTCCCACACTGGCTATGTATGTATGACTTGTCCGGCTCTACAAATCAAGAAAAACAGTGGAAAACCAGTCACCTTTCTTTTTCAGGAGAATGACATACGCTTCTTCCTCAGAAATATTCAAACGATACATATGCAATCATAGTTTCCATCCAAATTATTGTACTGCATTAATTGTTCTATTAATTTCATTGAGAGTGCACCACATATAGCCACGCCATTTTTCTGTGACAATTAATTTTCACCTCCGCTGCAATTCGCTCCAAATCCATACCTACGTAATACTCCCTCCGTTGACAAATATATAAGATGTTTTGAATATTTAAATATGGACTACATATGAACTGAAATGAATGAACAAACACACTAAATGTCTATGTATATCCGATTTAGAAGAAAAAGTTAGAACATCTTATATTTATGAATAGAGGGAGCAGAGCAGAGTATAGTATTTCCAGCAGACTCAAAACGGGACCACACACATATCTAAATTTGTAACGGCCTATCTATTTACATTATTTGCAAAATTTCGTCATACTAGCTACTGTAGTATTCATGTGGAATGTCAAAGCATGTGCTTGATTCGCCAGGTCGTCACGCTTACCATACAGCCAGCTAATTTTGCTTGTACGTGCATGCAGTCGCCCTGCGGTCCACGCCGGCCGAACAGAATGCCAGGACGTCTCCTCCACCTCCTCCTCCAGCGTCGACACCAGCGTCGTCGTCGGAGCCAGATAATAATAATTCCACTCAAGGTACGTATATTAGGACTAACGCGTCCGGTGACGTATCTTTATATTCTGATTTAGCGTGATCATCGCCACCCTGTTAATAATCAAATGTTGTGAAGTCGTTGTTAGCATGCTCTGGAGTTTGTTTTTGGCTAAACATACTGTGCTACGCGCCGGGTCCTGACAAATGACGGAACCGAACTGCTTGGCCCACGGTGAGCACATGCAGATAGGTTAGGGTGCTGCGTCGTCATCAGCGGCTTAATAATGGCATAATAGTAAACGATGGGGATGTGTCTACGTGTAGCACGGGTATTGGGTATACCACATAGTGTGTGTAGGTAGGATCATAGTAGTACCTTTTTAGAGAGAGAATACGAATATACTTTTTTAGAGAGCATGTGTGTGCAGTGTGCTTGTTAGTTGATTGCTACGCGGTTTTGGTGCGCACACATGTATCTATTTCAATTTTTGTTACACCAAGCTATTTCAATACTCTAGCTACGCTTTTTAACGTAATTCAATATCCATGGCCAAGTGATTACAGTTGGCTATGTTTTCCACAACGTACTCGAATATCTAAGGTCAAGTAATTCTGGCTAATTTGCTTTGTTGATGTATAACTAACATTGACAGGTGCGGTACATGACATGGAAAATGGGAAGAAGGACGAGGCAGCCAAGACGACGGGAGAAGTACGCATCGAAGACAAAAACGTAGTACCTGGAACAGACATGAATAAAACGACTGGTAATACATACTACGACCTTTCACTGCCCAACTCATCCACTGTTTAGTTTGGCACCATTATTTTGTCGATCATATGTACTCTCTACTCTCGAACGGTTGGTTTACTGATGATTGACCAGCTGTTAATTTAATTGATTCAGTTAACGTGCAAGCGAATAGTACAGACCAGTCAGGCCAGACGGTAAATGAAGCTAGCGACAGGATGGAGGAAGAGCTCATTCGGCAAGAACTCGGTCAAGACGGCGACAAGAATGAGAGCAACGTCAAGCATGGTGAGTTCTTGCGATGAAAATTTAACTTCAATTTATCAATCGTCAATCAGTAACATTTTTTCCAACCGGGCTATCACCCCTTTCCATTAATTGCTCAACGGAAATATTTAGTTCAGTACATAAGACTAGATTCAACCAGGGAACAAAAAACACACCACCCGAACATGAGAAGAAAAGGGGTTTAGCGAGTTGGGGCACTACCAGAAAACCCGCCACAAATGCAAAACGGACATCTGCTACGGGGCGAAAACCTGATAACACACTATACGCCATAAGTCCAGATAAGACCAACGAAAACAGCTAGGCCAAACGAGAACCCCCCAGCAGGCATCAAACCTCAGTGGGGGGATGTCAAGAACCAGACCACACAAACACCTAGATGAAGAGCAAGGGTCCAGCAGGAAGGCGACTTCACATGAGCGACTCTCCAGGTCCATTGGCAATCCTCAGCCTGGACCGATCTGCCAGCGACGTAGCGACCTGCATCACCCTCTGGATCCCGGCCTGAAACGTAGCTTTATCTCCCATCTTCAACAGCCCTGTCCAGTAAGTCATCAGCGCACAAGCGGTAAAAACAGCCTCGAAAGGAGACCGGACAGTATGATTATCAAAAGTAACTTTGTTGCGGGTGCACCAGATTCCCCAACAAACAGCAGCCATAATCAACATATAAAACTTTTTACCCCCAGGAAGGTAACAGTATAACCATGACCAGCATTGCCACAAGAATTTGGGACAATTCGATGCTCCCATAGTCAGGCCAACCCCCCCCCCCCCCCCCCCCAAACTAAACGAGCAAAAGAGCATCCGAAGAACAAGTGATTAGTAGTCTCAATTTCAGCACAAAAAGAACACACATGATTACCCCCCCCCCCCCCCCCCAGTTGCGCCTACGGAGGTTAGCACGAGATGGCATACCATCTTGAAACAATTGCCACATGAAGATCTTAATTTTAAGCGGGATAAGAGCTTTCCAAACTAGTTTGAAATTAGGCCCAGCAAGATCACGCTCCAGCCACTTATAGACCGATTTAACAGTGAAAACCCCCTTGCTCGATAACGACCAAGCAATAGAATCAGGGCGATTATTAGGACAGAAAGCTTGCGCACAGCGCACAATCTCTTGCCATTGCACGAGAAGATTACCAAATAGTCTGCGACGAAATGGCAGTTCACACCCTCCCGAGATGAAATCAGCAAGGGTGCAATTAACATTTTGACATATGTCAAAAAGCTCAGGGAATAAGGTTTTAAATGGTGTATCCGAGGCCCAAGTATCGTCCCACAACCTGACCAAGTCCCCACTATTGATAATAATTTTTCTGCCAGCCATATATACATCTTTGACCTTCATAATGGCCTTCCAGCGCAGGGGGAGTCAGATTGACGAGATGGTATTGTAGCCACAGTGTGGCGACGAAAATATTTAGCGCGGACAATTTTTTGCCATAAGCCATCTCCAGTCTCAAGCTTCCACCACCATTTGGTGAGAAGACTAACATTCTGCCTATGCAGATCTTTCACCCCCAACCCACCTTTGTCCTTAGAGCGACATACCCGAGCCCACTTTACCATGTGATAAGCTCGTTTATTCCTCCTTTTCCTCCAGAAAAAACATCTACGATGCCCATTCATCTTGTCAATACATGTTTTGTTCAATAGGAACATGGACATAAGGAATGAGGGAATTCCGTCAAGATTGGAATTGAGCAGAACTAGTCTAGCAGCCGAAGATGCATGATATCCCACCCATGCATCCAGCCTCTTAATAAGTTTAGCATCTAAAAAGTTCCAGTCCACAGTTTTAAGCATAGAGAAGGTGACAGGTACACCCAAATATTTCATAGGTAGCACCCCCACCTAACAATTAAAATGATCAACATAGAACTTGTCTATGTCATTGTCACCCCCAATAGTGTAGATTTCGTTCTTCATGAAGTTGATTTTAAGCCCGGACATAAGCTCAAACAAATATAACAACAACTTAAGGTTAATGGCTTTTTCCACATCATGAGAAACACAGATAACCGTATCGTCGGCGTACTGAATAGGAACACCTCCCTCGATCAGGTCATAAACCAGCCCCTGAATCAACCCATTTCTCTTAGCTGAGAGTACCATTTTGGTAAGACATTCAACAGCCATGTTAAACAAGAATGGGGAAAAAGGATCCCCTTGTCTAACACCTTTAGCACTCTGGATATACGCCCCCATCTTATCATTAATTTTGACACTCACAGTACCATTATGAAGAATCTGGGATACCCACCCGCACCATTTATCGTTGAATCCTCTAATTTTATGGCAAGAAAGCAAAAAATCCCAATTTACTTTGTCAATCATTAACATGATGAGTAAAATGTCGGCCGCATGCAGGTGTCCCCCCCAAGCCCATCTGCGACCTGTCCGACCCCAGGTACGACATCTGCGAGATATCCGGAGACGCCCGGGCCATCGGCGGCAACCGTACCGTCCTCTATGTCCCGCCCGCTGGCGAGCGCGGCGCCGACGGCCAGGAATGGGCCATCAAGGACCAGTCCCGCAAGTACCTGGAGTACATCGAGAAGGTGAAGGTCAAGACCCTGAGTGCCGCCCAGTCCCTGGCGGCGCCCGAGTGCACCTCCCGGCACGCCGTCCCCGCCGTCGTGTTTGCCATGAACGGGCTCACGTCCAACCCGTGGCACGACTTCAGCGACGTGCTCGTCCCGCTCTTCATCACCGCCCGCGCCTACGACGGCGAGGTCCAGTTCCTCGTCACCGACCTCCAGCCGTGGTTCGTGGACAAGTACCGCCTCATCCTCGCGAACCTGTCCCACTACGACATCGTCGACTTCAACAAGGACGCCGGCGTCCGGTGCCACCCGCACATCGTCGTCGGCCTCCGCAGCCACCGCGACCTCGGCATCGACCCAGCCCGCACGCCGCGCAACTACACGCTGCTGGACTTCCGCATGTACATCCGGGACATCTTCTCGCTGCCGCCCGACGGCCTGGGCATCCCATACAAGGAGGCAACTAAGAACGCGACCGGCAGCGTCGACGGTGGCATGGAGAAACGGAAGCCGCGGCTCATGCTCATCAACCGTGGCCGGAACAGGAAGTTCGTCAACATTCCGGAGATCTCCGCGGCGGTGGAAGCCGCTGGGTTCGAGGTGGTGGTCGTGGAGCCGCGCCGTGACCTGAGGCTCGAGGAGTTCTCCAAGGTGGTGGACTCGTGCGACGTGCTGATGGGCGCGCACGGGGCCGGGCTCACAAACTTCTTCTTCCTCCGCACCAACGCGACCATGCTGCAGGTGGTGCCGTGGGGCCACATGGAGCACTCGGCCATGATATTCTACGGCGTGCAGGCCAAGGAGATGAGGCTGCGGGACGTCGAGTACAGCATCACCGCCGAGGAGAGCACGCTCTACGAGAAGTACGGCAAAGACCACCCGGCGGTGAGTGACCCGGAGTCGACACATAAGCAGGGGTGGCAGCTGGGCATGAAGTACTACTGGCTGGAGCAGGACATCAGGCTCAACGTCACCAGATTTGCTCCGACGCTACACCAGGTGCTTCGGACGGTCGAGGAGTAGAGCATAGGAAATATATACTCCTAGGTTGCAAGAGGAATAGCACATATTTGTTCATTTTTAAACTGTAACCTCTGCGTACTGGTAATATGTTGGTGTAATGAGCTTGAAGCTTCCGAAACGAAGCACTCGACAAAAGAAGCGCAGAAAATCAGAGAATGATATAGCATGAGAATGGACTTTACTGAAGATTTAAAGATTGTTTTATTTTGAGAGAAACACAATTTATACCCATGAACTTATGGCCGAGTTCAGCGGTGACGCTTTGTGCGGTTCTCCCTCGTGAGGATGTTGTCGTGGAGCTTAGTTGTTCTAGGATGTGGTGTGGCATTGTCTTTGTGTTGTCCGGTTATCCCCGGATCTACTTTGTAAGAAGGTTGCCACACTACCTTGTATCGTTCAACTGTGCATTTTGGTTTGTGCTTTATCTATAAAGCGGGGTGAATGCCTGTTTCGTGAACTTATGGACGAGTTCGCTCCCCTCGCGCTGCCACCCCAGGTCGACGCCAGGGGGATCCGATCCTAGCGCCGCCGACCACCTCCCCACCCCGGCAGACCCCTGCCGCTACTGCCGCCGGCATTGGCCGCGGTGGCGGCGGTGCCCGGCGCCAAAGGCATTAGGGCAGGAGGATGTGGTTGCTACCCCTGGAGGCGACTGGGGCGCCTCGGGCAGGGTGCCCTGCATGGCGGCCAGGGCGGCTTCCAAGCCGTGTGGCGGCAATAGGCAGCCCCATGGCCGGCGGGGGTGCTCCAGTGAGCTCCCCGGCTCTGCGATGGGCGGCGGCGGCGGCCGTGGATCTGGCGTCCCGGCCAGATCCGTCAAGGCATGGCTTTGGCCGGTCGAGGGCGCGTGATGGGACCGGTGTGGGGCAGCTGGAGGTCCTCTACCGGCATTCCGGCGGCGCCGTTCGTCTTCATGGTGAGGGTGTCGCGGATCCAGCCAGCTGCGAGATCTGGGCGACGCGAGTTCCGGTGAAAATCGTGTCGACTGTGGTCTTGGCGGACGATGGCGGTGTCTCTGACGTCGTTTCCTTCTCGAGGCATCGTCGTTGCAGGTTGCGTAACCACGCTCGGGATGTTCAGGGGGAAACCCTAGATCTGGGTCTCCCGAATCGGATGATGACGGATCCTTCGGTGTCGTTCTCCCTCCTGGGGACATCATTTTGGAGCAAGTGCTGGTTGGAGGGGATAAGAGGAGGAGCGGTGCTATATGTACCGCAAGGCCGACGGCGGGTCTCGGTGGCGTGGCGCAGCAGAGTATCGGCGACGGGCGCGTGTGGATGGACGCGTGCAGGATGGTGGCACAATTTGGCGTCTTGGTGACGTCGACGGTAGTATGGCCCGTCGAGGTGAATGCGTTGATCACTCCCGAATGTGGGACGGCGGAAGATGGCGGCAGCTGATCCTAGAGCATGCGTAAAGGGTCTAGCTAGACTGGTTGATGCTCTCGGCTTGCCAGCGGGCGGCTCGATGAGGCCACCGGAATAGATGTTGTGTGTTGATGCGCGGTCTGTTGGAAATATGCCCTAGTGGCAATAATATTATATTATAATATTTCCATGTTTATAATTAAGAGTTTATATTCTATGCTATAACTGCTATGATCTTGGAATATGCGATTCAATGAAAAACTCATATGCACGTGTGGAATGATAAACAGTAAAATATGATTCCTAGTCTCGCCTCTAAGACTAGCTCAAGTGTTGTTGGTGATCATGTTTTCCGGATCTTAGGATATCGTTAAGTGTAACGATAGTCCTAAAACAACTTTGAGAATATGACGTTGGAAGAACGATCATATTGAATCGACCGAAACTTGTTTGTTTTATACTTTGAGATATCATCGTCACAAGTCAATTTTTAGAACACGGAGAGTTAACGTGTGATTTAGTTCCTTAGACCATGAGAGTATCGTAGTATATTCTTACCGTACGATGGACTTTGGGGATGCTCAAACGTCATCTGTAACACGGTGATCATAACGACAACTTACAGGTTCATCAGAAAGTTTGACAAGAGGCTAGGTAGCTTAAGAGTGGGAGTTTCTCCTCTGACGATGGAGAGATATTCTCAGGGACCTCTCGGTGTGACGACATCCATCATCGTCTGGCCAGACATAGGTGACTAGGTCACGGGGATGCCGAAACATGTCAACAAGAAAGAAGAACAAAACCGGTAACGAGGAGACCGGTATAGTGAGCATGAGAAAGACTCAAGAGGATACCGATATATCTCACATCGGGTTTTGTAAAGTATCGCGAAGCAAAGGTAATAGCACATGATAACCAAAGGTTCACTCGAATGTCATTCGTGTGCTCATAGGGATCGTTATGGATGTCCACGGTTCCGCTATCGGTCATTGAACAAACGGGGTCACAAGCTTAAGGTAATCACGATCTGCTAAGTGTTAGTAGGACAGTTGCAATGATGAAATATTTATGACATAGTTTCAGTAATATTCGAAATAGTATCGAGAGAAACCGAAAGCGTTTCGGGGTCACCGAAAGGGTTTCGGGGTTTACTGGGTAATACCGGTAAATAATATATAGGTGGAAAATGTTTTTGGAGATGTTAAATTAATAATAAAAGGCTCTAATAATAGTTAGAAGGCTTTTATATTTAATTAAATATCAACGGGCCTTAAAAGGCCAAGTGGTGGAAAGGATATTGGGCCTATGTGGCCCAATAGGGGGAGGCGCCCCCTTAGCTTCTTGGAGAAGCTAAGGGAGGCCGAATTGGAGGGGGATTCCCCCTCCTATGGCCGGCGCAAGGTGGAAGGTTTCCTTTCCCCCTTTCCTCTCCTCCAACCTATATATACTTGAGGATTTGGCCCTTTGTAGACACAAGTTTTGGAGCCTCCTCTAGTTCTAGTTGATCCAATTTGAGCTAGATCTAATCCTCTCTAGTCCTCATAGTTAGAAGCTCGGTATATGGTTCTAATCTTCTCCCTCTAATTCTCTAGCTACGATTAGCTCTGGACAGCGAAGCGCTGCCGGATCCTGAAGACCGTACGCTTGCAAACTGTGGAGAGCCCGTGCTTTCGCTCTTCCGTTCGAGGGGTCGTTCATGAACGGTTCGAGGGAATTCAAGTATGATCTACGCCAACTTGTCTTCTTCCACTGCAGCTCAGAGTTAGTAATGATCCGATCTAAACCGTTATTGCATCTTCATAGTGTCCCTAGTTGATCGTAGGACAATTTTTTTTTGTTTTCTACTACGTTTCCCAACAGTGGCATCATGAGCGGTTCTATGAGTAGATGCAGATTTCGATCTAGATCACATGTGGATGTGAGGGTTTGATGTTCTTGCTATGCTTCCCTCGAGTGTTGCTTCGGTTTAGTTCATTGACGACATGATGTAGCTTTGTACAAAGTTCTGACAATCGATCGGCTCTGGCTGTCGATGATCTGCTAACAGTTCTTTGGGTTTCATCATAGTCAAGAATAGTGAACTGTCGCAAACACGAGAGGGTGATGAAGATGCTCGATCTTCTAGGGGGTCACGCGTATTGACGAAGTTTAGTGTGGGGCTAGAGATTTTTAATTAAGTCTCTTCCCTCACACGCCCCGAAAGTTAATCTAGCAATAAGAATTATCGCCTTAATGGTGGACGTAGGTAGCTAGAGTTCTCCAGAAACCCTAGAAGGCACGTAACCAAAACTTGCCAAACCGATTAGAGGACGTCTGTTGGATGCATGTGATGTGGTATAGCCTTCGCCATGATAATGAGTTTATGTATGAGATGGTTATATGATGTAACGTTAAGTGACCTGCGCATCACAGTACGTCATGATGGTTGGAGCCAAGGGATTGTCACTTTAATGACCTGCGTGTCAACCTTGTTATTTTTACCGACGGAAGTGACGGACGTGCTATGGAGGACCCCGGAGCAAGGTGGCTTCACCAGGCGCAGGAGATCATGGTGGTGGCTACGGCATCACCTCGGAGTACATTCATGAAGACCTTGGAGGATCATGGAGTCATCCCCGGCGCCAAGCGCTATACCATATCATGCTATTATGAATTACCTGAGATGTTTACCCCTTTGTTGTTTGCACCCTTTGATTGCGCAGTAGTCAATTGTTAGGGTGATCTCTCACAGAAAATATCAAGTTGTTAGTGCTCTTCCCAGTGTAGCAACCGTCTATAACACGTAACTTTTTGGGGTATGTCATGTCCACATGAGTACAAACGGATTGTGAGGTGTAAGGCGGGTGAAGGTCAGACGTCACGGCGGAAACACTCGGTTGTCTTGAAGTTCTAACAGAATCGTTCTGAGCTCGGAGCACAAAGCATCGAAAGATGAACAAGAGTCATATGGAGATATGATTGGCAAAAGATTGCCTACCGGTTGAAGTTCACGTCATCAATGATGTCCACATCAATGGCTGTGAATACGATCAGGGTCTTGAATCACTCACTTTCAATTATGAGAGATATTGATTTGAGTGGGAGTGCACTTTATATTAAAATTTGTTTAAACACTAGTGCAAATTAATTATGAACAATGTCTAAGTGATTCTTGTGTTTATCATTGTAGATCAATGGCTCGCAATTTTTTCAACTTAGCTCCTATGTTTGAGAAAGAAAAGTTAGCTACAAGTGGTGGAAACTATGAGGATTGGATCCAAACTCTGAGGAATGTTCCCAGAGGTGCTATGAAAGAATATGTGCTTGATCAACATCTTGGAGATCCACTTGCGCCAGGAGTGGATCAGGATGTTGTCAACGTGTTCATATAACGAAGAAATTATTTCAGTGTGGTCAAAAGCATCCTGTTGTCTTGCATGGATCCTGTGTTACCGAAGCATTTTGCATGACTTAGTACCATCGAGATTGTCGAGGCACTAGAAGTTCTGTTTCATAAACAGGAAACAACTGAACTTCATGAGATGACTGAAGCCATGGAAGAATGCAAAATAACTGAAAACTCTCTAGTTGATGAGCAGAGTGTCAAACTTGCAAACTATTATGATAGTATTGCTGAAGCTGGAATTGATTTTCCAAAGACACCTGGTAATGATTTGAGCCTTACTTCGCTTTATGAAGCGATACTCAAGACAAATGAGATAGGATTGCAGAATCAGCAAAATTTGCTTGTGAACAAAAAAACAAGTTTTAAGAAGAAAAGCATCGCCAAGAGGAATAAGGGTGGAGCTACTTCTGAGACTATAGGTTTCTACTACGGTAAAAATGGACACTGGAAGAGGAATTGCTTGCAATACCTGGCGGATAAAAATGGTTCTTCTGGTAAAGGTATAAAAGTTATACAAGTTAATGTTATTGATATTCCACTTGCTAACAATTCATGTAAGTCATGGGTATTTGATACCGGATCGGTTGCTCACATTTGCAACACGATGCAGGGACTACAGAAAGTTCGCAAGCTAGAAAGGAATGAAGTCATGATGCGCGTTGGGAATGGTGATGGGATCGCTGTTCAACAAGGACGCCGGCGTCCGGTGCCACCCGCACATCGTGGTCGGCCTCCGCAGTCAAGAAGAGTTAGCAAACCTCCTGAGTGCTTTCACAATGAAATATTCATCTTAGAAGAAGATGAACCTGCGCACTACAGAGAAGCGATGGTGGCGCCTAGCTCAAAAAGAATGGCTTAAAGCCATGCAATCAGAAATGGAGTCCATGTACGAGAATCAAGTTTGGAACTTGGTTGAGCCTCCAGAGGGTGTGAAACCCATACAATGTAAATGGATCTTCAAGAGAAAAATGGACGTGGATGGTAATCCTACTATAAGCAAGGCTAGTTGCGAAAGGGTTTTCGCAGGTTGAGGGAGTTGATTATGACGAGACTTGCTCACCAGTTGTTGGTGTCCTGGACTAGGAGGTGCTTACCACGTCGGCCCGCCGATTATGGGCCAGGCTGAGGACCCACCAAAGACTGATGAATGGGCCATGCAGGCCCTGGCCCTCAGCGTAATCAAGATGAAGATCTCGTGAAGGATTGGCGTATACTTCAAGCATATTTGAATGATCGGCATGCTTATCCCTAGATTGTAACCGACCATGTGTAAACCCTAGATACCCCCGGTGCCTATATAAGCCGTGGGGTTTAGTCTGTAGAGGCACGATTGCAAGGTTTACAGCTTAGAACTCCTTCATACGATCTCGAGGTAGATCATACTGTACTCTGTACCCCATCACAATCAATATATCAGAAGCAGGACGTAGTGTTTTACCTCTTCGAGAGGGCCTGAACCTGGATAAACACCATGACCCTACTTTCTCCTGTTACCATCTAGCTTAGATCATCAAGCTTGGGACCCCCTACCTGAGATCTGTCGGTTTTAGCACCGACATTGGTGGCCCATGTAGGTCCCGCTGTGTGGTCGTAAGAGCTTGATGGCAAATCTTCGAATCGATGACAGCATTGGCTGCGGGGATATCTTCGTCCCCGGCCAGGTTGTCGCGTTCAGCAGCATCGTGCTGCACGCCGACTCAACTGGCCATCTCGGCCAAGTAGATAGTTTCTCCCCTGGCCAAGCCATCCAGTTTGGCAATCTGGAGTACGTCGCGGATTCATGCGGTGAGCTTGCTTTCTCAGGTTGGGTGTCGGATCAGCCCGAGAATCCCACGGACGCCGTCGCCCACACACCAGATTCGATCTCGGAGCAGGCCCACGGGGTGATCGGTGCCTCAGATCCAGCTTTAAACTCATATCCGAGCATCGCCTCATCAGGTCAGATATCAAGCCTCCCCAGTGAGGGCCTCGAGGCTACGTTAAGAAGCACCTCGGCTAAACTTCAGGTCAGTCCTGCCTATTGTCAAGAGATGGGTGAAACCGGCCTCTCTGCTCTGGATGAGATGTTGGACCGAATCCAGAGTCTTGGAATCTCGGATGGGTGGTCTTGGGTCTACGACCAAATTGGATGTAAATCTGAGGGTGCAGAAATTTTCACCCCACCCGCCACCCACTTAGTCGCCACGGTCGAGGACTTAACCAACGTGCTAGACTATGACTCTGAGGAGGCCACAAATATGGATGAGGGTGCCAAAGATATGTCATATGATGCATCACCCATAGCCACCGATTACACAGAGAATTGGGCGGCTACCTCCAACCACGATGTCTACATAGTAGACACTCCTAAGGATGATGAAGGAGATAAGGAGCCTCCCAAATGTCGACGCCGTAGACACCATAACAAAGGCGCAGGCAATGGCAACAATAGCCATGAAGCTACCAATAATGGCGACACTCCGAAAGGTGTCGAGGACTAGAATGCAGGCGATAATACCGGCAATGGCCCCACCGACAGCGCCGCATCCGACGGGGACGATGAAGACCCCGAGGACATCAACTATTACCCAGAGTCCGAGGAAAACATAAGCCTCGGACCTGACGAATTCGATATCCCCGAGGAACCCTTAGATGATCCTCAGTTACAGGCCTTCTGCCGACGGCTAGTTAGCACCGCAAAGAGCATGAAGCAAAAGTCCTAGAAGCTTCAGGCCGAGCAGGACAGATTAAATGACAAATGGACTGAGGTCCTAAGTGTTAAGCAAGAGGTCGAAGAAAGAGTTACTAGAAATAGGCAGCAATCCCCCCAAAGAGAGTTACTCCCCGAATTAGATGAGGAGGTAGATGGGACCCCGCTGTCAAGGCGTGATCGGGCCGAAATCCGGACCGCCCTCCTCGGGGCCGATACAGGCCTGTGGGCGGATACCCTAAACCTCCGGAAATACTATGCCATCACGGCAAGGATCCCCTTCCACCTCGGAATAATTACGATCCATGGGAGAAATCAACCCCAATGCCAGCTGCTCCGTCCCGCTCCATTTATAGATCTCGGGAGCACCCACCTACTGAACAGGAAGGATACTAGGCTTGGCTGGCCAAATATGGCAAGACACGTGATTACACACGTGATTGGGCAGTGACGACATCATACGTCCGACATGCCACAGCTCGGATCCGAGGAACAACTCACCCCATGTGCTTTATAGAAGAGGTGATGCAGCACGAGTTCCAAGACGGGTTAAAACCCATCAATATCGAGCCATACGATGGGACTACATACCCGACAGTATGGATTGAGGATTTCCTCATGCACATCCACATGGTCCGAGGCGACGACCTCCACGCCATCAAATACCTGCCCTTAAAGCTCAAGGGACCGGCCTGGCATTGGCTTAACAGCTTGCCCGAGAACTCGATAGGCAGTTGGGAGGACCTCGAGGACGCCTTTTGATCCAACTTTCAAGGGACTTACGTCTGACCCCCGGACACTGATGACCTTGGTCATATCGTGAAGGAGCCAAGGGAGTCTGCTAGGAAATTATGGAACCGGATCATAACCAAGAAAAATCAAATAGTCGACTGTCCGGACGCAGAGGCAATCGCCACTTTTAAGCATAGCATCCCTGACGAATGGCTTGCTAGAGAGCTCAGGCAAGTAAAGCCCAAGTCGATGGCGGCCCTCACACACCTGATGACTCAATTTTGCGCAGGTGATGACAGCTGGCTGGCTCGCAGGAACAACCACAATGGCGACCTAGGTACCTCCGAGGTACGCGACGGAAACGGTAAACCTCGGCGCAATAAAAATAAGCATCAAAACAGAGGAAATAAGAGCGATGCCAAGGAAGGAGCAGTTAATGCCGTATTCGCCAACCACCGTAGTGGTAGCAAGCGAAAACCCTTTCAAGGAAATAGAGACATCCCTTCAATGTTGGATAAAATCCTAGACAGGCCATGCGCCATCCATGGTGCTCCCGACAAGCCGGCTACTCATTCCAACCGAAACTGCTCGGTGATCAAGCAGGCCAGCAAGATAGCAGCTGAGAATCAAGGAAAGAACCAAACTCGTAACGAGGACGGGGCCGGCCTGGGCTGACTAATGGTGGCCAAAAGTAATTCCCTCCTGAGGTTAAGGATGTTAACCTGATCTACCACTCATGTTAACAGAGGGAGGATGTGGACGCCCCGCTACACTCATGCTAGCAGGTCTAGGTTGTCCTGGGATAACAAGTGGTAGGAATTCCCGATCACATTCAATCAACAAGACCATTCGGCAGAACTCCGTCACGGAGACACAACCGCATTAATACTTGATTCCATGGTGGACGGTGTTTACTTAACCCGCGTCCTAATGGATTGCGGCAGCAACCTTGACCTGATCTATGTCGACACCGTTAAGGAAATGCGTATCCATCGGGCGAAAATCAAACCGAGCAATGCTGTATTCAAAGGCATCATGCCAGGGGTCTGGACCCGAAGTGCCAGAAGTGTTACGCTGGACGTAGTATTCGGCATGCCCAAAAACTTTTGAATGGAAAAATTAATCTTCGAGATTGTACCCTTTCACAACTGATATCAAGCGCTTCTTGGGAGACCTGCCTTCGCTCGTTTTCACGCCATCCCACACTATGGCTATTTAAAACTTAAAATGCCGGGACCAAATGGCATGATCACAGTAAATGGCAACACGAAGCTTTCCCCCCTAGAGGAAGAGCGGGTCACGGCCTTAATGGCCGAGGTAAAGATCACCGAGGATGCATTGAGTACTCAAGCCACGTCAAGCAAGAAAGATAGTATAAAGCACACAATGAGCACAATTGTCTCCTCGGAGCAACCTGGCAGTGCCCCTCAATAGGGGTACGCGCTCCGTCGTCCCCAATACATGACGGAGGACTATGTCCCGCGGATACACAACTTCACGCTAAAAATCCCATGGGGGACCACGGAGCACATGATCAGTAATAAGGGAAAAAACTCGGATTAACCGACGTTTGTTTCTCGGCACCTTGAATTAATCTAGCCATGCCTGCCCTTAGGGCATAACACGGTTTAACTAGGGACTAGGCACACAGCCTATAGCTATTCACGGTAAACTCCGCCACAATATGTCTCTTAAGACGATCGCCGATCAAGTGCCTTTAAGCAAGGGGCTCAATTCTAGGCAGAGGCAAATCATCCTCGTTTTGACGGGAAGAACACAGATGAGCGGCTTCAGGGAGGCACACATGAACATGGTGGTAAATACCAATTTCGATAATTGGGCTTCGACACACTGCCCCCTCGGCTCTCTTCTTGTTGTAAGTTTTTATCTTTCAAAGTTATGTTTTGTTCGGATTATGTGGCTCAATCCTTTTAATGAATAAAGAGAAAATTAATCTTTCCTTTTTCACACCGAGCATAACTATTGAGATATAAACAATTCAGGCCTTTTTCAAGCATCTAACAGGGGGCCCTAATTTGAAACCGACCCCCACTCAATTGCTGAGGTATCCTAGGTTGTCCTCGGCCCTAAAACCTCGATACTTCGCATTATATGCATCGATTTCGAGTTGTGTCTTTGGTCAACAGCTAGATTGCCCGGCTCCTGTGCTTACCCCTTATGTTTGCACTTTGTTCGGCTAAGAGGTAAAGGGAGAACCACTGCGATTGTCACTTTCGGTTAAGCTGGTTAAGTGCCACAGTTGGAGAAAGCCGAAAGCTGACTGTCACAACAAGCGCAAATTGGTCAGCAAACCGCATGTGGTGTTAAACTAAAAATAGCCGATTGAGGTTATCCGTGTAAAACGAAGGGCCTCCTTTTTCTTGAAAAGGCCACGTTGTGGGTGGTTCGACCTTGGCTATCCGAGGAGTCAACATATACCTGGGGCTATTAAGTTGCCCCCAAACATATGCTCCTAAGACTAAGTGTACGTTTTAGCCTCATGGTCTGATTGCCTTGTTTCTTCTGATAAAACCGCCTCCGGGCACCGAGACGTTGGCTAAGGGTTATATATCAGTAAGAAACACCTGAAATATATTCTACTGAGGGGCAGAAGCTGACGACTAGCCAACTACACCTTCAAAGAGTCATAGCAGAGTCAAAATAAAGCATAAAGCATATTTCCAAAAAGACAAATCTCATTCAAAGATCTAAAACTTGTCTTTCTGCAGGAGCATCTCAGCATACTGAGGGAAAATGATAAACGCGTTTATTGGAGACCATCTAGGATCTTCTCCTTCGTGCACTTCACCTCTGACACTCGAGCAGCTGGCATAACCTTCTCGTAATACTGCCAAGGCTCTCGCATCTTACCTTCCGAACCACGTTGCACCATCGGCTCCATTTCGATCTTCGGCCAATGCGTCTGCACGGCCGCATATGCCTCCCGGGCACCCTCCAAGCAGGTCGAGCGTTTCCATAGCTCGACTTGGGGAATAGCTCCCTGAAGCTGCTGCACTAGCCCGAAGAAGCTGGTCGGCAGCGATGCATTCGACCATAGAGCCACGCAAAGGTCCTCCATGGCGGGTCTGGCCAGACGGTGTAGCTCGGCCATCTGCTTGAGCTGATCACCGAGTAGCTGGGCCGAGTCGAATCCTGGAATTGCATCCAGAAAGACCTCTCGGCGGCTGCATCCTCACGACCGCCGAAGTACTGGCACGCCTGCTCCACGCTAAGGGGAGGTGCGAGAACTCACCTGACAAACGCCAGTTTCACGTTAGCGTAGGGAACGCTTCACGTCTGAAAATGCTTTGTAGTAAGTATGGCTTACCGGCAGCTATGTCGGTAGCCTGTCGAAGCTCCTCCTTGGCCGCTCTCGCTTGAGAAGTAGCCTCTTGACAGTCCGCCTTCAGCTTCTTGAGCTCGGCGGCGTCCTTCTCACAAGAAACCTTCAGAGCGTCGCAGTCAGCCGCTGCACTCCTCAGGTTTTCCTCAATCTCGGCAATCCGAGCTTGGGAAGCTCTTCAAGCTTTTTGCTCCTCAGCTAGTTCTTCCACGCTTTTTTGCGCCGCTGCCTTCTGTTGCTCGGCCTCTCACTGCACCTTCTCAAGCTCGGCCCGTAGGCCCGCAAGGTCCTTCTCAGACACTGTGAAAGTATCAAATGCACTTAGATTAATAATTAAGCTGTTCTTGACAGATGGATTAGTAGAAAGTGCACCAATCTATTACCTCGCGCTTGGCCCACCTGCCGCCGCAGCAAGTTTAGATCCTCTTCGGATCGCGCACGTTTGCGCTTCATCTCTTCCAACTCCGCCGAATTGGCAGCATAGGAGGAGGTGGAGGCCTGTGTCAAAATACAGATAAATAGCCGATAAGAATCCGAGCATGAGGTTCGACCCTCCAGTTGGCTCCTTCGATCCAACTCGAGTCTTGGGGGCTACTGCATATTAGCATTTAGAAAATATAGAAATGACCCTCAAGCCAGTTTGGTAAACTAACTTAAGGCTCGGGAGCTACTATATATCCGCCTCTAAAAAGGAGAATAAAACTTTCGTGGATACTTGCTAAAATATTCCTTGGACGATATTTTGATATCACCCTTGAGGGCTACCGGCTATACCTAGATATATTAACAAAACCATTTAAGAAAAAAAGCATACAAGCGGTTACGAGCGCTTATCTCAAAACCTTTCGCAAGGTCAAGGAAAACTTCCATAATCCCAGCCTCAGCTCACTGAAATTTTGAAAGAGCCATGCCGAGAATGGCACGGTGGTCGGGCAGAAGAGGGGAGCTGTTTACAGCTGCCTCCACCGCCTGCTGATGCCCCGATAGCCCGGCCCCTCCAGGACAAAGCAGGGGCGAAAATGCTCTCCCTACGCCATCCCCCGTTGAAGGGGCGGAAGGCGTCTGTGCCCGACCCGGCGACTTGGAGACCGTCGAGACTGGGAATGTGGGGCGTTGGTCCTCCAGATCTCTTCGGACCGAGGAAGTCCTCTCCCCCTGGTCCTCGGCTTCCCATTCCGTGACTAAGGAGTCAACCTTTGCCATGCGGACTTCGGGTCCCTCCCCAACATTAGAGGCCGGAGGGACGGAGCGAGAAGTGACCTTCCCGCGCCATCGTGCGTAGGTGGGGGATCAGCGGTCGCCTCAGAAGAACTCCGGGCTAATGCAGCCGACGAAAGTTCACCCTCGGAGTCGTCCTCCCCCGGCCGACCTCTCAGCGGGCTGCGAACAAAGCATCTAGTAAATGAGGTAGAAGACATGAGTCAGAAATATCTTTCAAAGATAATTGTTACCTCTTGGCCTCCGGGTGTTGCCAAGGACGTTGACTATCTTCGGATGAGTGATACACCCAATTTGCATCATGATTTCCTACTATTAATTATTATGTTTTAAATCATTATTTCACTTTATGGTACAATTCTTATGCCTTTTCTCTCTTAATTTGTAAGATTTAAATGAAGAGGGAGAATGGCGGCAGCTGGAATTCTGGACCTGAAATAGCCACATCAGAGATACCTATTCTACAGAGCTCCAATTGACCTGAAATTTTACGGAGATTTTTTATTGAATATATAAAAAATACTGGAGAAAATAAATACCAGAGGGGACCCACCAGTTGCCCACAAGGCAACAGGGCGTGGCCCCCTAGGCGCGCCCTATTGCCTTGTGGGGCCCACAGCTGGCGTCTGGCCCCCTCCTTCTGCTATATATGGTCATTTTCCCTAGAAAAAGTAATGAGAAGACCTTTGGGACGAAGCGCCACCGTCTCGAGGCGGAACCTGGGCAGGAGCAATTTTGCTCTCCGGCGGAGCGATTCCGCCGGGGATACTTCCCTCCGGGAGGGGGAAATCGAAGCCATCGACATCACCAACGATCCTCTCATCGTGGGAGGACCAATCTTCATCAACATCTTCACCAGCACCATCCCATCTCAAACCCTAGTTCATCTCTTGTATTCAATCTTTGTCTCAAAACCTCAGATTGGTACCTGTGGGTTGCTAGTAGTGTTGATTACATCTTGTAGTTGATGCTAGTTGGTTTATTTTGTGGAAGATTATATGTTCAGATCCTTAATGCTATTCAATACCCCTCCGATCTTGAACATGAATATGATTTGTGAGTAATTACTTTTGTTCTTGAGGACATGGGAGAAGTCTTGTCATAAGTAATCATGTGAATTTGGTATTCGTTCGATATTTTGATGATATGTATGTTGTTGCTTCCTTATTGGTGTCGTGTGAACGTCGACTACATGACACTTCACCATCTTTGGGCCTAAGGGAAGGCATTGTGGAGTAGTAATTAGATGATGGGTTGCTAGAGTGACAGAAGCTTAAACCCTAGTTTATGCGCTATTCCGTAAGGGGCTGATTTGGATCCATATGTTTCATGCTATGGTTAGATTTATCTTAATTCTTCTTCTGTAGTTGCGGATGCTTGCGAGAGGGGGTAATCATAAGTGGGAGGCTTGTTCAAGTAAGAACAGCACCCAAGCACCGGTCCACCCACATATCAAATTATCAAAGTAGCGAACGCGAATCAAACAAACATGATGAAAGTGACTAGATGAAATTCCCATGTGTCCTCGAGAACGCTTTGCCTATTATAAGAGATCGTTCCGGCTTGTCCTTTTCTATAAAAAGGATTGGGCCACCTTGCTGCACTTATTGTTACCGTTACTACTTGTTACTTGTTACGAATTGTCTTGCTATCAAAACTATCTATTAGCGCTACTTTCAGTACTTGCAGAGAATACCTTGCTGAAAACCGCTTGTCATTTCCTTCTGCTCCTCGTTGGGTTCGACACTCTTACTTATCTAAAGGACTATGATTGATCCCCGATACTTGTGGGTCATCAATGAGCTCGAGCCGATCATCTCCACAGGCGGCGAGGTTTGACCCGTTGAAGCAACATGAGCCTTTCTCGGACGCTAGAACGTCCGAGGAATGGCAATCTCCTCGACCTCTTCGGACGTCGATCGCTTCCCACCTTTGGAAGAGGGTGCCTCGCTCTCTTCTTCCTCGGCGGTCGGCTCTGAGGAAGAATTATGGCTGGACAGGCTTTTGGTCCTGTCCTTCTTCTCCCCTTTCTTCTTCTTGACCGGAACCTCGTAGGGGTCCTCGGTCAGGAGCCTCTCGAGCTCAGGGGTCATGGGGTCCTCGGGCAATGAGGGAGGAGTCAGCATCTTACTGGCGCGCGCACGCCATTCTTGTGTGTGAAACACATATTTTGACCACTCGATTAGAGAACGACGGCGGAAAAAAAGCGCGAAAGACTAGCAGTAAAGCACTCACCTCATGGGAAGGATTGGCATGGCTTCTTTGTTTTGAAAAGAAGCTTTCACATCCCGATGAGGCTTGTTCCTTGGTAAAGCCGGGTAAGCGCCGCCTCCTCGTCCAGCTTGTATCTCCACATCGGAGTAGCTCGGAGTTGGAGAGGAAGGGTGCGATGGATAAGCATCATGTGGACTATGTCCGTCAAGGTGACGCCTGAATCCACCATGGCTTTGAGTCGACCCTAGAGCACCTTCACCTCCTCTTCAATCACCTCGGCGACATTCTTGTCGGTCTAGGAGACCAGCCTCTTTGGTGGTTCAGCTGAGAAGGCCGAGCCTTCCTTTTTGACGGCCACGTAGAACCACTCTTGCTGCCAGAGCTTCATGGTTTCGATAAACGTCCCCTTTGACCAGGTGACCTTGGGGATCTTGCTTATCATGGCCCCTCCACAGTTGGCGAGCTTGGAGCCGCTGCTGTGCGGCTTGATACCGGACACCTTGAGCCACAGCCCGAACTGAGGCTCCACGTGAAGGAAGGCTTCACAGATCATGATGAAAGAGGCGATATGGAGAATGGAGTTCGGGGCGAGGTGGTGGAAGTTCAACCCATAGAAGAATAAGAGACCCCTCACAAAGGGATGGAGGGGAAATACCAGACCTCAGAGGAAGTGGCAAATAAAGACCTCCCGCTCCCCCATATGAGGAGCAGGAATAGTGGAGGCCGAGCGGACCTCATTCGCAAGGAGGGGAGATCGGAACTTCGCCGTGGCTGGGAGGTACCCGTCCGCCTGAAGCTCAGTGATGGTGCCAATGTTGACATTGGATGGCAGCCACTACCCTCTCTTGCTAACAGCCTCAAGCACCGGGGCAGCCGCGTCTCTCCCCTCTCCGGCCATCTTTTGTGGCGAGGAAGGAAGTGGGGGAGAAGACTAGATCGAGAGGCAGATCTCGGAGTGCTGGAGCTTTGGGGAAGCTTGGAGGCGATGAAGTTGGGGAACGGAAGCGTGAATGGAATTGATTTACCCCCTCTTCTTTTTATAGGTTAGTAAAAGACCGGAGGTTGCACCGCCCCGTAGTAAAAACTGCCAGTTCCCGATACATCGTGCAGTATATGCGCGCGAGGATTGAGGTGTTCTTGTTAATGACATCACTAAAAATCTGGAGCACGATCTCTTTATTGATAGGACATGCCAATGGAAACCGCCTTGGGCCACGATATAGTAAGTAATAACTGTTGTTGAGATGGCTCGGCTTGGCTGCTAGTGGTGACGCTTTGGTTCTCGGCCAAAAAAGCTGTCAGGGTTTGATCTGGTCAAGCCTCTTGTAGCAAGCCTTCGCAGCCAAGCTAAAATGACACATCGGCCCTACCGAATGGTAGAGTGTGCCGGGGAGGAGGGGAGCTTGTCAAAAAAGAATATCTCCTATCATTTTGAACACATGGTCACGATCGGGAAGGCCAAGAAGACCTCAGAGCCGAGCATATCCTCGGAATCGGGAGCCGACGTGGAGGTTGGAACTCGTCCACGAAGCCGAAGACTTGAAATTGCAGAATCATCCCGAAGAAGATGCCCGATGCCCTCGGCTTGAAGACTAGTTCAGGGGCTACTATTGGTGTCTTGGACTAGGGGGTGCTTACCACGTCGCCCGCCGATTATGATCTAGGCCGAGGACCCACCGAAGACTGATGAATGGGCCATGCAGGCCCTGGCCCTCGGTGTAATCAAGATGAAGATCTCCTGAAGGTTTGGCGTATACTTCAAGCATATTTGAATGATTAGCATGCTTATCCCTAGATTGTAACCGACCATGCGTAAACCCTAGATACCCCCGGTGCCTATATAAGCCATGGGGTTTAGTCTGTAGATGCACAATTTCAAGGTTTAGATCTTAGAACTACTTCATATGATCTTGAGGTAGATCATACTATACTCTGTACCCCATCACAATCAATATATCAGAAGCTGGATGTAGGGTTTTACCTTTTCGAGAGGGCCTGAACCTGGGTAAACACCGTGTCCCTACTTTCTCCTGTTACCATCTAGCTCAGATCACCAAGCTTGGGACCCCTACCCGAGATCTGTCGGTTTTAGCACCGACACCGGTAGCAATGCTAAAGTCTGCGCGGATTATGATGGCAATTGCTGCATATTTCGATTATGAGATATGGTAGATGGATGTCAAAATTGCTTTCCTAAATGGAAATCTCAAAGAGGATGTATATATGATGCAACCAGATGGTTTTGTCGATCCTAAGGATGCCAAAAAGGTGTGCAAGATTCAAAGGTCTATCTATAGTTTGAAGCAAGCATCAAGGAGCTAGAATCAACATTTTGATGAAGTGGTTAAAGAGTTTGGCTTCATTAAAAATGATGAAGAAGCTTGTGTATACAAGAAGTTTAGTGGCTCTATATTATTTCTAATCTTATATCTGGATGACATTTGTTGATTGGAAATGATGTAAAGTTTCTTAGCAGAATAAAAGATTCATTGAAAAGTGTGTTTTCAATGAAAGACTTAGGCGAAGCAGCTTATATATTGGGCATAAAGATCTATAGAGATAGATCAAGACATCTAATTGGGTTGAGCCAAAGCACGTACATTGACAAGGTTTTAAAGAGGTTGAAAATGGAGAGCGCAAAGAAAGGTTTTCTCCCAATGTCACATGGCACGACACTTAGCAAGAATCAATGTCCTAAGACAGTTGATGAGCGTGTGCAGATGAGTGGAGTTCCATATGCCATGGCAATTGGATCCATCATGTATTCTATGATATGTATAAGACTAGATGTTTCTTATGCGCTAAGTGTTAGTAGCAACTACCAAAGTGATCCCGGAGTGGCTCACTGGGTAGTTGTTAAAAATATTCTTAAGTACTTTAGGAGGACAAAGGACATGCTCCTTGTCTATGGAGGAGATGAAGAGCTCGTTGTAAATGGTTACACGGATACTAGCTTCATGACTGATACAGATGACTATAAATCTCAATTGGGCTATGTTTTCACCCTCAACGGTGGGGCAGTGGTTTGGAAGAGTTTCAAGCAGAACACTATTGTGGATTCTACGGCGGAAGCAGAATATATTGTGGCTTCAGAACCTTCAAAGGAGGTAGTCTGGATCAAGAAGTTTCTTGAAGAAGCTGGTGTGGTCCCAAGTGCGATGAACCCATTGGCTCTCTATTGTGATAATAGTGGTGTCATTGCTCAAGCAAAGGCACCGAGATCCCACATGAAGACCAGACATATCGAACGCAAGTATCACATTATCTGACAGTATGTCGATAAGGGTTTTGTGAAAGTAATTGATATGTCCAATTTGCATCATGATTTCCTACTGTTATTTATAATGTATTTGATCATTATTTCACTTTATGATGCAATTCTTATGCCTTTTCCCTCTTAATTTGCAAGATTTATATGAAGAGGGAGAATACCGGCAGCTGGAATTCTGGACCTGAAATAGCTACAGTAGAGATACCTATCCTACAGAGCTCCAATTGACTTGAAATTTCACGGAGATTTTTTATTGAATATATAAAAAATACTGGAGAAAAGAGATACTGGAAAGGACCCACCAGTTGCCCACAAGGCAACAGGGCGCGGCCCCCCTGGGCGCGCCCTGATGCCTTGTGGGGCCCCTGGCTGGCCTCTGGCCCCCTCCTTCTGCTATATAAGGTCATTCGCCCTAATAAAATTAGGGAGAAGGCTTTCGGGATGAAGCGCCGCCGTCTCGAGGCGGAACCTGGGCAGGAGCAATTTTGCTCTCCGGCGGAGCAATTCCGCCGGGGATACTTCCCTCCGGGAGGGGAAAATCGAAGCCATCGACATCACCAACGATCCTCTCATCATGGGAGGACCAATCTTCATCAACATCTTCACCAGCACCATCTCATCTCAAACCCTAGTTCATCTCTTGTATTCAATCTTTGTCTCAAAACCTCAGATTGGTACCTGTGGGTTACTAGTAGTGTTGATTACATCTTGTAGTTGATGCTAGTTGGTTTATTTGGTGGAAGATTATATGTTCAGATCCTTAATGATATTCAATAGCCCTCTGATCTTGAACATGAATATGATTTGTGAGTAGTTACTTTTGTTCTTGAGGACATGGGAGAAGTCTTGTCATAAGTAATCATGTGATTTTGGTATTTGTTTGATATTTTGATGATATGTATGATGTTGCTTCCTTTAGTGGTGTCGTGTGAACGTCGACTACATGACACTTCACCATCTTTGGGCCTAAGGGAAGGCATTGTGGAGTAGTAATTAGACGATGGGTTGCTAGAGTGACAAAAGCTTAAACCCTAGTTTATGCGCTATTCCGTAAGGGGTTGATTTGGATCCATATGTTTCATGCTATGGTTAGATTTATCTTAATTCTTCTTTTGTAGTTGCGGATGCTTGCGAGAGGGGGTAATCATAAGTGGGAGGCTTGTTCAAGTAAGAACAGCACCCAAGCACCGGTCCACCCACATATCAAATTATCAAAGTAGCGAATGCGAATCAAACAAACATGATGAAAGTGACTAGATGAAATTCCCATGTGTCCTCGAGAACTCTTTTCTTATTATAAGAGATCGTTCTGGCTTGTCCTTTGCTATAAAAAGGATTGGGCCACCTTGCTGCACTTTTGTTACACTAGTTACTTGTTACTCGTTACGAATTATCTTGCTATCAAACTACTCGTTACCGCTACTTTCAGTGCTTGCAGAGAATACCTTACTGAAAACCGCTTGTCATTTCCTTCTGCTCCTCGTTGGGTTCAATACTCTTACTTATCGAAAGGACTACGATTGATCCCCTATATTTGTGGGTCATCAAGACTCTTTTCTGGCACCGTTGCCGGGGAGTGAAGCGCCTTTGGTGAGTGGAATTTGGTATGGAAACATTTATATTACATGCTGAAATTTACTGTCACTTGTCACTATGGAAAGTAATTCTTTGAGGGGCTTGTTCGGGGTATCTTCACCTCGAACAGAAGCATTGAGAGTTGTTCCTCAACCTACTGAACCTACTAAAAATATTTATTATGAAATTCCTTCGGGTATGATAGAGAAACTGCTAGCTAATCCTTATGCAGGATATGGAGCGGTGCATCCTGATGTGCACTTGATATATGTGGATGAAATTTGTGGATTGTTTAAGCTTGCAGGTTTATCCGGAGATGGAGTTAATAAAAAAGTATTCCCTTTATCTTTGGAGGGAAAGGCATTGACATGCTATAGGCTATGTGATGATACTAGAACATGGGATTGGAACCGGTTGAAGCTGGAATTCCACCAGAAATTTTATCCTATGCATTTGGTTCATCGTGATCGGAATTATATATATAATTTTTGGCCTCGTGAAGGAGAAAGTATCGCTCAAGCTTGGGGGAGGCTTAAGTATATGTTGCACACATTCCCCAATCATGAGCTCTCAAGAGAAATAATTATTCAAAAATTTTATTCTCGGCTTTCTCATAATGATCAATCCATGCTCGATACTTCTTCTGCTGGTTCCTGTATGAAGAGAACTATTGAATTCAGATGGGATCTTCTGGAAAGAATTAACGTAAGTCTGAAGATTGGGAAATCGACAAAGGTAAAGAGTCAGGTATAAATCTTGAGTTTTATTGTGTTAAATCTTTTATGGAAACTGATGCTTTTCATAAGTTTAGTACTAAGTATGGAGTTGACTCTGAGATAGTAGCTACCTTTTGTGAATCTTTTGCTGCTCATGTTGATCTCCCTAAGGAGAAATGGTTTAAATATCATCCACCCATTGAATTAAATGAAGAACCTATTAGTGTTAAAGAAGAAACAATTGTTTACAATATTGATCCAGTTGTGCCTACTGCTTATATTGAGAAACCTCCTTACCCTGTTAGGATTAAGGAACATGCTAAAGTTTCAACCATGGTTAACAAAAGTAATATAAGAACACCTAGACCTTCTGAACAAATTAAAGTTGAACCTAATATTGCAATGGTTAAAGATCTTTTGGTTGATGATATTGATGGGCATGTTATATACTTTTGCGATGAGGCTGCTAGAATTGCTAAACCTGTTAGAAATGAACGAGATATGTTAGACAAGAACAAGCCCGTAGTTGGCATGCCTGTTGTTTCTGTTAAGTTCTATTAAGATTGGAGATCATTGCTATCATGGTTTGTGTGATACGGGTGCTAGTGTGAGTTCTATTCCGTTTTGTTTATATCAAGAAGTAATGCATGATATTGCACCTGTTGAGATTCAAGATATTGATGTTACTATTAAGCTTGCAAACAGAGATACTATTACACCACTTGGGATTGTTAGAGATGTTGAAGTCTTGTGTGGTAAAATCAAATACCCTACTGATTTCTTAGTACTTGGTTCACAACAAGATAATTTTTGTCCCATTATATTTGGTAAACCCTTCTTGAATACTGTTAATGCTGAAATTGATTGTGTTAAAGAGAAAGTTAGGATTAAGTTTGGTGATATTTCGCATGAATTTAATTTCTCTAAGTTTTGTAGACAACCTCATGATAAAGAATTACCCAATAAAGATGAAATTATAGGTCTTGCTTCTATTGCTGTGCCTCCTACTGATCCTTTAGAACAATATTTGCTAGACCATGAAAATGATATGATTATGAATGAAAGACATGAAATAGATGAGTTGTTCTTTAAGCAAGCACCTATCCTTAAACATAATTTGCCTATTGAAACTTTGGGAGACCCTCTTCCACCGAAGAGTGATCCTGTGTTTGAATTAAAACAATTACCCGATACGCTTAAATATGCTTATCTTGATGAAAAGAAGATATATCCTGTTATTATTAGTGCTAACCTTTCAGAGCATGAAGAAAAGAGATTACTTAAAACTCTGAAGAAGCACCATGCCGCTATTGGATATACTCTCAATGATCTTAAGGGCATTAGTCCCACTTTATGTCAGCATAAAATTCATATGGAGCCAGATGCCAAACCCGTTGTTGATCATCAAAGAAGGCTGAATCCTAAAATGAAGGATGTGGTAAAAACTGAAATATTAAAGCTTCTGGAGGTAGGTATAATTTATCCCATAGCTAATAGTAGATGGGTAAGTCCTATTCATTGTGTTCCAAAGAAAGGAGGTATTACTATTGTTCCTAATGATAAAAATGAGCTTATCCCACAAAGAATTGTAACTGGTTATAGGATGGTAATTGATTTTAGAAAATTAAACAAAGCTACTAGGAAAGATCATTACCCCTTGCCTTTTATTGATCAAATGTTAGAATGATTATCTAAGCATACACACTTTTGCTTCCTAGATGGTTATTCTGGTTTCTCTCAAATACCTGTATCACTAGAAGATCAAGAGAAAACCACATTTACTTGTCCTTTTGGAACTTATGCTTATCGTCGTATGCCTTTTGGTTTATGTAATGCACCTGCTACCTTTAAAAGATGTATGACTGCTATATTCTCTGACTTTTGTGAAAAGATTGTTGAGGTTTTCATGGATGATTTTTCTGTTTATGGAACTTCTTTTGATGATTGCTTGAGCAACCTTGATCGAGTTTTGTAGAGATGTGACTAAACTAATCTTGTCTTGAATTGGGAGAAGTGCCAGTTTATGGTGAATGAAGGTATTGTCCTTGGGCATAAAATTTCTGAAAGAGGTATTGAAGTTGATAAAGCTAAAGTTGATGCAATTGAGAAAATGCCATGCCCTAAAGATGTCAAAGGTATAAGAAGTTTCCTCGGTCATGCTGGTTTCTATAGAAGGTTTATAAAAGACATCTCTAAAATTTCTAGGGCTCTCACTAATCTTTTGCAAAAATATGTTCCATTTGTTTTTGATGATGATTGCGTAGAAGCCTTTGAAATACTTAAGAAAGCCTTAATTACTGCACCTATTGTTCGACCACTTAATTGGAACCTACCCTTTGAAATTATGTGTGATGCTAGTGATTATGCTGTTGGTGCCGTTCTAGGACAAAGAGTTGATAAGAAATTGAATGTTATCGATTATGCTAGTAAAACTCTAGACAATGCTCAAAGAAATTATGCTACTACTGAGAAATAATTTTTAGCAGTTGTGTTTGCATGTGATAAATTCGGATCTTACATTGTGGATTCCAAAGCTACTATTCACACTGATCATGCTGCTATTAAATATCTTAAGGAAAAGAAAGATGCTAAACCTAGACTTATTAGGTGGGTTCTTTTGCTACAAGAATTTGATTTGCATATTATTGATAGAAAGGGAGCTGAGAATCCCGTAGCAGATAATTTGTCTAGAATGGAAAATGTTCTTGGTGACCCACTTCCTATTAATGATGATTTCCCTGATGAACAATTAGCTGTGATAAATGCTTCTCGTAACACTCCTTCGTATGCAGACTATGCTAATTACATTGTTGCTAAATATATACCACCTAGTTTCACATACCAACAAAAGAAAACGTTCTTCTTTGATTTGAGGCATTACTTTTGGGATGACCCACATTTATATAAAGAAGGAGTAGATGGTATTATTAGACGTTGTGTACCTGAGCATGAACAGGAACAAATCCTACGGAAGTGTCCCTCCGAGGCATACGGAGGACACCATGCGGGAGACAGAACTGCACATAAGGTATTACAATCTGGTTTTTATTGGCCTACTCTCTTCAAAGATGCACGTAAGTTGTCCTTTCTTGTGATGAATGTCAAAGAATTGGTAATGTTGGTAGATGTCAGGAAATGCCTATGAATTATTCACTTGTCATTGAACCATTTGATGTTTGGGGTTTTGATTATATGGGACCTTTTCCTTCCTCTAATGGGTATACTCATATTTTAGTTGCTGTTGATTATGTTACTAAGTGGGTAGAAGCTATTCCAACTAGTAGTGCTGATCATAACACTTCTATTAAAATGCTTAAAGAAGTTATATTTCCGAGGTTTGGAGTCCCTAGATATTTGATGACTGATGGTGGTTCACATTTTATTCATGGTGCTTTCCATAAATTGCTTGCTAAATATGATGTTAATCATAGAATTGCATCTCCTTAGCATCCTCAGTCTAGGGGTCAAGTTGAATTGAGTAATAGAGAAATAAAATTAATTTTGCAAAAGACCGTTAATAGATCCAGGAAAAATTGGTCTAAGAAACTTGATGATGCATTATGGGCCTACAGAACTGCTTATAAGAATCCTATGGGTATGTCTCCATATAAAATGGTTTATGGAAAAGCATGTCATTTACCTCTTGAGTTGGAACATAAGGCATATTGGGCAATAAAAGAACTTAACTATGATTTCAAACTTGCCGGTGAAAGAGGTTATTTGCTATTAGCTCTCTAGATGAATGGAGAACCCAAGCCTATGAAAATGCCAAGTTATTTAAAGAAAAGGTCAAAAGATGGCATGATAAAAGAATCCAAAAATAGGAATTTAAAGTGGGTGAGCAAGTTCTATTGTACAACTCTCCTTTCAGATTTTTTGTAGGAAAACTTCTCTCTAAATGAGAAGGGCCATATATCATCGAAAGAAGTTTACCGCTCCGGAGCTATCAAAATCAACAACTCCAAAGGCACCAACCCGAGAGTGGTGAATGGACAAAGAATTAAGCATTATATCCCAGGTACCCCCATTAATGTTGAAACTAATATTATTCAGACAATGACACCGGAGGAACACATCAAAGAGTCCTTCCGGAACGCTCCAGAACGCTGAAAAGGGGTAGGTATGTGATACGGTAAGTAAACCTACTCCAAAAATTCCATAAAAAATATTTCTGTCCATTTTGGAATATTAGAAAAAATACAAAAATAATAAACAACCAAGGGGACTCACGAGTAGCCCACAAGGCAACAGGGCGCGACCTCCCCTGGGGCGCGCCGTGATGCCTTGTGGGCCCCTCGTGTGCCCTCCCGACTCCGTTTTCCTCTCGTATGCTTGTTTTGCAAGATAAAAATTCTTTATATATACTCACGGGTGTTTTGACCACCGCATCGCAAGTTTCCCCTCTGTTCTTGTTCGGGCTGTTTTTCTGACAGATCTAGATCACCATGGCGTCTCCAAGCTCCTCCAAGGACAAGTTCTACGAGAAGGTCATCAACCTGTACCTACCGGAGGTGATGAAGCACCCTCAAGCCATCGAGATGCGTGAGGGGGTGCTCCACATCCGGGACGTTCAAGGACCTAAGAAGACCGGGAGCGAGAAGGCCAGGTTGGAAGCGATGGATCAGGAGATCTTCAAGTGCCAAGGGATGGTGGAGCGCGGACCTAGTGCTAACCACTCCATGATCACGGAGTTCATCCGTGAGCACAAGGTGGGCAGCAAGAATATTGGGGACGTCATCTTCAAGCTCAATGACCGGATTGATTATCTTCAGGCCCAAATCTATGATCTACAAAATCAAAAATTTGAGTATGAGGCCAAGTTCAAAGGTATGAGTTTAGCTGCAAATTTCAGGACTCCGGAAACACGTTCGTACTTTTATGATGGAGAACCTATGCCTTGGAAGATGGAGGGCAAGCCTATCACTTCATCACCACCATCACCGAAGAAGGAGACTTGAGTACATGGGTATGGGCACCACCCTTGGCTTGTGCCAAGCTTGGGGGAGGTGCCCCGGTATCGTATCACCATCATTATCATCATCATCTATCTTCGTTCGATCCTTAGTTATTTCATGATTTAGAAGAATAAAGCTTTAGTATGATCTAGTTTCGAGTGCTTGCTTCGTGGTCTATCTATCTATGTAACCATGTGTGAAAGTTATATAATAAAGAGTAGTTTGAGTTGAGTGTTTTGCTTTTGTTGATCCAATCTTAGAAATAAATGAAGAGAATAAAAAAGTAAAGATCATATGCCAATCCCATGGGGAGTGATGACTTCACATAAAATAAGTATAATTGATAAAACTTGTTGGAAGTTGACAAACATAGCATTGGTCATTGTTGCAATTCATGAAAAAGTAATAAAGGAAGAGAGGTCTCACATATAAATATACTATCTTGGACATTTTTTATGATTGTGAGCCCCCATTAAATATTCTATGTCAAATAGTCGACGTTGGACAAGGAAGACAACGTAATGAGTTATGTTTTCTTATATCCACATAGAAGTTATATTGTTTTGGATCCGCTAACATGTGGTGCTTGCCCCTATCTTTTGCTAGCCAAAATTCTGTACTAAGTAGAGATACTACTTGTGCATCCAAAAACCCTTAAACCCAGTTTCATGTCATGAGAGTCCACTATATCTACCTATGGATTGAATAAGATCCTTCAAGTAAGTTGTCATCGGTGCAAAAGCAATAAAAATTGCTCCTAAATATGTATGAACTTTTATTGTAAGGGAAAAATAAGCTTTGTATGATCTTGTGATGGTGGAGAAATAAAAGTGACAGACTGTATAATAAAGGCCGCTATCACAAGGGGCAATATAAAGTGACGTTCCTTTGCATTAAGAGTTTGCACATCTCAAAACAAAAAGCGCATGACAACCTCTGCTTCCCTCTGCGAAGGGCCTATCTTTTACTTTATGTATTTACTTTTATGCAAGAGTCAATAGTGTTCTCCTCTATTCCATTTTTATTTTCTCTCTTGGCAAGCATCATGTGGTGGGGATAGATCCAGGCATATATATCCAGTTGTATGTAGGTGATCATGAGTTATTATTGTTGGCATTACCCTTGAGGTAAATACGTTGGGAGGTGAAATTATAAGCCCCTATCTTTCTATGTGTCTGGCTGAAACTTTTGCTCCATAAGTATGCCGTGAGTGTCAGCAATCATAGAAGACTAAATGATAGTTGAGTATGTGAACTTGCTAAACAAAGCTCTTACATAGACTCTTTCTGATAATATGATGAATTGCAATTGCTTCAGTGACTGAGATCATAGTTTGTTAGTTTTCAATATGGTTTATGGTTCATACTTTAACTTGTGAATGAATTGTCGCTTTTTCATGAGAAGTTTTATGATAATTTATTGCTGTTATAATAAAGATCATGATGCCTTCATGTCCATATTTTATTTTTTTATCAACACCTCTCTCTCTAAACATGTGGTCATGATTATCGATTTTGGTTTTCGCTTGAGGACAAGCGAGGTCTAAGCTTGGGGGAGTTGATACGTCCAATTTGCATCATGATTTCCTACTGTTATTTATAATGTATTTGATCATTATTTCACTTTATGATGCAATTCTTATGCCTTTTCTCTCTTAATTTGCAAGATTTATATGAAGAGGGAGAATACCGGCAGCTGGAATTCTGGACCTGAAATAGCTACAGTAGAGATACCTATCCTACAGAGCTCCAATTGACTTGAAATTTCATGGAGATTTTTTATTGAATATATAAAAAATACTGGAGAAAAGAGATACTAGAGGGGACCCACCAGTTGCCCACAAGGCAACAGGGCGCGCCCCCCCGGGCGCGCCCTGATGCCTTGTGGGGCCCCTGGCTAGCCTCTGGCCCCCTTTTTCTGCTATATAAGGTCATTTTCCCTAAAAAAATTAGGGAGAAGACTTTCGGGACGAAGCGCCACCGTCTCGAGGTGGAACCTGGGCAGGAGCAATTTTCCTCTCCGGTGGAGCGATTCCGCCGGGGATACTTCCCTCTGGGAGGGGGAAATCGAAGCCATCGACATCACCAACGATCCTCTCATCGTGGGAGGACCAATCTTCATCAACATCTTCATGAGCACCATCTCATCTCAAACCCTAGTTCATCTCTTGTATTCAATCTTTGTCTCAAAACCTCAGATTGGTACCTGTGGGTTACTAGTAGTGTTGATTACATCTTGTAGTTGATGCTAGTTGGTTTATTTGGTGGAAGATTATATGTTCAGATCCTTAATGATATTCAATACCCCTCTGATCTTGAACATGAATATGATTTGTGAGTAGTTACTTTTGTTCTTGAGGACATGGGAGAAGTCTTGTCATAAGTAATCATGTGAATTTTGTATTCGTTCGATATTTTGATGATATGTATGTTGTTGCTTCCTTTAGTGGTGTCGTGTGAACGTCGACTACATGACACTTCACCATCTTTGGGCCTAAGGGAAGGCATTGTGGAGTAGTAATTAGATGATGGGTTTCTAGAGTGACAGAAACTTAAACCCTAGTTTATGCGCTATTCCGTAAGGGGCTGATTTGGATCCATATGTTTCATGCTATGGTTAGATTTATCTTAATTCTTCTTTTGTAGTTGCGGATGCTTGCGAGAGGGGATGATCATAAGTGGGAGGCTTGTTCAAGTAAGAACAGCACCCAAGCACTGGTCCACCCACATATCAAATTATCAAAGTAGCGAATGCGAATCAAACAAACATGATGAAAGTGACTAGATGAAATTCCCATGTGTCCTCAAGAACTCTTTGCTTATAATAAGAGTTCGTTCCGGCTTGTCCTTTGCTATAAAAAGGATTGGGCCACCTTGCTGCACTTTTGTTACACTAGTTACTTGTTACTCGTTACGAATTATCTTGCTATCAAACTACTCGTTACCGCTACTTTCAGTGCTTGAAGAGAATACCTTACTGAAAACCGCTTGTCATTTCCTTCTGCTCCTCGTTGGGTTCGACACTCTTACTTATCGAAAGGACTAAGACTAATCCCCTATACTTGTGGGTCATCAGTAATCAAGATTCACATGGATTTGAATGTGTCAGATCCGATGACGAAGCCTCTACCACGAGCAAAGCATGAGCAACACCGGATAGCCATATGTGTTAAAGAAGCTATATAACTAGATTATTGACTGTAGTGCAAGTGGGAGTCTGTTGGAAATATGCCCTAGAGGCAATAATATTGTATTGTTATATTTCCATGTTTATAATTAAGAGTTTATATTCCATGCTATAACTGCTATGATCCTGGAATATGCGATTCAGTGGAAAACTTATATGCACATGTGGAATGATAAACGGTAAAATATAATTCCTAGTCTCACCTCTAAGACTAGCTCAAGTGTTGTTGGTGACCATGTTTTCCGGATCTTACGAAATCGTTAAGTGTAACGATAGTCCTAAAACAACTTTGACAATATGACGTTGGAAGAACGATCATATTGAATCGACCAAAACTTGTTTGTTATACTTTGAGATATTATCGTCACAAGTCAATTGTTATAACACGGAGAGTTAACGTGTGATTTAGTTCCTTGGACCATGAGAGTATCATATTCTCTTCTCACCGTACGATGGACTATGGGGTTGCTCAAACGTCATCTGTAACATGGTGATCATAACGGCAACTTACTGGTTCACCGAAAAGTTTGACAAGAGGTTAGGTAGCTCAAGAGTGGGAGTTGGTCCTCCAACGATGGAGAGATATTATTAGGGGCCTCTTGGTGTGACGGCATCCATCATCGTCTAGCCATACATCGGTGACTAGGTCACGGGGATGCCGGAGCATGTAAACGAGAAAGAAGAACAAAACCGATAACGAGGAGACCGGTATAGTGAGCATGAGAATGACTCAAGAGGATACCGATATATCTCACCTAGGGTTTTTGTAAAGTATCGCGAAGCAAAGGGAATAGCACATGATAACCAAAGGCTCGCTCGAATGTCATTCGTGCACTCATAGGGATCGATATGGATGTCCACGGTTCCACTATCGATCATTGAATGAAAGGGGTTTTGTTGATGTCTATGTTTTACCGAACCTACAGGGTCACAAGCTTAAGGTAATCATGATCTACTGCATGTTAGTAGGACAGGAGTAATGAGGAAATATTTATGAAATAGTTTCATTAATATTCGAAATAGTTTTGAGAGGAACCAAAAGCATTTCGGGGTCACCAGAAGGGTTTCGGGGGTTATCGGGTAATACCGGTAAATAATATATAGGTGGAAAATGCTTCCGGAGATGTTAAATTAATAATAGAAGGCTCTAATATTAGTTAGGAGGCTTTTATATTTAATTAAATATCAACGGGCCTTAAAAGGCCAAGTGGTGGAAAGGATATTGGGCCTATGTGGCCCAATAGGGGGAGGCGTCCCCTTAGCTTCTTGGAGAAGCTTAGGGAGGCCAAATTGGAGGGGGATTCCCCCTCCTATGTCCGGTGCAAGGGGGAAGGTTTACTTTCCCCCTTGTGGCGCCCCTCCCCTCTCCTCCAACCTATATATAGTTGAGGATTTGACCCTTTGTAGACACAAGTTTTGGAGCCTGCTCTAGTTCTCTAGTTCTAGTTGATCCAATTAGAGCTAGATCTAATCCTCTCTAGTCCTCATAATTACAAGCCCAGTGTGGTTCTAATATACTTGATACGTCTCCAACGTATCTATAATTTATGAAGTATTCATGCCATGTTTATTATAGTTTTGTATGATTTTGGTGCACTTTTATATGATTTTCATGGACTAACATATTGACCTAGTGCCCAGTGCCAGTTGCTATTTTCTGCTTGTTTTTGGTTTTCCAGAAAATCCATATCAAACGAAGTCCAAATGCAGCAAAACTTTTTGATGATTTTTTCTGGAAGGAAACAGACCCAGGAAGCTTCGGAGGAGCAGCAGAAGAGCCACAGGGGCCCCACGAGCCACCTGGGCGCGCCTGCCCCCCCCAGGCGCGCCCTGGTGCCTCGTGGGCCCCTCTTCGCGTGATTCCAATGCTGAATAAACATATATATTCAGAAACCCCCGAAAGTTAATGTAGATGAGTTTTTACGCCGCCGCAAGCCTGTGTACCAAGGAGATCCCATCTGGAGCCCTTTTTCGGCACCCTGCCGGAGGGGGGATGTGGCACCCCGGCTTAGAGAGACCGGAACACCCCATATTCCAGCCCAGAGATCAAGTCTTCTGGAATACGGCACTGCTTGGCATAGAACAAATTAGCTCTTAATTACGAATAAACGGGGTACAAGGGTCCGATATTACAAAGGTTACAGGGGCACGTCGACACTTCGCCTGCTAAGGTAGCTCTATGCTAGCAGCGGAACAACTCGAAGCGGAATAGCTTCTAGCAGCGGAACAACGACGACAGTGATGAACTCCACTCCGCAGGGACTCTGGCTGGGACGTATCCTAGAGCGCAACCTCGAGATCCTCGACAAACAAGCAATCACGGCATCACCTGCAATCTGGCATGACACGCCAGGTGAGTACTTTGAATATACTCACAATCTCACAGCAACCAAAGCAATCAAGACATACAACAACATGGCATTTACATGTTAATTATCATAGATGAGCATGATACTACTCGAACAACATGAGCATGGCAACAACATGAGCATGGCAACAACATGAGCATGGCATGTACATATAATTCATGATATGAGCAGGATGATACTAGCACTAGCATGCAAGGGGTCGACATTTAAGGTCTCATGGACCAACTTACTCTGCTCGGAGGTCATTTTGTAATCACAAACTTACCATCGTGACCATCACTCGGTCACCTCATAATCAACCAACATCGGTATCCACGATACCATCGTGATCCTCTCATGATCACATAAAGATCAACCAACTTCTTTTCTCATCGAACCGGGGTTGTTATTATTCAGATTATTATTACTGTTGACCCATAGTGTGACCTACTACGAACTGTGTCCATGACCGAGGACGCGGCTATCGATAGATTATACACTCTGCAGAGGTTAGTACACTGTACCCACACCACGGAACTCATGGCCTCGTGCTCCCATTCGGGTGGATCAACGACATTCCGACAAAACCAGTCTATTGCATGACACTCTCCCGGCCACTCCGACAAACTCCCCTTTGGGCTATGTCCTGGGTGACCCCGATGCCAACATGTGACACCCGCCACCTCTGTGGCTGCCACCGTCGTCGCCAAACATAAACATCATCCCAAACGGGGACCTTGGATCCATACAACTCGGTTCCTCAAGGTTATGACTGCCTACCGGGCCAGGGTAGCGCCAGTGCACAACCTTCCCTCGTAGGAGGCACCGACGAGAGGCATGACAATAGTGTTGGAAATCTGCCCTAGAGGCAATTAATAAAGTGTTTATTATTATCATATTTCTCCGTTCATGATAATGGTTTATCATTCATGCTAGAATTGTATTGACCGGAAACTAAATACATGTGTGGATAATAGACAAATACTATGTCCCTAGTATGCCTCTACTAGACTAGCTCGTTGATCAAAAGATGGTCAAGGTTTCCTGACCATGGACATGAGTTGTCATTTGATAACGGGATCACATCATTAGGAGAATGATGTGATGGACATGACCCAACCGTTAGCATAGCAAATAATCGTTCAATTTATTGCTATTGCTTTCACTATGTCAAATACACGTTCCTCTGACCATGAGATCATGCAACTCCCGGATACCGTAGGAATACTTTGGGTGTATCAAACGTCACAACGTTACTGGGTGATTATAAAGGTGCACTACAGGTATCTCCGAAAGTGTTTGTTGAGTTGGCATGGATCGAGACTGGGATTTGTCACTCCGACTATCGGAGAGGTATCTCTGGGCCCTCTCGGTAATACAGCATCACAGAAGCCTTGCAAGCACCGTGACTAAAGAGTTAGTTGCAAGATGATGTATTACGGAACGAGTAAAGAGACTTTCCGTTAACAAGATTGAACTAGGTATTGGATACCGACGATCGAATCTCGGGCAAGTAACATACCGCCGGACAAAGGGAACAACGTATGTTGACATATGAGGTTCACCGATAAAGATCTTCGTGGAATATGTAGGAACCAATATGAGCATCCAGGTTCCGCTGTTGGTTATTGACCAGAGAGTCGTCTCGGTCATGTCTACATCATTCCCGAACCCGTAGGGTCCGCACACTTAAGGTTCGATGACGATGTAGTATTATATGAGTTATGTGATTGGTGACCGAATGTTGTTCGGAGTCCCGGATGAGATCACGGACATGACGGGGAGTCTCGAAATGGTCGAGAGGTAAAGATTCATATATTGGAAGGCTATATTCGGACATCGGAAAGGTTCCGAGTGATTCGGGTATTTTTCGGAGTACCGGGGAGTTACGGGAATTCACCGGGAGAAGTAATGGGCCTTTTTGGGCCATACGGGAAAAGGAGAGGCAGGCCACGTGAGGAGGCGCGCGCCCCCCCTTGCCCAAACCGAATTGGACTAGGGGAGGGGGCGCATCCCCCTCTTTCCTTTCTCTCTCCCTCTCCTTCCTTCTTCCCCCTTCCACCAAGTGGAATCCTACTAGGACTTGGAGTCCTAGTAGGACTCCTCTCTCTTGGCGCGCCCTATAGGGGCCGGCCGGCCTCCCCCTCTCCTCCTTTATATACGGAGGCAAGGGGGCACCCTAGAACACACAAGACAATTGTCCCATAGCCGTGTGCGGTGCCTCGATCTCCGTTTTCCACCTCGGTCATATTTTCGGAGAGCTTAAGCGAAGCCCTGCCGGAATCACGTCACCGTCACCGTCGCCACGCCGTCGTGCTGACGGAACTCATCTACTTCCTCGACGTCTTGCTGGATCAAGAAGGCGAGGATCGTCACCGAGCTACACGTGTGTAGAACTCGGAGGTGCCGTACTTTCGGTACTCGATCGGTGGAGCTCGAAGGATTGTTCGACTACATCAACCGCGTTGTGAGACGCTTCCGCTAACGGTCTACGAGGGTACGTAGACACACTCTCCCCTCTCGTAGCGATGCATCTCCATGGATAGATCTTGCGTGAGCGTAGGAATTTTTTTGAAATTCATGCTACGTTCCCCAACAGTGGCATCCGAGCCAGGTCTATGCGTAGATGTGATTTGCACGAGTAGAACACAAGTGAGTTGTGGGCGTGGGTGTATACATATTGCTTGCCGTTACTAGTTGTTACTTGATTCGGCGGTATTGTGAGATGAAGCGGCCCGGACCGACATTACGCGTACGCTTACGCGAGACAGGTTTCACCGCTACGTGCACTCGTTGCATAAAGGTGACTGGCGGGTGTCTGTCTCTCTCACTTTAGTTGAATCGGTTTCAATGAAGAGGGTTCTTTTAGAAGATCAAAAAGCAATCACTACACTACGTTGTGGTTTTGCGTAGGTAAGAACGGTTCTTGCAAACCCGTAGCAGCCACGTAAAACTTGCAACAACAAAGTAGAGGACGTCTAACTTGTTTTTGCAGGGTATGCTGGTGATGTGATATGGCCAAGACATGATGTGATATAAGTTGTTGTATGAGATGACCATGTTTTGTAAATTATCAGGCAACCGGCAGGAGCCTTATGGTTGTCTCTTTATTGTATGCAATGCCAACGCTATGTAATTGCTTTACTTTACCGCTATGAGTTAGCAGTAGTAGTAATAATAGCAATAATTGGCGAGACGACCACGACGCTATGATGGAGATCAAGGTGTCACGACGCTACGATGGAGATCAAGGTGTCACGACGCTACGATGGTGATCAAGGTGTCAACCCGGTGACGATGGAGATCATGACGGTGCTTTACTGATGGAGATCAAAAGCACAAGACGATGATGGCCATATCATGTCACATATATATTGAATTGCATGTGATGTTAATCCTTTTATGCATCTTATTTTGCTTAGGACGGCGGTAGCATTATAAGATGATCCCTTCACTAAATTTCAAGATAAGTGTTCTCCCCTAGTATGCACCGTTGCGAAGGTTCGACGCTTCTAAGCACCACGTGATGATCGGGTGTGATGGATTCTTTCGTTCGCATACAACGGGTGTAAGCCAGTTTTACACACGCAGAATACTTGGGTTAAACTTGACGAGCCTAGCATGTACAGACATGGCCTCGGAACACAAGAGACCGAAAGGTCGAACATGAGTCATATAGTAGATATGATCAACATGAAAGATGTTCACCATTGATAACTAATCCACCTCACGTGATGATCAGACGTGGTTTAGTTGATGTGGATCATGTTACACTTAGACAACTTGAGGGATGTTAATCTAAGTGGGAGTTCTTAAGTAATTTGATTAATTGAACTTCAATTATCATGAACATAGTCTAAATAATCTTTGCAATTGTATGTTGTAGATCAATGGCCCGCGCTGTAGTTCCACTGAATTTTAATGCGTTCCTAGAGAAAGCTAAGTTGAAAGATGATGGAAGCAACTATGCGGACTGGGTCCGTAATCTGAGGATCATCCTCATTGCTGCACAGAAGGCTTATGTCCTTGATGCACCGCTAGGTGTCGCGCCCCCTCCCTCGTCTGTCGACGTTATGAACGCCTGGCAGACACGTGTTGATGACTACTCGATAGTTCAGTGTGCCATGCTTTACGGCTTAGAACCGGGGCTCCAAAGACGTTTTGAGCATCACGGAGCATATGAGATGTTCCAAGAGCTGAAACTTGTATTTCAAGCTCATGCCCGGGTCGAGAGATATGATGTCTCCGACAAGTTCTTTAGCTGTAAGATGGAGGAGAATAGTTCTGTCAGTGAGCATATACTCAAGATGTCTGGGTTGCATAACCGCTTGACTCAGTTGGGAGTTAATCTTCCAGATGATTCGGTTATTGACAGAATTCTCCAATCACTGCCACCAAGCTATAAGGGCTTTGTGATGAACTATAATATGCAAGGAATGGAAAAGTCTATTTCCGAGCTCTTCGCTATGCTCAAAGCTGCGGAGGTAGAAGTCAAGAAGGAGCATCAAGTGTTGATGGTAAAGAAGAGCACTAGTTTCAAGAAGGGCAAGGGAAAGAAGGGGAACTTCAAGAAGAACGGCAAATCAGTTGCTGCTCCCTCGAAGAAACCCAAGTCTGGACCCAAACCCGAGACTGAGTGTTTCTACTGCAAGGGGACTGGTCACTGGAAGAGGAACTGCCCCAAGTACCTGGCAGATAAGAAGGCTGGCAACATCAACAAAGGTATATTTGATATACATGTTATTGATGTGTACCTTACCAATGCTCGTAGTAGCACCTGGGTATTTGATACTGGTTCGGTTGCTCATATTTGTAACTCGAAACAGGAGCTACGGAATAAACGAAGATTGGCTAAGGACGAGGTGACGATGCGCGTCGGGAACGGTTCAAGAGTTGAAGTTATTGCCGTCGGCACGCTACCTCTACATCTACCCTCGGGATTAGTGATGAACCTAAATAATTGTTATTTGGTGCCTGCGTTGAGCATGAACATTATATCTGGATCTTGTTTATTGCGAGACAGTTATTCATTTAAATCAGATAATAAAGGTTGTTCTATTTTGATGAATAATATCTTTTATGGTCATGCACCGCTTGTGAATGGTTTATTCTTGTTGAATTTCGATCGTGGTGATACACACATCCATAATATTGATGCCAAAAGACGCAAAATTGATAATGATAGTACCACATATTTGTGGCACTGCCGCTTAGGTCATATTGGTGTAAAACGCATGAAGAAACTCCGTACAGATGGACTTTTGGAATCACTTAATTATGAATCATTTGAGACGTGCGAACCATGCCTCATGGGCAAGATGACTAAGACTCCGTTCTCTGGAACAATGGAGCGAGCAACAGACTTGTTGGAAATAATACATACCGATGTATGCGGTCCGATGAGTGTTGAGGCGCGCGGTGGATATCATTATGTTCTCACGTTCACAGATGATTTGAGTAGATATGGCTATGTCTACTTGATGAAGCATAAATCTGAAACATTTGAAAAGTTCAAAGAATTTCAGAGTGAAGTAGAGAACCATCATAACAAGAAAATAAAGTTCTTACGATCTGATCGTGGAGGAGAATATTTGAGTTACGAGTTTGGCAATCACTTAAAACAATGTGGAATTGTTTCACAGCTCACGCCACCTGGAACACCACAGCGTAATGGTGTGTCCGAACGTCGTAATCGTACTCTATTAGATATGGTGCGTTCTATGATGTCTCTTACCGATTTGCCACTATCATTTTGGGGTTATGCATTAGAGACAGCTTCATTCACTTTAAACAGGGCACCATCTAAATCCTTTGAGACGACACCGTATGAACTGTGGTTTGGTAAGAAACCTAAGCTGTCATTTCTGAAAGTTTGGGGATGCGATGCTTATGTCAAAAGGCTTCAGCCAGATAAGCTCGAACCCAAAGCGGATAAGTGCGTATTCATAGGATACCCAAAGGAGACCGTTGGGTACACCTTCTACCACAGATCCGAAGGCAAAATATTCGTTGCTAAGAATGGATCCTTTCTAGAGAAGGAGTTTCTCTCGAAAGAAGTGAGTGGGAGGAAAGTAGAACTTGATGAGGTAATTGTACCTCCTCTGGATAGTAGTACGCCACAGAAAGAAATTTCTGTGACACCAACACAGACCAGAGAAGAAGTTGATGATGATGATCATGAGGCTTCGGATCAAGTTGCTACAGAACTTCGAAGGTCAACCAGGACACGTTCCGCACCAGAGTGGTACGGAAATCCAGTCTTGGAGGTTATGTTGTTAGACAACGGTGAACCTTCGAACTATGAAGAAGCGATGGCAGGCCCGGATTCCGACAAATGGCTTGAGGCCATGAAATCCGAGATTGGATCCATGTATGAGAACAAAGTGTGGACTTTGGTAGACTTGCCCGATGAACGGCGAGCTATTGAAAATAAATGGATCTTTAAGAAGAAGACGGACGCTGATGGTAATGTCACCGTCTATAAAGCATGACTTGTTGCTAAAGGTTATCGACAAGTTCAAGGAGTTGACTACGATGAGACTTTCTCACCCGTAACGATGCTAAAGTCTGTCAGAATTATGTTAGCAATTGCCGCGTTTTATGATTATGAAATCTGGCAAATGGACGTCAAAACGGCATTCCTTAATGGATTCCTTAAGGAAGAATTGTATATGATACAACCGGAAGGTTTTGTCGATCCTAAAGGTGCTAACAAAGTATGCAAGCTCCAGCAATCCATCTATGGACTGGTGCAAGCATCTCGGAGCTGGAATACTCGCTTTGATGAAGTGATCAAAGCGTTTGGGTTTATACAAACTTATGGAGAAGCTTGTATTTACAAGAAAGTGAGTGGGAGCTCTGTGGCATTTCTCATATTATATGTGGATGACATATTATTGATGGGAAATGACATAGAATTTCTGGAAAGCATAAAGGGTTATTTGAACAAAAGTTTTTCAATGAAGGATCTCGGAGAAGCTGCTTACATATTAGGCATCAAGATCTATAGAGATAGATCAAGACGCCTCATTGGACTTTCACAAAGCACATACCTTGACAAGATTTTGAAGAAGTTCAAAATGGATCAGTCAAAGAAAGGGTTCTTGCCTATATTGCAAGGTGTGAGATTGAGTAAGACTCAAAGCCCGACCATGGCAGAATACAAAGAGAAGATGAGTGTCATCCCCTATGCCTCAGCCATAGGCTCTATTATGTATGCCATGCTGTGTACCAGACCTGATGTGTGCCTCACTATTAGCTTGGTGGGAAGGTACCAAAGTGATCCAGGAGTAGATCACTGGACAGCGGTCAAGAATATCCTGAAGTACCTGAAAAGGACCAAGGACATGTTTCTCGTTTATGGAGGTGACAAAGAGCTCGTCGTAAAGGGTTACGTCGATGCTAGCTTTGACATAGATCCAGATGACTCTAAGTCACAATCTGGATACGTATTTATTCTTAATGGTGGAGCGGTCAGTTGGTGCAGTTCCAAGCAGAGCGTCGTGGCGGGATCTACATGTGAGGCGGAATACATAGCTGCTTCCGAAGCAGCACATGAAGGAGTCTGGATGAAGGAGTTCATATCCGATCTAGGTGTCATACCTAGTGCATCGGGTCCAATGACTATCTTATGTGACAACACTGGAGCAACACACTGGAGCAATTGCTATAGCAAAGGAGCCCAGGTTTCACAAGAGAACCAAGCATATAAAGCGTCGCTTCAACTCCATTCGGAATTTGATTAAGGATGGAGACATAGAGATTTGCAAAGTACACACGGATCTGAATGTGGCAGACCCGTTGACTAAACCTCTTCCACGAGCAAAACATGATCAACACCAGAATGCGATGGGTGTTAGATTCATTACAATGTAATTGACTCTAGTGCAAGTGGGAGACTGTTGGAAATATGCCCTAGAGGCAATTAATAAAGTGTTTATTATTATCATATTTCTCCGTTCATGATAATGGTTTATCATTCATGCTAGAATTGTATTGACCGGAAACTAAATACATGTGTGGATAATAGACAAATACTATGTCCCTAGTATGCCTCTACTAGACTAGCTCGTTGATCAAAAGATGGTCAAGGTTTCCTGACCATGGACATGAGTTGTCATTTGATAACGGGATCACATCATTAGGAGAATGATGTGATGGACATGACCCAACCGTTAGCATAGCAAATGATCGTTCAGTTTATTGCTATTGCTTTCACTATGTCAAATACACGTTCCTCTGACCATGAGATCATACAACTCCCAGATACCGTAGGAATACTTTGGGTGTATCAAACGTCACAGCGTTACTGGGTGATTATAAAGGTGCACTACAGGTATCTCTGAAAGTGTTTGTTGAGTTGGCATGGATCGAGACTGGAATTTGTCACTCCGACTATCGGAGAGGTATCTCTGGGCCCTCTCGGTAATACAGCATCACAGAAGCCTTGCAAGCACCGTGACTAAAGAGTTAGTTGCAAGATGATGTATTACGGAACGAGTAAAGAGACTTGCCGTTAACGAGATTGAACTAGGTATTGGATACCGACGATCGAATCTCGGGCAAGTAACATACCACCGGACAAAGGGAACAACGTATGTTGACATATGAGATTCACCGATAAAGATCTTCGTGGAATATGTAGGAACCAATATGAGCATCCAGGTTCCACTGTTGGTTATTGACCAGAGAGTCATCTCGGTCATGTCTACATCATTCCCGAACCCGTAGGGTCCGCACACTTAAGGTTCGATGACGATGTAGTATTATATAAGTTATGTGATTGGTGACCGAATGTTGTTCGGAGTCCCGGATGAGATCACGGACATGACGAGGAGTCTCGAAATGGCCGAGAGGTAAAGATTCATATATTGGAAGGCTATATTCGGACATCGGAAAGGTTCCGAGTGATTCGGGTATTTTTCGGAGTACCGGGGAGTTACGGGAATTCACCGGGAGAAGTAATGGGCCTTTTTGGGCCATACGGGAAAAGGAGAGGGAGGCCACGTGAGGAGGCGCACGCCCCCCCTTGCCCAAACCGAATTGGACTAGGGGAGGGGGCGCAGCCCCCTCTTTCCTTTCTCTCTCCCTCTCCTTCCTTCTTCCCCCTTCCACCAAGTGGAATCCTACTAGGACTTGGAGTCCTAGTAGGACTCCTCTCTCTTGGCGTGCCTTACAGGGGCCGGCCGGCATCCCCCTCTCCTCCTTTATATACGGAGGCAAGGGGGCACCCTAGAACACACAAGACAATTGTCCCATAGCCGTGTGCGGTGCCCCGATCTCCGTTTTCCACCTCGGTTATATTTTCGGAGAGCTTAAGCGAAGCCCTGCCGGAATCACTTCACCGTCACCGTCGCCACACCGTCGTGCTGACGGAACTCATCTACTTCCTCGATGTCTTGCTGGATCAAGAAAGCAAGGATCGTCACCGAGCTGCACGTGTGTAGAACTCGGAGGTGCCGTACGTTCGGTACTCGATCGGTGGAGCTCGAAGGATTGTTCGACTACATCAACCGCGTTGTGAGACGCTTCCGCTAACGGTCTACGAGGGTACGTAGACACACTCTCCCCTCTCGTAGCGATGCATCTCCATGGATAGATCTTACGTGAGCGTAGGAATTTTTTTGAAATTCATGCTACGTTCCCCAACAAATAGACCGCATTAGGGCCCCCCATAAGGCAAGTGTGGCTGCACTGGTTAGCTCGATTCGGTGGCACCATGACTCAGCCAACAGATTGGTTCAAGTTCGATTAATGTCAGGTTCACTTGAATGGTGATGAGCAGAGTCATAATAACATGATGAAATAACAATGCACATGAGCATGATATCAGTCTAACCATGGATGGGCACATAGTCATTTAACAACATAACATCAACAATGATAACTCATTTAGTCTACGGGATGCAAATGAGCATGGCATAAAGATGATCATGAATATCACAAGTAATTTCATTACCAACCGATAATTATTCATATGAGCATATCGTTATCACTAGCATCGGAAATAAATCCAAGAACTAACATAATAAAAATAATACTAGCAAATAGTCATTTAACTTACTAGATGCAAGTGGGCATGGCATAAGAACGAGCATGGATTCACAAGCATATATTACTCACAAAATAATTAATTGAGCAAACAATTATTCAAATATTCAAGTGGAAACCATGGCTATTGCAATGCCATCATGCAAGTGGCTGTCGTGGCTTGCCTGGGGATGAAGGATTCATCGGGAAGAAGTGCGATGAACTCGCGGAAAGAATCGCCGGAAAAGTTTCCCTCTCGGCGGAGCTGTTTTAAGGGCAAGGGCAAAATGGTCACTTTCACAGTGTGACAACCTCATGAAAATGATACCATCGGAACGGGCTCGACGAACTGAGATCGTGGGCTTTGGAATCACCTGAATCGGAGTTGCGGGTGAAAAGTTACAGCCGTTCGTTCGATAGACAGAAAAACAAAAAAAAATTGAGTTTTTCTGCTGCTAACGGACGAACGTCCGCTATATAACCCTTTCGGCTGGCTGGGAGAAACTGAAAGCATACTTCGCGGAAATACGCTTTCATAAAAGAGGAAGCGGTTTCCTGGCCGAACCCGCAGCAGTTTACGCCTCCAGAAAGGGAAAGCGTATTCCAGTGGAATACGTTTCCACTTAACCGCGCGGGGCCCAGACTACGGTGGATGACGGGTGGGGCCGCAGGGCCCGCGGGTAGGTCTTCGTCTTCCTTCTCCCGCGCGTGCTTGGCCGAGGAGAGGAGCTCCCCCGACGACGTTTGCCGGCGACTCCGGCCGTCCCCCGTGGCGCTCGACCTACCAGAGTGCTCGGGGAGACGAGACGCACCCATCCCCATGCTCCACGCGCGCCGGGGAGCTCGGAATCGAGCAGGGCTACGGCCGCGGCGGGTGGGGTTTCGGCCGGACTTGGGCTCGGCGGCACAGCCCACTGGAGGAGGAGAAGAGGTGATGGGGCGGCTCTAGGGTGGTGTTGGAAGTCTCCGGTGGAGGTTAGAGGGAGAGGAGCGCTCGGCATTGCCCGGATTTAAGCCGGAGAGGGCGGTGTTGGAAATATGCCCTAGAGGCAACAATAAATTAGTTATTATTATATTTCCTTGTTCATGATAATCGTTTATTATCCATGCTATAATTGTATTGATTGGAAAGTCAAATACATGTGTGGGTACATAGACAACACTGTGTCCCTAGTAAGCCTCTAGTTAACTAGCTCGTTGATCAAAAGATGGTGAAGGTTTCCTAGCCATGGACATAAGATGTCATTTGATAACGGGATCACATCATTAGGAGAATGATGTGATGGACAAGACCCAAACTATAAACGTAGCATATGATCGTGTCAGTTTATTGCTATTGTTTTCTGCATGTCAAGTATCTGTTCCTATGACCATGAGATCGTGCAACTCACTGACACCGGAGGAATACCTTGTGTGTATCAAACGTCGCAACGTAATTGGGTGACTATAAAGATGCTCTACAGGTATCTCCGAGGGTGTCTGTTGGGTTGGCATGGATCAAGACTGGGATTTGTTACTCCGTGTGACGGAGAGGTATCTCAGGGCCCACTCGGTAATACAACATCACAATGAGCCTTGCAAGCAATGTGACTAAATTGTTAGCCACGAGATCTTGTATTACAGAGCGAGTAAAGAGACTTGCCAGTAACGAGATTGAACTAGGTATAGAGATACCGACGATCGAATCTTGGGCAAGTAACATACCGAAGAACAAAGGGAACAGCATACGGGATTAACTGAATCCTTGACATAGAGGTTCGACCGATAAAGATCTTCGCAGAATATGTAGGAGCCAATATGGGCATCCAGGTCCCGCTATTGGTTATTGATCGTAGAGGTGTCTCGGTCATGTCTACATAGTTCTCGAACCCGCAGGGTCTACACACTTAACGTTTGGTGACGATTAGTATAGTTGAGTTATTTTGTTGGTGACCGAAGGTTGTTCGGAGTCCCGAATAAGATTCCGGACATGACGAGGATCTCCGGAAGAGTCCGGAGGTAAAGATTGATATATGTGATAATAGTGTTTTGATCTCCGGAAGGGTTCCGGAATTCACCGGAAGGGGTTCCGGATGTTTACCGAAGTGTTCGGGTGCAGCAACACTTTATATGAGCCAAAGGGGTAAAGCCCACTAGGTATTGGAAAGTGCAAAAGGAAGTTTTGCTGCTGCCTTAAGCGGTACTACCGCTGGTAAGGCAGTACTACCGCGTAAGCGGTACTACCGCTTGTGTGAAGCGGTACTACCGCTCAAGCGGTACTACCGCTCGTGAACGGTACTACCGCTTGTACGCGATACTGCTGGAATCCGAGTTGGACTCTTTCCGTGCGGGCCAAACCGACCTTGTGCGGGCAAAACCGACCTTGTGGAGGCTTTCTCTCCAAGTTTAGACCCCAGGGCTCAACATATAAATAGCGGGGCAGGGCTAACACACGGGTCAGATCAAGATTTCCCAAGCCGTGTGCCGGCAACCCTAACCCTCTAGTTCCTCCCGTCATAATCTCCGTAGTGCTTGGCGAAGCCCTGCAGAGATTGTTCCTCACCACCATCACCACTCCGTCGTGCTGCCGGAACTCATCCACTACTTCACCATCGCTCGCTGGATCGAGGAGGTGAAGGCGTCATCAAGCCGTACGTGTGTTGAACGCGGAGGTGCCGTCCGTTCGGCGCTAGTTCGTGATCGGATCGAGGGATGACTTGCGATTTGGATCGCGGAGACGTTCGACTACATCAACCGCGTTTCTTAACGCTTCCGCTTAGCGATCTACAAGGGTATGTAGATTCACTCTCCCTCTCGTAGATGCTCATCACCATGGATAGATCTTGTGTGTGCATAGGAAATTTTTTGTTTCCCATGCAACGTTACCCAACAGGCGGCGGCCATGGTGGCCGATTGAGGCTAGGAGGAGTTCCCGAGCTCGGGGAAGAGGCTCGGCGGGGCTAGAGGAGGGTGGGAGAGAGGTTGGTGCGATTGGGAGGGCTCGGTAAGGGCTTATATAGCCGGGGCGAAGGAGCCGTCCCCGGGTGTCGCCGCGGCCGGATGAAGCGTGCTCTGGCGACGTCCGCGTTCGCGTGCACATGCACAAAGAGGCTGATGGCGACGAGAGAGGGGTAGTGGAGGTGCAGACACGGGCGGTGCGGTGTCCGGTCGGCAACTCGGCCACTGTGCCCACGCGGCCGGGGGTGCCGTGGCGCGAGGAGAGCAAAGGGGGGTGGGGCCAGGGCACGAGAGGACGCGGGGGACTGTGGGCGACGCGGTGGACAAGGTGGGACGCGCGAGAGCGGCAGGGAGAGAGGTGCCCGAACCTAGCCGACGCGCAGAGCGCGCCAAACGCATGCCAACGGCGTGGTCACCGCGTGGCATGGCGAGGAGAGGGCACGAGGGCCTGGAAAAAGTTGTCCAACGTTTAGTCCCTTCATCCAGTGACCCCATTGCAGCTTTAGTTCGATTAAAGTGGCTCTGGTATGAAGTGTAACGTCAACTGAACATTGCTGCAGCAAGGTTAGACTGGATGTTGTGGTCAAGGGAGTAGATGAATGATATAAATAAGATGTCACAGAGGTTTAGGGTAGGAAGAACTACCATCCTGTGGATTATGAGGTCATTTGGACAAGGTTTGAGTGTTGTTGCTTTACAACTGCAGAAATTGGCCAGAATCTAGATCAGGAAGTAGCACTCACATGGATGCTTGGATTGGTCTGAAAATTGGTGGAGTATGATAATTTGGACATATGAAGGTACCATAAAAATTTCATCCCATTTGGATAAGTATAAATGGTACTTCCTTCACAATGCCCCATACTGAACAGAAACTTGGGGGAATTTTGTGGAGAAAATGGCCTGGCAAAATAATGTGAACTTTTGCATGCTCACATTATTTAGGTATACTGAGGTCCTGGATTAAATTCAGAATTTTTTAAGCAATCTAAAATATAGTTGCTTCACAAACTGAAATTGTGACCAGAAACCAAGATTTGAAGGTGTGCTCACATAGATAGTTGGATGGATATGAAACTTGGTGGAGAATAATGATTTGATCATATAAATGATCTCCCAAAATTTCAACTCATTTGGATTAGCCTAGCTAGTACTTCCTTCACAAAGCTTCTCTATGGACAGAAACTTTGGAAATTGGCTGAGGAAGATTTACTAGGCAAATGAAGTTGAATTTTGGCATGTGGCAATTATTTGGATATGAGAGAGTGCCCAAAATTTTTGAGGGCCATCCAGAAAATATAAATAGCACTTCCTTCACAAAATACCATTCTGGACAGAATGGAAAATGAATATTCCTGAATTATTTTTGAACTAGGCAAGGATGGGTTTTGTCATATTTGTGGAATATATGTTCCAAATAATTTATGAGAATTTTGTGGGAATTTTTCGAATGGTAGAAATATAGGTTGCTTCACAACCTAGGGCAAACAGGGTTATTCCTTTAATAGAAAAAGGAATATTCCCAAGAAATAAATATTGGAGTTGGGCTAAGATGGAAATGACATGGCCTTGGGATAGATTTGAGAATGACAAGCCACTAGGAAGTGGCAGGAGAGAGGGTTTTCCCAGGTTTCAAGACCACATAGCCAGGAAAAAGAACTCCAAATAAAAAATTCGAAGAAATCCAAAAGAAAAAGAAAGGGCCAAAAATCGGGGTGTTACAGGGGAATCATCACCGGAGGCCATCTTCATCATCCCAACGGTCTCCATGACGAGGAGGGAGTAGTTCACCCTCGAGGCTAGGGGTATGTAGTAGTAGCTATGTGTTTGATCTCTCTCTCTCCCTCGTGTTCTTGATATGGCACGATCTTGATGTATCGCGAGCTTTGTTAATATAGTTGGATCATATGGTGCTTCTTCCCTCTCTATCTTTGTTGTGATGAATCAAATCTTTTCCCTTTGAGGTTTCGTTATTATCGGATTGAATATTTCAGATTTGAGAACACTTGATGTATGTCTTGCATATGAATACCTGTGGTGACAATGGGGTATTATATTGATTCACTTGATATATGTTTTGGCACTCAACTCGCGGATTCCCGAGGTGACATTGGGGTAATCTATGCATAGGGGTTGATGCACGTTTTCATTATCTTTTCTCCGATAGAAACTTTGGGGTGCTCCTTGGAGTTCTTTGTGTGGATTGAATATTATGATTATGAAGTTGTTTGATAATCAACTCACGGATACTTGTGGTGATATTGGAGTATCTAGGTGACATTAGAGTTGGTTGATGTGTATCATATGGTGTTATTTTAGTACGAACTCTGGGGCTGTTTGTGACACTTATAGGAATATCTCAATAGATCGATCGGAAAGGATAACTTTGAGGTGGTTTCGTACCCTACAAACAATTTCTATCTTATGTTCTTCTCTAATAGGAACTTGGGAGTGATTCTTTATCACACGTTGAGGGATGGTTATATGACCCAATTATGTTAGCATTGTTGAGAGATTGCACTAGCGAAAGTATGAACCCTAGGCCTTATTTCTAAGCATTGCAATACCGTTTATGCTCACTTTTGTTACTTGCAACCTTGCTGTTTTTTATTGTTCGCACTCCAAAAACCTATATGTACTATCCATACTACACTTGTATCACCATCTCTTCGCTGAACTAGTGCACCTATATAATTTGCCATTGTATTGGGTGTGTTGGGGACACAAGAGATTTCTTGTATTTGGTTGCAGGGTTGTTTGAGAGATACCATCTTCATCCTACGCCTCCCACGGATTGATAAACCTTAGGTCATCCACTTGAGGGAAAATTGCCGCTGTCCTACAAAACTCTGCGCTTGGAGGCCCAACACGAGTCTAAAAGAATAAAGTTGTGTAGTAGACATCAAGCTCTTTTCTGGCGCCGTTGCCGGGGAGGTGAGTGCTTGAAGGTATATCTTTAGATCTTGCAATTGAATCTTTTAGTTTCTTGTTTTATCACTAGTTTGGTTTATAAAAGAAAACTACAAAAAAAATGGAATTGAGGTTGCCTCATATTATTCGTCTTTGTAATGTTTTTCTTGAAAATGATGGAGCGGAAAATTGTGCTCAATTGATAGAAGAAGAATTCAATAAAATGTTTGGCATAAAATCCATGAATGATGAGCATGATTGCAATGTTGCCAGTATGAATTCTTTGAATATCCATGATACTAATGATATGCAAAGCCATAAGCTTGGGGATGCTATGTTTGATGAAGATGATATTTTTAGTCCCCCTTGTTTTGATGAGAAAATTTATTATGATGATTGCATGCCTCCTATTTATGATTATTATATTGATAAAAGTGGATTTGGAGAGGTCACAACTTTATTTAATGATGATTCCACTATTTTGGAAGAGGTTTCAATTGACTATGATAACAAAGTTGTTATCTATGATGATTATTGTGATGACATGTATGCCATAAAGAATAATGATAACTATGAAACTTGTCATCATGATTTTAATTTTCAATTGGATTATGCTAATCAAGTATCTCATGATAGTTATTTTGTTGAGTTTGCTCCCACTATTATGAATGAGAGGAAAATTGCTTGTGTGGAGAGTAATAAAAATTCTATGCTTAAGTATCATGAAAAAAATGCTTTGTGTGATGGATATATTGTTGAATTTCTTCATGATGCTACTGAAAATTATTATGAGAGAGGAGCATATGCTTTTACATATCTCAAAAATATCATGTTTCCTCTCTATGTGTTGAAAGTTTTGAAGTTATACTTGATTTGCCTTCCTATGCTAGTTGATTCTCGCTCCCACAAATTGTTTGCTCACAAAATCCCTATGCATATGAAGTGGGTTAGGCTTAAATGTGCTAGTTGTATGCTTCATGGTGCTCTCTTTGTGTTACAATTCTTTACTTTTATGCGAGCATCATTGAAATCATCATGCCTAGCTAAAAGGCATTAAAGAAAAGCGCTTGTTGGGAGACAACCCAATATTTATACCTACTGTTTTTGTGTGTTCACATGATTAAGCTACTGTAGTAATCATGTTTTATATGTTTTCTTTCAATAATGTGCCAAGTAAAGCCTTTGGGATAGTGTGCATACTTGTTGATTCGATTCTGTGCAAAAACAAAAACTTTTGCGTCCAGTGCTGGAATTTCTATTCTGTACTGGAGCGTAATAAAATTCTGATATTTTTACAGAGCATTGGATTACAAACTGTTTACGTTGTCCTAATTTTTCAGAATTTTTGGAGGTATAGAAGTATGGTTTTTAAATCGCTCATTACACGCTGTTCTGTTTTTGACAGATTCTGTTTTCGGTGCATACTTTGCTTATTTTAGTGTTTCCATAGCTTATATTGAGTAATATAAATTGTGGAAATTATAGACTACAGTATGCATTATGTGATAACAGTTATGAATCTTGTCTTTACAGTACCTAAGTGGATGATTTATTTTTATCATACTAACCTATCTCACGAAGTTCCGTTAAGTGTTGTGTGAATTAAGTTTTCAAGTTTTGGGTGAGAAATCGATATGAGGAGAATAAGGAGTGGCAAGACCCTAAGCTTGGGGATGCTCAAGGCACCCCAAGGTAATATTCAAGGAACACCCAAGCAACTAAGCTTGGGGATGCCCCGGAAGGCATCCCCTCTTTCGTCTTCAGCACTATCGGTAACCTCACTCGGAGCTATATTTTTATTCGTCACATAATATGAGTTTTGCTTGGAGCGTCATTTTATTTTGTTGATATTTGCTTGCTATTATCAATAATCATGTTTTGTATCTTTTAGTTCAATAAAATGCCAAGTATAGCCTTTACCATGCTCAGTTTGCAAGTTTATGTGTTGCTGTTTGAAAACAGAAAGTTTTCTGTTATGTCCAGAATATTCCTGAATAGTCAGAACATGATAAAAATCCGAAATTTTTACATAGTAAGCATGCATGAGTTCTCTGTCACGTGGTAATTTTTCAGAATCTTTGGAGTTGGGGAAGTATGAATTCTTATTCACCCTTTACAGACTGTTTTGTTTTGGCAGATTGCTGTTATGGTTGCATTGTTTGCATATGTTAGCTTGTTTTATGTTTCTATTTGTGGATAGGAGTATTAAATATGCAGAGGCATTTAGTATGCAATGTTTAATTATAATTTTGGTGATTTGCTACAGTAGAGAATGTTAAGGTTTCGAGTTGATTTATACTAACTTATCTCACGAGTTCTTGTTGAGTTTTGTGTGGATGAAGTATTTAAGATTTAGAGAAACCGTGATATGAGAGGAATTAAGGAGACACAAGAGCTCAAGCTTAGGGATGCCCAAGGCATCCCAAATTAATATTTCAAGAAGTCTCAAGCATCTAAGCTTGGGGATGCCCCGGTAGGCATCCCACCTTTCTTCGTCAACAATTATCGGTCAGTTTTGGTTGAGCCTTAGTCTTTGCTTCTTCACATGATGTGTGCTCTTCTTGGAATGTCATTTTTTTTGTTTTTCTTGCTGTTTGAATAATATAATAAGATCTGAAATTTTTAAATGAGAGAGAGCCCTCACATAGCTACCTATTTACTTAACTACTCAATTGATCTTCACTTATATCTTTTTGGAGTAGTTTGTCATTTACTCTTGTGCTTCACTTATACCCTATCACTACTGGAATCAGCAACTTTGCCGTCTGCCATGGCTGACGGCAAAGGCATGAATTGCGGACGGCAAAGGTCTTTGCCGTCAGCCAGCAGACGGCACCACATCCGGCTGAACAAGGTCCGGTAAAGGCCACTTTGCCGTCTGCTGCCCTACGGCAAAGAGGCAAAGGTCTTTGCCGTCTGCCAGCAGACGGCAAAGGGCATGGACGGCACACGTGGCAGCTTAGGTCCGTTAAGGGGTTAACGGCGTGCTTTGCCGTCTGCTGGCTGACGGCAAAGATGCAAAGGTCTTTGCCGTCAGCCAGCAGATGGCAAAACTGCCAAATAGGCCAGCCCAGTGCACCCCAGGTTGCACAGGTAGCTGCCACGTGGCATCTTTGCCGTCTGCTGGCTGATGGCAAAGATCTTTGCCGTCTGCCAGCAAACGGCAAAGAGCCTGTACAGCCCCTGTTTTTTCTGTTTTTTCCTAAATTCATTCAATTTCACAGAATTTCACATATATATATATATATACACACACACATTTGAAAATACTTTCAACAAGCATAACAACACATATACATACCAAATCATATCCCTGCCATATGGATATGATCATCCAACACATATACATACCAAATGAAAAGTCCATACGCAACATATATAGCTAGCCAACATATCCAACAACAAGCATACGATGGTTTCATCCATACATACATATATAGGTAGCAAGTTTCACATTGTTCATCCTACAAAATCAAAACAAAAAGGAAGCACAAGAAGAAGAGTAGACTCCATCAACGCAAGCTTCGTCATCGAAAGCAAATCTGCAAATTGGGAAAGAAGAAAGTTAGAAGAAGAAGAAGAAGAAGAAGACTAGAAGAAGAAGACTAGCTAGAAAAAGAAGAAGAAGAAGAAGAAGAAGACTAGAAGAAGAAGAAGAAGAAGAAGAAGAAGAAGAAGAAGAAGAAGAAGAAGAATTTTTCTTCTCTTTCTTTTTCTCCTCTCCTCTTCTTTATCTTCTTCTTCTTCTAACTAAGGTAGGTAAAAATGCCATTTTTTAGCTAAGCTAGGAAAAAATGCTAAGTGTAGGTCATTTTAGAGCTAAGCTAGGTAAATAGGTCATTTTGGAGCTTAGTAAGGTTATTATGTCATTTTCGAGGATGATGCCATTTTTGAGCCAACTTACGTAAGTATAGCTCATTTTTATCTAACTTAGGTAATTATGCCATTTAGGAGGAATATAAGCTAAGTATGCATTTGTTAAGCAAAACACTAGAGAAAACGTACCCTCATCACAACAAATGCGATGAAGATCGCAACTAAGGTAACAATTGATCCAACGGCATAATGATACCAAGCCTCATTATCAATGGCATATTTTCTAATCTTCTTAATCTTCAAGCGCATTGCATCCATCTTCAAGCGCATTGCATTCATCTTCATCTTGTGATCATCGACGACATCGGCAACATACAACTCCAATGTCATCTTCTCTTTTTCAATTCTTTTAATTTTTTCTTTCAAATACTCATTTTCTTTTTCAACTAAATTTAACTTCTCGACAAGAGGGTCGGTTGCAAATTCCGGTTCACATACCTCCTAGATTAAAATATCTCTATGTCAACTTGATGGCCATAATTGTCATAAATGCGAAATGCAACAAATAGTTATAAAAGAGAATTTACCACATCCGAATCATAAAGCGGGCGAGGGCCGACGGGGACGGATACCAAGACCATGGCACTATGTATAAGAAACAATCATACAAAGTAAGAAAATTATACAAGTAACTATATAAATCATACAATCATACAAGAAAATGGCAAGTGTAGGTCATTTTAGAGCTATCCTAGTTAAAATCGGTCATTTTGGAGGTAGGTAAGGTTATTTTGTCATTTTGGAGGAAAATAAGCTAAGTCAATGTCATTTTGGAGCTAAACCAAGGTTATCATGCCATTTTTTACCTAAGTATGCTAAGTATGTCATAAATGAACTAAAGAAGCTAAGTATAGGTCATTTTGGAGCTATCCTAGGTAGTTATGCCATTTTTTAGCTAACTAAGCATATTAAGTCATTTAGGAGGAAAAATGCTAAGTATAGCTAGGTCATTTTATAGCTATCCTAGGTAAAGTATGTCAGTTTGGAGCTAAGTAAGGTTATTATGTCATTTTCGAGGAAAATAAGCTAAGTCAATGTCATTTTGTTGAATACCTAATAACATGAACTAATTAATAATATATATGTACATAATAATAATTGAATACCTGACATTACTAATATTAATCTTCATCGTCTATATATGCTCCGGGATCAATAAATGCAGAATCATCATCACTATCAGTAATGACGTGCTCATCAGCATCATCAATAAATGCATCAACATGTGGAAGGCCTCCTTTATGTAATCGGTCAAGCATTGACAGGTCATCCGCAGCAGTAACCTCTTCTTCTTCCGTCTCTTCTTGTTCCGGCTCAGGGGTGAAGTCGGATTCACTGTCGCTGTCTACCTCAATGTTCTGGGGTGAAGTAGAGCGGTTCTTGAAACGTTTTTTGGAAACACGTGTTTCTTGGAAGAATTCTCCTTCATATGTGTCTGGGTTAATGTGAGGGTCATAATCATCTTCATTGAGGGGAGGTGGTCTAAAATGTGGCGGCACATCATAAACGACATCCCAACCATTCAGATTTGGATCAGTTTGGCAGGCCCACGGTAGATAGAAAACTTAGGTCGCCTGTTGAGCCGTAATATAGACATCGGGAACATCTAAATGGGTGCTTTGTTTGATTTCGACTAGCCCTATATGTTCATGAGTCCTTCTAGTCTCCTTCGGCTGGAACCAATAACATTTGAAGACTACGACGTTTGGTGGGTTTTCACCAAAGAATGTAAGTTCATAAATTGCTTCAACTCTTCCATAATACTCGACCCCTCCTTCGTCGACAGCGGAGACACAACAATTTGTAGACTTTCGGTCGGCCATAGATAGCTCTTTTCCAAAAGTACGAAAGCGATACCCGTTGATGTCGTATTTGTCAAATGAACGGACCTTATAGTCAAAACCATTAGCGACTTGTCTCAATTCGGAGTCCATAGACTCTGCATTAGCCTACAAGTTTAATACGAAAGGATTGTTGCATTAGCCGCAAACTAGACGAAGAAATGAAATGGTCTAATGGAAATTACCGTTTGTTTGAACCAAGAGATGAAACCGGGATAGCCTCCTCCATGCTTTGCCAGAAGCTCATACTCTTCGATGGAATCCTTTTGGATCACCGCTCCATCCGAGAATTTGGCGACGTATCGACTGTATCACATATCCGGGAATAAGAGCATTTCAAAGGAATTAGAACTTGCGAAACAATGTACCGAGAACTTACTCGATGTACGGCCGCACTTCTGTTAGGTTGTTGAAGATATACAACGAAATGGTCTGCCATTCTTCGACATCCAACGGTAAGGAATTAGAAGCACCGGCTGGTGCGAGCTTCCCTTTGAATAGGCTGAGGTTGGATCCACCCTTTTTAGGGTCGCCATCATTGTACCGAGGCTTCGGATTATGCAAATGACGATTTTTGGTTTCGTAGTGTGCTGTCATGAAGTTTGCCGCCTCCTCAGTAATGAATGCCTCGGCCATCGATGCTTCATTTCTACGTTTATTTTTACATTTTGCTCGAAGCGTCTTCTGCATCCTCTCAGTTGCGTAGCACCAACGATTCTGCACGGGCCCTCCCAATCGTGCCTCGGTCGGGAGATGCAAAATCAAATGCTGCATTGGATTAAAGAAGCCCGGTGGGAAGATCTTCTCTAACTTGCAGATCAACTCCGGCGCCAACTCTTCCATTTCATCTAGCAAGCCAGGCGATAGTTCTTTCGCACAAAGAACACGGAAGAAATAGCTCAGCTCTGCCAGTACTAGCCATTCATCCTTAGGGATAAAGCCACGCAACATCACCGGCATTACCCGCTCAAGCCATATGTGCCAATCCTGACTCTTGAGACCAAATATTTTCAATTTTTCAAGACTCGCTCCCCTCTTTAGATTCGCTGCATACCCATCGGGGAACATCAACTCCTTTTTCACCCACAGGATAATTTCCTTCATATCTGGCCTTCCAAGATTGAACCATGCCTTTGGCTTCGTCCAGTTCTGCTTTCCTTTCGGTTGTCGCATGTTTTGTAACGGTCTATCACATAGAGCCTCCTGATCGACTCTAGCCTTAGGATTATCCTTTGACTTCCCCTCTATGCCGAACAATGTACCAAAGAGGGCCTCGGCGACATTCTTTTCAGTGTGCATCACGTCGATGTTGTGTGGGCAAAGGAGGTCTGTGAAGTAAGGCAGATCCCACAAGCATGTCTTGTGAGTCCAGGCGTGTTCCGAATTATACCCCTTGAAATACCCTGGACGCTCTGGATCCGGCTCGAGAGCGTTTAACTGATCCATGGTCTGTTGGCCTGTCAACACAGGTGGTGCAGAGTTTTTGACAACTCTACCTTTGATGAATTTCTTCTTGTCTTTTCTGAACTTATGGCGAGGATCCAGGAATTGTCTATGCAAGTCGAAGCAAGAATACTTGCGACCCGCATCCAGCCAACGAAACTCAAGAGCTGCCTTGCATGTGGGGCACGGGAACCTTCCATGCACACACCAGCCAACGAATAGCGCATACGCCGGCAAGTCATGCATCGAGTACATGTACCACACATGCATTAGGAAGTTTTTTTTGTAGCGGCGTCGTATGTCTTGATCCCATTATCCCAAGCTTCTTGCAATTCATCCTTAAGCGGTTGCATGTACACATTCATACTCTTCCCCAGATAGTTGGGCCCCGGAATTATCAACGTCAGGAAAATGTTCTTTCTTTGCATAATCTGTCCGGGGGGGAGATTGAGTGGAATGACAAATACAGGCCAACAACTGTATTGGGCTGCCATCATACCAAACACATTGAACCCATCCGTGCTGATGGCGACTCGAGGATGCCTTGGATCTGCCGCTTTGTCCTTATGTAAAGCATCGAAGTGCTTCCACGCAAAAGCGTCCGATGTGTGTACCAACATCGGATTCCCATCTGCATCTACCTCGGTTCTTTTGCCCAATTTATGCCACGTCATCTGTCTGGCCGTCTCTTCGACCATGAAAAGACGTTGAAGTCTTGGTATGATTGGCATATACCGAAGAACATTAACTGGGATTTTTGTCTGACTCTTCTCACCCATACCGTTGTCTACCACAACATACCTGGAAGACTTGCAAATGGGACAATACCTGGAAGACAACGGCAAAGAACTGGCAGACGGCAAATTTGCTGATTCCAGTAGTGTATGAGTAAATTGTGAAAGATTTGAATATCCTAAAGTTGAAATTATATGTGCTTCATATGCTTGTATCATGTCTAGTAGTAGTTTCACATTTGGGTTAGAAAGTGAAATCTATTGAAGCTTGACAATCACAATATTGGTCATACAAGCAATTCATGAATGATTAGTATAAGGAAGAGAACTTTCACATATAAATATATTATCTTGGACATCTTTTAAGATTGTGAATACCCATTAATTATTTTCAAACTTGAGCAAATTAGTTGAAGTTGGACAAGGAAGACAACGTAATGAGTTATGTTTGGGTATATTTGCATAGAAGTTATATTGTTATGGATCCTCCAACATGTGGGGCTTGCTTAGGATCTTTTGCTAGCCAAAAATTTGTACTAAGTAGAGATACTACTTGTGCATCCTAAAACCCTTAAACCCAGTTTCTTCCCATGAGTGTCCACCATATCTACCTATGGATTGAATAAGATCCTTCAAGTAAGTTGTCATCGGTGCAAAAAGCAATAAAAATTGCTCCTAAAATATGTATGATCTTTTATTGCAAAGGAAAATAAGCATTGTACGAACTTGTGATGGTAAAGAAATAAAAGCGACGGACTGCATAATAAAGGTTGCTATCACATGGGGCAATATAACGTGACATTCCTTTGCATTAAGGGCTTCTGCATCCAAAAATAAAAAGCGCATGACAACCTCTGCTTCCCTCTGCGAAGGGCCTATCTATTACTTTCATGTATTTACTTTTATGCAAGAGTGAATAAGTATTCATTCGCATTTCAACCTCAATTATTCTCTAGTTGGCAACCATTGTGTGGTGGGGAAAGATCCAGGCACATATGGCCACTCAAATATATTTGATCATGAATTATTATTGTTGACAATTATCTCTATGATAAATAAGTTGGGAGGCGAAACATTAAGCACCTATCTTTCTCTGTGCTCGATGGATGCCATTTGTTGTAAAAATATGCTTTGAGTACTAGCAATCATTGAAGACTATATGATAATTGTGACACCCTGGTTTTTGGCAACTTTTTCTTTTCAAATTTTTTCTGGTTTTATTTGCAAATTGGATGGTTTTTGAATCTTTTCAGTTGACTTTGGACTTGGGAAACCTTTGAATTTCTCTCTAAGTGATCCAAAGCCCTCAATATCTTGCCAAAATCTTGTCACACACCTTCTGGATCAAATTCCAATTCTCATTCCTTTCAAAATCACCCATTTTCTTCTTTGGGAAAATCTGTCTTCACTATGGGTTGTGAAGCAACCTATAGTTCTGATGATCAGAAAAATCCCAAATTAATACCACACCTTCTTGTCATCATCTACTCCCACAATCTTCAAAAACATTTCATGGTCCAGTATAAAATTTTGTCCAGAATATTCCATTTATCTTCTGGACAGCACTGGCCCTTTGTGAAGCAACTCATATTTCCTCAACTCAGAAAATTCCCAAATAAATCTCAGAGATACTAGGGAACATATCTTGCCACAATATCCAAAAACATCTCCTTGTCCAGTATAAATTTTCAGCAGAAATATTCTGCCAAGTTTCTGCTCATTTCAAACCTCTGTGAAGGAAGTACTAGCTAAATGTGTCCATTTACTTTGAAATTTTTATGGCATCTTGGCATTACCAAATAACTCCCACACACCAAATTTCAGCTCCAGCAGATCACCCATGTGAGTGCAACAACCTCACTAAGTATTTGGTCCAGTATAGCATTTGTACATAAACCATGTTCAAATCTTGGCCAAAGTTTCTCAAATTTTGCCAGCTTGTAGTCCTTCCAACATAGATCACTCCAGACATCTCCATTGGCTTCATCTCCAGCTCATCTTCTCTCCAGATCTCTCCTAAGTTTCTGACAGCAAACTATTGTTGATGCTACACTTCAGTTCAGTGAGTCTCTAGGCGAACTAGTGGCACGAGAGGGCTCTAGTATGCAAGGTCGGCACACCAGACACGGCCTGGAAGGCCAGCTCGCGCCGCGTGTGCCTGTGCACGCAGTGACCGCGTGGCCAGCCCTGCCAAAACCGCGCTCTGGGCGCCGGCAGGCACGGGTCACGTCGGAGCGCGACGACCGCGTCGCCGTACGTTGTCTCCGCGCGCCGACGAGCTCCCGTCCGTCCACCTGGCCGCCCTAGACCCTTCCCCCTCGCCGGAATCGCCCTCGCCGGATGCAGCCACCGTGCGCCACGGGCGGCACAGTAGCCGTACGGGAGGTGAGGTGGTTGGAGGCTTCCCGGCGACCCGTCTCCTCGCGCATTTACTCCTCCTGCCTCCTCCATCACGTCGCCCGTGCTGCACCAGCGAGCTTGCCGTCCTCGCTCTGGCGACGTGGCCGTGGCGGCGCCCGACTCCAGAAGCTCTGCCCCCGCCTATAAAAGGCCCTCCCCGGCCTCTCCCCTCCTCACCCCACTCCCTCCGCCTTCAATTGACCCCCAGGGAACCGAGCCACGACCGAGAGGCCCTCTGGCCTTGTAGTTCGCCGGCGTTCCGCCGCCAATCCCACTCCACCACCCAGTCGATTCACTCCACCCCAGCCTCGCCCAACCCCATCCCCGAGCTCAGCAAGCTCTCCTGGTTCTTCTCCACCTCTCGCCCAACCAAACCGCTGCCAGAGACGCCGTCGCCGACGACCCCCGAAACCAGCCGCCGCCGGAGAAGAAGGGGGCGACGCCGTCAGGCCATCCTCGGAGACGCTGCTGGTACAGGGAGGACTGCCGTCGTGTGGCCGATCCATCTCCAGCCTCTCCCAACCTCGCCGCCGTCGCTATCTCCGGCTATCGCCGTCGGTGAGCCGCCCTCTTACTGTTCCTCTCTTTTTCCTTTTAAATATGACAGCTGGGCCCTGCACGTCAGTGACCCAGCCGTGCCCGAAACGGTACCTAAGTGGAAGCGTATTCAGGAAATATGCTTTCGACGTGGCCCTCCCAGAGATTTTCAAATTTCTGCTAAATTTCAACTTTGACCAGTAACTTTGACTACCCATTACTTTTTATCTACAAGTCCAAATCAATTGATTCTTTTTTGCATTGTCTTTGTCTTGAGCCCCTCTATTTTTTGGTAAATTTTGGTATTTTTCTCACATGTACAGAATTTATGGTTAACAGAAATGTATTATGTGACATTTTCTTTTGCTATTATAAAATATTTTCAGAGGGAAATCATTTTGGTTTTGAAGCCCAGGAGTTTGTGGACAACCCAACAGAGCAAGGCAAGCCACATCATCCATTACATGAAGCATTCCAATAGTATTGGTTTATTAATTGAATTATTTGCATTATTTTAATATGTGCTAATTCATAGTAAATTATATTGCTGCATAGCTACTGCCATACTAATTTATTCATGATAAACAACCTTGCTTGTCACGTAAGTATTAAACTAAGCTTAATGGTTGATCAAGTGCCACCGACCCGGACTTACCCATGCAGCCACATCTGCCGGAATGGGACGGCCTTGACTTGGTCTGACCGCATGCTCTTTTATCAGTACCACCAAAGAGGGAGGGTTATGCGTGCGTGCTACCCTGATCAGGTAGGCGATGATAACCCTGTGAGCTAGTTGAGTTATTTGCCGACGTCCCCGTTTGGGACAGTTTAGTTGGCCACGACGGTGGCAGGTGTCAAGAGTGACACAGAGGCCACCCAGGGCATGACTCCGGGGGAGGATGATTGTCGGTGGTACGATGGAAGGGTCATGGGTTAGGCAGGTTTCGTTGGAGCAGCACCGGTCCACCCAGAAGGGAAGTGTACCGAGGTACGGGACAAGGAGCTCCATGGTGTGGGAAAAGTGTGCAACCTCTGCAGAGTGTGAGAATCTATTCAAATAGCTAAGTCCACGGTATTGGACACAGTCCGCACTAGGTCACACTGAGTGGTCAACCATAATAATGAAAATAATGATGGAAGAACTCGTCTCATGCTCGGAAGTGCTCAGTGGATCACGAGTATTCCGAGGGTTGTGGTACAACCCAAAAGAGAGTAAGTTGATATTCAATAACAGTAAGTAAGCAACTTAAGCATATAACATGTTCATTGCCATGCTGTTGTTTGCTGCATTGTTGTGGTTGCTGTGAGCTTGCGAGTACATTCCAAGTACTCACCTGGCGTATCATGCCAGATGCAGGAGAAGCCGAGGACGGAGGTCCCGATGGTTCGTGCTACGCTAACTAGGCCGTGTCCCCGCAGTGTCCCTATGGGATGGAGTTTCCCGCGCGATGTTCTGCTACGCTGTAGAGTTTCCCTAGTACTGAGGCCCTTGATGTTCCATAAATAATGTAGATATTGTCATAGCACGTGTAGTGCTTCTGGCCTCGCTACCCGATGTAATTTCCTGAGCTTGTACTTGTACAATATCAATAAAGATCAGTTCTATTCTGTTCCAAGTTGTTGTGTGTTTCCAGAAGACATGATCTCTGGGTTGGAAACACTGGGTAAACCGGTCCTCTAAGCCGGGGTGCCACAATAATTGAGTATGTGGAGCTCTTACTTAGACTTTGTTGAAATTAAGATGAATTGCAATTGTTTGGTGATTAAGAACATAGGTTGTTAAGTTTCAAGAGAATGCATTGTTTGAACCATAACATGTGAATGGATTGCTACTTTATTATGATGAGTTTTATGAGAAAGAGTTGCTGTTATGATGTTAGGAAAAGTGATTGAAATTATCATTGATCAAACTTATGCACTATGCTAGCATTCACACTTCATAAATTATTTCTTTTATCATTTACCTACTGGAGGACGAGCAGGAATTAAGCTTGGGGATGCTGGTACGTCTCCAACGTATCTATAAATTATGAAGTATTCATGCCATGTTTATTATTGTTTTGTATGATTGTGGTGCACTTTTATATGGCTTTTATATGATTTTCATGGACTAACATATTGACCTAGTGCCCAGTGCCAGTTGCTGTTTTTTTGCTTGTTTTTGGTTTTCGATAAAATCCATATCAAACGAAGTCCAAATGCAGCGAAACTTTTTGATGATTTTTTCTGGAAGGAAACAGACCCAAGAAGCTTCGGAGGAGTAGCAGAAGAGCCACAGGGGCCCCACGAGCCACCTGGGTGCGCCTGCCCCCCCCAGGCGCACCCAGGTGCCTCGTGGGCCCCTCTTCACGTGATTCCAACGCTGAATAATCATATATATTCAGAAACCCCCGAAAGTTAATGTAGATGAGTTTTTACGCCGGCGCAAGCCTCTGTACCAAGGAGATCACATCTGGAGCCCTTTTCCGGCACCCTGCCGGAGGGGGAAATCATCACCGGAGGCCATCTTCATCATCCCAGCGGTCTCCATGATGAGGAGGGAGTAGTTCACCCTCAAGGCTAGGGGTATGTACTAGTAGCTATGTGTTTGATCTCTCTCTCTCCCTCGTGTTCTTGATATGGCACGATCTTGATGTATCGCGAGCTTTGTTAATATAGTTGGATCATATGGTGTTTCTTCCCTCTCTATCTTTGTTGTGATGAATCAAATCTTTTCCCTTTGAGGTTTCGTTATTATCGGATTGAATATTTTAGATTTGAGAACACTTGATGTATGTCTTGCATATGAATACCCGTGGTGACAATGGGGTATTATATTGATTCACTTGATATATGTTTTGGCACTCAACTCGCGGATTTCCGAGGTGACATTGGGGTAATCTATGCATAGGGGTTGATGCACGTTTTCATTATCTTTTCTCCGATAGAAACTTTGGGGTGCTCCTTGGAGTTCTTTGTGTGGATTGAATATTATGATTATGAAGTTGTTTGATGCATATCCTATAATCAACTCACGGATACTTGTGGTGACATTGGAGTATCTAGGGGACATTAGAGTTGGTTGATGTGTATCATATGGTGTTATTTTAGTACGAACTCTGGGGCTGTTTGTGACACTTATAGGAATGGCTCAATAGATCGATCGGAAAGGATAACTTTGAGGTGGTTTCGTACCCTACAAACAATTTCTATCTTATGTTCTCCGCTAATAGGAACTTGGGAGTGATTCTTTATCACACGTTGAGGGATGGTTATATGATCCAATTATGTTAGCATTGTTGAGAGAATGCACTAGAGAAAGTATGAACCCTAGGCCTTGTTTCTAAGCATTGCAATACCGTTTATGCTCACTTTTGTTACTTGCTACCTTGCAGTTTTTTATTGTTCGCACTGCAAAAACCTATATCTACTATCCATACTACACCTGTATCACCATCTCTTCACCGAACTAGTGCACCTATACAATTTGCCATTGTATTGGGTGTGTTGGGGACACAAGAGATTTCTTGTATTTGGTTGCAGGGTTGTTTGAGAGATACCATCTTCATCCTATGCCTCCCACGGATTGATAAACCTTAGTTCATCCACTTGAGGGAAAATTGCCGCTGTCCTACAAAACTCTGCGCTTGGAGGCCCAACACGAGTCTACAAGAATAAAATTGCATAGTAGACATCAATTCTCCCTCTAATTCTCCAGCGACGATTAGGTCTGGATAACGAAGTGCTGCCGGATCGTGAAGACCGTACGCTTGCAAGCTGTGGAGAGGTCGTGCTTTCGGTCTTCCGTTCGAGGGATCGTTCGTGAATGGTTCAAGGGACTTTAAGTATGATCTACGCCAACTCGTCTTCTTCCACTGCAACTTGGAGTTGGTAATGATCCGATCTAAACCGTTATTGCATCTTCATAGAGTTCTTGGTTGATCGTAGGACGATTTTTTTGTTTTCTTCTATGTTTCCCAACACGGTCGGGGCACATCATCCAGATTGTAGGTGTAGCGACCATAGTTTCCAAGAAGGTGGCTTCGGGTTGATCCATGTATTTTTTTGTTGGGTTCTATGAAATAATATAATAAAATGGTTGTGTGCATCGCCTAATGTGGAGGCCGGGGGTATTCCTCCTTTTCGGAAAAATGGACGAGTTCGGTTGCAACCTGTGGTATCAAAACTGGTTCCTCCAAATTTTGATACCATTAATTATTGCGGGAGGAAACTACATCCACGTTGCTATTAGGGCGGCTCAGGGGAAAATCCTAGTTATTGTTGTCCCCGTAGCCCCTCCCAGCATCTCCAGCACCCCCTCCCCCAACCCCTTGGTCGGTGGCGGGCAGATTGTCATCTCGCGTAAGGGGCGATGTGTTCGGTGCAACACGTCGTTGACGATGGATCTTGGGCATCGAGCCAACAGCCCCAAGTGCTCTCGGTGGTGGTCATGTTGCGGTGGCTGCATGGGCAGTTAATATGTCTCAAATGCTCTACTCTTCTGAAAACTTTTGCATAGCTTTTGTCCTTGAAACTTGCTCTAATGAATAAACTAATAAGGATTGTTCCCCCATCGCCTCCTCCTTTCATCTCCAACACCCCCACCCTTGGATCGACAGCGGACAGGTTGCTATCTCAAGCAAGGAGCACTGCGGTCAGTGTGGCACATCGTTGGCAGCAGACGTCGGGCATTGAGGCAGCGGCCCCAAGAACTCTCAGTGGTGGTCGTGTTGAGGTGGTTGTGAGGGAAGCTGATACGACTCAAACGCTCTACTATTCTAAACACTTTTGCATAGATTTTATCTTTGAAATGCTCTAATGAATAAACTAATAAGGATTGTTGATGCTTTCATCAGACTTTTTGGATGTTATTTATTTGTGTAGAATGTCATGAACAAAAAATTATAAAAAACAAGAGGCATATGGGGATTAGGTGGACCACATAGGACCTGGAGATAGGCCAGGGGAACCCACGGGCCTCAAGTGCGTGGTGGCATGGGGAGCCTGGATTACATGCCTCCGCCCATCGGGGACCCTCTGGCTCTGTCTCTGGTACCCCTGGTTATATATTGACATGAAAACATCCCTCATATTTATCAATGATTTTTTACCGAGACGAAGATGGCCGCCATTGCGGATCTCTTCATGGAGGGCAGCCGGAGGCCAAACCCTAGACTCTGGAGAGAGGGAAACCTCACCATCGATTCCATCAACCCCTTGTCCATCATCGACATCATGCTCTCTCCAACCATGTGTGAGTAATCCATTGTAGGCACATGGTATGGATCAAAATTGGATGAGATCCATTATGTAATAGACTTAAGATTGATGTTGGAATGATCTCTAGTGCCATTAGTGTTTGAGAATTTATGTTGCTATAACTTTGTTGTGCACAATGCTTACGACAGGCATGTTTGCACTACAAAAAAAGACACATCCATGACATTATGGCCCGAATGAAAACTTTTTCTGTCATGGTTGTGACATTTCTATGACAATAATTGTGACAAAAACATGTATCATCATAGATCTGGTGGGCTCCTACTTCTATGACAAAAAATTATGACAGAAAATGGGCTTTTCGTCCTGGGCGGGCTGGAGACGCACCCGCATGACATTCTTTGGGCTGTCCATGACGTAAAAAGTCATGATAGAAGTGAGGGCGAGGAAATTTTCGGGGAGTTCCCGGTTACGGTGGGTGGTTGGGTCCGAGCGATGCAGTGTGGTTTGCGCGTTTCTCTCGTACATGCACGTGTGTGCGAGGCGCTCGCTAACTGAACCCGAGCGAGGCGTTTGCTTACTGAACCCGAGCGATCGATCTCGCATTCGCACTACGTACTGAACCCGAGCGATCGATCCCTCATACTACGTGCTAAACTCGATTGATCCCTTCGCTGGTAACTGAACCCGAGCGATTCCTTCGCTGCTAACTGAACCTGACCGATTCCTTCGTTGCTAACTGAACTCGAGCGATCGATCGCTGCTGCTGCTTACTGAAACCGATCGATTGATGTGTTGCATTGAGCCCCCGTGCGAGACGTAGCCAGCCAGTGTTGGGTCGCCTCTCGATGAATAGTGCCCATTGCTGCCGCGCGCGTGATACACGTAGACACGAGTCGAGACGCATCGATCGAGCCGGTTGGTTGACTGTGGATGAACAATTCCCGTTGCTGCCGCCCGCTCGTACGCCCCATCCCAGCCGGTGGGTTGGCTGTGGATGAACAGTACCCTGGCCGTGTGAAGGTGGTTGGCGCCGGATGAACAGAACCCCGAGGAGGCCGCCACACCCCAGCCGGTTGGGGGTGGATGAACAGGACCCCGTGGAGGCTGGATGAACAGTAGTCAGTGGAGGCTGGAGGAAGTCGACGGTGGATGAACAGTAGCTGGTGGAGGCTGGAGGAGGTCGACCGTGGATGAATAGTAGCCCATGGAGTCCCGTTTTGCGGTATGTCACACCCCCCGATGAACAGGACCCCGTTTCGACCGTAGGCAGTTGGGGAGAAGTCCGTTTCCTCCGTTTTGCGGTACGCCAGACCCCTCCCGATGAACAGGACCCCGTTTCAACCGTAGGTGGTTGGAGAGAAGTCCATTTCCTCTGTTTTGCGGTACGCCAGACCACCAGACGATGAACAGGACCCTGTTTCGAACGTACGCGGTCGAACAGAAGGCCGTTTCCTCCGTTTTGCGGTACGTCAGACACCCAGCCGGTAGGGGGTCGATGAACAGCACCCCGTTTCGGCTGTTCCATCCAAGCCGGTTGGCTCCCGATGAATGATACTTCTCCGTCGTATCTATAATTTTTGATTGTTTCATGCCAATATTCTACAACTTTCATATATTTTTGGCAAAATTTTATATTATTTTTGGGACTAACAAATTGATCCAGTGCCCAGTGCCAGTTCCTGTTTTTTGCTTGTTTTTTGTTTCACAGAAAATCCATGTCAAATGAAGTCCAAATGCAATAAAATTTTACGGATAATTATTTTGGAATATATGTGATTTTTGGGAGGTGGAATAAACGCAAACGGAGGCCCACGGCCTCCACAAGCCACCATGGCGCCCCCCAGGCGCGCGGTGGTGCCTTGTGGGCACACCATAAGTCGGTTGGGGCTCTTCTTCGGCCGCAAGGAAGCTAACATCCGGAAAAAATCGTGTTAAAATTTCAGCGCAATCGGAGTTACGGATCTCCGGAAATTTACGAAACGGTGAAGGGCCAGAAAACAGGAACGCGAAACAGAAGAGAACAAAGAGAGAGATCCAATCTCGGAGGGGCTCCTGCTCCTCCGCCGCCATGGCAGCCATGGACCAGAGGGGAAACTCTCCTCCCATCTAGGGGGGAGGCCAAGGAATAAGAAGAAGGAGGGGGCTCTCTCCCCCTCTCTTCCGGTGGCGCCGGAGCGCCGCCGGGGGAACCATCGTGACGGCGATCTACACCAACAACTTTGCCGCCGTCAACACCAACTCCCTTCCCCTCTATGCAGTGGTGTAACACCTCTTCTCCCCTCTGTAATCGCTACTTAAACATGGTGCTTAATGCTACATATTATTATCCATTGATTTGTGGCCATCCTATGATGTTTGAGTAGATTCGTTTTGTCCTATGGGTTGATTGATGATCGTGATTGGTTTGAGTTGTATGTTTTATTTTGATGCTGTCCTATGGTGCCCTCCTTGTCACGCAAGCATGAGGGATTCCCGCTGTAGGGTTTGCAATATGTTCATAATTCTCTTATAGTGGGCGGCTAGAGTGACAGAAGCTTACACCCGAGTAAGGGGGTTGTTGCGTATGGGTGTAAAGAGGACTTGTTACTTAATGCTATGGTTGGGTTTTACCTTAATGATCTTTGGTAGTTGCGGATGCTTGCTAGAGTTCCAATCATAAGTGCATATGATCCAAGTACGGAAAGTATGTTAGCTCATGCCTCTCCCTCATATAAAATTGCAATAATGATTACCGGTCTAGTTATCGATTGCCTAGGGACAAATCCTTTTCTTTGTGTTACAAAAAGCTCTCTACTAAAACTAATTTAATTGTTTCTTTATCTTAACAGCCCCTAACTTTTATTTACGTGTTCTTTATTATCTTGCAAACCTATCCCTTTACACCTACAAAGTACTTCTAGTTTTGTACTTGTTCTAGGTAAAGCGAACGTTAAGTGCGCGTAGAGTTGTATCGGTGGTCGATAGAACTTGAAGGGAATATTAATTCTACCTTTAGCTCCTCATTGGGTTCGACACTCTTATTTATCGAAAAAGCTACAATTGATCCCCTATACTTGTTGGTTATCAAGACCTTTTTCCGGCGCCGTTGCCGGGGAGCAATCGCGTGGGGTTGATATTCTCGTGTGTGCTTGTTTGCTTTATCACTAAGTAGATTTTATTTTTTGCTCTTGTTTTCTATCTTTAGTTATGGGTAGGAAACGCAAAATACCAAAAAAATTAGTTGTACCTGCTAAACCAATGGTTGAAGAACCACCCAAAATCTATCATACTGCTGAAGATTTCTACTTGGATCATCTTCGATCCCTATGTGCTCGTGCTGAAAACCCAACTAGCTTAGTTGAGGGAAAATCATTTGATGAGCATGCTCATTTTGTGCGACACCGCTTATCTCAAAAAGGGAAACTTTTACGGCATCATATTAATAATTTGCATTGCTATGCTTGGAATTTATGCGAAATACATGATTTTACTTGTTGTTCTGTGTGGCACCCCGCCTGAATACCACTGTAGTCAGACGGTCACCGCACATACCAGCCCAGGAAATCACTCTGGCATGCGCTTTTACAACATGTATCACGAACACAGACATTTCTATTAATGGATATATGAGTCTTACAAGATATTTTACAAGGGTAATGGCAGCGGAAAAGCTCTATCTAAGGCAGCCTGGTCTTGGTGCGGCTCCAATCCATAGGGATCTGACAGGGTTACTCTTCTAGCCCGCGAACACTCCGGCTCCTCGCTAATGGACGTCGGATCCTTAGGTGAACCTGGCCACATTGAAGGCCGCTGAGTACTTTTGAATGTACTCGCAAGCAAACCAAACCAACATATACACCAAGCAAAGCAATCCATGGCATTCAAGCATGCACTTGTTATCTTAACAGTATTAACTATCATGTTATGGCAGGATTATCTAGCAAAATTAATTATCTAGCAGCATTAATCTTCATGTCATGGCAGGATTATCTAGCATCATTACTACTGATCACGTCATAACAGTATTATCTAGCATGTAAACTATCAAAGTAACTGTGGTATGGCGAAGATACAGCATATCAAGTAATTTAATCCAATCCGAATCCGAATCAGATCCAAATCCAATCCAAATCTTTCGGTCATACGAACGTTTCTCTCTTAGCCATCCCATGGCTAACAGCTCATATTCCTGACATCATCCGATGTCCATGCATCTGTACTGCAAGTCTGATAAATCATACCTTTCTCTGGTTCATTATTAACATCATATGGTTTGTTCCTCCAGACTCGACACAGACCAAATAGTGTGACCTAGTACGAACTGTGTCCCATGATCGAGGACGCGGCTATTCGAATAGATTTACACTTTGCAGAGGTTGCGCACTTTACCCACACTATGGAGCTCCTGGCCTCATGCTCCCATTCGGGTGGACTGGTGCTGCTCCAACAAAACTTGTCTATTGCCTGGCACTCTTACGGTCCCACCGACAATCATACCTTCCCAGGGTCATGTCCTAGGTGGCCCCTGTGTCACCCCGTGACACCTGCCACCGTCGTGGCCAAACAAAACTGTCCCAAACGGAGACCTGGTACCATATAACTAAACTGGGCTCACAGGATTATCGCCGCCTACCGGGCCAGGGTAGCACGCACGCATAACCCTCCCTCTTTGGTGGTACCGACAAGAGGCAAGACAGTAGACCAAGTTAGGGCCTCCCCATCCAGGCAAGTGTGGTTGCACTCGATGAGCTCGGTTCGGTGGCACTATGACTCGATCCAGCCGATGGAGGAGGTTGTTGTCATTAAGTCACATTCTTTTATTACAATACAACAGTAAAGCGTGATGAAAAAATAACAACCTATCTCCATATTGTCACCTACGAGTCACTAGTGCGATAATATGATGAGCATTAGCAAGTAATATAAATTGCAAATTCAACCTAGCAGGAGTTTAATTATTTCTAACACAGGCATATTCATTAATTAAACATGCAAGAATAACATAGAGCAATGCTTTAGGACATATATCAGATGGTCGGCTTGCCTGGAGGTCGAGGAATACTCCGGGAAGAAGTGCGATCACCTCGCAGAAAATTCGCCGGAAAGGGTTCACTCTCGAAGGGGCTGAATATAGGGCAATGGCAAAATGGGCATTTTCAGAAAGTGTCAACATTGTGAAAGTGATGCCATCAGAACGGGCTCGGAAAAATATGAAGGTGGGCTTTGGATTCACCTGGATCGGAGTTGTGAGTGAGAAATGATGGTTTTTCTGCCAGGGACCTTTCTGCAATTATTATATTTGCATACGGGCCCTTGCCAGTAAATCCACCGATAAAGGAAAAAGTGCACTGTTGCACTGGGCCGATCTGGGCTGGCTTCGGCCACTGCTGCCACTGTGGTTTTGGGCCGGCCCAAGCACTGCTGCACCTTTTTTTTAAACGGTGGGCCACTGACGGGCCAGGCCCACCTTATCTCCCTCTCTACCCTCCTCTTCTACCTCCACCGAGACAGAGGAGAGGCGAGGCCTGCAGCCCCGACGAGGATTCCGGCCGGCACCGGCCACCGTTTTCGTCGGCCAGCCTACCCACGTGCTCAGCGCGTCGAGCCGCACCCATCCAGTGGTGGCACAAACCTTGGGAAGGGCGGGCTTGAGCGCACGTTCGGCCGCGGCGGATGGCGGCTCGGCTGGTGTTGGGCATGGTGCTCTGGTGAATGGGGAGGCCGGGCGAGGGTGCGTAGGTGGCTTACGGCAAGCGGGGACTCCGGTGGTGGGGTCGGTGGAGTCGGGGAAGGCCAAAGGCGGGCGAATTTGAGAGGAGCTCGGTGGCGGCCATGATGGCCGTGGGCAGCGAGGAGAGCTCCTCGAGCTCACTGGACTGGTCGGGGAGGAGCTGGGAGGGTGGTGAGGCTATGAGTGAAGTTGAGTGGCTCAGGAAGGGCTCGGGGGTGGCCTATTTATAGGTGCCCGACGGTGAGCGGATGAGCTCGGCCGCCGCGGCGTTCTTAGCCGTGCACTGGTGCTCGGGGTCACGCGGAGGGAGGGTGCGATGTCGGCAAGGTCTCCGGGGAGGTGGAGAAGCCGACGGCAGCTTCGGGAGAACTCAGGGAGGAAGAGGACATGGGTCACGGGCGGGACAGTACCTTGGCGGCGATCGCTGTGGCGCGAGGAGGAAGGTAGAAAAGTGGGAAAGTGCTGGAGAAGCTGCACGCGGCCACTGCGGAGCCACTAGACATGTCGGGACTCGCCGGAGCTGGCCGGAGAGAGCTACTAGACGAGGTCCGTACCCAGAGCGCCATTTCTGCGCGGCCGCTACGCGGTCACCACGTGCACGGCGCGTTGCAGTGCCAGACCGGCTACCGCACCTTGTCCAACACGTCTCTCGATGCTTAAATAGATGACAGAAGTGCCTAGAGCCAGCTAGTTGGCTCTGTGGTAAGAGAAACTTGCAGAAGAAGATTTTAACAACAAACTTGGGTGGACTCTACTGAAGAAGTGGATGAAGAAGAGGAGCTGGCTCTTTGTCATAGAAAGATGTGCTAGGAAGGAGTATGTTCTGGCAAAATTTCAGCTCAAATGGACAACTCTAGCTGGCACTTCCTTTGTAACCTAGCAATCTGACCAGAAATGAAGATGAAGATGTTGGGGTCAAATGGCTAGATAGACTTGGCTGATTTTTGGTGGAGGATGGTTATTTGGGTGTATGGAGATACTGGAAAAATTTCAGCCTAAATTGATCATCTACGAAGGTACTTCCTTCACAGAGATGCAATCTAGACAGAAACTTAGGTAATTTACTGGGGAAAATTGGCTAGATGAAATGGGCTAGTTTTTGGTATCCAGGGGTTATTTATCTTTGTTAACTCACTCTGTGCGTTCGGTTTATTCGGTTTATGTGGTTCGGTAAATACGGTTTTTCGGTTTGTACAGTATTGATACTTCGGTAAATACGGTATGAAATTAAAATACGGTTCGGTTTCGGTATATACCAAACTACTTCGGTATGGTTTCGGTAGATACCATAAAAAGCAAAGTTGCCACGAATTTAAAAACGAGTCAACAAGCTTTAGTTATGTTTTTATGTTTTAGGACTAAACATTTCATATCAAACAAGTGTTTATTTATTTGTACTGGTACTAGTAGCCACTAGCCAACATCACAACACTATAACACTACAACTGAGCACAGAACAGCCAACAAAGTGGTACTAAACAAGCATAACTAATGTCAATGTAGCAATGCTGGTAGCAACTAGCAAGTGCAGCCAAATATAATAAGTTAACAAAAGAGCAGAACACAACTTCACAAATCACATGCTTCCAACCTTCCAGAATTTATACAATATTAATAGTTCATACGATCACTAATGCCCAACTAGAAAAGGTGCATTACATTACATCTTTACCCCATCAGATGTACAGTCAGCAGCCTATTTACCAAAATATTGCTTCAGCCAGCCGCCTAATTACCCAAAAGTAGCTTCAGCCTTCAACGATTTCCAGCAGCCTAATTACCCAAAAGCAAAATAGCTTTGTTGCTTCGACGACACATCAGTCGATGATGAAGGAATCGTTGTTCTCGCTCGAGGCCTGAAGACCTAGAACCCCTACATGCAAAACATTACAATAGTTAGCACTTAGTAACAGGAAGTTATGCTTCATGGTTCAACTTGTGTACCTTCTTCTAGTTTAGACAACTCCGCTAGATCAGCCTCGACGTTGATACGCTTAGTACGCAACCAATCTTGTGTACAAATCAAGGCTTGGAGTGTCATCGGAGTCAAGGAGCTTCTAAAGTCATCAAGAATACGCCCACTAGTGCTAAAAGCTGATTCAGAAGCAATGGTTGAAATAGGTATTGCTAATATGTCACGAGCCATTTTTGAAAGAATAGGAAAGCGTAAGGAGTTGCATTTCCACCAAGTGAGAATGTTGAATTCAGGACTATCCTCTTCTACATCTTCAGCTAGGTACTTATCTATTTCAGTTCTTGTACTTGAAATACCAGCACCACTAGTAAGCTTCATCCTCTTGTTGTATAAAGACCTCATAAGCAAGGGATCTGATTGTGGTGTTGAAATCTCAGTAGCACGATCACTAGCTTCAGGTTGAGGTATTGGTTCTTTGACACCATACAATACTTTATATTCACCGAACAGTGACAGAAATGCAGTGTGTACAGAACTCCATATCTTGTTACCTTTACTCACGCCATATGTTTGTTGGATCGTGTCCCTAAAGAAATCAGATTCTTTGGTCCTGTCATAAATAAAGTAATCAAAGTTAGCATGTCATAATAACTCATAAGGGCAGCATCTATATATTGATAAAAATGGACAAATGAATATAAGATTGTTACCTAGGATCAAGAATAGAAGCAAGAAATATGTATTTGTTCATTTTCTCTGGATCGCCCCAATATTTATTATATTTGTCCTTCATCTTAATAGCCATGTTTTTGAACACTTGATCATCACCACAGATCACATGTTCACTCCACTTCTCTAGCTGGTAATTAATAGCAGCAACCTCTTCAAAGAATGTGTTGGAAGTAATGTACTGAGTGCCAGAAACCTTAAGAGTCAGCTTATAGAAGTGTTCAAGGAACAATTTGAATTCACTAGCATAAACCCAATCATCATGTGTTGGAGGGCCTGTTTCTCCGTCGGCACCAAGCAAATCTAACTCTTCCTTGTAAGAGGGATCTTGAAGTCAAAGCTGATCAAAGGCCCTCTCATATTTCACAGCTGTCTCCAACATTAGAAATGTGGAGTTCCATCTAGTGCAAACATCAATAGTGAGGTGTCCTTTACTTTCTACCTTGCTGATTACAACACATTTTTTAAAGCTATTCATTCTTTCAGTGGAGCTTCTCACATATTTGACAGCATTTTGAATACGCTGGACAGGATGAGACATTATCTTCAACCCATCTTGTACCACAAGATTAACAATATGAGCCACACACCTCATGTGAAGATATGAACCTTTCGCAACAGCTCCACCCCGATTTTTTAGAGAACTCTTCATGTTGAGTAAACAAGTGTCATTTGACGATGCGTTATCAACAGTAATACTGCACACATTCTCAATTCCCCATTCAATCAATAACTTATCAAGTGCTTTCCCAATAGCCTCCCCTTTGTGGCTGTCTACCAAGACAAAGCTAATGATTTTCTTGTTAAGTTTCCAGTCGCTATCAATGTAATGGGCAGTAAGAACCATGTAATTTTGAAGCTTAGCTGAGGTCCAAGTGTCAGTTGTGAGGCTTACTGTCTGATGACAATCCATGAAGTGCTTTTTTAGCTTTGCTTTGTCAACTCTATAGAGGTTCATGACATCTCTATATACTGTCGTCCTAGATGGGACATGGAATCTAGGACAAACTTTGGACATAAAATACCTAAAACCTTCCTTCTCAGCGAAAATAAATGGCAGTTCATCCACAACAATCATGCGAGCTAAGGCTGCCCTTACCTCTTCCTCATCGTATTGCCATGAAATCGGAATGCCAGCACTACCATCAGCATTAAGTTGGTAGCAAAGTTGTGTTTGATTGGCCTGACTCCCTGCCTTGGTAGTAGCATACTTCTTACAAATCTTAGCATGATTGTTCAGACCAGATGTACCATTTCTCGATGAATTGACACCCAAGGTCGTTCCACAATAGTTGCATGAAGCACGTTCTAAGTCATCGGGAAGCCTGGTATAATGCTGCCGTATTGCTGCTCTTGGGGCAGGAGGCCTCTTCACTTTCTTGGCACCAGGATCACCACTAGGATCAGGAACCTCGAACCTTTCGAATTGTTCAGTGCTTGGCGGAAAGCTATGATTATTACTCTCGGCCATCTTAGTATCTAAAGAACAGAAACAAAATCTGGATCCATGAGAACGGCCACAAGTTTTCCTAAATGGCTAAATCCAATAGATCAATCAAGTGTGTGTCGTTTTTACTTATTTAGTGTGTAGCAAGCAGTGAGGGTGAGGCCGTGAGAGGATTTCTTCTTACCTGCAGGTTGCAGCGTGGGCATGGCTGCGTGAGGCACTGGGGCCGAACCGCCGAAGGTGCCGGAGCCGCAGGGATGGAGGCAGGAGTCGCGCGCTGGGTGTCCTGGTGCCGCCGGCCGCTGCCGGCCGCTACGGTTTCGAGCCGCTTCCGGCCGCTAGGGTTTCGAGCCGCCGCTTGTTCCCTGTTACTTCCAAATCGAGAGGACAGAGGAGAGGACTGAGTCTGAGTCGCTCGGTGATGTTAGGTCAGGCAGGTCGTGCGCTGTGGCCTGTCACCTGTGGGCGTGGGCCGCATCACGTGAATGGGCTGCTGCCTGCCGGACCTGAATTAGTGGGCCTGGACTGGGAGTAGCCTTTTCGGTTTTTTTCGGTAAAACCGATTTTTTTCGGTTTTATACCGAAAAAACCGACCTTCAAATGGTTTTTAGATCCTGTACCGTACCAAAAACCATAAACCATATAAACCATAAATTAGGGCTCGGTTCGGTTTTCCTCGGTATGGTTTTTCGGTTCGGTTTTCATATGCACAGAGTGATTGTTAACCACCCTGAAAAATTTCAGCCCAAAAAGATCAAAGGAAAAAAGCACCTCCTTTGCAAACTGGAAATCTGGACAGAATTTGCAAATAGATGTTGTGCTCATAATTTGAACTATGGGACTTGGGTTCTTGATGGAAATGGTGAATCTATGGATAGGAGAAGCTCCACAAATTATTTGGGATTTTTCCTGGCTACCAAAATGGTAGCTCCTTTGGAAAGTGCCCAAATTGCAATATTGGCTTTAAATATTAAAATGCAATTTCCCTTATTTAATTATTGCCAATATTTTTATGAGAGCTCAATATGATCACAAAGAATATCTCCACAAGTTTTCATGAATTTTGGAGATGGATAGATATTTTCCTGGATTTAATTCCTTTAAACAGCAGAAAAAGGAATTAATTTTAAATGAAAAATATTGCTAATGGCTTAGCAATGTTTTTGCATATCCAGGGTTTATAGATGTGATATGATCACTGGGAAAAGTTTGGGAGGCAACAGATCAAGGGAAATTAGGGTTCCTTTGTAACGGAAGGAATTAGGGTTTCCCTTCCGGTAACTCGGGAGATAGGGTTTCGGTGGGAAACTCCGGGGAATAAATTTTGATGGCAAGGTTGGACTGGGGAGAATCTCTGGTTGGATAGGAAAGGCAAGGCTAAATGACCATCTTCATATACCCAAGAGCGAGAAAAAATCCAATAACACCGAAAAAAAAGACGGGAGTCAAATCCCGCGAAAGAAAAAAAAAGAGGAGCAAAAACCAGGGTGTTACATTCTGAAGATCCTAAAAAACACCTTTCTTTCCAATGTGAGTTTAAGGATAATGGAATCGTATCTTCTTATGCCAAGGGTGTTTATAAGTACTATGATATTGAACAAATTGAAGAATTTGTTGCTTTTAAGGGTGCTTATGAAATTGCTTCTTTGATTGAAAAGTGTGATGCTACTCTTTAAAAATCTGAATTTTTTTCCATACTTAAATATTGTTATGAAAATTATGCTTCTAATGCTTATGTGAAAGAATATATTGAGGACACCTCCGCTGTCCAAGAAGATACTAATATTTTGCAGGAATCTATGGAAGAAGAAATTGATGACACTGTGAGCTCATTAGATGAAAAAATTAAGGAGGAGAGCGAAGAACAAAAGGAGGAAGAGCGGATTGATCACCCGTGCCCACCTTCTGATGAGAGTAACTCTTTATCCCATACCTTGTTTAATTTCCCTTCGTGTTTACCGAAGGATGAATGCTATGATAATTGCTATGATCCCTTGAATTCGTTTGAAATATCTCTTTTTGATGAAATTGATGCTTGCTATGCTTGTGGCCATGATGCCAATATGAATTTTGCTTATGGAGATGAACTTGCTATAGTTCCTTATGTTAAGAATGAAATTGTTACTATTGCACCTACACATGATAGTCCTATTATCTTTTTGAATTCTCCCAACTACACTATATCGGAGAAGTTTGTGCTTATTAAGGATTATATTGATGGGTTGCGTTTTACCGTTGCACATGATGATTTTGATGAATATAATATGCATGTGCTTGCTGCTTCTTTTTGTAATTATTATGAGAGAGCAACTACATCTCCGCCTCTCTATGTTTCCAATACGATAAAATTGCAAGAAACTGTTTATACTATGCATTGGCCTTTACTTGATGTGCATGAATTGTTCTTTTATGACATGCCGATGCATAGGAAGAGAGTTAGACTTCGTCATTGCATGATATATGTTGCTTTGTGCTCACTACTAAATTACAAATCATTGTTAATTAAAATTGGCTTTGATATACCTTGGGATCCGGGTGGATCGGTTACAAGAGCACTTTATGCATGCCTAGCTTAATGGCTTTAAAGAAACCGCTGCCTGGGAGACAACCTGGAAGTTTTAGAGAGTCATTTATTTCTGTTGAGTGCTTTTATAAAGTTTAAAAAAATATAGAGGGGAACCTAAAACTTTTTCAAAAAGAAAAGTGAAAGTAAGAAAGACGAGCATCGTTGAAGTGGGGGAGCTCCTTGAACTTTGTTCATGCCCATGGAAACTTTGCAAATCTTGAATTACATAAACTTTTAGACAAAAATAATTATCCCCTTGTACAAATCCATTGTATTATAAAAATAATGTGCCAAGATTTACCGTTAGGATGTTTAAATTGCTTGTTTGGTGTGTGCGGTGCAAAAACAGAAACTTTTGCTGTAGTGCGTGAATTTACATTTTTTACTGGAATGTGAAAAATTCTGAAATTTGTACACAGTACTTCTATTCAAATTGTCTATTTTTTCCTCATTTTTCATAATTTTTGGAGTTACAAAAGTATGGTCAATGTTCAGATTACTACAGACTGTTCTGTTTTTGACAGATTCTGTTTTTGATGCATTGTTTTGCTTGTTTTGATGAAACTATGGATTGTATCGGAAGGTATAAGCCATGGAGAAGTTAGAATACAGTAGGTATAATGCAAAAATAAAATATGAATGGGTTTGCAACAGTACTTAAAGTAGTGATTTGCTTTATTATACTAACGGATCTCACGAAGGTTTTGTTAAGTTTTGTATGGATGAAGTGTTCAAAGATCGAGGAGGTATTGATATGAGAAGAATGAGGAGTGGAAAGAGCTCAAGCTTGGGGATGCCCAAGGCACCCCAAGTAAATATTCAAGGAGACTCAAGCGTCTAAGCTTGGGGATGCCCCGGAAGGCATCCCATCTTTATTCTACAATTATCGGTATGTCTCGGTTTTTGTTTTGTTCACATGATATGCGTAAATTCTTGGAGCATCTTTTGTGTTTATTTTTCCCTTTTCTTTTATGCACCATGCTCGTATGATGTAGTCCTTGGTTGATTTATGAAATGCTTCATGCACTTCACTTATATCTTTTGAGTATGGCTTTATAGAATGCTTCATGTGCTTCACTTATATCATTTGTAGTTTGGATGCCTGTTTCTCTTCATATAGAAAACCATTATTTGTAGAATGCTCTTTTGCTTCACTTATATTTATTAGAGCATGGTATTTTGTAGAAAGAATTAAAGTCTCTTGCTTCACTTATATCTATTTAGAGAGTCAACAGGAATTGGCTATACACATGGTTAGTCAGAAAATCCTACATAAACCTTGTAGATCACTGAATATGATATGTTTGATTCCTTGCAATAGTTTTGCGATATGGAGATGATAATATGTGAGTTATGCTAGTGAGTAATTGTGATTTAGTAAGAATATCGGTGTCAAGGTTTGTGATTCCCTATGCATGCATGTAGAGTCAATAGTTATGTAACGAAGTTATATCCTACTTATGGTGCATTATTCAGTGTTAGTTATTCTCAATGCATGCTTATGACCGTTTTTGTTTTCTGGTTGGTTGCTTCTCAATCTATTTGCTAGCCTTCATTTGTACTAAGCGGGAATGCTGCTTGTGCATCCAACTCTTTAAAACCAAAATTGTGCCAAATGAGTCCACAATACCTACCTATATGCGGTATTTCTATGCCGTTCCAAGTAAATTTGCATGTGCCAACTCTAATTTTTCAAAATAATTTTCCGTTTTGTGTGCCCGTACCGCTCATGAAGTGGCAGGGGGTGGCCAATATTTTCCATGCTTGGTGTGTTATTCTCACGATGAGTGTTTATTCACTTGTCATTGCACGAGAGAGTGGCAGGTAATAGGGATGCCCAGTCCCACAATGAATCAAAAATAATAATAACAAAATTCCTTGGAACGTGTTGGTCTGGAAGGCACCCGTGGATACGGCTAGCCATGGATGGTGAAAGAATGGTGGAAAGGAAATGAACTTTATTTTTGGTTTGGGAACCGCCTATAATGTGTCTAGCATGGAAGATGTTGGGAACTCTCAGTCATTTTCATTGACGGGAAAAGCATGCCTCTCAAAATAATTTTATCTCTCTGTTTTAAGCTCTGAGCTCTAGCACCTTTGCAAATCTCTGCTTCCCTCTGCGAAGGGCCTATCTATTTTACTTTTATGCATTTTTATTTTTATTGAGTCTCCATCTTCTCTTATAAAGCACCAACTGGAGAGCACTATTGTCATACTTGTGCATTGGGTGTAGTTAATGTTGAGTGTGTTTCATGAACGGATCAATGACTGAGCATAATGGGCTAGGGATAACTTTCTTTAGCGTTGACATTTTGAAAGACATGGTTGTTTGTTAGTATGCTTGAGTATTGATGTCTTTATATCAAATTATAGACTATTGCTTTGAATCACTCGTGTCTTAATATTCATGCCATGATTAAATTATATGATCAAGATTATGCTAGGTAGCATTCCACATCAAAAATTATCTTTTTATCATTTACCTACTCGAGGACAAGTAGGAATTAAGCTTCGGGATGCTGATACGTCTCCGTCGTATCTATAATTTTTGATTGTTTCATGCCAATATTCTACAACTTTCATATATTTTTGGCAACATTTTATATTATTTTTGGGACTAACATATTGATCCAGTGCCCAGTGCCAGTTCCTGTTTGCTGCTTGTTTTTTGTTTCACAGAAAATCCATATCAAACGAAGTCCAAATGCAATAAAATTTTACGGAGAATTATTTTGGAATATATGTGATTTTTGGGAGGTGGAATCAACGCAAACGGAGCCCTACGGCCTCCACAAGCCACCATGGCGCGGCCCCCTAGGCGCGCGGTGGTGCCTCATGGGCACACCGTAAGTCGGTTGGGGCCCTTCTTCGGCCGCAAGGAAGCTAATATCCAGAAAAAATTCGTGTTAAAATTTCAACGCAATCGGAGTTACGGATCTCTGGGAATTTAAGAAACGGTGAAGGGCCAGAAAACAGGAACGCGAAACAGAAGAGAACAGAGAGAGAGATCTAATCTCGGAGGGGCTCCTGCTCCTCCACCGCCATGGCATCCATGGACCAGAGGGGAAACTATCCTCCCATCTAGGGGGGAGGCCAAGGAAGAAGAAGAAAGAGGGGAGCTCTCTCCCCCTCCCTTCCGGTGGCAACGGAGCGCCGCCGGGGGAACCATCGTCCCGGCGATCTACACCAACAACTTCGCCGCCGTCAACACCAACTCTCTCCCCCTCTATGCAGCGGTGTAACACCTCTTCTCCCCGCTGTAATCTCTACTTAAACATGGTGCTTAATGCTACATATTATTATCCAATGATTTATGGCCATCCTATGATGTTTGAGTAGATTCGTTTTGTCCTATGGGTTAATTGATGATCGTGATTGGTTTGACTTGTATGTTTTATTTTTGTGTTGTCCTATGGTGCCCTCCGTGTCGCACAAGCGTGAGAGATTCCCTCTGTAGGGTTTGCAGTACGTTCATAATTCTCTTTTAGTGGGAGGCTAGAGTGACAGAAGCTTACACCCGAGTAAGGGGGTTGTTGCGTATGGGAGTAAAGAGGACTTGTTACTTAATGCTATGGTTGGGTTTTACCTTAATGATCTTTGGTAGTTGCGGATGCTTGCTAGAGTTCCAATCATAAGTGCATATGATCCAAGTATGGAAAGTATGTTAGCTCATGCCTCTCCCTCATATAAAATTGCAATAATGATTACCGGTCTAGTTATCGATTGCCTAGGGACAAATCCTTTTCTTTGTGTTACAAAAAGCTCTCTACTAAAACTAATTTAATTCTTTCATTATCTTAACAGCCCCTAACTTTTATTTATGTGTTCTTTATTATCTTGCAAACCTATCCCTTTACACCTACAAAGTACTTCTAGTTTTATACTTGTTCTAGGTAAAGCGAACGTTAAGTGCGCGTAGAGTTGTATCGGTGGTCGATAGAACTTGAAGGGAATGTTAATTCTACCTTTAGCTCCTCGTTGGGTTGGACACTCTTATTTATTGAAAAAGCTACAATTGATCCCCTATACTTGTGGGTTATCAATGAACAGGACGCATTCCGACCGAGTCGGTTGCCTCCCGATGAACACGACGCTGTTTCTTCATTCCGACCTAGCCGGTTGGCTGCCGATGAACAGGACGCCGTTGCTGCCGTTCGTTGCCTCTCCATGTACACGAGCCCTGGCTGTATGTATCCGCGAGTATGTGTTCCAGACCCCGCCCATATGTACGTACATGGTCTTATTCTTTGACGTGTGGCTGTACATACGTGTACACAATTTAGACGGGACTGTCTGAACTGCTAAGTCGAGGGCTCAACTACGGCATGTGCCGCTACTTAATTACTCGCCCACGGTTCATCCTTGCAGAGAGACCGATCGACCAGTATGCACGTACACGTTCGCGACCAGACAGACAACGCTATGTGTGCTTTGACCGGGTGGGTCCCAGCTGTCAGGGAGGATAAGGAGGCACTTCCTTGCGTGCGAAGATATAGCAGGTAGGTCCCAACTGTCAGGGGGAGGAATCATTTTTTTGCGCATAATAAGGAGGCACTTCCTTGCGTGCGATGATGTAGTTGGTGGGTCCAGCTGTCAGCATTACCGCGTACAGTCCTCTTCCGATGGCTGTCGTTCATTAACCACGTTGACTACGCCGCGCCGAGAGCACCAAAGCCATGGACGACGGCGAGGCCTAGGAAGGGAACGACGCGGAGCCGGGGAAGACGCGGCAGTGGATGCCCACGCGGAGGGGAGTACGAGGGTTGACTGGTTCGGCTGCGGTGTGAGGCTGCCGTCACCGGAGAATAACAGGGGATGTGGGTGAGTAGAGGGAAGGCCTGGCCAGCGGTGGGAGTAGGGTGGGGTTGTGAGGCCTGCGCGGCAGCACAGCCGGCCGCGGGAGGAAGGAGCAGGCGGTCCCGCCGGCGCTGGTTTGGGCGGCTAGAGCAAAAAGATCAGAGATTGAAGAAGCAGCACGGCCGTTGGATGATTGATACGTCTCCGTTGTATCTATAATTTTTGATTGTTTCATGCCATTATCCTACAATTTCCACATACTTTTGGCAACTTTTTATATGATTTCTTGGACTAACATACTGATCCAGTGCCCAGTGCCAGTTCCTGTTTGTTGCATGTTATTTGTTTCACAGAAAATCCATATCAAACGAAGTCCAAACTTGACAAAAATTTAGGGAGATTTATTTTGGAATATATGTGATTTTTGGGAAAAATAATCAACGCAAGACGATGCCCGAGGGGTCCACAAGCTCAGAGGGCGCCCCCTACCCTGGGCGCGCCCAGCAGGCTTGTGGCTACCCCGTAACGCGGTTGGGGCCCTTCTTCAGCCGCAAGAAAGATAATATCCGCAAGAAAATCCCCTCAAAATTTCAGCCCAATCGGAGTTACGGATCTCCAAGAATTTAAGAAACAGTTTTTAGCCAAAAAACAGGAACGCGAAACAGAAGAGAATAGAGAGAGAGAGAGAGAGAGAGATCCAATCTCGGAGGGGTTCCTCCCCTCCGGGAGCCATGGCAGCCATGGACCAGAGGGGGAACTCTCCTCCCATCTAGGGGGGAGGCCAAGGAAGAAGAAGAAGGAGGGGACTCTCTCCCCTTTTCTCCCGGTGGCGCCAGAATGCCGCCGGGGCAACCATCGTGATGGCGATCTACACCAACAACTTCGCCGCCGTCATCACCAACTCTCTCTCCCCCTCTATGCAGCAGTGTAACACCTCTTCTCCCCGCTGTAATCTCTACTTAAACATGGTTCTTAACACTATATATTATTATCCAATGATATGTGGCAATTCTATGATGTTTGAGTAGATTCGTTTTGTCCTATGGGTTGATTGATGATCGTGATTGGTTTGAGTTGTATGTTTTATTTTGGTGTTGTCCTATGGTGCACTCCGTGTTGCACAAGCGTGAGGGATTCCCGCTGTAGGGTTTGCAATACGTTCATAATTCTCTTATAGTGGGCGGCTAGAGTGACAGAAGCTTACACCCGAGTAAGGGGGTTGTTGCGTATGGGAGTAAAGAGGACTTGTTACTTAATGCTATGGTTGGGTTTTACCTTAATGATCTTTGTTAGTTGCGGATGCTTGCTAGAGTTCCAATCATAAGTGCATATGATCCAAGTATGGAAAGTATGTTAGCTCATGCCTCTCCCTCATATAAAATTGCAATAATGATTACCGGTCTAGTTATCGATTGCCTAGGGACAAATCCTTTTCTTTGTGTTACAAAAAGCTCTCTACTAAAACTAATTTAATTCTTTCATTATCTTAACAGCCCCTAACTTTTATTTATGTGTTCTTTATTATCTTGCAAACCTATCCCTTTACACCTACAAAGTACTTCTAGTTTTATACTTGTTCTAGGTAAAGCGAACGTTAAGTGCGCGTAGAGTTGTATCGGTGGTCGATAGAACTTGAAGGGAATGTGTGCCATTTAATTATTTCAAAACAAAAAATATATATATAGGGGAACCTAAAACTTTTTCAAAAAGAGAAGCGATTGGAAAGTTATGCATTGAAGAAGTGAGGGTCGACCTTGAACACTTGTGTTCATGCATGGAAACAATGTAAAAAAATTCATGGAATTTTCTCATAAAAATAATTATCCCCTTGTATATACCACTGTACCATAAAAATAATGTGCCAAGATTTACCTTTAGGATGTTTAAATTGCTTGTTTGGCGTGTGCTGTGAAAAAACAGAAACTTTTGCTGTAGTCTTTGAATTTCTATATTTTACTGGAATGTGAAAAAATTCTGAAATTTTTACACAGTACTTCTATGCAATTTTTTTATTTTTTCCTATTTTTTCAGAATTTTTTGTGTTACATAAGTATATGTTTCATTTGCATCTTTACAGACTATCCTGTTTTCACAGATTGCTGTTATAGTTTCTTTATTGGCGTATGTTTGAAATCTTGTTGAGCCCCATTGACTTGGGAGCCATAGAATTGTGATAGCATACAGTGGGTAATGTTTTATTATAATTATACAATAATGTTACAGCAGGACATGATGGGATTTGATGTTATATGTACTAACCCCTCTAATAAAAAGTTCGGTTAAGTTTTGTGTGGATGAAGTGTTCGAAGATCGAGGAGGTATCGATATGAGGAGAATAAGGAGATGCAAGAGTTCAAGCTTGGGGATGCCCAAGGCACCCCAAGTAAATATTCAAGGATACTCAAGCGTCTAAGCTTGGGGATGCCCCGGAAGGCATCCCATCTTTCTTCGAGAATTATCGGTATGTCTCGGTTTTTGTTTTGTTCACATGATATGCGTAAATTCTTGGAGCGTCGTGTGCTTTTTATTTTTATTTTAATAATGCACCATGCGGGTATGAGATAGTACTTGGTTGATTTATAGAATGCTCTTTGCACTTCACTTATATCTTTTGAGTATGGCTTTATAGAATGCTTCATGTGCTTCACTTATATCATTTCAAGTTTGGATGCCTGTTTCTCTACATATAGAAAACCGTTATTTGTAGAATGCTCTTTTGCTTCACTTATATTTATTAGAGCGTGGGCAAGTCTTTTGTAGAAAGAATTAAACTCTCATGCTTCACTTATATCTATTTAGAGAGTCAACAGGAATTGGCCATTCACATGGTTAGTCATAAAATCCTACATAAAACTTGTAGATCACTGAATATGATAGGTTTGATTCCTTGCAATAGTTTTGCGATATTAAGATGGTGATATGTGGGAGGTACTAGTGAACGATTGTGGTTTAGTAAGAATATTGGTGTTAAGGTTTGTGATTCCCGAAGCATGCACGTATGGTCTGTCGTTATGCTAAGAAGTTGGAGCATGATTTATTATTGATTGTCTACCTCATGAGTGGCGGTCGGGGATGAGTGATGGTCTTTTCCTACCAATCTATCCCCCTAGGGGCATGCGTAGTAGTACTTTGCTTCGAGGGCTAATAAACTTTCATAATAAGTATGTGAGTTCTTTATGACTAATGAGAGTCCATGGATTATACACACTCTCACTTTTCCGCATATTGCTAGCCTCTTCGGTATCGTGCATTGCCCTTTCTCACCTCGAGAGTTGGTGCAAACTTCGCCAGTGCATCCAAACCCCGTGATATGATACGCTCTATCACACATAAGCCTCCTTATATCGTCCTTAAAATAGCCACCATACCTACCTATTATGGTATTTCCATAGCCATTCCGAGATATATTGCCATGCAACTTCCATCATCATCATATACATGACTTGAGCATTCATTGTCATATTGCTTTGCATGATCGTAAGATAGCTAGCATTTTTTTGATATCTTTGCTACGCTAGATCATTGCACATCCTGGTACACTGCCAGAGGCATTCATATAGAGTCATATTTGTTCAAGTATCGAGTTGTAATTTTGAGTTGTAAGTAAATAAAAGTGTGATCATCATCATTATTAGAGCATTATCCCAGTGAGGAACGAATGATGGAGACCATGATTCCCCCACAAGTCGGGATGAGACTCTGGACGAAAAAAAAGAGGCCAAAAAGAGCCCACCAAAAAAAAGAGCCCAAAAAAAGAGAAAAAAATGGAAAAAATGAGAGAAAAAAAGAGAAGGGGCAATGTTACTATCCTTTTTCCACACTTGTGATTCAGAGTAGCACCTTGTTTTTCATATAGAGAGTCTCCTATGTTGTCACTTTCATATACTAGTGGGAATTTTTCATTATAGAACTTGGCTTGTATATTCCGATGATGGGCTTCCTCAAATGCCCGAGGTCTTCATGAGCAAGCAAGTTGGATGCACACCCACTTAGTTTTCATATTGAGATTTCATACACTTATAGCTCTTAGTGCATCCATTGCATGGCAATCCCTACTCCTCGCATTGACATCAATTGATTGGCATCGCCATAGCCTTTTGATTTGCCGCGTCGATGTGAGACTATCTTCTTCTTTTTGACTTCCCCTTATTAATCTCTACCATTATATTCTATTCCACCCATAGTGCTATATCCATGGCTTGCGCTCATGTATTGCGTGGGGGTTGAAAAAGCTGAAGCGCGTTAAAAAGTATGAACCAATTGCTCGGCTTGTCATCGGGGTAGTGCATGATAAATACTTTGTGTTAAGAAGATAGACCATGACAGGACTATATGATTTTGTAGGGATAGCATTCTTTAGCATTTTTATTTTGAAAGGCATGATTGTTTGTTGGTATGCCTGAATATTGATGTCTTTATATCAAATTATAGACTATTTCTTTGAATCACTCATGTCTTAATATTCATGCCATGATTAGATTAGATGATCAAGATTTTGTAGGTAGCATTCCACATCCAAAATTATCTTTTTATCATTTACCTACTCGAGGACGAGCAAGAATTAAGCTTGGGGATGCTGATACGTCTCCATCGTATCTATAATTTTTAATTGTTTCATGCCATTATCCTACAATTTCCACATACTTTTGGCAACTTTTTATATGATTTCTTAGACTAACATATTGATCCAGTGCCAGTTCCTGTTTGTTGCATGTTTTTTTTTCACAGAAAATCCATATCAAACGAAGTCCAAACATGATAAAAATTTACGGAGATTTATTTTGGAATATATGTGATTTTTGGGAAAAAGAATCAACGCGAGACGATGCCTGAGGGGGCCACAAGCTCAGAAGGCGCGCCTCCTACCCTGGGCGCGCCCAGCAGGCTTGTGGCTACCCTATAAGGCGGTTGGGGCCCTTCTTCTTCCGCAAGAAAGATAATATCCGGAAGAAAATCCCCTCAAAATTTCAGCCCTATCAGAGTTACGGATCTCCGGGAATTTAAGAAACGGTTTTTGGCCAGAAAACAGGAACGCGAAACAGAAGAGAACAGAGAGAGAGAGAGATCCAATCTCGGAGGGGTTCCTCCCCTCCGAGAACCATGTCAGCAATGGACCAGAGGGGGAACTCTCCTCCCATCTAGGGGGGAGGCCAAGGAACAAGAAGATGGAGGGGGCTCTCTCCCCCTCTCTCCCGGTGGCGCCGGAACGCCGCCGGGGCAACCATCATGACGGCGATCTACACCAACAACTTCACCTCCGTCATCACCAACTCTCTCCCCCTCTATGCAGTGGTGTAACACCTCTTCTCCCCGCTGTAATCTCTACTTAAACATGGTGCTTAACGCTATACTCCCTCCGTTCCTTTATGTAAGGTGTATTATTTTCGGCACGGTGACCAAGGCACATAATTATAGACATGTGAGGACGAAATTACCCTTGACAAATTTTTTGGTTAGTGGCAAGTAAATCAGTTAGTCCAAGAAAGTAAGAGATACATACAATCGACAGAGATATACTTTCCTTCTTTTGCTACAAGGAGAGATACAGACAATCAGGAGAGAGATACTTTCCTTTTTTCTGGAGGGCTAACAAGGGAATTATGAGGAATTAGAAGAAATGCACCTTACATTCTAGAATTTTATCAAAAAATAAATACACCTTATATAGAGGAACGGAGGGAGTATATTATTATCCAATGATATGTGGCAATTCTATGATGTTTGAGTAGATTCATTTTGTCCTATGGGTTGATTGATGATCATGATTGGTTTGAGTTGTATGTTCTATTTTGGTATTGTCCTATGGTGCCCTCCGTGTCGTGCAAGTGTGAGGGATTCCCTTTGTAGGGTTTGCAATACGTTCATAATTCTCTTATAGCGGGCGGCTAGAGTGACAGAAGCTTACACCCGAGTAAGGGGGTTGTTGCGTATGGGAGTAAAGAGGACTTGTTACTTAATGCTATGGTTGGGTTTTACCTTAATGATCTTTGGTAGTTGCAGATGCTTGCTGGAGTTCCAATCATAAGTGCATATGATCCAAGTAAGGAAAGTATGTTAGCTCATGCCTCTCCCTCATATAAAATTGCAATAATGATTACTGGTCTAGTTATCGATTGCCTAGGGACAAATCTTTCTCTTGTGTTACAAAAGCTTTCTACTAAACAACTAACTTTCATTATCTTGCAAATTACTCATAGTTTTATTCTCGCTAAGTACTCCTAGTTTTATTCTTGTGAAGTAGTTCTAGCATTACACCTACAAAGTACTTCTAGTTGTATCGGTGGTCGATAGAACTTGAAGGGAATATTAATTCTACCTTTAGCTCCTCATTGGGTTCGACACTCTTATTTATCGAGAAAGGCTACAACTGAACCTCTATACTTGTGGGTTATCAATGAACATCCAACGGTCACTGCTGCTAGAATCGTCTGTTGACTAAGTTGATAAACCCCTGCGTATAGGTCAACTTAGTAGGCCCACAAGTCAGCCTCCAAATCTGGTGGGTCCTAGTAAGCAAGGGGAGGAGTCATTTTTCTTGCGCGTAATAAGGAGGCACTTCCTTGCGTGCGACCATGGACCTCGTGGGTCCCAGCTGTCAGCCTCTCCACATACAGTCCTCTTCCGATGGCTGTCATTCGTTGACCGCGTTGACGACGCCGTGCCGTGAGCACCAAGGCGGTGGGTGACGGCGAGGCCTAGGAAGGGAACGACCCGGAGACAGGGAAGACGCGGTAGTGGTTGCCCACGCGGATAGGAGTACAAGGGTTTACTGGTTCGGCTGCGGTGTGAGGCTGCCGTCGCCAGAGAATAACAGGAGGTGTGGGTGAGTAGATGGATGGCCGAGCCATCTATAGGAGTAGGGTGGGGCTTGGAGGCCTGCAAGGCAGCACAGGTGGCCACGGGAGGCGGGAGCAGGCGGTCCCGCCTGCGCTGGTTTGGGCGGCTGGAGCAAGAAGATCAGAGATTGAAGAAGCAGCACGGCCGTTGGATTAGCATCCAACGATCACTGCTGCTAGAATCATTTGTTGACTATAAGTTGACAAAACCCTGCGTACGGGTCAACTTAGTAGGCCCACAAGTCACCATAACATTGGTGGCGGACAACATATAGTCCATTTGCTATTTTTCCTAAATTTACAGACCATTTGCTAATTATACAGCCCATATTATATTTTTAGAATACCTGACCATTTTCTCCCAAGGACGGGATTAAAAAATTCAATGATATTTCATTGAAATTTCCGAACTATTTTTAATCCCGAAATTTCGAGCCCGATAAAAACTAAATTTAAAATACATTTAAATCATGTTAAAATCCAATGGAATTTGAAATATCAAATAATAAAAGAAAATTCACAATTTGAAACTAATTGCCCATTTTCTTTGTTTTTATATATATACAACCCATTTCATATTACTTATAATATTTACAGCCCTTTTTGTCTGGGCAGGCCGAATGTATCCCTCGTCGTCTTGAAAGAGTTGCAGCCCAGCAGGACGGAGATAAAGAAATCGGCCTGTGTAGGCTTCTACGAAAAAAGATGGGCTAGTCATTTTCACCGAGAAAAAAAAACAGCTGGGCTCGTCATGTTGTAAACATAAAAAAAAAGCCTGGGCTAGACGGGCCACAGACACCGCACAGCCCAGTTGATAACCTACTCCCTCTCAACAACAACAAAAAAACAACAACAATAAAACTGATCGAGCAACTGGGTCCCATGTGTCAGCCGCTCCATGTGCAATTCTCTCGTTTATTAACTACGTTGACAATGTCGTTCCTCCCAGATGTCAGCAAACCATTAGGAGGAAGCATTTTTTTCATGTAATAAGGAGGAGCTTCCTTGCGTGCGAAGATGTATCTGGTGGGTCCCAGCTGTCAGGGAGTGGAATCATTTTTCTTCCGCGTAATAAGGAGGCACTTCCTTGCGTGCGACCATGGACCTCATGGGTCCCAACTGTCAGCCTGTCCACGTACAGTCGTCTTCCAATGGCTGTCGTTCGTTGACCAAGACTGGGCTGTGCGTTTTCTTCAGTACAAAAAAACTGGGCTGCTGATGTTCTAAGAAAAAATAAAACCAAGACTGGGTGGCCTAGAGGCCAGCTGATACGTGCTAGATACTTGTGGCTGCATATCATCATGGGCTGCGCCTGTTAATAAACAAAACATAACCTGGGCAGTCTACAGCACAGTTGATATTTGCTCGAGTTCCAAAAAAATATACTACCTGCTGGATCCCAGTTGTCAGTCTCTCCTTGTAGAATTCTCTCGTTTATTGACTACGTTGGAAATTTCATGGGTCTCAGACGTCAGCATATTTTTCCATCGTGATAATAAGTGTGTGCACTTGTTTGCGTACGGCCATGGACCTGCTAGGTCCGTACTGTTAGCCTCTGTATGGACAGCCCTCTTCTGGTTCCACGGGCGAATTTCATGCAAATCGGATGATTTTCATTGAAACCGGACCAAATTCATTAAATTTTACATGTTTCTTTTTCTTATGGAACATTTTACATATTTCAACTAAACGATAACCGAGTAGGCCTTTTTTTAGTCCAAAAATGATCGCTGGAAGCGGCGGCTCCCGTTTCTCACGCCTGTAAATTTTTTTGGTTAAATGAGAACTCGAACGAGAGAACATGTCGTATGCGGGTTTTTTAGTGGTATATGGGTTAGAGGGATGGCATGGGAGGCGCTTCCCGCGATTGAGGTCCTGACACTTAACTGTTCTTGAAGGCCCAAATCCATCGCTCCTCTGTTTAACAATTTGTAGTTGGGCTTGGCGTGCCACATCCCAGTCCCGACGTGCTGCGTCCAACTGTCAGCCTGTGAAACCTGATGGATCCCCTGCATACTGGAAGATGTTACTAAAATTTTGGAAAACTGGGAATTCGAACGGCAGGTGCTTTTGCTACTTATATCAGGTGCCTGAAAATTCATTTCGTAACAATTGCTTAAGCTTTAAATCCACGTCGACCCTCGACATGATGGTTGGAAAGAAATGCCAAGTTCAGACCGAAAGATCCTTAACAACAACACCAACTTGCAGACGACCAGGTAGAACTAGTACTACCAAACTAACTTATAATCTTTTTAGTCCTGGCCCTCGTTTTCGTCTGGTAGAAGATCTTGCAGACGACCAGCTCCCGCTCCTTCTCTTGCTCGAGGTCCTCGAGGTGGTAGTGGTGCATCACCCAGTTGGTCCTTTGCTGGTCGAAGTTATTGTTGGTGTGCAGCACCAGAACCTTTTTGCCGCCCCTCTGCCAGCCATTGACCATCACTGGCATGGTATTGCCGGTCTTGTGCCACATCGCGTGCATGCCGCACTCCGATTGTATCTTGCGACGCGTCCGCGTACCCCTTTTGAACGCCCTGGAGTTGCGCTAGAAGAAATGCTTGCTTAGGACACTCAGTGTGATACCTGCAGTATTGGTGAAATACAATCCCAGGCAGGGTAGCATACATCAGAAATTTGCAAAAAGAAAGGAATATGTTTTGTGCAAGTAGACGGTCGATCGGTGTCTCACCTGGAAGTTTCTCAAGATGGGTGGAGCATATGCCGTGCTCGCTGTCGATGGTCGGTATGAATAAATCAATGAGAGGGTGAGATCTCGTGTTGTCAGCACTCACTTTAGCCTCAAGGTGCTCGATCAGCTCCTGATCCATGGGATCGAACTTGACGCCAGCCGGCAGCACCGGCCAATCCTTCTTGGACTTGCAGCGGTTAATTCCAGTTAAATGGTACTCAATGTATGATCAAACAACTATTTAAGTAAATGATGAAAGATTTTTTGACAGATAAGTGCTACTCCAAATCTAAAATCCATGACACCCAAAAAAACTGGGGTCTCGGCTTCATTACTAGATGCATACTCTAAAGACTTGAAAACCCCCATAAAGATCGAAATCATCATACAGGGCGACGGGACGCACACTCACAGGAGCGGCCTCGCTGGTTCCACCCTTCATGCGGCTAGCTTGAAGAGCTTCCTTGTTGAGATCAAATTTCTCAGCGTCTTCCTTTTGACTACTTGCAATGAAGTATAGCAGCTCCACTAGCTCATCACCCATCGTACCAACTGGATCAGAACAAGGCGGCGGCTGGGATGCGGGGAGACCGGGAGAGAATGAGAGAGAACGGGAGAGTGCTGCTGGACTACCAGAGGGGTGAGGCTCACTTTGGTGAACCGAACACGCGGCCGGGACTCTTGTGTCACCTCACGCACAGCGTGTTGTCACGTCAATTCAATATGAGGACATGATGAATAATTTGACCGACGTGTACTAGTACTACTAGTCATACAAGTACTACGTACCTAGTACGAGTAGCACAATATACGGTATAGAGGACTACTAGTAATACAAATTTTAGAAATGGTGTACATTCATCCAATCTCCAGGTTGCTTCCATATTGCTTTAAATAATATGAGAGAGATGTTGCTGAAGGCTTAATTTTAAGGGCATTATGCAAGAGTGTTTAGAAGGAGCTTACAAACAGGTGCCTACAAAGTTACAAGGATGTGCGACATACTTTGTAGGACATACTTTGTAGGCTACATGAGTAATACAAAATATAATTCCCATTGGACAACACTTTCACCAACAAGTACGCACTTGAAGCCTAATTGCTATATATGGCTTCTGCACAGCATCCGCATCATCATTATGAAATACATGCTACGTAGGTGATGTAGGATGCACTTGATCCCATAAAGGTATTTATCCTTCAAACTGACTATAGTACAAAATAACCAACAAAACAGGATCATGCGACACCAGTAGGATACATGGCTCAGTCTAGATATCACTACGAATCAAGTTGTGCATATTAGATGTTGGCATGAACCACATCGCCGCATGTCGGGTTTGCAAAAACCATTCATCGCTTGGAAGCTTGATGCCTTTCACACACAGAAGTTCATCTGGCAACAAGCTGTGTCGACGAATCTCTGGATATGGTGCTTCATTAAACCCATGGTACGATGTGTAAACACAGTTCCCCCTGGCGAATGGAACTTGCATAGCACGATAATCATCGCCGGTGATATGTTCGATGATTGGTTGGATGATCGGATAATTGAGCTCGAGGAACAGGGAGTGGTTGTTGAGGCTGTAAACCCGCCTCCAATTCAATACACTTGGCCCAATGGAGCTGGGATCTTTCACGAACACGAAGCAGCCATAGCCATCACAGTCGCGAACGCCCCACGCATTGTACTGCATGTGGTTTGATGAAATGGTTTGGTCACTTTGGTACGTGCGAATGAGCATCAAATGCCCATCGTCAGTTGAATGGGCGATAAACCACCACCCATTGACATTTATATTTCTAGGTCCTGGAATTATAAAGGCCAGCGCATTTGCGTCTGCTGCAACAAATCAAATTGGCGACCAAAAGGACAAAAATATACAATCATGTTCAGAGTATGTGTGGAATTAAGATTATTATAACAGTGACACATATCATAGCCAGAGAATTACAATGCCGTGGTCATAATCATACCCTAATTTTTTTAAATGCCAATGGCTTTCATATTCTAGCAATATGTCATGGTTCAATGATCATGTAAAAATGAGAGGAAAACAGCTATGCCGGGGCCTACTCATATTCTACCATAACAGTTAAAGCTAACAGTTCTCGTACCATAACATATAGTAATGATGTGGTTATAGTCATACTATCTATTCTAAATTTCTAACAATCAACAGGCAGTCGTATTCATATGGTAAAGATGCGATGAGATACAACAATTACACGATGATAGATTCCACCAGTATATGCAGCCAATCTGTCCGTCCACCGCGTAAACGATGCCATCGTGCACTATAGCATCAGATAGAAATGGAGGGTAAACAGGATTGATGATGAGCCATAACCATGTATGGCGACCAGATTCCAGATAGGCTAATCCCCCGTCGAACAAGGCAATGAGCTTGTAATCCATGTAGTCTTCTGATGGTGTGGGCACTTCGTAGATTACAACCTTCAGCTAACGGAGGTCCAACCAAGTGCCCGACGCCTCTCGTGCGTAGTAGGCAGGAGTGTCTGGCGGGCCACGAGGCTCGATGTCCGCAGTATCCAATGATGGAAGGGTGATCTCTCGCTGGGTGTAGATATCCACGAGATGCCATGGACTACCCGATTGGTGGATGAGGACGATCCAGTTGGCCTTCATGCCTGCCCAGTAGTGGCGGCGCATGAAGGGCAGGTGGGCGGGGAGTGGTAGCATGTCGAGGGGCACGACGGCAACCTCCGTAGGATCGTCACATCGGTGTCTGGGCCACTTGCGAGGATCGGGCATCAGCAAGCAGGGTGTCTTGAAAAGGGTCGACCGGCTCCCGACGACTAGACGGTGCATAGACACTGAGCATGCGGCCAGACGCACGGTGCTGAGCAAGTCCATATGATTACAGATCTGCTCCAAGAGAACATCGGGGAGGGAATTCCAATCGCGGCTCTGTGTGTCAGTCGGTTCTGCCATTGGGTTTTTTAGGGCGCTGAGTGATTGGGGTTTTCGGTGCGTGCGGGCGAGCGGGAAAGTAGATGTGGGAGGGTGAGCGAAGAAGATGGCGTGTGTGGGCGAGCAGTGAGCGGGGGAGATGGTGCGCGCGAGCGACCGAGGAAGATGGCATGGGCGGGCAAGCAGTGAGCGCTGGAAAATGGTGTGTGCACAAATATGGGGAAGGGACGTCCATGGGGAACAGAGGAGGAAGAAGAGGGAGAGACGGGGAAGAAGGTGCATTAAATATCAATTCAACTAGTACTACTAGTATACACCGTCCTTCGGAGTGTAAATAGTTAAGCGTATGACATGTGGGTCTACCTCAAGAGGGCCCATATGTCAGTCAACGAAAGAGATGGGTGCGTACGCGTAATTGCGGAAGCGTGCTCCACTGGCAGACATGATGGCACTACAGGGTAAGGCTGATTTAGTAACACCAGCATGCTGGCTCAGCTTATTAATCAAATGCCCCATCTGTTGCAGCTTGTATTGTCACTTCACTGTGAAGACTAGTTGAATAGTATTCTCTGACCGATGGGGAATAATGGATCGCCAAGACTTCCTATCTATGCCTCTACTCTCATGCTGTCCAACAACAAGAACCATTGGCCAAGGCTCCCGGCGCCACTAGTACCTACTCCCTCCTTCCGGCTTATATACAGCTCAATAAAAAATATTCATCAACCAAGGTTGTAGTAGATGATGAGTGCCAGAAGAATTTTTTGTAGTACTACTGTAGTACTTTGCAAAAGTACTCAATTAATGGGCTCGTTTTCCTCAAGAAAATTGTGTTTATGAACATATTAATTGTAATGCATGCGTGCATGCGTGAACAACAAATGACCAGGACTTTTACATGCATTGGAGTAATTCTTGCATGCAACGTTTTAATGAAGCTTGAAATATGAACATGTGAATGGGAGAGACTAGAACCCTCATGCATGCACGCAACACTCACACGTACACATGCACGCACACAACACTCACGCAGCCATGCATGCGGCACACAGCACATGACGCAACACACACGCTCACGCTCAAGTGCTCAACCTACACGTGCATGCACACACATGCACAGCCAGGGTGGTTTGCGTGCAAGGGTTGGACTCCTGTCGCACCTGCGTAAAGTTTTGTTTAACTTATTTCTTTGCTTTGCCAACTGACAGGTGGGACCCAGAAACCGCGTGCCAATTTAAACAGTCAACAAAGTGCCACATACACTATTTGGCCGGTCAGTAGAGTGCAATACGATGCTCTACGGTGAGCTAGTGACCGTATAATCATCGCAAAACGTATATAGTGACCGTAATGAGCGTATTATGAAGTCCAGTGACCGTATTGTTACAAATACAGTGACCGCCAGTGTATTTATCTCGTTTCAAATTAAGCCATATTAACCGGAAAGGAGGCAGTATGGACTACTAGTACTACTATGTCACGTTAACTCACAGAACGAGGAGAAGCTTGCTTACGAAGCCCCTCTCCCTCACCCGCATGCGCGGTGGCTCGCAGGACAAGGAGAAGCTTGCTTACTACGCCTACCTCCTCTCCCTCGCCCAAACACGACGTGGCTCGCAGGACGAGGAGAAGCTTTTGACTATAGCGCGCTCTCCCTCACCCTCGCTCACGCGGTGGACGTGCAGCAGTTCATTCGGTGTCAGATTGCCAGAAGCATATAGTACTGTAGTACCATCATTGTTGGACCTCCCAAAGAGGTGAAGAGCCAAACGCAAGGTTTATAGAGTATGAGTAGTCGAACTAGTACTAGTACTACCATAGGCACAACCGCTACTGTATGATGCTACCACATCACCTATAGCCAAAGTTGTGCCACCTTTTTTTCTCACAAAGCATGTTGGAGCCCGTGCAACAGCCACACAAGTTGCACGTACACATAACACATTTACTAGTACTAAAGGATAAATGCCAACATGCCACACAAGTTCATCTCCACTTCATGTGATAAATTTGTGCACGACTACTCTACATATATTTACAGCGCTACCATTCACAATTTACCATACTCCACTTACACGTTATAGAGGGGCTCCATGTCCTCCTCCAGGTTCCAGTCCCAGGTGTTCTTCATAGATGGCACGATCCATAGCAGTGGGCACCGGGAATCATTGTCGCAGCTTTCTAGTCCGGTTCCACACGATGGAGACTCATCCAAGCTGAAGCGGCATAAATCAGGGATAGCATGTCCCAACATGTTGTTCATCCGGCGGTGCGCACTCAAGACACAACCATGCTTCATGAACAGCAGGCCTTCGGTGTCGTGCACGGAAGGTGGCATCTGTTTCACAATGGGGTAGCTATCCCCAATGAAAAGTGAGTACTCTCCAAGAGTGTTCCTCGGCTCCCACATAGCATCATGGGGGTCGAACTTTGAGCCGTTCATCTGGTACACGTGGCATCTTAGATCTGGACACATGGTAACGTACATGGTCAAGGTCCATGCAGGATAATGTTGTGCTCAAATATGGCACGCAGTAATATTGTGCAGCGAGTAGTACTACTATAATACTACTATAGAGGAAGTATAATAACCGACTTATTATATATAGCCATTTTTGGCTACATGGAGGAGATAAGACATGGAAAAACAAAAATGGTGGGAGTGAGTTCAAGAGCCTAGCTATACGCGTCCTCCTAGGTAAAAAGTACTACTCCCGCTGATCCCTACGACACACTACTATGGATCCGAAGTACAATGAAAGTGAAGGCAATGAGAGAATGGAATACTTGGGTACATGGTGAGGGTCCGATCGTGGTAGATCGTGGCACCTTGTTGCACATCAATGGTACCATGGGTAACCACTGCTAAGATAGTTGATCCCAATTTGCTAAAGTCAACTACAAGTTTCCAGGTTAGACCGAATGGCGGATGCACATGCACATCCAGGATCGGCGATCTGATTTTTATCGGGGGATGCGTGGTCCCTGCAAAATAATGGAGTACCATTAGGGATGCAAATGATGGTTAGTGCATTCTGTTTGTTATCTCCCGTACCGTAGGATGGCACCCAGATGAAACAAGTCCCCTAGCTTGTCACAGCGAAGATGCGGCCTACATGGCACACGGCATCTTTGAACGTGTGTGGAAACAAATCTGCCGCAGCCAACATGTGCCAGCCTCTGCTGTCAGGGCCATTCTTATTGATGGCAATCCTTATGTCGAACACCGCGATGAGACAGTAATCGTCGTAGCTGCGGTGCTTGGTCGGCGGGTCCACAATTGCTATCTTCTTCAATCTCATGGTGGCATCATCATACCTATTCAAGTCGTGCCAGTCTGGAAGGCCGATCCCAATGCTGGACAAGGGGTCTATGGGAACGGTCGCACTGTTGTGGATGTTGTGCAAAATGATGGTGGTATCCGGCCGTAGGTATGCAAGCCAATCTCCGTTGGCACCAACCCAAACCTGTGGGACAGTGGGCAGCGGAGAAATTACGGGATGGAATAACTAAGTATATTTAGAATATACACTACATGATCAAACACCATGACTGACCTTCTCATCGGACAAAATTCGACTGCCTCTCAACGTTCGCAACTCAAGCGGCGTCAAGATGCAACTGCGGCCACGTTGTGGTGGACTGGAGTCCCATTGAATAACCTTCTCCTCGAGGACGCATGGAAGACCAACAAGCATGGCCTTCTCCCAAGCCTGTTTATGCACCGTCTTAAAATAGTTGGTGCAGGAAGCACCGAGTCTTGCGGCGGTGAGGAAGTCGGAGCGGCGTGCGATTTCTCCCAGAGAATCGTCATCCAAGGTCTCCCACCCCCGGCGAGGAGGAGAACCGCCTAGCGAATCCATGGTAGCAGCGACGAACTGCCTTGGTCTCTTCGGGAGGGGAACTGGCGAGGAGGAGATAAGAGTGTAACCGCAGGGCCTCGTCCCTTCATGAAGGAAGTTATGCGGGCACGCATTAGCGGTACTGCGATGGTGCAGTTACGTATTATTTAATATAGGAGTACTAGTACTACTAGTACTGGTACTCCAATGGTCGTATGATCATCGTTGGTAAATCTGCCACGCAGACTGTTTTGGTGAGGTGGCATAAAATAAAAGAAGAGAGAGAATGAGATCGTATGATCCTGAACCAACTTTCTGGGCACAAGCTCCGAGATAATTACATTCATTTCTGTGGGACCTGACTGACCTGGTGAGAGCTGCGGCAACTGGCTCCCCAATTTCCTTCTCTCGGGCTTTGGTCAACTGGTTTTGTTTATTGATTTAATGTGTGTGGTACCCATCAGAGTACGATTCATTGGAGAACTTGTATGACACACTGATGACTGCTAATGTGTTCCCAATACCAACGAATCTATCATACAGACTATTGCAGGTGCTCTTAGTGTACCGGTTTTGAACTTTTGAATCTCAAGGCCAAGGAGCTACAGTAGCAAGTGGAGGGTAGTACATTCAAATTCGAATCCAATAATATATTTTTTTGTGACATGCATTAACATTTTACTAGTCAAATATGTGGTCAAACTTTAACTCAAAATACGATGGGGACTAGTAAACCAGGCCAGAAGTAGTAGTAGTACTGTTCTATAGAACCATCGCTGTACTATCAATGCAGGGAAAGTACACCTGCGTACTGCAGACCTGCTTGCTGCCCTATTCATGCATGTAGCTGGCCTGCTCAGTCGCTCCTATCATGCACACACTATTGCGGGGGCAAAACATTTGAGTTCTTTCATACCGCGAGAGTAGGCTTTTTCTTTTCCACTAGTACACGCGTACGTGCACAGCACGTGCAATGTTCAATTTATGAATACAACTTTTCCATGATTTTTGCAAAAGAAAGAAACAATCACATGGCTCTAGAAAAGTCCAACAAATCAACTATTCTACTCCCTCCATCCCATATTATGAAAATGTTTTTCAAGCTAATTTTGTACTATAAGGAGCGAGGTCCATGCGTGCAATGCGACAAGCTACAGAGTACTTTAGGTCCAGGTTGTTGGAAGTCGGGCTCCGAGGACCCAAAGGTTCGAACACTGGGGTGAGCTCGTTCCTACCTCTTCATCCCCTACCACAGCCTAACTACGGCGAAGCTACAACAGAAGCACGCTAGCGAGGAGCGGACCGTAGACTCAGCGGTTTACCCAGGTTCGGGCCACCTTGCGGTGTAAAACCCTACTCCTGCTTGGTTTTGATTGTAGTGAGCAAGAAGGTGTTCTCGCGTACAAGTTAGGAGAAGAAGGAGTCGACCGAGTCGGGGATCTCCTACCACGATGGCAGCACTGTCCCTTTATACCTGCCTTGGTCCTCTTCCCCCTCAAAACTTAGGCGGGAAGGGTTGCCACACTTGGCGGGCTTTGAAGGGGGACATGCGCTCAGCCTATCCTGACTAAAGGCGGTCTTCGCCTGCAAAAGCATGATCCATGATGCGCCGGTGGGCTCGGTGATGACCTCCGCTCCGCGCGCCCGCCGTCTTGGTCTTCTTTCGCCGATCGGGCAACCTTTGGGGTTGCTTTGGGAAGTGGACTGCTGGCCTTGCCCCCTTAACACAAAAGGGGAAACCCTCTTCATCGACGCCCGCTGGCACGGCCTCTGTCGTCGTTCGTCGCCGCGCGCATCACCCACGTGATGGGCACGGGACCGCGCGGCCGAGCCGAACAGCCCTTGTCTTGGGCGCCTTCGGGAGGGTGCCTCAGGAGGCCGCCTCGCGAGAGAGCCTCGCGAGGCTGCTGGTGAAGATGCTGAGTCTTGTTCGCCGCTCCCTGAGGAGGGGTCCTCAGGAGGCCAAGGCCTCATGAGGTGTCTTGGTGAGATGCTCGATGATGACGGCCTGCTGGGCCCACACCAGGCGTTGCACCCTGGGCCAAAGGCAGACGGGCCTGGATACCCTGGGTTCCATGGGCCCGACAGTAGCCCCCGGGCCCACGGCACACACGTTCCCGCCTATTAGGGGGAGAAACGGCGCGGGCCCTAACCGCCTGCGGCCCAGGTGCCATGCGTGGCGCACGATATGACGGGGGACGCCCCCACTTCTCCCACGATGCCTCGGTAACCGCCTACGCTGACATAAAGCCTGTCGTGCGCAACGCGAGACCATCATTGCCTCCCTTCGCGCATTCCCGACGCCGAAGAAGGCGGAGCGACGAGAAGAGCCCCGCGCCGAGCATAAAGAGGGGAAGAGAGGAGTCGAATTTCTCCACCCATCTTCTTCTTCCTCCAACCTTTCCTTCCCTGTCTTCCCAGAGCCGCCGCAATGATGGTGAGGGGAAGAGGGTGTGCCCATGCTTCTGCTGCTACATCCAAGGTTCCGCCCCGGGGGCGCGGGCGCTCCCCAGCGGCTGCTGGCACCGAGCCCAGCGGCCGTGGAAGGGGCGCCGCCCGTGGGCGCGGAGGGCGCGGCGCGCGCGGCCTAGGTGGCCGTGGAGGGGCGGCTACGCTACCGCCCCAGGCAGGGAGCCATTCGGCGGAGGCGGCGCATGAGTTCATAGTGAACATGCATCACCGACCCTGCACCTGGCTCCGGCTCCCAGACTCCTTCGCAGAGGCGATGGCGGACCGCGCTCCCTTGGGCCTGTGGTGTAGGCCGACGGCCGCTGCAATGGCCCCTCCTGGGTGGCGGCGGAGTTCACCCCCTCGGGCTTCATGTTCTTGAAGCAGGGGTGGAAGTCGTTCGCCCTCGCCCGCGGCCTGAAGCGGGGGCACGTCCTCCAATTCAAGTACGACGGGGCCGCCACGCTCTTCGTGAAGATCTTCGGGATCTCTGGCAGCCCTCTGGAGTGCTGCGCGGAGAGCGAGGACGGCAGCTACAGTGGCTCCTCCAGCGAGGACAACAGCGACAGCGGTGCTGCCCCCTCCGGTGGAAGTAGAAGCGACGACAGCTCCACCCGCGTCAAGAGCGAGGACGAGGACTCTGACTAGGCGCGCGTGGTGTCCATGTTGGAGTCTTGGGGATGACGGTGCCCTGCCCAGGCCTCCTTTTTCTTTTTACTAGATCGATGTAGCCCCGTGGGGGTGTGAAAACAATATCTTTTATGTTTTAATTTGAAGCTTTTGCGGTTTGGGATGTATGTGTTCCCTCCTGAAGTCCTCTCGTGAGGCCGGTTTTTTTCCTTGTTCGCCTCAGCGCTCTACGCCGTCAGGACCCAGCCCTCGAGCGGGCCTCAGCCGCCGCTGGTATGCCCGGTCGCGATGCCGGGACAAGGCCAGGAGGTGAGGGGCACCGGGAGCTAGTGAGGGCTCCTGAGGCGCGATGCTCAGGGAGCCCCCCTTTGGTGTGCAAGCGGCTCACGTGGAAGAAAAACGCTTGCACTCAGTGGGATCGCGAAGGGAGAGAGCTTGAGTGATGGCGGGGGCGTCTCGCGAGGTAGTTAGACTTAGCTTTTGGCGAAGAGCGGTGTCGGGCGAGCCACAGCTCATGAGGAGTACATGCGGCTCACGAGGTGTGCTTCATGAGGCTCGGCCTCCGAAGTCTTCGTCTCGCGAGGCCCTCTGATTAGGCGACCGCCGCAGGTCGGCTCGCGAGAGGCCGCCCGGGAGGTCCCCGTGCGGCTTGCCTCCTGAGACTCTGCATGTCGACAAATTCACAATGGGGGGAGTGAAGCGCGCTCGCTAACTCGCCCGTGGCCGTTGCGTGAGGAGATAAGGCACCAAGGACCTTGGTGAGGTGACGTGCACGGGAGCAGGCCCGCTAGCCAGAGCTCAGTCGCTTGGATTTTGCGGCGCTGCAGGGACGAACTCGAGCACAGGTGTCGTGCCTAGCCCCCGCTCACGGAATCGGTCAGGGGAGGGGTCATGAGCGCGTGGCGCTCTCAGGACGGCATCATACTCAACACGCAATTAAGTAGGCAACAAAAACTTATCAGAGCATAATCAGCAAAATCCATTACACAATCAAAAAGGACAGGGGCGAGGCTACCGTGTCTGGCACGGGTCAGCTTCAGGTTGGTGCAGCCCGTGGGGTGCCCTCAGTCGCGTTAAAGCAAATCACCTTGGCGGAAGGACCCTGGAGCGAAGGTGAAGAAGGCGCGACAAGACAGAACTTGGTCCAGGCGTGGTGACGCTCGAACGCACCTGGCAGAACTGTGCCAGAGAGTCGTCAGATTGCGTGGCGAGGCGCGCTGCGGAGGCTCGCTTCGCCAGGACCAGGGGGCTCCTGAAGCCCAGGGGGCTCGCGAGATGCAGGGGCCTCACGAGGCCCTAGCACGAGGGGCGCCAGCCTCTGGAAGGAGGTGCCGGTGTTCCTCAGGCCGAAGGGCATGCGCATGCTGCCAACGGCGGGAGCAGCGCCCTGACCGGCTTGCGGCAGCAGGAAAGGGTCCTGAGGGCCGGCCTTGTTGACGCTGGTGAAGTCAACGCACATACGCTCCTTGCCGCCCTTACTGGGGACGACGACTGGGTTGGCGAGCCATTTGGGATGGCGCACCTCTTGGATGACTCCAGCTTCTTGGAGCTTCTGAACTTCCTTGACGATGAAATCTTGCTTCTCTAGTGCCTGGCGCCGTGCTTTTGCTTGACGGGGCGCACATTGGGGCACGCCGCTAAGTGGTGCTCGATCACCTCCCTCGGCACACTGGACAAGTCAGATGCTTTCCAGGCGAAAACATCCGAGTTTACCCGAAGGAAGGTGACGAGCGCGCTTTCCTATGCAGGAGGAAGGCCAGCGCCGATGGTGAAGGCAGGGCCGGAGCCGCTGCCGTCCACCGACTCCTTCTTCATCTCGGCGCAGTCCCGAGAGAACATCTGCTTCTTCTTCGTGGGCGCGGCCTCAGGAGGCTCGACCGCGTCCTCATCAGCCGGATGCATGACAGTGGCGGCCTTGTAGGCGCGCTCGAGGGAGCAGACCACGTCCTTCTCGTCGCAGGCGACAGTGATGATGCTGATGCAGCCAGGCATCTTGAGGACATTGTAGGCGTGATGGGACGCCGCCATGAACTTGGCGAGAGCTGGGTAGCCCAAGATGGCGTTGTAAGGCAGGCCTATGTGCGCCACGTCGAAGTCGATGAGCTCGGTATGGTAGTTCTTGTGGGTGCCAAAGGTGACAGGGAGGCGCACTTGCCCCAGAGGGATGGTGGAGCCATCGGTCACTCCGTAGAAGGGCCTGGTCAGCATCAGCTGGTCGTAGGGCACCTGGAGCGTCTCGAAGGTTTCGATGGAGATCACGTTGAGGCTGGCGCCTCCGTCGATGAGGGTCTTGGTGACCGCGACATTGGTAATGGTGGGAGTGCACAGCATGGGGAGCGCGCCTGCGGAGGCCGAGGACTTGGGGTGGTCCGCGGAATCGAAGGTGATGGCGTATTGCGACCACTTGAGAGGCCGCGCGGCCTCAGGCCTCGGGAGGGCGGCATTCACTTCGCGAGAGAGCAGCTTGAAGTGGCGGTTGGACAAGGGGGCATGAGCCCCGCCAAGGATGTAGGCGACCGCGCGAGGCTCCTTGTAGCCCCTAGCGCCCTCATCAGGCTGGTTGATGTCGTTCCTCCATGGTGGCGGCGGCAGCGGTGGGAGAGCGGCATTGGCCTGAGGGTTCGCCTCGCCAGGCTGGTCGTGCCAGGCGGCCTCACGAGGCTGGTCGCGCCAGGCGGCCTCACGAGGCTGGTCGCGCCAGCCCTGGCGGAAGTTGCCCTTGCCGTTGCGGCCGTCCCAGCGGTTGCCGCCGCGGCCACCTCCGCGACCGGTGCCGCAGCCGTTGCGGTCGTCTCGGCGGCCCTGACGCTCGTCGCGGAGCATCTTGAGCTCCTGGCAGTCTTCAGTGCTGTGGGAGCGCACATTGTGGTAGGCGCAGAGTGGGCGGCCGTCCTTCCTGGGCTCGTCACGGTCACGGCCGCGCTTCTGCTCGGGCTCCACCGCAAGCACGGCAGGGCCCTTACGCTTGACGTCCTTGTTCTTGGTCTTGGCGTCCTCGAGCGCCACGTTGGGGTCGTTGTGGATGAAGAGGCGGCCTTCTTCAGCCTTGGCGCACTTGTCGGCGAGGTCGAATAGTTCAAGCACCGAGTCTAGCTCGTTGTTGATGGCGAGCTTCTCGCGCATCTTGACGTCTTTGATGCCAGTGGAGAACGCAGAGATGACGGCCGCGTCGGAGGCGCGCGGTATCTTGTTGTGCACTTGGCTGAAGCACTGGATGTACTTGCAGAGGGTCTCGTCTGGGCGCTGCCGCACGTGCCACATGTTGTTGATGGTGAGGGAGCGGTCTGGCGTGCCCTTGAAGTTGGCGACAAACTGGCTGCAGAGCTCGGCCCACGATGAGATGGATGCCTCAGGGAGGTTCATGAGCCAGGAGCGCGGGCCGTCCTTGAGGGCCATGGGGAACCAGTTCGCCATGACCTTGTCGTCCCCGTTCGCCGCCTCGACGCTCAGCGCGTAGAGCTGAAGGAACTCCGCAGGGTTGGGGGTGCCGTCGTAGCGCGGAGGCAGCTCAGGCTTGAACTTTGCGGGCCACACCACGCGACGCAGCTCGCGAGTGAAGGCACGGCAGCCCACACCGCTTGAGGGGACGCCGCCAGCGAGGGCGGCACGGTTCTGGCGCCCAGCCGCCGCAACTTCCTGGACGGCCCGATCTTGGCGCTGGCGCTGCTGCTCGAGGAGCACTCGCGCATCAGGGGGTGTGCGTTGGATGATCTGGCAGCTGGCCTCGTCTCGGACTGGCGGGGACGCGTCACGGAATGGCTCGCGCACCCACGCGTTGCGCTGGGGCTCGCCGAGCTCGTCGCGCAGAGGAGGCGGTGGGCGAGCGCCGTGCGCCAGGTCCCCAGCACGGGACGGCGGAGGGCGGAGCGAGTGGGTAGGCGCCGAGGCGTCCCTAGCGTCGTTGACAAGCTCGGTGATGCGACCAAGCCAGGCGTCGTAGCCGGCATCAGCTGGACGGTAGCGGTGCAGCTCGCGCGCCATGAGTAGCGCGGCCTGCGCGTTCGGTGGCCCACGGTGGGCGAGGGAGGAAGAGGCCGTGGCGGTGTGGCCGTTCGCCTGCACGGAGGGGTGCAGGGAGCAGTCCTGCTGCTCACGGGCAGCGGGGTCGGTGGCGGCAGCAGCTGCAGTCTCGACCGGGCGGCGGCAGTTGCCGCGGGTCACCGGCTCCGTCTGAGCCACGCCGCCGGCCCTGCGCTCAGCGCGCTCACGGTGGGCATCGGCCATGAAGCTGGTGAAATGGAGGATGGAGCGGAAGAACAGTAGCGCACACCTACTTGGCGCGCCAAATGTCGGAAGTCGGGCTCCGGGGACCCAAAGGTTCGAACACTGGGGTGAGCTCGTTCCTACCTCTTCGTCCCCTACCACAGCCTAACTACGGTGAAGCTACGGCGGAAGCGCGCTAGCGAGGAGCGGACCGTGGACTCAGCAGTTTACCCAGGTTCGGGCCACCTTGCGGTGTAAAACCCCACTCCTGCTTGGTTTTGATTGTAGTGAGCAAGAAGGTGTTCTCGTGTACAAGGTAGGAGAAGAAGGAGTCGACCGAGTCGGGGATCTCCTACCACGATGGCAGCACTGTCCCTTTATACCTGCCTTGGTCCTCTTCCCCCTCAAAAATTAGGCGGGAAGGGTTGCCACACTTGGCGGGTTTTGAAGGGGGACAGGCGTTCAGGCTATCCTGACTAAAGGCGGTCTTCGCCTGCAAAAGCATGATCCATGACGCGCCGGTGGGCTCGGTGATGACCTCCGCTCCGCGCGCCCGCCGTCTTGGTCTTCTTTCGCCGATCGGGCAACCTTTGGGGTTGCTTTGGGAAGTGGACAGTTGGCCTTGCCCCCTTAACACAAAAGGGGAAACCCTCTTCATCCACGCCCGCTGGCACGGCCTCTGTCGTCGTTCGTCGCCGCGCGTGTCACCCACGTGATGGGCACGGGACCGCGCGGCCGAGCCGAACAGCCCTTGTCTCGGGCGCCTTCGGGAGGGTGCCTCGGGAGGCCGCCTCGTGAGAGCGCCTTGTGAGAGAGCCTCGCGAGGCTGCTGGTGGAGATACCGAGTCTTGTTCGCCGCTCCCTGAGGAGGGGTCCTCAGGAGGCCAGGGCCTCATGAGGGGTCTTGGTGAGATGCTCGATGATGACGGCTTGCTGGGCCCACACCATGCATTGCGCCCTGGGCCAAAGGCAGACGGGCCTAGATACCCTGGGTTCCATGGGCCCGACACAGGTCCAGGGCCGTATTGCACAGTTCCCAATGCGGCGCCAGGCTTTTCCGGCTCTTCCACTTAATTGGGAGGCGCCATTAAAGATGATAGCTGAGGAAGCAGCAAGCGAGGGGCGGCTGCTACTCTACGCGAGCCACAAGATGATGGAGCGTGCAAAATTATACTGGAGGGAAAACCCGTGCATAAGGCTGGACTATCCGCGACCACTAGTACAACGCAACGTACAATTCCTATTTGTCGCTAGTAGATTGTTCCTTATACATATTGGAGTATTTAACAAAAAACTACCACTTTTGAACCAGCCATACCAAGAAACCACCACTCTACAAAAATTAGCAAAAACATAGCAAAACTTTCTTAATCCGTCGCGAAAAACTACCAAGTGCCGATTAGGCTCGTTTAAACCCATGTGGCACCTTAAGTCAACACCGTCTGTTTGACCGACAAGTTAGGCGTCATCACTTGTGGGACCTACATGCCAGTCTCAAAACAAATCCCCGAGTCACCTCCTACCTACGGCCCGTCCACCTAGTCATCCTCGGCCATGGGAGGCAGCCACCGCCGCCGGCTGAAAGCAAGGTCAAAAGCGCCGGCGGCGCGGAGCCCATCTTGTGACAGCCGGAAGCTAGCTCGACGCGGTGGTGAAAGCACATTTCCTCCCTTGGTGGTTTTGGTAATTCATAACAACATATATCTCATTGAACTAATGTCCATTCAAGTTAAAGATTTCAGGATGTTCAATGATTGGCATGGCATGGACTGGAGACGTGGACCCCTCAAAATGCTAAGGACAAGGATTGGCAAAAGATCAAGACTCTACATTTTTGGTTTAGTGATCCAAGATCACATTGAGTCCATAGGAAAGCCAATGCTATTAAAAGGGGATGAGGTGTTGCTTAATGGTCCTTTTGCTCAAGTGCTTAGTGACAGTACTCCTAAACCATCAACCACTCTCTCTACCCAAATATGTCCAAAACCCACATTCCAACTCGGCCCCACCGAAATTTCCTATCCAGAGCCACCGAGTTCTCCTAGACTTAGCCACTGCCAAAACCCTAACAAATCGGATCCACCAAAATGGATCTCGGCCCCACCGAGATGGCCTTGCCAATTCTCTGTGATCATTTGCACCTACTTCGGTCTCACCGAGTTTTGCAAATCGGTCTCACCGAGATGGCTTGCCAACTCTCTATTGCCTTGTTGCTTCACTTCGGTCCTACCGAGTTGATGCAATCAGTGCCACCGAGATGAGGTTTGCCCTAGCCATTGCACTTCAGTCCATCCGAGTTGTTCGTATCGGTCCCACCAAGATTCCTAACGTTCATATCTTTTACACAGTTCAGTGCTACCGAGATTATGGTTTCGGTGCCACCAAGTTGGGTCAAAAGTGTGTAACGGTTGGATTTTGTGTGGAGGCTTTATATACCCCTCCACCACCTCCTTCTCAGTAAGGAGAGCCATCAGAACATGCCTACACTTCCACCATACATTTTCTGAGAGAGAATGACCAACTCATGTGTTGAGATCAAGCTATTCCATTCCTACCATTTGAACCTTGATTTCTAGCCTTTCCCAAGTTTCTTTCCACTCAAATCCTTCTTCCACCATAGCCAAATCTGTGAGGAGTTGTTTGAGTGCTGGGAAGACTATCATTTGAAGCACAAGAGCAAGGAGTTCATCAACAACACACCGTCTATTACCTTTTGGAGAGTGGTGTCTCCTAGATTGGTTAGGTGTCACTTGGGAGCCTCCGACATGATGTGGAGTTGAACCAAGGAGTTTGTAAGGGCAGGGAAATCGCCTACTTCGTGAAGCTCTACCCCGAGTGAGGCTAGTCCTTCATGGACATAAGCCATGGTGGAATAGACAAGGTTGCTTCTTCGTGGACCCTTCGTGGGTGGAGCCCTCCGTGGACTCGCGCAGCCGTTACCCTTAGTGGGTTGAAGTCTCCATCAACGTGGACGTACGATAGCACCACCTATCGGAACCACGCCAAAAACCACCGTGTCTTCATTGCGTTTGAAATCTCCGATCCCCTCCTTTACTTACATATGCAATTGTTTATTTTCCGCTACTATACTCTTAAAATTGCATGTGTAGGGTGATGCTTGACTTGTGTTCTTGCTAAAATCTGCCCACAATTAAAATTGGGAAAATGATAGATTTTATTTGGTCAAGTAGTCTAATCACCCCCCTCTAGACATACTTTCGATCCTACAAGTGGTATCAGAGCTTTGGTCTCCGTAAGCCTTGATTTCCATTGCTTTGGTGATCATAGCCTTGGTTTCACAACCTAGGAGAGTATGGTATCTAGTGAGGGTAACTATCACCGTAGATGTCCATATTTTGATGGTACAAACTTTGCTAGTTGGAAACATAAGATGAAAATGCATATTCTTGGTCATAACCCCCACCGTTTGGGCTGTTCTTCGTGTTGGCTTGCAAGGTGACAACTTTGAGGATGGCAAGGAACCGGATCGTGAAGCAACCCCGGAAGAATTGAAGATGTTGCAATACAATGCTCAAGCTTGTGACATTCTATTCAACGGTTTATGTTCCAAAGAATTTAACAAAATCAGCCGCCTTGAGAATGCAAAGGAAATTTGGGATACTTTGGTTGATATGCATGAGGGTACCGAGTCCGTCAAGGAATCTAAGTTGGATGTGCTTCAAAGTCAACTTGACAAGTTCAAGATGAAGGATGGTGAAGGAGTCGCTGAGATGTACTCTAGGCTTGCTCTCATCACAAATGAGATTGCTGGCTTAGGAAGTGAAGAGATGACCGACAAATTCATCATCAAGAAGATACTTAGAGCTCTGGATGGAAAATATGATACCATCTGCACATTGATCCAAATGATGCCAAATTACAAAGATCTCAAGCCCACGGAAGTCATTGGAAGGATTGTTGCTCATGAAATGTCACTCAAGGACAAAGAGGAGCTGCACAACAAATCAAGTGGTGCTTACAAAGCCTCAACCGATGCTCCAACAACTCCAAGTGACAAGCTAGTATCCAATGAAGAGATTAGCCTAATGGTGAAAAGGTTCAATAAGTTCTACAAAGCCTCAAACGATGCTCCAACAACTCCAAGTGACAAGCTAGTATCCAATGAAGAAAGAAGTTCTAGCTCAAGACACTATGAGAGAAGATCATCAAGTCGTGACCGTAATTGCTACAATTGTGGAAAGCCCGGACACTACTCCAATCAGTGTACGGCTCCCTACAAGAAAAGAGACGAATCACCAAGAGGAAGACATAGAAGAGATGAATCACCTCATAAGGAGAGAAGGAGTAGAGATGATCGTTATGAACGAAGACACTCTCGAAGAAGCAAGGATTCGGAGAGGAAGGACAGGTCATCCAAGAGCTACACAAGAAGAAGATATCAAGCTCATGTTGGTGAATGGGTTTCCAGCTCCGACTCCGACAACCACTCCGAGAGAAGTTATCACTCCAACTCCGACTATAGTCAAGATGAAGGTGTTGCCGGACTTGCACTTGTGTCATCCAACTCCTATGATCTATTTGACTCACCAAATGAAGGAATTGGAAGATGCTTCATGGCAAAAGGCCCCAAGGTATCACACCCCGAGTATCTTGATTTCAATAGTGATGAAGATGATTTGCTTGGTGATGATGATTTACTTGTTGATAAAGATAGTGATGTGAACCATAATGAAAATGCTAGTAATCATGATAGTCAAGAAGAAACGAGTGACAATGCTATGAAGGAGATTGAGCGTCTAACTAAAGAACTAAATGCTCTTAAGTTAGCTCATGAAACAACTCAAGAGGATCATAGAGAACTTCTAAGAACTCATGAGAAGCTACGCTTCGAGAAGCTAAATTTAGAGAAAGAGCATGAGTTTCTTAAAGCTATCAATGACGATCTTTGAAAGAAGAGTTCTTCATATCTTGCCAAATGTTTACTCTTGTCTACCTTTATGCCACAAGTTAAACCTAAGCAAACTAGCAACAAGGGTAAAAAGGGTTCTACCTCTAGTAGTAAAAATGACAATGCTAAATCCAATGTTGTTGCTTCTAGTAGTTCTATTGATTCCACTAATGATTCTCTTAGCCAAGTTACACTTGAGCAAGAAAATATGCTATTAAAAGGAATTATAGAAAAAGGTGTCTACAAGAGTCTTGCTGGGAGTAAGCAATTTGAGGAAATTGTACGCAAGCCAGGAAGGCACCGGAAGAATCAAGGTGTTGGTTTTGAACGAAAGTTCAATGCCAATGGAGTTGAGTGGGAAGAAGATCAATACCCCAAGACGAAGTTTGTTCCTCAACAAGAGAAGTATGATCCTACTTCATTCAAGGGAACACAAGCTCAAGAAGATCTTCCGCCACAAGACCACAAGCTAAAAGGCAAGGACAAGCTTCAAGAAGTGATTGATTCATTTGAAGAAGCTCCTCAAGGCATGGTCAAGTGGGTTCCCAAGACTTCATCAAGTTCTACTTCATCAAGTGCTACTACAACTCCAAGGATTCCCATTAAGTTGATGTGGGTCCAAAAGAAGAAGAACTAGAGAGTTCTTGAGGGTGACTCCGCCAACAAACCTCACTCATATACTTTATGGCAAGAACTTGTGCAACCAACTTCCACATTTTGCACTAGTTCATGGAGTCACAAACCCTCTTGTTGGTAAGGCAAGGAACAAGGTATTCAATGCATTCATGGACATCATTATATGTGTATTTCACTCTATGTCTATGGATATCCTTGTATGTTCCTTGTGTGGGACTAACCCATGTAGGTATTGAAAGCACAAAACTCCAAAGGATTGCTCCCAACTCTTGATGGTCCACATCAACATTGAGCATCCACATCTTCAACATCTACATGAAGTCATCATCGACAAAACCCAAGGTTAGTTCTTCCCTCTTAGGGGGGATATCACATCTAGGGGGAGCTTTGCTCTAAACAATTGAGCTAAAGCAACTCTAATGGTGTGAACATATAAATGCTTTATGTAAAAGTGGCAACCCCACTTGTGCTTAAACGATGAGTATGACCTATGATCAAATGTTCTCATTTGGCTCCTAAGTCAATATACTCATATATAGATGACCTAGTCATCGCCATTGCTTGATAGATGCTAGAATTGGTTGTGCATGTTTAACACATATTTCATTTGCTATCTTATTGTGTGAGCATGTTGGTTTGCATGTTTTCATCATTCGAGGACATCCATTTGTTGTTTTGATTGTCTTGGTTTTTCTGGCCAAGTGGATGTACAAGAATGCCTAAGTACCTTCTCTAGCTATCTATGCTTTCTTGCCTCAAATTCTATTCTTCCTACATCACAAAAATTGAACAAGTCATTTTCGGACCCTCCGGGTGAGGAGCACTCGGAGCCACCGATCTGAAAGGGCTGAACCTCCAAAACCTTCTATCTGATTTCGGCCGAACCAATTCACTCAAACTCGGTCCAACCGAAATCACTTAGATTGATCTAGGTTTTCCATCTCGGTGCTACCGAGTTGAACCATTTCGGAGTCACTGATGTGCTGACCTGCGTGCAGTTACACATATCGGTGCCACCAAGTTGTCCAACTCGGCGCTACCGACAGCGTACGGGTATATATATCGCGCGGACCGAACGGTTGAAATTTCTCGACCTCACTCGTTCCCGCACCCCGTTGCTGCCGTTGCCCTCGTCTTTGGACTTCGCCGTCGTCTCTAGCGCGCCCTCGCCGCCGGATTCCGTCGCCGTCAATGGCAATCTGTCCCGCCGTTGCCGCCGTAGAGAATCTCCACCGAGTTAGGGTGAGATTCGATCCCTTTCGTGCTTCCTTTTTCCGATTCAATGCACGCTAGGAATGCCATGATTCTTGCCACGATTGCAATGCTTATTCCATCAGAAAAATTTCATAGATTAGATGCGAGTAAAATTTTTAGGTTTAAGTTTTCGCCGAATGCATCTCGGACCGACCGATTTGAAATTTTCGGTCCTACCGATTTGGCCTCTGGCCATAGCACTAGTACGTCTCGGTGCCACCGAGTTGTACGTATCGGTGAGACCGAAAGTAAAATCTCAGTGAAACCCTAGCATCTCGGAGCCACCGAACCCCATCTCGGTCTGACCGAAATGGCGTGTAAGGTTTCTGTTGTATGCTTCGGTATCACCGAGATGATCAACTCGGTCCATCCGAAATGCCTTCTGTGAAAACTTGAAACTAAGAGTTGAACTCAAATTTTCTGAAAAAATACTGCTTTTTGTGATGACTCATCTACTCTGCCTATATCCATCTATTCACAGGGTCAGCTCAGCAAGATGTCAGATTCCAGCGACAACCAGAACAGGTCAGAGCAGCATGCAGAACTAAGTGAAGGGTCAAGCCCTACAGAAAGTTTCTATGAGGGAGAGAGGAGCTCTCCAGATCTTCCTAAGGCAGCCACTAGAACAAGGAAGAAGAAAACCTCAGACAGTGAGGATGAGGATTTTGTTGCTAGCGAAGCAGCAACCAAGAAAAAGAGAGTCGTGCTTGCTAAGGAGTACAGCACCAAACCATCAACTGCCAAAGAGAGGACTGCTGTGAGGAAAGTTCCAAAGCAGACTATGCAATTCACTCTTGAAGAGCCAAGTGACTCTGAACCAGCTGCAGGTGGAAAGAAGAAGAGAGCTAGGAAGACTACAACTCAAGTGCTTGTAAGGCCCTCCATGAGGACAAATGAGGAGGAGGAGGAACCTATTGCTGATGCACCTCCAGCCAAGTCTCAAAAGCTTATGCCTGATGCAATCAGGACTGCTGCCCCCAAGTCCAAGCCAAAGGTGTCAGCACCAAAGAGATCCACCAGGAACATATCAGCTGCTGAGAAGAACAAGGCCCCAGTGCCTGAGGCAAATGTTGACAAAGAGCCACTAGTGCTCAGGAAATTGAAGCCAAAGATACCAGACCATGATAATGCACACCCAGTTGCGGAGAACATGATGCTGAGGAAAAATAAAGGACTGCGTCAGTGGAGACAGTCAGATCCTTATGCTACAAGGAGGAAGACAGCGTGTGACTATCACTTTCACACTCGTGAACAACAAGATTTCTATGAGACGGTATTGCTTGACAAGAAGCCCATTGTTAGCGACATGAGATGGGTGGATTGGGAATACATCAATGAGAATGAAGATTATTTTCCCCATGTCCATGAGAGCTTCAGGATTGCAGGTGTTGATGACTTTGTCGGACAGAAGTTGACCCAGTGGAATGATGAAATGGTCATGCAATTCTACTCCACAGCTCATTTCTATCCAGATGGCCGAATTGTGTGGACGACTGAGGGCATCAGGTACCAGTCAACCATCTCTGAGTGGGCAAGTCTTCTTGGTGCACCCAAGGAAGAGGACGATGACATTGATATCTATGCTAAGCTCAAGATGGATCACAACTCCATGTCCAACATGTACACTGCAATTCCTCAGAAAGACATTGAGACTCATAAACTTGGATCAGTGAAGCATCTGCTACCAGGACTGGCCACCACTAACACTATCTTGCGGTATACTCTATTACCCAAGTCAGGCGATGATAAGATGATTCATGGCCACTCCATCAATTTGCTGCATTTGTTTGATACACCTCAGAAGTTTAAGGTGATGAGCCTGATAGTCGAAACTATCAAAAGGACTGCAGCTAATCAGAAGAGATCGTGCAGATATGCTCCACATATTTAGATGTTGATAAACTCTAAGGTTGGAACCAGCACATACCTTCTTGATCGAGAGCATTTGCCATTGCATCCAGAGTTTGAAGACAATGTTATCGTGATGGATCCTTCGCATCCCACTTCTACAAAAGCTCAGGAGAAGATCCGCAAAGCCAAAGAAGCAAAAGCAGCCCAGGAGGCAACAACTCCAAATGCTCCAATTGGAAATCTTAAGTCTAAGTCTGACCAAATAACTTATCTGCTTGAAGCCACCCTGAGGATTGAGAGAAGTCTGGCCAACCTCACCCAGCACCAGGCTAGCTTAGAGCGGATAATAGAGACAAAATTTCATGATCTAGATGTCAAGGTCACAGAGATCCAGACTACCGTGGAGCAGCTGCAGAGTGATGTTGATGCTGTCAAGACAGCCCCGTCAGATGACAGTGGAGATGACAGACCTACCACAGAGCATTTTCAGATAGTGCCTAGGGCAGCCAGATCTGCTGCAGTGCCAGTTGTGGATCCGAGGACCACAGTCTCTACACCTGCTGCTGCTGCCACAGTGCCACCGCCGGTATCCACTCCACCAGCCCAGCAAACTTCTGTAGAAGCCTTCGCGGACACTCTTCTCTCAACGCCATCTATGCACACCGGAGCTGCCAGCAGGAGATCGCCTTCAGGAGCTTTGGAGGACCGTGCTTAGAGTGCCGATTAGTCCTATATCTATTCGATCTTTTTGGTACTTATTGCCAAAGGGGGAGAATTTGTATAGATCATAGGCTTCGAGAGAGAGTGCCCTTGTTTTGCTCGTTGCTTTATTTCTCTCGAGTTCTCTTGCTACAATTTTCTTGTTGGTACTTTGTTTCTATGTGTGTGCTTGATACTATGCTTTGTTATGGTTGTGAGCTACTTCATGTGATTGATCATACTATGCATCTTGTGATAATCAATGCTTATCTTTATCATTATCTTGTATGATCACTTACTTGTGTTGGTGATGCATGCTTTATATTCCTCTCATATCATTTTACGTGCTCCACCAAGTTGTATGTGACATGGAAGAGTGACCCATGAGCCTAATCGATTGTGCATTTGCATTCAAATGCAAATTTTTAATAATGCACAAATTTAGGGGGAGCTCATGCTTATCACATACTTCTCAAAGCAACGACGTATTCCATTCATTTAATCAATTGTCGAAGCTTTGATCTATCACTACTGGAATCAGGCACTTTGCCGTATGCTATAGCAGACGGCAAAGGCATGCTTGGCGGACGGCAAAGGCTTTGCCGTCAGCCAGCAGACGGCAAACACTCCGGCTGAACGGCTGCCGGCAAAGGCCGCTTTGCCGTCTGCTGGCAGACGGCAAAGAACTTTCCTTCTTTGGCGTCTGCCAGCAGACGGCAAAGAGCGTGGACGGCACAGAAAAGGTTCCATCCCCGTTAGGTGGCTAACGGCGCTCTTTGCCGTCTGCTGGCAGACGGCAAAGAACTTTCCTTCTCTGCCGTCTGCCAGCAGACGGCAAAGAGCTGTAGATGACATCAGCTGACGTCAGGCTTCAGCTAGGCCCAGGCAGGCTCTTTGCCGTCTGCTGGCAGACAGCAAAGAACTTTCCTTCTTTGCTGTCTGCCAGCAGACGGCAAAGAGGCCACATAGGCTAGCCCAGGTTGCACAGGCTGCTGCCACGTGGCCTCTTTGCCGTCTGCTAGCAGACGGCAAAGTGGCTATATAGCCCCTGTTTTTTCTGTTTTTTGATATATCAATTCATTTTCACAGAAATTCAAACACACATATATATATATTCAGAATCACATAGTTTCAAACATCAAACATCATACATCAAACGTAGTTTCAAACATCAAACATAGTTTCACCATCGTCATCAAACATCATACATCCAATTCATATATACATAGTTTCACAAACATCTAATATGTAAACAGTAGCATTCTGCCATTCCATGAAGTGAATCAAACCTGCAAAAATGGGAGTAAGAAATTAGAAGAAGAAGAAGAAGACTAGAAGAAGAGGAAGAAAAAGAAGAAGAAGAAGAAGAAGAAGAAGAAGAAGAAGAAGAAGAAGACTAGAAGAAGAAGAAGAAGAAGAAGAAGAAGAAGAAGAAGAAGAAGAAGAAGAAGAAGAAGAGGAAGAAGAAGGAGAAGAAGGAGAAGGAGAAGGAGAAGAAGGAGAAGAAGAAGAGGAAGAAGAAGAAGGAGAAGAAGAAGAAGAAGAAGAAGAAGAAGAAGAAAGAAGAAAGAAGAAGAAGAAGAAGAAGAAGAAGAAGGAATAGAGGAGAAGAAGAAGAAGAAGGAGAAGAAGAAGAAGAAGAAGGAGAAGAGGAGGAGAAGGAGAAGGAGAAGGAGAAGGAGAAGGAGAAGGAGAAGGAGAAGAAGGAGAAGAAGAAGAAGAAGAAGAAGAAGAAGAAGGAATAGAGGAGAAGAAGGAGAAGAAGAAGAAGAAGAAGAAGAAGAAGAAGAAGAAGAAGAAGAAGAAGAAGAAGGAGAAGAAGGAGAAGGAGGAGAAGGAGGAGGAGAAGGAGGAGGAGGAGAAGGAGGAGAAGGAGGAGCAGGAGGAGCAGGAGAAGGAGAAGGAGAAGGAGAAGGAGAAGGAGAAGGAGAAGGAGAAGGAGAAGGAGAAGGAGCTAAATAGGTCATATTAAGTCATTTTGGAGCTAAATAGGTCATTTTGGAGCATATTAAGTCATTTTGGAGCTAATTAAGGTTATTATATCATTTTTGAGCTAGCTAAGCATATAAATCCATTTTTGGAGGAATAAATGCTAAGTATAGGTCATTTTAGAGCTATCCTAGGTTAAATAGGTCATTTTGGAACTAATTAAGGTTGTTATGTCATTTTTTAGCTAGCTAAGCATATTAAAGTCATTTTGGAGAAATAAATGCTAAGTTTAGGTCATTTTAGAGCTAGCTAAGGTTAAAAAAGAGTAAATGCACTTACTTCTCCCCCTGCGGCGCAATCAACCACCTCTGGTCGGGGGTCGCCGGGGTGGGCGGGAGCTTTGTACCACCACGCTGGTAGACTTTGCGCCCCTCAACCCACTCACTCTCGCTATAGCTATCAGAACTATAGCCACCCTCAGCACGGCCACTCGACAAGCCTGCACCTGGGTTCTGCTGCGACTCAGCGTGATCCCCAGTCTCGTGGGACGAAGGCTCGGCGGCCCGACGCTCGTCGGCCCCAGGCTCGTCGGCCGTAGGCGCGTCTGTCGTAGCCTCGTCTGTCGTAGGCTCGTCGGCCCGAGGCTCGTGGACCGGAGTCCGAGACGGCTGCACCTCAGGCTGCTCCATCTCAGACGGAGCACTCCTGTGGTCGGGTGAATCAGCTGGGGGTGGCGGCGAGGAAGGCGTAGTAGCAGCCTTCCTACCTCTCCCGCCGCCACGTCCACCTCTACCAACCTTCTTCCCCCCCCACGACCTCTCCCGATCGAAGAAGAAGCGCCCGCCGGTGTCTGCATACTGAGATCCAGCGCTCTCCGGAGGTGGTGGGGTGGGATGGAAGTACCCCTCCCACCACGCGCCGGGGAAGGAGCCTCGGAGCGCTCTCGACCCGCGCCCACCATCTGTAAACACCTGCAATGACAAAGAGTAAACGAAGTTAGTACAACATTAAAAAAATGAATACCTGACATGAATATAATTTAAGTGTATCATCATCATGAACATAATAAAAAATTGAATACCTAACATGAACCAATTAATAATATATATGTACATAATAATAATTGAATACCTGACATGAACTATAATATTAATCTTCATCGTCATCATTAATAAATGCATCATCATCGTCTATATATGCTTCGGGGTCAATAAATGCGTCATCATCATCATTATCAGTAATGACGTGCTCATCATAATCATCAATAAATGCATCAACATGTGGAAGGCCTCCTGTACGTAATCGGTCAAGCATTGACAGGTCATCCGCAGCAGACGGCAAAGAAGTGGCCCGTGTGACCTGGCAAGTGCAGTACCAAGTGGGGCCCACTTTGTTCTTTGCCGTCTGCCTGCAGACGGCAAAGAAGTGCAGATGGCAAAGAGCCTCTTTGCCATCAGCATGTTCTTTGCCGTCTGCTTTATAAAAGCAGACGGCAAATATCCTCTTTGCCATCTGCCAGCAGACGGCAAAGAGCTGGCAGATGGCAAAGTCCCTGATTCCAGTAGTGTATATGTTGTCATCAATTGTCAAAAAGGGGGAGATTGAAAGCACATTTGCTCCCTTGGTGGTTTTGGTAATTCATAACAACATATATCTCATTGAACTAATGTCCATTCAAGTTAAAGATTTCAGGATGTTCAATGATTGGCATGGCATGGACTAGAGACGTGGACCCCTCAAAATGCTAAGGACAAGGATTGGCAAAAGATCAAGACTCTACATTTTTGGTTTAGTGATCCAAGATCACATTGAGTCCATAGGAAAGCCAATGCTATTAAAAGGGGATAAGGTGTTGCTTAATGCTCCTTTTGCTCAAGTGCTTAGTGACAGTACTCCTAAACCCTCAACCACTCTCTCTACCCAAATATGTCCAAAACCCACATTCCAACTTGGCCCCACCAAAATTTCCTATCCGGAGCCACCGAGTTCTCCTAGACTTAGCCACTGCCAAAACACTAACAAATTGGAACCACCGAAATGGATCTCGGTCCCACCGGGATGGCCTTGCCAACTCTCTGTGATCATTTGCACCTACTTCGGTCTCACCGAGTTTGGCAAATCGGTCTCACCGAGATGGCTTGCCAACTCTCTGTTGCCTTGTTGCTTCACTTCGGTCCTACCGAGTTGATGCAATCGGTGCCACCGAGATGAGGTTTGCCCTAGCCATTGCACTTCGGTCCATCCGAGTTGTTCGTATCGGTCCCACCGAGATTCCTAATGTTCATATCTTTTACACAGTTCGGTGCTACCGAGATTATGGTTTCGGTGCCACCGAGTTGGGTCAAAAGTGTGTAACGGTTGGATTTTGTGTGGAGGCTTTATATACCCCTCCACCACCTCCTTCTCAGTAAGGAGAGCCATCAGAACGTGCCTACACTTCCACCATACATTTTCTGAGAGAGAACCACCTACTCATGTGTTGAGATCAAGCTATTCCATTCCTACCATTTGAACCTTGATTTCTAGCCTTTCCCAAGTTGCTTTCCACTCAAATCCTTCTTCCACCATAGCCAAATCTGTGAGGAGTTGTTTGAGTGCTGGGAAGACTATCATTTGAAGCACAAGAGCAAGGAGTTCATCAACAACACACCGTCTATTACCTTTTGGAGAGTGGTGTCTCCTAGATTGGTTAGGTGTCACCTGGGAGCCTCCGACATGATGTGGAGTTGAACCAAGGAGTTTGTAAGGGAAAGGAGATCGCCTACTTCATGAAGATCTACCCCGAGTAAGGCTAGTCCTTCGTGGACGTAAGACATGGTGGAATAGACAAGGTTGCTTCTTCGTGGACCCTTCGTGGGTGGAGCCCTCCGTGGACTCGCGCAGCCGTTACCCTTCGTGGGTTGAAGTCTCGATCAACATGGACGTACGATAGCACCACCTATCGGAACCACGCCAAAAACCACCATATCTTCATTGCGTTTGAAATCTCTGATCCCCTCCTTTACTTACATATGCAATTGTTTACTTTCCGCTGCTATACTCTTAGAATTGCATGTGTAGGGTGATGCTTGACTTGTGTTCTTGCTAAAATCTGCCCACAATTAAAATTGGGAAAAGGATAGATTTTATTTGGTCAAGTAGTCTAATCACCCCCCCTCTAGACATACTTTCGATCCTACAGGCGGCCAGCTCGCCCATCACCGGCGCCGGCGACGAGCACGCATATGAATTGTTTGAAGAAGAGGATAGATGCTCACATGTGGGTCCCACCTGTCGTAACATTCAACACTACGGTCAAACATACGGTGTTGACTTAAGGTGCCTCGTTAGCATGGACGTGTGGGCCAACCCTGTCATAAACGGGTTTAAACGAGCCTAATCGGCACTTGGTAGTAGTTTTTGGCACGGATTGAGAAATTTTTGGTATGTTTTTGCTATTTTTTGTACAATAGTTTCTTGCTAGGGTTGGTTGAAAGTGGTAATTTTTTGTTAAATACTCTACATATTGCAAGTAGGAGTGAAAGTTATGTTTGGAAGTCAATAAGCACGGCTAGTTACATAGTACATATGTGTACATAATTCCAACTAAATATCGACCATGGGTGACTAATATCTTGATGGAAAACTCAAAACTATGGAAATACAAACGTATTATTGATACTTGTTTCCATAAACTTGGATCTACATTATATTCAATGGCTGAGCATGTGGGGCCTTAGCACGATGACTTCCCGACTGTCTAAAACAAGGTTTTCCCGTCTCCGGTAAGGAGGAGGATGACTGCGGCGCGCCTTCGGCTCGCTCTAGTGCTCGTAGTCATCGCTAGGTGGTATACGAATGTGTAGATGTACTTTTTCATGTCTTGTGTTCGTTGTACTACAATGACTGTTGATGAATAGATCGTAAGTATTTCGCAACAAAACCTTGGTTGAGCGTGTGTGCGAGCGAGAGATCATGCGTGTGTGTGATATGGAGAGACTAAGGCAGAGATAAGAAAGTCATTGTGTGTTTGTGTGTGTGTGTGTGGAAGATAGAGAGAGGCCTATGGGGCTATGTGTTGTGTAATGTGGAGGCAGATAGACATAGTCACAGAGTGAGTGTGTGAGATATGCATGCGGACATAGGGAGAGAGGTGTGAATTAGAGAGACGGAGAATTTTGGTGTGCATGTGAGTTAGAGAGAGAGAGAGATAGGAATATATATATATATATACCTGGAGCTGGAGAGAATATACAAGGGTGTGTGTCTTAAAAGAGGGATCCAGATAGATGGTGTGGTGTGTGTATCGTGTCTGTTTTCTGCGCGCGCGTGTGCGTGAGAGGGAGAGTGTGTGTGTGTGTGTGGAGAAGAGAGACCACTGATGATGTAAACCTAGTTGGGGAGGGGGATGATATGGCATGTGTCTCCAAGAGAGAGAGAGGCACATGTCTAGTAGCAGGATAGCGTGGGTGCGGGCGGGGGTGCGTGCTATATATTTGGAAGAGACATCGAGTGTGTGTGTGAGAGAGAGGGGTGCGAGAGAGAGAGAGAGTGAGTGAGAGAGAGAGAGTGCGAGAGAGAGAGTGCGAGAGAGAGAGAGAGAGATGAAGGTCGATTGTGTGCGAAAGTGGCCTATAGATAGGGAGACGGGGTCGATGGTGTTCGAAAGTGGCCTATGTAGGGAGACACAAGGAAAGCGAGTCATTGTGTGTGTCAGAGAGACTTCATGAGAGATCTAAATAGATGGTGGATAGAACATCACGCGAGTTTGAGATCAATTATATGCTAGAGATCTATAGAGAGAGTCGCGACATATAGAGGGAAGGAGGGTCGGGTCCTTATGTGGAGAGATGGAAAGAGAAGAGAGGTGCACAAGGAGAGGGAGGGTGTTTGTGTGTAGTGGGGGTGGTGTGTGAGATGTGTATCAATGTGAGAGAGAGATAGAGAGATGCATGGTGGAGAGCGTGTGAGAGCCAGATATACCTAGGGAGAAAAATGTTGGGGGCAGTGTGTTTTGTGTGTATGGGAAAGATACACGGCTATAGAGTGTGTGCTTGGGAAACAGAGATGCCGGGAGACCTAGAGAGTGGGGGAACAGATGTGTGCCTATCCGAGAGACAAAGAGATAGAGACCTATATTGGGGTTCAGACCTAGAAGAGAGAGAGGGGGGATAATGTGTGCGCGTGTTTGTGTCCGGGGGAGAGAAAGGCTTGTGTGGTGGGGGGAGAGGGGCCGGGGTGGTGTGCTTCAGATAAAGAGTGAGGGGTGTATGTCTGAGAGACATAGATGTAATTAAAATACATGGTCAAGAGTGTGTGCACTCATGCTTGATCAATTTGTTTCATATTTTTGGACTATGAGATAGCGATACTTTTGAACATGCGAGGTATATTTGGAAGTACCAGAATTACTGACCTAAGATTGGAAATTCTTAATTCGACTACATTATTAGCTTTTTTAATTTATTTAAATGGGGGTACAATTTTTAACCTGGATTGCATGATTTCAAATTCATATATCAAACCTAGAGATATAAACATACGATCGAGTTCAAACCTTATAATCATCCACTTTATTCATACACATACATATTTGTTTGTGTCAACATATTTAGGAGAAACACATTCAAAATTTCATTTGAATTGGATCATATGATGGTATTTGCTTGCACTAGCTCAATGATCCATATTTGAATTGAATGGACAATCTAAGTTTTGAGTTGGAGACATTGATTTTCGAAACTTGCACGCTTTTTTTTCGCGTGCACAACAAATAAATACTCGGCCATGGTATCATAGTCTGTTGTACAAGACGAGAACACATAATTTCATTCGCTAAAAGCTTTCAAACTTCCTGCTCACATCGAAATTTCTCGCACCCGAAAGTTTAGCCCTGCGATATTCCTCTTTTACCCCTGCCACATCAACGGAAAAGGGCTGCTTTGGTAACTCCATTGCTTTCCCCTCTTTGCCCCCAACATTCTAACCCAGAACCACTCCCCTCCTTGCCTCCTCCCAGTACCCTAAGCCACCGAATCTAGTCCTCCGCCTTGGCGGTGCACCTCACACCTCGCCGGATCTACCTTCCGCACCTTGGAACCCCCAACTGCCAACTCACCACTGCACCGGAGCCGCTTCAGCGACTGGCATGTCCACTGCACCAGATCTCCTTGACGGCCATCATGGTCTAGTGCACCAGATCTGCCTCACCGGCGCCCTCGTCCACCACAGTGTAGGCCCTTCACCGATGCCCTCGTCCGCCACATCGCTGGCCCTTCATAGCAGCCCTCGTCCGCCGCAACAGATCCGCCTCACCGAAAGCACTGTACACCGCGCCGAATGTGCTTCGCTGCTACATGTAGTCTGCGTTGGTATTTCCCCGAAGAGGAGAGGATGATGCAGTACATTAGAGATAAGTATTTCCCTCAGTTAAGAACCAAGGTTATTAATCCAGTAGGAGAACCAAGCAAAATTCCGTTAAAACGCACCTGCACACACAGGAGCAAACACTTGCACCCAACGCAAATAAGAGGGTTGTCAATCCCCTTAGCGGTTACTTGCAAGGATTAAATCTTATAGTGGTAAATAGCTAAACTAAAATACTAATAAAAATAAAAGTAAATAAATTGCAGCAAGGTATTTTTGGGTTTTTAATATGATAAAGATAGACCCGGGGGGCATAGTTTTCACTAGAGGCTTCTCTCTCGAGCGCAGAAACATACGGTGGGTAAACAAATTACTATTTGGCAATTGATAGAATAGCAAATCATTATGACGGATTCATGGAAATGATCATGTATATAGGCATCACGTCCGAGACAAGTAGACCGACTCCTGCCTGCATCTACTACTATTACTCCACCCATCGACCGCTATCCAGCATGCATCTAGGGTATTAAGTATGAAACAGAGTAACGCCTTAAGCAAGATGACATGATGTAGAGAAGCAAATTCAAGCAATATGAATAAACCCCATCTTTTTATCCTTAATGGCAACAATGCAAATACGTGTCATGTCCCTTTCTGTCACTGGGATTGAGCACCGCAAGATTGAACCCATCACAAAGCACCTCTCCCATTGCAAGATAAATCAATCTAGTAGGCCAAACTAAACCGATAGATCGGAGAGAAATACAAAGCTATAACAATCATGCATAAAAGAGTTCAGAGAAGACTCAAATATTTCTCATGAATAATCTGATCATAAACTCACAATTCATCGGATCCCAACAAACACACCGCAAAAGAAAATTACATCGGATAGAACTCCAAGAACATCAAGGAGAACATTGTATTGAAGATCAAAGAGAGAGCAGAAGCCATCTAACTACTAGCTATGGACCCGTAGGTCTATGGTAAACTACTCACACATCATCGGAAGGGCAGCAAGGTTGATGTAGAAGCCCTCCGTGATCGATTCCCCCTCCGGCAGAGTACTGGAAAAGGCCTCCAGATGGGATCGCGGAAGAATAGAGGCTTGCAGCGGCGGAAAGGTTATTTATTCTGGCTCTCTGGGGGTTTCCCAATATTTGTGAATTTATAGAACTGGAATTAGGTCAAACGGAGTCACGTGGGCCCCACAAGGTAGCACGGCGCCCCCCCGGGGCGCGCCCTAGTGCGTTGTGGAGCCTCCGTGAGGCTTCTGGCCTCCTCCCGAAGCTTCCAAGGGTTCTTTTGTCCAGAAAAAAATCTCCAAAAAGTTTCGTGGCATTTGGACTTCATTTGGTACTGTTTCTCTGAAAAGCCAAAAACAAGCAGAAAACAGCAACTGGCACTGGGTACTAGGTTAATAGGTTAGTCCCAAAAAATGATATATAATTGCATATAAAAACATCCAAGATTGATATTATAATAGCATGGAACAATAAAAAATTATAGATACGTTGGAGACGTATCATTCGCCGACGCCTTCGTCCATTGCACCGGACCCGCTCCACGGACGCCATATTCAACTCCACTGGCCAAGCTTTACTGCCGCTGCCGCCTCATCAGGTTATTTCAATTAGTACTCCTTTGGTTTTTCTCATCTTTATTGTACAACAGTTCACTTACCACAGATCGGCTTTCTTGGATGTCGACAGGCGCCGCACCTAAGCACCGGAGCCGCTTCACCAACGGCAACAGCCGGCCAACTCAACCGCAACACAAGCACCATCGATGACACTTAGCTTTCACGTATGACAATGATGCCCATACGCCACTGAGAATCAGGTACTATTCTCCAACGGCCGGTGCCTACGTTCACCTTCTTAGCATAAGCACCGCACCTTCGAATTTCTTCAGGGCATCATTCAATTTTTTTATGAGAGGCGTTATTCTGCTTGCACCTGTAGGTCCAAACGTGTGGTAGTGAACAGGTTATATGTGCTAAATTACAAATCAATGCACCTGTAGTTACAATGCTTTTTCTTTGTCCTAAGTATTACTGTACTTCCTAGATATTACTGCCTCCTATTTTACTTCTTGCATGCTATATTTATGATGGTGTTGTTCTGATGTCACCTCTTGGTTACAATTATTGTACTGGACTGCTTCTATGTTCTCTATGCTAAATTACACATCAACAAACTAGCTTGTAGTTCCGCTGCTTTTGGTTCGTCTTAACCTACATTTTTCAATGCTAGCTATTACCGCACTGTTCCGAGCCTCTGTTCATAACTTTTTTGTGCGTTATTGATCTTCCCAAGTTGCATGACTAATTTGTTGCTTTTATTCATTATGGAGCTGCCAACCGCATCAAGCAAAATGCTTTTTCTTTTGGGACTGGCACCTCGAGCAAGCATAAAAATAGAGTGAAGCACATATATTGTCGTGTAAGAACACACCCTTCTTTCATTAGTTTAGATGAATCATTGATGTTCAATTTGAACAGTGCATGTGACTAAAATTAGTTTTACCAAAATAGAGGGGGAAGAATAAACTACAACGACTAGATTTGCATGCACGGGATGCTGATGACATCTTCAAAGAACATGGCAACAGCAGCGAGCCTTCACAGAGACATATGGTAAGCCAGTGTGTTTTAGTTACTGTGAAATGTCATGCGTGTGGGCTGCTTTCTTGGCTTGTGCCCTCAACCTTTAATCCTACAGAATTACAAATAGTTCAGTTGCCTGCTTTGCTGTATTGCTTGATTAGAATACTTGTTTGTTACTTGTTAGGCTGTACCTGAGTTGGCCAATGTGTCAGAAGTGCCTGCCGTACTATCGTAAAGAAATGCATGCATACTTCATTTGACTCCTTAACTTTTCCTATGAACTCCATCACAAGGTTGTCTTGCTAGTTTATATGAGGCCACACTGTTTAAGTGCTTTCTCAGAATATTTCAACTATTTATATGCTTGGGCAACTTAAATATAGCGGTGGTACTCTGCCTTTCATCTAACCATTTTAATTTGTTTTTGGCCGATGCAACTTCGAACCATTTAAATATAGCTTGTCATACTCAGCAATAATCCGTATGTAGTTTACCATGTAAGCTTACTGCCTGGATCATGCGATAACTATCTGTTACTTATGTCCAGCGGAAACCTTTCAGGATGCAGTTCAAACTAGGACACAATGTACACCCCCGGGATCTATTTGTGGAAGCAGTGCGCCATCCATGTTACCAGATGGTAGCAGTTCAGAGGCAACCCCGTTGGAGAGCACAGATATTATAGTTCTTGAGGCTCTACTAGAGGCAGAAAGAGAGGGTGTGGCTGCCATGAATGAGGTAATCCTGATCATGAGGCTGGAAATTATGCAATTAGCTGCACGCATTATGCAAGCAAACCAAGCAGTGGAGCAAGTAAGACAGTTGCATTTGGAGACGGAGAAGGTCCTGCTGCTTCTGCTATCTGAAGCCCAGGGTAATCCTAGTTATTCTTTAGATACCAGTTGAAATTGTCATTACATTAGTATACTTGCATGTTGTGTCATGTTTGTGAATGGATTATGTTGTAAGACCCCTTATTTGTTGTTCATGTCTTGTAATGATCTGATTTTCTTAGGCGAGGCAATCCTCGGTACTTGTAGGAGTAGACATAAGGTGAACTATTTTTCGTGTGAGCAGATTGTGTAGGATGAAATAACTGTTTTACTCAAAGTGGATTCAACCTTCTGAATTCAAGTATCATGGCATTTGTAAATCATATTCATATATAAAGGTGGAATACATCTTTGTTGTGCTTTTGAAGATATCTAAAAAACATAGAATGATTTATAAAGATTCGTACTCGAATACAAAATGGATTCGAATTTAGTTGCCAGGGTAAACTTGAATGCTTATTCTCCCAAAATTCAAAAGAAGCGGCAAAACACACACTCCCACGTCGGCGGCCCGAAACCAGTGTTTGGGAGATGGAAATTACTGTGTACCCCTGACACGCACAACCTATCAGCCCGATTTCCACTGCTCTAAATAGGGGTAGGTTTGTAACTTCACTCAGACGTGACACGACCGCCTCCCACCCCATTCAGACACAGTGGGCGCCAAACGTGGGCGGCAAAACACATTTGATTCAAGCTCGTCCCAAAGAACTCTCTCTCCCCCTCCATTTCCCCATTCATACACGGTGGGCGGCAAAACAAACTCTCCTTGGCCGAAATCAATCTAGGCAAATATTTTAAGTAGGGCCAGGTTTGTAACTTCACTCATACGTGACACAACCACCCTACCTGTCAGCCCCGTTCATACACCGTGGGCGCCAAAACACCCTCTCCTCGCCCGAAATCGCTCTCGGCAAATATTGGGGAGATGCGAGATTACTGTCCTATCCCCAACCGACATGACGTCTGAAATTTTAAACGGGGGCTAAGTTCGTAACTTTCCCACATTTTAGACAAGCGCGTCCCAAAGTGGTTCCCCCTCTCCCTCCATTTCCCCATTCATACACCGTCGGCGCCAAAACACCCTCTCACTAGTGCAGCGACCTGCTATACAAACGGTTTTTACTCCCTTTCAGCGACGAAGTTTTAAACCGTCTCCTTGCCTGTGTGTGCGATAGGGGGGTCCTTTCCACACGACCCAGAAACCGTCTGTGATAGGGCCTCTGGTCACACACGCGGGACAAAAAGAGCTCGTGTGCGATCGGGTGAGCCATCGCAGACAATTATACTAGCCCAATCATTTTCGTTTGTATGTACATCCCACACAGTGAATCCAAGACAAACGTTTCCGTTCGTATATACATCCCACATAGTGAATCCCAGACAAACGTTTCCGTTCGTGTATACAAAGCACATAGTTTTCCACATCACATCGTCTGTGATAGCATTGCCATTGCAGACAATAGTAATAATTTTATCATTTGTGTTATTGAATGCATCACGCACGGTGTATAGAAGAAACGGTGTGGCATAGGTTGTCCATCACACACACTATTTAAGTGGAAAACGTTTGTGCAAGGTGGCCTAACGCAAACAGTTGTCCAGAGGAAGTCGTGTGTGATTGTTCATTGATCCAACACATTTACTTCCTAGAAACTGTGTGGGTTGTCTGAGATCATCGCCCACGGTGTTGACTCAATAACCGTTTGCACTAGAAAAACCCAATAAGCAGGCTAATTGGCCTATTATTATTAATCCATTTAGTAATCAAATTTACATTTCATAATGAACACACAATATATTTCATTTTTGTATTACGGAACCAGGATTTCATAATTGAAATACATCAGAGTACAACATCATATAGCTTCAGCACTCACTCACACCATATAGGCATATAGCTAGCTACCCCATTACACAACAGCACCAAGTTTCACATGCAACATCTAAAACCTTTGGAAATTAGCATCATAGACGGTAGATAGACAGATGAATCTCATTTGGAAAACAGCTGAAGCGGAAGGCAAATATTGAGCCTTCAATGATGTTGAAGGTCCTTGCAACTTTAGGCCAGTGCCTGTGGATGATTGACCGCCCATCCTTCGTCCTCTTGAGGAAGACTTCAATATTGTACCGTGGGTGTTGTATGAACACCTTCCTCGCCTCTTGACCATACAGGTGGTTTGAGAGGTAATCATCTATGAACTGCTTTGGAAAGGCCAGAAAACAAAGATATGCATAAATATCTTCTCTGAATTTTGAAATGGCGCAAAGGAATAAAAAAACAAGGTACTACCATCCTGTAGTTCACTGATGTCTTCTTCATTGTGCAGACAAAGATCTTGTTGTTTTTCGTCGCTAGTTTCTTTATCCTAACAATCTTTCTGAGTTTCTTGACTTGACTGATATTCATGGACATCTCATTTCCCCATATGCAAAATGGGTCGAACAGTGGGTCAAAACCTCTGACAGCAGGACCTACATTTGCAAGACCAAATTGTTAAAAACCTAAATACTACTCCCTCCGTCCCATAATATAAGAGTGTTTTTGACACTAGTGTAGTGTCAAAAATGCTCTTATATTATGGGACGGAGGGAGTAGAATGGTTCCTGCAATTGCACAATAATGTGCTATTAGACAAAGGACCATGCATGTGTGAACCTCGATGGTAAACCTCAGTGCCTCCCATTGTTTCCCTGCAACACATATAAGGTAGTTATCGATCATGTTAAGTGAGGGTTGGCATACTATCAGTAAAATATGTTGATGAAAAATAAACACATTGCAGATTCAGCAGGTTAATTCGAGCCACATGGAAAAGCCATTTATCCAAACCAAGCATGCTTAAGAACTAGGAAATATAGCAATTGTATATATTTCTCATGTATTTAGTACAGTCAAATTCGATTTATTTCTCACATGCATAACAATACAAAATTGTACCCATGACAATTGAACATCGCATTGCAGAATTGAACCAAACAGTTAATTAAGCACCACAACAAATGAACCAAACAGTTAACTGAGCACCACATTGCACAAGAGAACATACTACAAGATCAGACAGTTAACCAAACCTAGTATGCTTAACAACTTGGAAATATAGCAATTGTATTTGTATCTAATGTATTTTGTACAGCCAAATTCGATTATTTCTCACATGCAAGACAATACAAAATTGCACCCATAAGAATTGAGCATCACATTGCAGAATTGAACTAAACAGTTAACTAAACATGACAAAAAAATAACCAATAAGTTAACTCAGCACCACATTACACAATATATAGAACATATATACTAGAGGATCAGATTGCATAGTAACAGTACATAGGACAATTCACTAGAATTTGTAAAGGAAAGGCAGGAGCAGCACATGCAACTGGTAAACCGAACATGCTTAACCGGCATAGCTAGCTAGCTGAACATAGGTCCTTGTAGTGAGCAAAAAAAGACAAGCTACCCCTCATCGTCGGAGATACCGATGACGATGGGCTCCTTAGACTTGGAAGAGGGCAAGGCCTCCACATCGTGGGTGCCTGATACGTCCAAATTTGCATCATGATTTCCTACTAATAATTATTATGTTTTTGATCATTATTTCACTTTATGGTACAATTCTTATGCCTTTTCTCTCTTATTTTGCAAGATTCATATGAAGAGGGAGAATGCCGGTAGCTGGAATTCTGGACCTGAAAGGGGTGAAACAGAGACAGCTATTCTGCACTGCTCCAAATGACCTGAAAATTTACGGAGAATTATTTTGAAATATATGAAAAATACTGGCGAAAGAATCAACAGAAGGGGGCCCACCAGGAAGCCACAAGCCTGGGGGCGCGGCCTACCCCCCTGGGCGCGCCCCCCTGGATTGTAGGGCCCTGGCAGGCCTCTGGCCCCCTCCTTCTACTATATGAAGCCATTTGCCCTAGAAAAAATCAGAAGCAGACTTTCAGGATGAAGCGCTGCCATCTCGAGGCGGAACTTGAGCAGGAGCTATTTTGCTCTCCGGCGGAGCTATTCCGTCGGGGATACTTCCCTCCGGGAGGGGGAAATCGAAGCCATCGACATCACCAACGATCCTCTCATCATGGGAGGACCAATCTTCATCAACATCTTCACCAGCACCATCTCATCTCAAACCCTAGTTCATCTCTTGTATTCAATCTTTGTCTCAAAACCTCAGATTGGTACCTGTGGGTTGCTAGTAGTGTTGATTACATCTTGTAGTTGATGCTAGTTGGTTTATTTGGTGGAAGATTATATGTTCAGATCCTTAATGATATTCAATACCCCTCTGATCTTGATCATGAATATGATTTGTGAGTTGTTACTTTTGTTCTTGAGGACATGGGAGAAGTCTTGTCATAATTAATCATGTGAATTTGGTATTCGTTCGATATTTTGATGCTATGTATGTTGTGCTTCCTTTAGTGGTGTCGTGTGAACGTCGACTACATGACACTTCACCATCTTTGGGCCTAAGGGAAGGCATTGTGGAGTAGTAGTTAGATGATGGGTTGCTAGAGTGACAGAAGCTTAAACCCTAGTTTATACGCTATTCCGTAAGGGGCTGATTTGGATCCATATGTTTCATGCTATGGTTAGAGTTATCTTAATTCTTCTTTCGTAGTTGCGGATGCTTGCAAGAGGGGGTAATCATAAGTGGGAGGCTTGTTCAAGTAAGAACAGCACCCAAGCACCGGTCCACCCACATATCAAATTATCAAAGTGTAACACCCCGATTTTTGGCCCTTTCTTTTTCTTTTGCATTTCTTTGGTTTTTGCTTTTGGAGTGGCTCTGTGGACTTAAAACCTGGGAAGACCTTCATTCTTTCTTCCCCCAGGTGGTTCATCATTCTCAAATCTTTCCCAATACCATGCCATTTCTATTCTAGCCCAACCCCAATCTTGATTTCTTGGGAATATTTCTTTTTCTAGTAAAGGAATAACCCAGTTTGACCTAGGTTGTGAAGCAACCTACCTTTCTGTTTTCCACAAAATTCCCACAAAATTCTCATAAATTCTTTGGATCATATCTTCCACAAACATGTCAAAATACTTCCTTGCCTAGTTCAAAAATAATTCAGAAATATTCATTTCCTATTATGTCCAGAATGGCACTTAATGAAGGAAGTGCTATTTATCTTTTCTTGATTGCCTTCAAAATATTTGGCCACTCTTTTCTATCCAAATGATTGCCACATGACAAAATTCAGCTCCATTTGCCTAGTAAATCTTCCTCAGCAAATATCCAAAGTTTCTGTCCAGAGAGAAGCTTTGTTAAGGAAGTACTAGCTAGGCTTGTTCAAATGAGTTGAAATTTTGGTAGATCATCCATATGCTCAAATCATTACTCTCCACAAATTTCATCTCCATCCAACAATCTATGTGAGCACACCTTCAAATCTTTGTTTCTGGTAATATTTTCAGTTTGTGAAGCAACTATATTTTATATTGCTCCACAATTTCTGAAAATTTACCAGGACATGATCCTACCAATACTACTCCCCTCCACAAAATTTGGGCTCATTTTACCAAGCCCATCTCTCTCCATAATTTTCCCAAGATTCTGTCCAGAGAAGACCCCTGTGAAGGAAGTACCATTTAGGCATGTCCAAATGGCATGAGATTTTTACAGTGTCTTCTTATATCCAAATAATCATGCCCTACCAAGTTTCAGCCCAATCCAACACTCTACGTGAGTGCCACTTCATGATCAAGTTTCTGGAACATATTTTCGAGGTTGTGAAGCTACTATGATCTAACTTGGTCCAAATCCTTTCAAATTTCACAGGACTGTAGTCCTTTCTACCCTAGACCTCTTTGACATCCTGGTTAGCCCTTATCCCCTTCATTTTTACCACAGCTTCTAGCCGAAGTTTACTGCAGGAAACTTTAGCTGATGCATCCCATCAGCACACTGCAACTCTAGTCACACCAACACCTCAGTGGTGCTCCAGTATGAAAGGACTTCACGATGGACAACTTTTTCCAGGCCTACATGCCCTCGCCGTGCCAAGGCACACGGTGACTGCGCCACTGGCACGCCAGTGCGCGTGCTCTGCTCGCGGTGGACGTGCTCTGGGTGTCGCCGCCCATCGCGCTCGTTCCCTTCGTCCACCCCCGCACATCCGCTGGTGCCGTCCACCCTCCTCCTCCTCCCATGTATTCCCCTGGCCCCTCTCCCCCTCCTGTAGTGCCTCCCGCCGGCCCCAGCCATCGCCGCATGCGCATGAACAGTGCCACTTCGGTGGCAGACCGCCTCTGCTCCCGCATCGCCTTGCCTCGCGTCCTTAGCGTCGCCCCTCTGCATCACTGCACCTCCACTATCCCTCTCCCATCGCCTCAACTGCCCGCGTGTGCCTCACCCTCGCCAGGAGCATCACCCGCTCGTCCATGGCGGCTTCCGGCTTGGGCATATTTGCCCCGGCTATTTAAGCCGTCCCCAGCCGCGGCCCTCCTCACCACTAGCCCTCCTCCACCCTCAACTCCCCTCCTAGCAGCAATAGCAAGGCCGGGGAAGCCTCTGACCATGGATCGAGCCACGGCTCCGCCGCTCGGCCTCCGCCGCTGCCTGCCTACTCCGGCGAATCCCAACCCCAAGTAGCCTCTCCCTCGAGCTCCCGCTACATCTGTTACCCCTCCTGGCCACCAGCTCGAGCCAATGGAAGCCCGGGCGCCCAACTCCGATGACCACCGTGGCGCGCCTCCGATGGAGAAGATGCGGACAACGTCGTCCAGTCACCATTTCAGGAGCCGCGGGTACAGGTAGCTCCGCCTCGGTGCGCTCGACCCATTCCCACCGCCTCCCGGCACCACCGCGGCTTCCTTGCCGGCCAGCCGACGCCGGTGAGCTCGCCGCCCTCTGCCTCCGCCTTTTCTTTAAAAGAACTGACAAGGTGGTCCCACCAGTCAGTCTCTCTAATCCCTCTGAAGCGTTTTTCAAGTGGAGGCGTACTCCCAGAATACGCCTTCGACGTCGCCTCGCTGGAGGTTTTCCAGAAAATCTTTTAATTCATTTAAATCTCTGTTTGACCACAACTTTGACCAGCAATATCTCCTAGACTACAAGTCCAAATGAGCTGATTCTTTTTGCAGTATTTTTCTTTTGAGCTCCTTTATTTTCTGGTAGAAGTTGACATTTTTCTCTTCTGTCTAGAATTTTTGGACAGAAGAAAATGCTTTATGTGTTATTTACAAATGCTTTCAAAAATATTTTTCCAGAGTATTTGGTTGCTTGATGAAGACCAGGAGTAGTTGCAACACTCCCTTGGATGCAAGGCAAGCCACAGCCTCCATTTGCATGATTACAATGCAATGCCATGGTTTAATTAAATTATATTGCTTAAAAAATTGCATTATTTAAATATGATTTGTTCATGGCATTTCTTGGAGTAATATTTGATCTTGCTACTGCCATGATGATGCTTGGATTTCTAGGACTAATGCGTTGCAGATTGAGGATGGCATGTTGCCATTGGATTACTAGTAACAGTAGATATGCTTTCATCATGATCATGCTTCCAACAATGCATATTTGCCCCGGCTATTTAAGCCGTCCCCAGCCGCGGCCCTCCTCACCACTAGCCCTCCTCCACCCTCAACTCCCCTCCTAGCAGCAATAGCAAGGCCGGGGAAGCCTCTGACCATGGATCGAGCCACGGCTCCGCCGCTCGGCCTCCGCCACTGCCTGCCTACTCCGGCGAATCCCAGCCCCAAGTAGCCTCTCCCTCGAGCTCCTGCTACATCTCTTACCCCTCTTGGCCACCAGCTCGATCCAGTGGAAGCCCGGGCGCCCAACTCCGATGACCACCGTGGCGCGCCTCCGATGGAGAAGATGCGGACAACGTCGTCCAGTCACCATTTCAGGAGCCGCGGGTACAGGTAGCTCCGCCTCGGTGCGCTCGACCCATTCCCGTCGCCTCCCGGCACCACCGCGGCTTCCTCGCTGGCCAGCCGACGCCGATGAGCTCGCCGCCCTCTGCCTCCCCTTTTCTTCAAAAGAACTGACGAGGTGGTCCCACCAGTCAGTCTCTCTAATCCCTTCGAAGAGTTTTTCAAGTGGAGGCGTACTCCCAGATACGCCTTCGACGTCGCCTCGCTGGAGGTTTTCTAGAAAATCATTTAATTCATTTTAAATCTTTGTTTGACCACAACTTTGACCAGCAATATCTCCTAGACTACAAGTCCAAATGAGCTGATTCTTTTTGCAGTATTTTTCTTTTGAGCTCCTTTATTTTCTGGTAGAAGTTGACATTTTTCTCTTCTGTCTAGAATTTCTGGACAGAAGAAAATGCTTTATACGTTATTTACAAATGCTTTCAAAAATATTTTTCCAGAGTATTTGGTTGCTTGATGAAGAACAGGAGTAGTTGCAACACTCCCTTGGATGCAAGACAAGCCACAACCTCCATTTGCATGATTGCAATGCAATGCCATGGTTTAATTAAATTATATTGCTTAAAAATTGCATTATTTAAATATGATTTGTTCATGGAATTTCTTGGAGTAATATTTGATCTTGCTACTGCCATGATGATGCTTGGATTTCTAGGACTAATGCCTTGCAGATTGAGGATGGCATGTTGCCATTGGATTACTAGTAACAGTAGATATGCTTTCATCATGATCATATTGGGTATTATTACTTATTGGAGTTGATAATAATGATTTGGCTATATTATTCTTTGGATTATCAGATGGATATTGTTATGACTTGGATTACAGGTTGATGTATGATATTGGAGTAACAGTTATCACAGATATACCTTGGGGAGAAATTTCGTCATTTCGTTGATCAGGTGCCACCGAATTGAGCTCACCAGCGCAGCCACATTTGCCAGGATGGGGAGGCCCTAATTTCGTCTATTGTCATGCCTCTCGCCGGTACCTCCAACCAGGGAAGGTTATGCACTTGCGCTACCCTGGCCCGGTAGGCAGTCATAACCTTGTGTGCCCGAGTTGTATGGATCCAGAGTCCCCGTTTGAGACAAATTTATTTGGCCACGAAGGTGGCGGATGTCACGAGTTGAGATCGGGGCCACCCATGACATAGCCCAAATGGGAGTTTGTTGGAGTGGCCGGGAGAGTGTCATGCAATAGATTGGTTTCATTGGAACGTCTTTGGTCCACCCGAATGGGAGCACGAGGCCATGAGTTCCATGGTGTGGGTACAGTGTGCTAACCTCTGCAGAGTGTATAAACTATCGATGGTCGTGTCCTCGGTTATGGACACAGTTCGTTGTAGGTCACACCGTTCGGTCAACACTCATGATGACGAAATTACTAATAAGATGACTTATATGGTTATGTGAGCTAGTAACAGTTTGGCTGGATGTCGTTGATGATATTGGGATGATCTTGAGAATGATCATCGGGTTGTGATGTGATCACGCGGTGATCACAAGGATGTAATGATCAAGAAGTGATCGAGATGATATGTTGCTTGGCCGGATAGCCAAGAGTGAGATGGTCCATGTGCCCCAAGATGATGGTCCCTGAGACCCAAGATGATGGTTCATCATTAATTCTAGCAGTATCATATTATGTTTAATAGAACTTTCCACATCATAGTAGTTGTTAATGACTTAACCTGTTAATGCTATGTTGTTGTCTTGCCTTGATGCTTTTGGTTGTTGTGAGCTTGTGAGTACATTCGAAGTACTCACCTGGCGTGTCATGCCAGATTGCAGGTGATGCCGTGATTGATTGCTTGTCGAGGATCTCGAGTCTGCGAGCTAGGCCGTGTCCCAGCCAGAGTCCCTTTGGAGTGGAGTCCATCACCATCATCATTGTTCTATTGCTAGAAGTTGTTTCATTGCTACGAGTTGTTCCGCTGCTAGCATAGAGCTACCTTCACTGGCATACTGTCGCCGTGCCGATGTAATCTTTGTAATATCCGAATCATTGTACTCATATTATTTGTAATAAAGAGCTGATTTGTTCTATGCCAAGCAGTGCCTTATTCCAGAAGACTTGATCTTAGGGCTGGAATACAGGGTGTTCCGGTTTCTGTGAGCCGGGGTGCCACACAAAGTAGCGAACGCGAATCAAACAAACATCATGAAAGTGCCTAGTTGAAATTCCCATGTGTCCTCGAGAACGCTTTGCTTATTATACGAGTTCGTTCCGGCTTGTCCTTTGCTACAAAAAGGATTGGTCCACCTTGCTGCACTTTATTATACTTCTTACTTGTTACTTGTTACGAATTATCTTGCTATCAAAACTATTTGTTACCGCTACTTTCAGTACTTGCAGAGAATACCTTGCTGAAAACCGCTTGTCATTTCCTTCTGCTCCTCATTGGGTTCGACACTCTTACTTATCGAAAGGACTACAATTGATCCCCTATACTTGTGGGTCATCACTGCCCTCCTCGTAGTGGTGAGTCAACTGAGCCACTCCGGGCACCAACCTGCTGGCTCTGGAGTTGAGGTAAGCACGGGCACGCTGAGAAAACACCTCGTAGTCTTCGTCGAAGGCACCGACGGTAGCCTCGAGAAAATGCCACGAACTATCATTTAAAGCAGCCAACCGCGTGGCGGTGTCCGCGCGTGAGGTGTCGAAGGTGGCCTCGGCGGCGAGGTGCTCCTCCAAGATCTGGGGGTCAGCATGCATGGCAGCCATCGCCACCTCATCCGCGCGTGCGGCCGCGATTTTCTTCTCCCTTGACAAATGCTCCTTGAGCTCCTGGCTATACTGCATGCACCATGGCTTAGGGCGGCGCTTATTTGGAGGATGGGTCGGTGATTTGGGTGGAAGGTGTCGCGCCGGCGGTCGGGGCATGTTGGATGTAGAAGGAGGTGGAGGATGGGGGTCGGGTGTGAATTACCTGACTAGATCGACGAGGCTGAGCAGCAGGAAGGAGCGTCGCCGGCGAGGCGGCGGCGCTGCAAGCAAGCAGTGAAGGTTTGAACTTGGAATGGAAGGCGGAAACAGGGGAAATGTGGCTTTTGGTAAGGAGGAGGGGGCATGGGAGGTAGATATTTGCGCGGATGCCGAAAATTTTCACTCCGTGTAGCGAAAAACTGGCGCGCGAAGTGTCATCAGACACGGTCCCTTATTCAGCACTGTGTATGATATCTGAACATCACAAATGATTTATATGGCTTACACTGTGTGTGATGAGTTTGAACGTGCAAATTTTGGTTCAAATTTCCCTGGTTACAGTGGTCATCCACGTCATTGCATAATTTGGGTACACAAAAGAGCCTACAGCACACCCACACTTCTTAATCGAGCAAGTTCAGCAATTAAACAGAGATAGCTGACCTAAACATTACTCTAACAAAAGACCGGCGCTCTAAACAAAGACTACTACTCCGCCTGGCGCTCGTCAATCTCTGCCGCCTCCTCCATGTCCAGCTCGCGCCCAACGATTTCCTAGGGAAGAGGCTCCATGGCATCCATCGCACCATACTCGGCAAGCATCTCGCCATCCGCATCTGCCATCTCTTTGGAAAAGGCTGCCACGAGCTGGGCATGGGCGGCCGCGGTCTGGGCTTGGACGGGCTCCATCCCGGCAAGGTATGCCGTGAACAAATGGACGGCTGCTCGAACGCTCTTGGTGATTGCCAACTCTTCGACCGTGGGTTGCCGACCGTTGTCAGAGAAGCTTCGTGTGATTTGTGCGGTGACCGCCAGGAGCTAGGCATGGGCGGCCTCGACATGGGCGCAGGCGGCCTCCATCAGGGCTAAGGCAGCCGCCGTGGAACGCATAGCTGCTGTCCCACTCTCGCCATTTGCTATCCCCGTCGCAGATGTTATTGCTGCCATCTGAGCTACAGTAGCGGCCGTTTCGGCTGCCGAAGCCACCCAGTCGTAGATTGCGGCCGCGCTCACGCAGGTTGTGAGCACGCTCATGGAGGCTGCGGCCGCGCTCTCGCCGGAGTGGGCCGCCGAAGTTGCCCTCATGACGCGGGTCCACGTCCCCATCTTTGGCCGGCGACGATTGAACAGTGCAATGATATTTGGGGAGCTAGTTTGCTTGACGCACCGACTATGGACTATAGCCGACGAACCTTCTCGCGTAAGCCATATATGACGGTGCACCAAGATATTTTGTACTGCATCTCACACGGTTGGTGATAATAAACTGTGTGTGATGTACTAGAATTTTTGTCTTGATTTGAAATACGGAATGGGGTCACAGCGGCAACGGACGGTGTTTGAATTGCTAGAACATTTGTCTGCAGTGAACATAAAACTATACGAGTGTCGTGTTAAAATTTGGAATTATTCGGGGTTCGTTTGGACATTTTTATACATTAACTGAGTTTTCTAGGCATTTTATGTGCATAATTCAAATTTGAACTACACGCACATGCTCCGGTGCACCAAAATGGGTTGAAAAATCATATATGTGTCCTTGGGTGCATGCTTAGGTCCCATGCAAGAAATGGGAATGAATTTCAAACACCTCGGTATCGTGGCTCCACCGCAAACGTTGAGATACTTGGTTTTGAAATTCTAGTAAATCCAAAACTCGTCTAAAATTCATGAAACTTGGCATGCTATCATGGAATGGCACCAACATGCTGTGGTAAAAAAAATTATCCCATTTGGGGCAGGTTTTCGTATAAGCTTCTCACAAACCAGAGCTTCCCACAAGAAGCCTAAGGGTTCCGGTAGGGAACATGTCACCTTTGTGGACGAAACGACATTCGTTGCCTCTTCTTGCCTTCAATTTTTTTTCTAGAGGCAACATGGACCAATAGGAGTGTCGTGTTAAAATTTGGAATTATTCGGGGTTCGTTTGGACATTTTTATACATTAACTGAGTTTTCTAGGCATTATATGTGCATATTTCAAAATTGAACTACATGCACATGCTCCGGTGCACCAAAATGGGTTGAAAAATCAAATGTGTGTCCTTGGGTGCATGCTTAGGTCCCATGCAAGAAATGGGAATGAATTTCAAACACCTCAGTATCGTGGCTCCACCGCAAACGTTGAGATACTTGGTTTTGAAATTCTAGTAAATCCAAAACTCGTCTGAAATTCATGAAACTTGGCATGCTATCATGGAATGGCACCAAGATGGTGTGGTAAATTTTTTGTCCCATTTGGGGCAGGTTTTGGTATAAGCTTCTCACAAACAATAGCTTCTCACAAGAATCCTCATGGTTCCGTTAGGGAACGTGTGTCACCTATGTGGACGAAACGACAATCGTTGCCTCTTCCCGCCTTGATTTTTTTCTAGATGCAACAACGACCAATAGGAGTGTCGTGTTAAAATTTGGAATTATTCGGGGTTCATTTGGACATTTTTATATATTAACAGAGTTTTCTAGGCATTTTATATGCATAATTCAAATTTGAACTACCGGCACATGCTCCGGTGCACCAAAATGGGTTGAAAAATCATATGTCTCTCCTTGGGTGCATGCTTAGGTCCCATGCAAGAAATGGGAATAAATTTCAAACACCTTGGCATCGTGGCTCCACCGCAAATGTTGAGATACTTGGTTTTGAAATTCTAGTAAACCCAAAACTCGTCTGAAATTCATGAAACTTGGCATGCTATCATGAAGTGCCACCAACATGCCGTGGTAAAATTTTTGTCCCATTTGGGGCAGGTTTTGGTATAAGCTTCTCACAAACCAGAGCTTCTCACAAGAAGCCTCGTGGTTCTGGTAGGGAACGTGTCACCTTTGTGGATGAAGCGACATTCGTTGCCTCCTCTTGCCTTGATTTTTTTTGTAGAGGCAACATAGACCAATTGGAGTGTCGTGTTAAATTTTGGAATTCGGGGTTCGTTTGGACATTTTATACATTAACTGAGTTTTCTGGGTATTTTATGTGCATAATTCAAATTTGAACTACATGCACATGCTCTGGTGCACCCAATTGGGTTGAAAAATCATATATGTGTCCTTGGGTGCATGTTTAGGTCCCATGCAAGAAATGGGAACAAATTTCAAACACCCAGGCTTCGTGGCTCGGCCGCAAACATTGAGAAACTTGGTTTTTAAATTCCTGTGAATCCAAAACTCATCTGAAATTCATGAGACTTGTCATGGTGTCATGAAATGGCACCAACATGCTGTGGTAAAAAAAATTGTCCAATATGACAGAGGGCGCACACACTAACAGCCACGGCCAACATAGCCATTTTGGAACAAATAGCTGTCACGTTATCATCACATACGGTTGTACAATATTATTTAAATCATGGGCATTCTACTGACCATTTACGTGCCACCACGCGTCCCACTTTTTTATTGGCAAGGAGGTGCCGTGCGGGCAGCTGTTTGAGTAGATGGGAGGCGTGCGAGCGAAGTCCGCGGTGTAGGCTGACCGGGAGGCGTGCGACCAGTCCTACACTGCGCAGGCTAACCGAGAGGCGTGCGACCAGTCCTCCACCACGCAGGCTCACCGGGAGGCATGCGACCAGTACGCTGTGCATGCTCACCGGGAGGCGTGTGAGCAGTACGTCGGGCATGCTCACCGGGAGGCGTGTGAGCAGTACGCTGCGCAGTCTCACCAGGAAGCGAGCCCTTTGACCTCCATCGCCGCCCGCCTCGCTCTCAACCTCTCCATTAATGGTGCCCAAGCCGTTGTTTAATAGGTAGCCTTACTGGTCTCTCTTCGCCTCCCATTCCCCTCTAGCCCGAATCCTATTTTCCAGAGTTCCACCTACGCCGTGGTGCACAAGGATCATCTGCCACTAGTCTTTCGGTTTGGTGAAGTCGATTCCGAGCCGAAGGAGATAGAAAATAAGGAGGAATGGAACCTCAGGGACATGGCCCTGAACGAGCTGGCCGCGGAGGATGCTGCCCCCGCGCCCGTCCCAGCTCCCATCCTCGCGCCGGCGCCTACGACCATCCCCGTGGCATTGACGAGCTGGTCGCCGAGCACCATCGCAGCGCTGGAAGCCGCGGGCGTCAGCGAGGTCCCCACGGACCCGCGCGAGCTCGTGTACGTGCCAGCGCCAGCGCCCCCGCCTGTGCTCGTGCGCGTCCCAGCACCCACCGCGGCGTCGGTCCCCGTGCGCTTGCCCGCCGTGCCCGTGCCCGTGCGCGCGCCTGCCCTCCCCCCCTCAGCATCATGGGACGCCACCGTTGACAGCTACCTTGCAGCGCCGCGAGTCGCCGTCCCACCGCCCCCCCCCCCACCCCCCCCCCCCCCCCCCCCCGCCCGTCGAACGTGCGACGAACGGCTCTTGGATTTGCAAGTCCAGATCATTCTGTGATGGCTTGAAGACTTGAACAACGGCGTCCCGGAGGACGACAATGCCGGCGCAGCACGCCGCCGCCGCCGCCGCCGCAATTAGTTTTTTAGTTTAATATTGTAACTCGATCATATGAATGTAAAATCATAGTGTCACTGAATGAAATCTATGGTTTTGATCAACTTAGCATTTTTTTCTCTGAATGTACAGACTTATCAAAGTAATAAAAAGCATCAATGCTTTTCTCTGAATAAAACACTCATCGCAAATGTTTCAGACTGAACACCTGTATGCAAAGCAAGAACTTTGTTCTTTCGCAGCTAAGCCAAGGGAAAAATGTGGCGCACAGGTTTTGTGCATCTCTTCATCGCAAACATTTCAGAATGAACAGCCGTATGCAAAGCAAGAGCTGGGTTCCTTCGCAACAAAGCCAAGGGAAAATGTGGCGCACAGGTTTTGTGTAACACCCTGGATTTTTTCTTTTTCTTTTATTGGGATTTTATTTGGATTTATTGGATATTTGGTTTTTGCATTTGAGGTTTTCTGTCATTTCTTTTGGACTTACCTCTTGGATTTATTTTTGATTTTCTTCCAAGTGGGTTCTTCCATTCTTAAACCCTCCCTAGACCTCATCCCTCCCATAATAATGCCATTGGGTATTTTTATTTAATGGCATTATATGTTTTTTCTCTCTGAAAATGCCTATTTTCCCACAGAGCTATGAAGCAACCCCTATTTTTATTGCCCAAAAAATTCCTAGAAAATTCCCAAATATTCTTTGGCTCATGCCTCACCTTCCTATGCAAAAATATCCCATGGTCATTTGGAAAAATTCAGCCAAGGAAAATGTTTTTACTTCTGGTCAGAAAGAGCACATTGTGAAGCAACTATATTTTTCCTTGATCCATCTTAGCTGAAATTTTTACCACTTGATAACCTTCCTAAGTGATGCTTAAACGCCTAAAACCAGCACTAGAATCCCAGCCATTTGTCCTTAGCTCTTGGAGCAAGTTTCTGTCCAGAAACTTTAGCTCTAGCTCAACTCACATCCAGTGAACCATTTGGCAAGGCCAGCGCGTTTCTTGGCAACGTGTTGAAGGGACAACACCGAGGACATGTTTTGGCAGCGCCGAAAGCCACCCCCGTGCCAGTGCACGCGGTGACCGCGTGCGGGCAGGGTGCAGCGCACGCGCTCTGCGCGCTCTGCCCGACGGGTTCGATCGGCCGCCGTCCAACCTCTCCTCTCCCGCCACCGCAACATGTCTAGTCCACTCCTGGTACACCCATTCATCCCCCCAGCCCCTCCCTGACCTTCCCCGGCGCCGGAAGGGGGCACGGCGGAAGCGGCCACGGCGCTAGCCGACGGCACAGTGGCTTGCACGTGCGCCCTGTTCCTCCTTAGTGCGCCTGCGCCCGAGCCCGCGTGCGAGCGCTGTGCTTGGCCTCGCATGCGTCGTCCCCTAGCTCGCCCAAGTCCTCACCGCCCCCAGTTCGCCCTCGCGCTCAGCTCCGGCGGAGCCCGAACCCTGCCTCGCCTCCTCCTATATATAGAGCACTCCCCCGACTGTTCTAGCCATCCCAAACCCCCTCTCCTCTCTCAAATCGAGCTTCTAAAGCTGTGGACAATGCCGGGAAGGCCTCTGGCCTTCAAATCTCGCAGGCGACCGCCGCGGATCCCTCTCCTCCGTTCACTCATCCTAGTCCACCTCACCTCCAACCACTGCCACCAACGAGACCGTAGCAACCTCCTGAGCACGACGGTAGCAAGAACTCACCGGATTGTCGCCGGAAACGCCAACTCCGATCAGCTCCGCCGCCGCCGTCTCTGGAGAAGATCGACGCGACGTCGTCCGACCTCCTCAGCTCGAGTTTCGGGTACGTGTGTGACCGTCTCGCCGAGCTGAACCCATCCCCCTCCTCTCCGGTGATCGCCGACGTCTCCTCGCCGGAGAAACGCCGACGACAGCACCGCCGCCCTCTGTTTCTCTCTCTCTCTATTTAATCCTGACATCGGGCCCCACCTGTCATTCTCTCCCTCGCTCCCGAACCGGTACGTAAGTGGAGGCGTATTCTCAAAATACGCCTTCGATGTGGCCGCTCGGTTAAATTCTTTTAAATGGAAATTTTGACCAGATTCTAATCCAACTTTGACCTGCAATAACTTTTAATCTATAAGTCCAAATGATTTGATTCTTTTTGCTACTGGTTTATAAAATTCCAAAGTTTCTGTATGCCAAATTTCAGAATTTTTCTTGCTGTTGAGAATTTCTGGTGCAATAAACAGTGTTATGTAACATTTTCTTTTTGCATTTAATTTAATTTCAGAAGAACCTAGTTGTGTTGGAGAAGGCCAGGAGTACTGTGACACTCCTCTGAACCAAGGCAAGCCACAACATTCATATGCAAGGATGGCATTGCAATGACTTGGTTTAATCGAATTAAATTCATCCTTTATTCACTATTTAAAATAACTTGTTACATAAAGCTTATTGCATAAACTTTATCCTGTCATGTTGATAATTTATGCAGTAGGATACACGCTTTCTTGCTAGTGTGGAGTAGGTGTCATGGCATATACTCATATGACAACATGATGCATTTGTTATTCATGATCATGACCCGTGCATCCATTCATACACTATGGCTCGAATCATTTTCTTTTCAAGTTAAACTTGATAATAATCCAACTTGAACATGCTGTTGATCAAGTCATGGTGCCACCGAATCGAGCTCACCAGTGCAACCACACTTGCCTGGATGGGGAGGCCCTTCTGCGGTCTATTGTAGTGCCTCTCGCCGGTGCCTCCTACGAGGGAAGGTTGTGCTCTGGCGCTACCCTGGCCCAGTAGGCAGTCATAACCTTGAGGACCCGAGTTTTGATGGTACCAAGGTCCCCGTTTGGGACAGTTTTGATGTTGGCCACGACGGTGGCAGCCACAGAGGTGGCGGGTGTCACATGTTGGCACCAGGGTCACCCAGGACATAGCCCAAAGGGGAGTTTGTCGGAGTGGCCAGGAGAGTGACATGCAATAGATTGATTTTGTCGGAATGTCGTTGGTCCACCCGAATGGGAGCACGAGGCCATGAGTTCCGTAGTGTGGGTACAGTGTACTAACCTCTGCAGAGTGTATATACTATCGATAGCCGCGTCCTCGGATATGGACACAGTTCGTAGTAGGTCACACCGTGGGTCAACAGATATAATTAACTTGCACACTAAGCTTCACAAGGTAGCACATGCAGAAATGGTGATCGAGGATCACTACGAAATGTATGAATGTGATCAAGTGAGGATCACGTTGGTAAGTGATGAACGGTGGTTACGCGGTAACCCCGAGATGGTAAGTTGGTCCCAGGGACCATGGCAATGTTTCACGCACACTTCATGTTGATAGTATCATGCTCATTCATTCAACTTGTTAAATGCCCTATTATTGTTTGTCGCACTTGTTTTGTTTGTTGTGAGCTTGCGAGTACATTCAAAGTACTCACCTGGCTTATCATGCCAGATGCAGGAGAAGCCGTGCAAGGAGTTGATGTCGAGCAGTATGTCGCGATCTAGGCCGTGTCCCAGCAGTGTCCCTGTGGAATGGAGTTCCGCTACCTCGTCGTTCCGCTGCCGCGTAGTAGTAGTTCCCTTATCATCGAGGCCCCTGCCATGTTTACTAAATAATGTACATAAGTGCAGCCGCACCGTGTGTGCTGCTTGGCCTCACTCACCATGTAAGATGTGAACCCATGTTTCCGCTAAGAGATCAATAAAGCGGTTGTTTTCTGTACCAAGTTGTTGTGTATTGCCAGAAGACTTGATCTCTGGGCTGGCAATGCAAGGTAAACCGGTTGCTTTGAGCCGGGGTGCCACAACGCTTGGTATCAGAGCCGCGCTGACTGTAGGACGCCCTAGACAGCCGACGCGTTAGAAAACGGTAGTCTTAGTCTCGGTAGTGACTTGAGACTTGTTTGTGCACTTGGGTGTTGCATTGCATGCATATAGCTTACTGTTAATGCTGACCAGCTAATGTTGTGAGTGTAGATGGCACCAGTCCCTTATCCGTACCAGCCTGAGCCGGCACCTTCCACTTTTCCGCACCTGCTTACCAACGTATGGCGCCGACTATACCCCGATGGCGATGACCCCATATAACAGGTGTACCGAGAGCAGCTCCTTGATGGCGTTTACGAGTATTATGCGGAGGTCATCCTGCACAACAGTATCATGGTGGGCACTTACACTCGCTCCACCAAGGGCGGGACTGCTTCTACACCCGACCAGGCGGTCCAGTTTGCAGCACTTGAGGCTCTCACTGACTTGCACTATAACGAGGTTCAGATGCAGACTCACCCAGGTTTCTACTTCTATCCGTCCCTGTACGAGTCAGGATAGATCCGCTTCCCTTACATTAATCCGGAGTGCGACCGGTCAGCCAGCCACCTGTCTTGCTACATAACGGCGGGATACTTTCTGATCACCAGTCTAGCCCAGGAGCTGACCCGCGTTCGAGGTGAGCTAGCTGCCACTCGATCTGCATTCGCTCCACCTCTGCTTATCCACACATCACTTGTTCCTCCAGCTACATTACCCCCATCCACACCAGTGATCCCCACGCCCTCCCAGAGTAGCTCAGGCACTTCGGTAGTGAATCTTCATGAGTCCCCAGCCCAGTGGACTATGCTTCTCGCTACCGCAGCCGCTCTGATGCTGCGGAGTCACCCTGCTCCAGATCCTGAGGGGGGGTCTTCCCGTCAGCGTCGTCGTGTTTCCTTTGCTCCGGATGTATCCGTTATCAGTTCCGGTTCGGAGTCTGACACCGAGGAGACACCAGCAGGACCGTCAGTGTGCCAGTGCGATCCCGGTCGTCACATGTAGGCGAGGATGATGTGGTGTTTGGTTGTATGCATGTAGTAGTACTATCCATGCTGTTGCCCTGTTATGTATGCTGGATGATGTATTGTATAATTATGTTGCTTTCTGTTATTCGCTTTGGCTTTTCTTGTTTTTCTGTTCCGGGTTTGTTGCTTCACCTCCCTATTTTTCTGGTTTTTCCCCTTATGGATGTTGCTCATCTCGATGCTTCGTATTGGGAAACATATATAGGATGACAAGGTGTAGCAGTAACTGTCATGGTGGCGACGACACTCCAGTTCGTCGATCCGCCAGGCAAGCAGGACATTCTCCGGAACCATATCAGCCACCACCTCCTCCACCTCAAGCACCCACAACAGAACAGATTATGCGGATGTTTGAAGAGAAGAGGAACCAAGATCTGATGGAATTCTTGAGGAGCATGCAGACTATGGTTGGGCAGAATAATCACAATGGTAATCACTCCAAGCTGTCAGACTTTCAGAGGACCAAACCGCCGAGTTTCAGTCAAGCAGTAGACCCGATGGAAGCCGATGATTAGTTGATGACTATTGAGAAGAAGCTGGAAATTGCTCGCACAGAAGATGCTGACAAGGTGCCCTTCACCACTCATTATCTTGAAGGACCAGCTGCTATATGGTGGGACAATGCCAAAGTTATGTGGCCTGCTGAAGACGAGATCACTTGGGATAAATTCAAAGACAAATTCCGCAAGTATCACATTCCTGCCGGTATCATGAAGGTCAAGCAGCAAGAATTTCTCACTCTTACCCAAGGAACCTCGACTGTAAGTGAATATTTAAACAAGTTCAATCACTTGGCCCGTTACTCCACTCATGATGTGGCCACCAAAGAACGGAAGATAGATCGGTTCCTCGGAGGACTCAACCTTACCCTCCGATGTGCACTCAGCATGCTAGACTTCCCCGACTTCCAAACTTTGGTGAACAAGGCACTCATTGCCAAAAGGGAACACAAACTGGTTAATGATCATAAGACGGCCTATGAAGACCGCAAACGCAAGTTTGAACCCAAGAAGGAAGGGCAAGTTCTTCAGAAGGTTCGTACTTGGCAGCAACCTCAGTTCGAGTTCAAGCCAACCTGGCAGCAAGGGAACATCAAGAATGAAAGTCAGAACAAGACCGTGGTCGCCAAGCCAAACAAGGAAGACTGTCAGCGTAACAATGCCTGTTTCACATGTGGGCAGAATGGGCATTACGCTAGGCAGTGTCCCAAGAACGGCAAGATACAAGCCAACCTGAAGCCTCAGGTCAATTATGTGGGACAATTCCCCAAACGGAGGTACATTCAAGGGCAAGTTCATCATATCTCCGCTGAAGAAGCCGCGGAAGTCCCCGATGTGGTCATTGGTATATTTCCTGTTAATGACATACCTGCAACAATTTTATTCGATTCCGGGGCTTCCCATTCTTTTATTTCGCGGAGTTTTATTGCCCGACATCGCATTCCCTATACTCTTTTAGACAAAGCTATGGTGGTACAGTCCCCCGGATCCATGCTCAAGACAAATATTGTATGCCGAGGATTGAAAATATCAATCTATGGAGTCATCTTCCCCGCATCACTGGTATCCATTGAGTCCCACACCTTGGATATTATTTTGGGGATGGATTGGTTGACAAGACACCAGGTCTGTATCAACTGCGCAACAAGAGAAGTCACGCTCATAAATCCCTCAGGTCAGTTCGCCCGATTCTATGCTGGTCGAGCCATACCAAAGAAAGGAATGGTTTATGCTGCCATCGCCACAGAAATGAATCTAGTCCCAGTAGTCTGTGAGTTCCCAGATGTGTTTCCAGATGAGTTGCCAGGCATGCCACCTGACCGGGAGTTGGAATTTTCTATTGAGCTTGTACCCGGAACAACACCAATTTACAAGAAATATTATCGAATGCCTTCGTCTGAACTAGTGGAGTTGAAAATGCAATTGGATGAGATGCTCCAAAAAGGATATATCCGCCCCAGTTCATCTCCTTGGGGTGCACCTGCAATATTCGTGGGCAAGAAAGACGGCAGTCTTCGGATGTGTGCTGACTATCGTGCTCTAAATGATGTCACCATCAAGAATAAATACCCGCTGCCCAGGATTGATGATTTGTTCGATCAACTCAGCAGAGCTCAAGTGTTCTCCAAGATTGATTTGCGCACCGGGTACACCAGCTAAAAATCAGAAAAGAAGATATTCCCAAGACGGCATTCACTACACAGTATGGGTTGTACGAGTATACGATCATGTCATTTGGACTGACCAACGCTCCTGCATTCTTCATGCACATGATGAACAAGGTATTCATGGACTTCTTGGATAAGTTTGTAGTGGTGTTCATTGATGACATCCTCATATATTCCAAAAGTGAAGAGGAGCACAAGCAACATCTCCGAGCAGTGTTGGAACGATTACGCGCTCATCAACTTTATGCCAAGTTCAGCAAATGCAAATTTTGGCTAAAAGAAGTGGGATTCCTTGGGCATACTCTTTCCGCTCAAGGAGTGGCCGTGGACCAAAGCAAAGTTACAGAAGTCCTGAAATGGAAGACACCGGTTTCAGTCACAGAAATCAGGAGTTTCTTGGGTCTGGCAGGATATTACCGTCGTTTCATTGAAGGCTTCTCAAAGATTGCCAAGCCAATGACGGAACTGCTCAAGAAAAATCAGAAGTTTATATGGACGAAAGCATGTGAGGACAGTTTTAATGAGTTGAAGACCCGGTTGACTACCGCTCCAGTGTTGACTCTACCCGATATCTACCGGAGCTTCGACATCTATTGCGACGCATCCAGGCGTGGCATTGGGTGTGTACTTATGCAAGATGGAAAGGTCGTAGCCTACGCATCAAGACAGCTCCGACCCCATGAGGAGAACTACCCTACACATGACTTAGAGATGGCAGCTGTGGTCCACGCCTTAAAGATTTGGAGGCATTACATCATCGGAAAGCGATGCCAAATCTACACCGACCACAAGAGTCTCAAATATATATTCACTCAACCGGACTTGAACCTCCGACAACGAAGATGGCTTGAGTTGGTCAAAGACTATGACCTGGGTATCAACTACCACCCAGGAAAAGCAAATGTGGTCGCCGATGCCCTCAGTCGCAAACCGGCTACCGCAAATTCATTACTCGAGCGTCTGCACCCAGCACTCCAAGAAGAAATAGCTCAGCTCAATATGATCTTATGTGATGCAATCTGCGCGGTTACCTTGGAAGTAACCCCTACCCTAGAAGACAAAATTCGAAAGGCTCAACCTGGTGACCCGATGTTACTAAAGATAATGACTCAAGTACGAGAAGGGAAGACGCCAGATTTCAACATTGATGACAAAGGTACACTCCGATTTCGAGATCGAGTATGTGTGCCGGACCTCGGAGAATTAAAACAACAAATTCTGAAGGAAGCCCACGAGTCCGCATACTCTATTCATCCCGGAGGCACTAAAATGTACCAAGACTTGAAGCAAACGTTCTGGTGGGAAGGTATGAAGAAAGACATCGCCTATTACATCGCCTGTTGTGATATATGCAACAAGGTGAAGGCTGAACACCAGAAACCAGCCGGTCTACTTCAACCCTTACCCGTTCCGCAACGGAAATGGGATGATATCTGCATGGATTTTATCGTGGGATTACCAAGGACACCACGAGGTAATAATGTCATATGGGTCGTGGTCGACATGCTCACCAAGGTGGCCCACTTTATTCCAATAAAGACCACCTACTGTGCAGACCAACTTGCTCAACTCTATGTATCCAGGATTGTCAGTCTGCATGGGGTACCCAAGACGATCACTTCAGACCGGGGATCTTTGTTTACCTCGGCATTCTGGCTACGTCTACATCAAGCCCTAGGGACCGCTTTAAAACATAGCACCACTTATCACCCGCAGACAGATGGACAGACAGAGCGGATAAATTAAATCTTGGAAGATATGCTCCGGGCATGCGCTCTTGCACATGGACCCAAATGGGAAGACAGCCTGCCATACGCGGAGTTTTCTTACAACAACGGCTATCAGACTAGCCTGAAAATGTCACCTTTTGAGGCTCTATATGGACGTAAATGCCGTACCCCGCTGAACTGGTCTCAGACAGGAGACAGCCGAATCTTCAGGACTGGCCTAATGATGGAAGCAAAGAAGCAAGTCAAAGAAATTCGAGACAGACTGCAAGTGGCAAAATCTCGTCAGAAAAGCTACTATGACTCAAAGCATCGGCAGATCAACTTCAAACTAGGTGAATATGCTTATCTCCGAGTTACCCCCATGAAAGGAGTTAAAAGGTTTCACACTTGGGGAAAACTTGCACCAAGATACATTGGTCCGTTTCCAGTTATGACCCGAGTTGGCAAGGTGGCGTACCAATTAGAATTGCCTCCCGAGCTATAAGAGGTTCATGATGTGTTCCACGTGTCTCAGCTACGAAAATGCATCGCACCACCTGCAAAGCAGACAGATATGGCAGAACTAGAGCTTGCCAAGGATTTAACATACGAGGAGAAACCCTTGAGAATCTTGGAAGAAATGGACAGAGTCACCCGCAGCAAAACTATAAAGTTTTACAAGGTCCAATGGGAGCACCACACTGAGGACGAGGCCACCTGGGAAAGAGCGGATTACTTAAGGACTGCATACCCATATTTGTTTCCTGAGCAACCGAATCTCGAGGACGAGATTGATCCTAAGGGGGGGAGGTTTGTAACACCCTGGATTTTGTCTTTTTCTTTTATTGGGATTTTATTTGGATTTATTGGATATTTGGTTTTTGCATTTGAGGTTTTCTGTCATTTCTTTTGGACTTACCTCTTGGATTTTTTTTTGATTTTCTTCCAAGTGGGTTCTTCCATTCTTAAACCTTCCCTAGACCTCATCCCTCCCATAATAATGCCATTGGGTATTTTTATTTAATGGCATTATATGCTTTTTCTCTCTGAAAATGCCTATTTTCCCACAGAGCTATGAAGCAACCCCTATTTTTATTGCCCAGAAAATTCCTAGAAAATTCCAAAATATTCTTTGGGTCATGCCTCACCTTCCTATGCAAAACTATCCCATGGTCATTTGGAAAAATTCAGCCAAGGAAAATGTTTTGGCTTCTGGTCAGAAAGAGCACATTGTGAAGCAACTATATTTTTCCTTGATCCATCTTAGCTGAAATTTTTACCACTTGATAACCTTCCTAAGTGATGCTTAAACGCCTAAAACCAGCCCTAGAATCCCAGCTATTTGTCCTCAGCTCTTGGAGCAAGTTTCTAACCAGAAACTTTAGCTCTAGCTCCAGTCACATCCAGTGAACCATTTGGCAAGCCTAGCGCGTTTCTTGGCAAAGTGTTGAAGGGACAACACCGAGGACATGTTTTGGCAGCGCCGAAAGCCACCCCCGTGCCAGTGCACGTGGTGACCGCGTGCGGGCAGGGTGCAGCGCACGCGCTCTGCGCACTCTGCCCGACGGGTTCGATCGGCCACCGTCCAACCTCTCCTCTCCCGCCACCGCAACATGTCTAGTCCACTCCTGGTACACCCATTCATCCCCCCAGCCCCTCCCTGACCTTCCCCGGCGCCGGAAGGGGGCACGGCGAAAGCGGCCACGGCGCTAGCCAACGGCACAGTGGCTTGCATGCGCGCCCTGTTCCTCCTTAGTGCGCCTACGCCCGAGCCCGCGTGCGAGCGATGTGCTTGGCCTCGCCTGCGTCGTCCCCTAGCTTGCCCGAGTCCTCACCGCCCCCAGTTCGCCCTCCCGCTACCCTGCCTCGCCTCCTCCTATATATAGAGCACTCCCCCGACCATTCTAGCCATCCCAAACCCCCTCTCCTCTCTCAAATCGAGCTTCTAAAGCTGTGGACAACGCAGGGAAGGCCACTGGCCTTCAAATCTCACCGGCGACCGCCGCGGATCCCTCTCCTCCGTTCACTCATCCTAGTCCACCTCAGCTCCAACCACTGCCACCAACGAGACCGTAGCAACCTCCTGAGCATGACGGTAGCAAGAACTCACCGGATTGTCGCCGGAAACGACAACTCCGATCAGCTCCGCCGCCGCCGTCTCTGGAGAAGATCGCCGCGACGCTGTCTGACCTCCTCAGCTCGAGTTTCGGGTACGTGTGTGACCATCTCGCCGAGCTGAACCCATCCCCCTCCTCTTCGGTGATCGCCGAGGTCTCCTCGCCGAAGAAACGCTGACGATAGCGCCGCCGCCCTCTGTTTCTCTCTCTCTCTATTTAATCCTGGCATCGGGCCCCACCTGTCATTCTCTCCCACGCTCCCGAACCGGTACGTAAGTGGAGGCGTATTCTCGAAATACGCCTTCGACGTGGCCGCTCGGTTAAATTCTTTTAAATGGAAATTTTGACCAGATTCTAATCCAACTTTGACCTGCAATAACTTTTAATCTATAAGTCCAAATGATTTGATTCTTTTTGCTACTGGTTTATAAAATTCCAAAGTTTCTGTATGCCAAATTTCAGAATTTTTCTTGCTGTTGAGAATTTCTGGTGCAATAAATAGTGTTATGTAACATTTTCTTTTTGCATTTAATTTAATTTCAGAAGAACCTAGTTGTGTTGGAGAAGGCCAGGAGTACTGTGACACTCCTCTGAACCAAGGCAAGCCACAACATTCATATGCAAGGATGGCATTGCAATGACTTGGTTTGATCAAATTAAATTCATCCTTTATTCACTATTTAAAATAACTTGTTACATAAAGCTTATTGCATAAACTTTATCCTGTCATGTTGATAATTTATGCAGTTGGATACATGCTTTCTTGCTAGTGTGCAGTCGGTATCATGGCATATACTCATATGACAACATGATGCATTTGTTATTCATGATCATGACCCGTGCATCCATTCATACACTATGGCTCGAATCATTTTCTTTTCAAGTTAAACTTGATAATAATCCAACTTGAACATGCTGTTGATCGAGTCATGGTGCCACCGAATCGAGCTCACCAGTGCAACCACACTTGCTTGGATGGGGAGGCCCTAATGCGGTCTATTGTCGTGCCTCTCGCTGGTGCCTCCTACGAGGGAAGGTTATGCTCGGGCGCTACCCTAGCCCGGTAGGCAGTCATAACCTTGAGGACCCGAGTTTTGATGGTACCAAGGTCCCCGTTTGGGACAGTTTTGATGTTGGCCACAACGGTGGCAGCCACAGAGGTGGCGGGTGTCACATGTTGGCACCAGGGTCACCCAGGACATAGCCCAAAGGGGAGTTTGTCAGAGTGGCCGGGAGAGTGACATGCAATAGATTGATTTTGTCGGAATGTCGTTGGTCCACCCGAATGGGAGCACGAGGCCATGAGTTCCGTAGTGTGGGTACAGTGTACTAACCTCTGCAGAGTGTATAAACTATCGATAGCCGCATCCTCGGATATGGACACAGTTCGTAGTAGGTCACACCGTGGGTCAACAGATATAATTAACTTGCACACTAAGCTTCACAAGGTAGCACATGCAGAAATGGTGATCGAGGATCACTACGAAAGGTATGAATGTGATCAAGTGAGGATCACGTTGGTAAGTGATGAACGGTGGTTACGCGGTAACCCCGAGATGGTAAGTTGGTCCCAGGGACCATGGCAATGTTTCACGCACACTTCATGTTGATAGTATCATGCTCATGCATTCAACTTGTTAAATGCCCTGTTATTGTTTGTCGCACTTGTTTTGTTTGTTGTGAGCTTGCGAGTACATTCAAAGTACTCACCTGGCTTATCATGCCAGATGCAGGAGAAGCCGTGCAAGGAGTTGATGTCGAGCAATATGTCGCGATCTAGGCCGTGTCCCAGCAGTGTCCTTGTGGAATGGAGTTTCGCTACCTCGTCGTTCCGCTGCCGCGTAGTAGTAGTTCCCTTATCATCGAGGCCCCTGCCATGATTACTAAATAATGTACATAAGTGCAGCCGCACCGTGTGTGCCGCTTGGCCTCACTCACCATGTAAGATGTGAACCCATGTTTCCGCTAAGAGATCAATAAAGCGGTTGTTTTCTGTACCAAGTTGTTGTGTATTGCCAGAAGACTTGATCTCTGGGCTGGCAATGCAAGGTAAACCGGTTGCTCTGAGCCGGGGTGCCACATTTTGTGCATCTCTTCATCGCAAACAATTTTGCATGATGACCCGTGTGCAACAACGTACAAACAATGTGGTAAGATTTGCATCTGTCATATTGGGTATATTTGCCATTTGTCAAATTGGAAAAATTGGCATTTGTCAATCTAGTAACATTGCCATTTGTCAACCTTGTAACACTGCCATTTGTGATCCTCAGAAAAAAAAACACTGCCATTTGTCAAATTTTGCAGCTAAAAATCACTAGTACTGTAATTTTTGCAAATGAATTTCAGTAAGCATAGATTTCATTCATAGATTAAGCAGTCGTTTTTTATACAAACAGTTCAACTCGACAGCTGAACCGAACAAACTTTTACCCAATTGTTGCCAACCACGTACTGAAATAGCTAGTTCAAGTATATATACTAGCTAAATTTAAGTACGTAGTACAGTTCAACCATATCTATATTCAGATAAACTGAACAAAATAGCCCCTAAATACTACTACTACGGAGGGGCTTTGTACTACTTCCAGCAGCCTCTCCTCTGCCGAGCGCGCTCAGTAAGAGGCTGAGGAGGAGGAGCCTAACGACGAGCTAGAGAAGTGGAATCCAGCGCCTGCCGCTGCTGCACCTTTAGCGACGCCCAGCTCGAACGCCCTTTGCCGCTCAAGACGATCCCTCTTGAAGCGGCGGGACTCCTTGTATATATCCGCATTCCGCGCCACCGTGGCGGCTTCTGCTGCGGCCACGGCGGCGGTAAGACGCTTTGCGTGCTCGACCAGGTGCTCCTCCTCCTCCCGCAGGAACTTGATGTAGCGCACGGCAAGGTCGCTGATGCTCGTGTGGGCCTTCACGTCCCGCCTTCGGGCCGCGGTGCCGGAGCGGGTGATGACCCCGGCGGTCGATGGTGGGGAGGCGGCCACGGCGGCCGACGGTGGGGTGGCGGCCACCTCCCGCCTTCGGCCCGCGGTGGCGGAGCGGGTGATGGCCACGGCGGCCAACGGTGGAGTGGCGGCCAAGACGGCCACCAGCCGCCTTCGGGCCGCGGTGGCGGAGCGGGCGATGGCCCTGGCGGCCGACGGTGGTGTGGCGGCAACGGCGGCCGGCAACAGCTGCCGTCGGGCAGCGGCGGCGGAGCGTGTGGCGGGTGTTGTGCACACACCCAACAGGAACGCCACGGGCAATACACGCCGCAGGGGACTGCGCCGCTACCGCGGTGTAGCCTCCCAGCTGGAGCTGTCCTCAGATGATGGTGGAGTGGCTGAGCGACAACGACGGATCGGTGCCATTGGCGATGGCGGGAGAAGCAGACGAGATAAGCTACGGGGAGGGAGGGGAAAATGCGATGCCGACTCACCGGCCATGACTGTTTATATAGCAGGCCGGTAAGCACTGGGGTTTTGGGGGATTTCGCTGAGTCGGGCGGGAAGCTTGCACGGTTGTGCGCGGGAACCTGCGTGGTTGCGCGGGAACGGGCTCACCGACGATTCATTGGCGCCTCTTCGAGCTAACGTTTGGCCAAAAGAACGCATGTGCGGTACTCAAGCTTTTGCTCGAAGCCTTCTGCGGCAGCGCATTGACAAGACGTGCGAGAGGAGGACGAAATGACACGTTGATAACCCACAAGTATAGGGGGTCGCAACAGATTTCGCGGGTAGTATTTCACCCAGATTTATTGATTCGACACAAGGGGAGCCAAAGAATATTTGCGAGTATTAGCAGTTGAGTTGTCAATTCAACCACACCTGGAGAACTAAATATCTGCGGCAAAGTGTTTAGTAGCATAGTAGTATGATAGTTTCAAGAGCAGTAGTAACAGAAGCAGTTTTGTAATAATTGTAACAGCAGCAGCAACGAAAGTAACTTAGCAAAGATCAATATGTGAAAAGCCTAGGCATTGGATCAGTGATGGATAATTATGCTGGATGACATTCATCATGTAACAGTCACAACCTAGGGCGATACACAATAGCTCCAATTCATCAATGTAATGTAGGCATGTATTCCGTATATAGTCATACGTGCTTATAGTAAGAACTTGCATGACATCTTTTGTCCTACCCTCCCGTGGCAGCGGGGTCCTTAAGGAAACTAAGGGATATTAAGGCATCCTTTTAATAAAGAACTGAAACAAAGCATTAGCACATAGTGAATACATGAACTCCTCAAACTACGGCAATCACCGGAAAGAATCCCAATTATTGTCACCTTGGGGTATGCGGATCATGACACGTAACAGGTGCATATAACTTGCAAGATAGGATCAAGAACTCAAATATATTCATGAAAACATAAAGGTTCAGATCTGAAATCATGGCACTCGGGCCCTAGTGACAACCATTACGCATAGCAAAGTCATAGCAACATCAATCTCAGAACATAGTGGATACTAGGGATCAAAGCCCTAACAAATTGACTCGATTACATGGTAAATCTCATCCAACCCATCACCGTCCAGCAAGCCTTTGAAGAAATTACTCACACACGACAGTGAGCATCATGAAATTGGTGATGGAGGATGGTTGATGATGACGACGGCGTTGAATCCCCCTCTCCGGAGCCCCGAACGGACTCCAGATCAGCCCTCCCGATGAAGAACAGGAGGTGGCGGCGGCTCCGTCTCGTAAAACACGATGATTCTTTCTCACTGATTTTTTCCCCATGAATAGGTACTTATAGCGTTGGAGTTAGGTCAAACGGAGCTGCCAGGGGCCCACAAGCCTACCAGGCGCGCCCTGGGGGGTGGCCGCACCCCCCAGGCTTGTGGCGCCTGGTGGCCCCCCCTCTGGTGGATCTTTGTGCCAATAGTTTTTATATATTCTGAAATAATTCTCCATAAATTTTCAGGTCCATCCAAGAACTTTTATTTCTGCACAAAAACAACACCATGGCATCTGCTGAAAACAGCGTCAATCCGGGTTAGTTCCATTCAAATCATGCAAATTAGAGTCCAAACTAGAGCAAAAGTGTTTGGAAAAGTAGATACGTTTGGGACGTATCAACTCCCCCAAGCTTAACTCATTGCTTGCCCTCAAGCAATTCAGTTGACAAACTGAAAGTGATAAAGAAAAACTTTTACAAACTCTTTTGTTCTTGTTGTCTGTATATATACTTAACTAGCATCCAGGTTTTCAGCAAGATTATGAACTAACCATATTGATGATAACACTTAGGTCTCACATTTACTCATGGCAATAACATAACCAACTAGCGAGCAATAATAAGATATCTCGGATGCTAACACTTTGTCAAAACAATCATGATATAATATGATAACATGGTATCTCGCTAGCCCTTTCTGAGACCGTAAAACATAAATGCAGAGCACCGCTGAGATTCAAGCAACGACTAAACATTGTAATTCAGGGTAGAGGATATCCATTCATGGTTACACCCAACATTAACTATATTCAATGCATAAAAATGACAATAGTGCTCTCCATACCAACAACTTTTTGGGGGAGTTTGTTTGCGTTATATAACAATTTGAGCAATAGGACTGGGCATCCCAATTACCATCCTCTCTCGTGCAATGACAAGTGAATAAACACTCATCTGAGAGTAACCCGCTTAGCATGGAAGATACTGATTGCCCCCTGTCGCTCCATGAGTGGTACGGGCACACAAAACAGATGTTCGTTTGAATATTTAGAGATGGCACTTGCAAATTTACTTGCAACGACAGAGTAATACCACATATAGGTAGATATAGTGGACTCATCTGGAACAACTTTGGTTTAAGGATTCGGATGCACAAGCAGTATTCCCGCTTAGTACAGGCGAAGGCTAGCAAATAGATTGAGAAGCGACCAGCTAGAGAGCGAAAACGGTCATAGACATGCATTGCGAATAATTAACATTGAACACGAGCATGAGTAGGATATCAATACCCTGAACATAAATATCATGGAGGCTATGTTGGTTTTGATTCAACTACATGTATGAACATGTGCCAAGTAAAGCCACTCGAATTACTCAGAGGAGGATACCATGCTAACATACTACATCACAACCATTTTAATGCATGTTGACACTCAAGATAAATCATTATCCACTCCTAGCTATTTAAGCATGGCATGAGCAACTATAATCTCTAATTGTCATCACAAATATGTTTACTCATAATAATGCTGAATCATGAATACTGAGCTAAACATATTTACAAAGACAAAAACAAGAAGAGTTCATACCATCTTTTCTTCACCGCAATCACTTCATCAAATATCGTCATAATTGCCTTTCACTTGCACAACCGAATGATGTGATAATAATAAGAATGGTGCAAGTGTGCTATGGACTAAGCTGGAATCTGCAAACATTTATTCAAAGGAGAAGACAAAGTAATAGTGGCTCTTTGTTACATCAACAATAGAGCATATGGGAGCCACTCAACATTTTCATCGTGGTCTTCTCCTTGCGACGACTCAACGAAAAGAAAAGAAATTCAGAGAAACACACTGAAATATTTTTGGAGTTTTTGGTTTTTCTGAAGAAAGCAAATTAACGAAGGAAAACGAAAAACGAGAAAAACTATTTACACAGGAAAGCTCCCAACAAGTAAAAGAAGAAACGAGAAATCTTTTTGGGTTTTCTTTTACTACTACGAATTAACTAAACAAGAAAGAAACTACAACTATTTTTTTTGGATTTTCAAAAGTATTTCAAACACACAAGAAGAAAGAAATAATAAAACTAGCATGGACATACAAAGAAAAAGGATGAACACCGACAACTGGAATGAATGTGTGAACATGAATGAGATGTCGGTGAGAAATACGTACTCCCCCAAGCTTAGGCTTTTGGCCTAAGTTGGTCTACGGCCATGGGTCGAAATCAGCACCTCCCGGATAGTGCGGAGGCTGCTGAGGATCCCACTGGTAAATGGCCTCCTGAGGCTCCCACTGATAGATGGGCTCCTGGTACGGCTCTGGTGCTGGTGCTGGCTCAGGTTCTTGGGGCTGGTCCAAGCCCCAATAAGTGTAAATATCCTCAGGCATGATGGTGTATCTGCCCCTGTGAATATCAAACAAAGTAGGTGCAGGCAGAATAATAACCTCACGAGTGCCCTGACTGAACACCAAGTTATATCTAAAACGAACGGGGCCCTCATCAATGAAGTCATGCCCAACCATACTGTCGTAATCAAGATGCATAATGGGTAAAAGCCTCTCTTCCCTCTCGTCGTGCCTAATAGGAATCTCGAAATGTTTAGCGAGATGGGAAGCATAAATACCACCATAAATAGCGCCCCTCGAACGGTTAGTGTGCAACCGCCGGGCAACCATAGCACCCAAACTAAAGGTCCTATCAGCATAAAGTGCGTGGTGCAAAATAGCAAGGTTCGGCGAACTGAGTGTGCCACTCTCCCACTGACCAGTCAAACACCTCCCAGCAAATAATGAATAAAAGCGCAAAACAGGGAAATGTAACCTAGCAACCCTAGCCTCATAAACTCCTCTCGACTCCCCCACGGTAACCTCAGAGATGAACTCCGAGACATCCCTGGGATGTGGCTCTAATGGGCTGCCCTCGTTGGGAAGTTTGCATACCTCGCAAAAATCCTCAAGTGTCATCTCTTTGGGAACATCATATAAATTAAATGTCACGGTGGGTGTATTTCTCCTAGCATGAAAATGAAAGCTTTGCACGAAAGTATTAGTGAGGAGAATATACTGGTCACACTTATCTTCGAGGAACGGGATAATGCCGACATTGTTTGCCAAATGATAGAAATCGTCATAAATCCCCTTATCCCTCAAGAACTTGTCGCATGGCCATTCGCACGGCCGCACCTCGTTCGCACGAGGAAGTGTATACTTGGGCTTAGGAGCCTCCTTGGGGTTCTGGCTCGAAGAACCCCTCAACCTCCACTTGAGCATTTTCTTTTTCTGAAAATTTCAGAAATTTTTAGTGACTCAACAAGTGAATGAAACTCAACAAAATTGATACCAACTACTCCCACATGTATCTAGGAGCTATATCATGCATAAAACCAATTTGGACCAGACAAATTCAACATGCAAGCTCATAAACATGGTCACCACAGCAGCAAAAATTTGCAAAGTATAAAGCACTAGAACAAAAACTAATTGGAGCATTGGAGGAGTCACATACCAAGGAGTAATTCCTCAAAACAGTTTTGGAAATGGAGTTCCGAGCAAGGAGATCGAAAATCACAGCAAAATGAGCAATAACACGGGCTTGGGAGCAAGTTTGAATTTTTCTGGAGGAAGAAGGAGATGGGTGGCTGGCATAAGTGAGTGGGTCCCTGTGGGACCCACAAGCCTGCTGGGCGCGCCCAGGGGGGTGGCGCGCCCTGTGGGCTTGTGGCTCATAGGTGCACCCCCCCTGGGGTGTGTTCAGTGCCAAAAATTCTTAAATATTCTGGAAAAAATCATACTAAATTTTCATGGCATTCTGAGGACTTTTATTTTTGGGCCATTTTTTATTGCACGGAAAATTCAGAAAACAGGATAATCATGGCATTTTATTTATTCTACTAAAAATAACAGAGAGCAAAAGGTGGTTACCGAAAGTTGTGCTTACTAAATTCATCGACCACATGCCCCTCAAAAAGAATCCATTAATAAGGTTGATCAAGTCCTATTAACAAACTATTTCCGAATGACATGAAACCGAAGAATTTTCGTATAACACTAGGTTACCTCAATGGGGATATGCATCTCCCAACAATAAGAATTTCATATTTATTTTTGACAGTAGGAAGAGGAAATTTGAATCCCCCAATAGTGATTGTCGAAACTTTTTCAATACAATTGATACCATTCGCCGAACTTTGTTTCTTTGGAAAATAAACCATATGCTCATTACCATTAACATGAAAAGTAACCTTGCTTTTGTTGCAATCAATAACAGCCCCTGCAGTATTCAAGAAGGGTCTACCAAGGATAATCGACATGTTGTCGTCCTCGGGCATATCAATTATAACAAAGTCTGTCAAGATAGTAACGTTTGCAACTACAACGGGAACATCCTCACAAATTCCAATAGGTATAGCAGTGGATTTATCAGCCATTTGCAAAGATATTTCAGTAGGTGTGAGCTTATTCAAATCAAGTCTTCTATATAAAGAGAAAGGCATAACACTAACACCGGCTCCTAAATCACATAGAGCAGTTTTAACATAATTTCTTTTAATGGAGCATGGTATATATAGTGGGTATTCCTGGATCTCCTAATTTCTTAGGTATTCCACCCTTAAAATAATAATTAGCAAGCATGGTGGAGATTTTAGCTTCATGTATTTTTCTTTTATTAGTGACAATATCTTTCATATACTTAGCATAGGGAGACATTTTCAATATATCAATCAATCAAGTGCGCAAAAAGACAGGTCTAAGCATTTCAACAAAGCGCTCAAAATCTTCATCATCCTTATTTTTAGATGGTTTAGTTGGGAAAGGCATAGGTTTTTGAACCCATGGTTCTGTCTCCTTTCCATGTTTTCTAGCAACAAAGTCTCTTTTATCATATCTTTTATTCTTAGGATGTGGGTTATCAAGATCAACAACCGGTTCTATTTCTACATCATTATCTGGTTGAGCATCAACATGAACATCATCATTATCATTGTCATTATCCTTATCATTATCATTATCATTATCACTAGGTGTATGTTCATTACCAGATTGTGTCTCAGCATCAGAAATAGAAACAGCATCATGATTCTCAGGAGGTTTTTCTATCTCAGGTTCACTAGGAGTAGGCAAATTTTATCATTTTTCTTTTTCTTTTTCTTCTTAGATGGACTAGGTGCACCAATATTATTTCTTTGAGAATCTTGCTCAATTCTTTTAGGATGACCTTCAGGATATAGAGGATCCTGAATCATGCTACCTCCTCTAGTAACAACTCTAACAGCATGGTCATTCTTTTTATTATTTATCTCATCAAGCAAATCATTTTGTGACTTAGCTATTTGTTCTAACTGAGTCTGGACCATAGAAGCATGTTTACTCAAGCATTTAATATCATTAGCAGTTTTAAACATCAAATCACTCAAGCATTCAATCATGATGGCATTCCGTTTTAGTTGATTGCTAACATACATATTAAAGTGTTCCTGTTTAATGATGTAATTGTCAAACTCATACAAGCATTGACTAGCAGATTTATTATATGGAATATCACCTTCATCAAACCTAGTGAGAGAATTTACCTCCACTACCTATGTCAGGATGTCGAGCCCATGTATTTCTTCAATAGGTGGTAAATTCTTAACATCTTCAGCTTTAATACCTTTTTTCTTCATAGATTTATTAGCTTCTTGCATATCTTCTGGACTGAGAAATAGAATACCTCTCTTATTTGGAGTTGGCTTAGGTGGTGGTTCAGGAAGTGTCCAATCATCGGCATTTCTCAATATATTATTCAATAGTACTTCAGCCTGTTCAACAGTTCGTTCCCTGAAAACACAACCAGGACAACTATCTAGGTAGTCCCTAGAAGCATCGGTTAGTCCATTATAAAAGATATCAAGTATTTCATTTTTCTTAAGAGGATGATCAGGCAAAGCATTAAGTAGTTGGAGAAGCCTCCCCCAAGCTTGAGGGAGATTCTCTTCTTCAATTTGCACAAAGTTAAATATTTCCTGTAAGGCAGCTTGTTCCTTATGAGCAGGAAAATATTTCTCAGAGAAGTAATATATCATATCCTGGGGACTACGCACACAACCAGGAGCAAGAGTATTAAACCATTTCTTAGCATCACCCTTTAATGAGAAAGGAACAACTTAAGAATATAGTAATAGCGAATTTTTTCCTCATGAGCAAATAGGGTGGCTATATCAATCAATTTAGTAAGGTGTGCCACAACAGTTTCAGTTTCATAACCATGAAAAGGATCAGATTCAACCAAAGTAATTAACTCAGGATTGATAGAGAATTCATAATCCTTATCAGTAACAAATATGGGAGAAGTAGCAAACTTAGGATCATATTTCATTCTCTCCCTCATAGATTTTTCTTTCAACTGAGCAAGCAATTTTATAACCTCGTCTCTATCATTACAAGCAAGAATTGCCCTAGCTATCACTCTATCAAAAACATAACCATCAGATGTTTCGGGCATTTCAACTCTAGTAGGAGAGCTAGGCATAATAGGTGAATCATAATTTTCAAGAGTTTCAACATTTTCAGTTTCTTTAGCTTTAGCAATTTGTTCATCAAGAAATTCACCAAGTGGCACAGTATTATCAAGCATAGTACTAGCATCATCATAAGTATCATTCATAGCAGAAGTAGTATCATCAATAACTTGTGACATATCAGAATGAATAACAGGTGGCGGTGTCGCAAGCCTACTCAAAACAGAAGGCGAATCAAGTGCAGAGTGAGATGGCAGTTCCTTACCTCCTCTAGTCATAGAGGGGACGATCTTAGTCTTAGTGTCTTTCAGATTCTTCATAGTGATCAACAGATATAAATCCCAAGTGACTCAACAAATAGAGCTATGCTCCCCGGCAACGGCGCCAGAAAAAGGTCTTGATAACCCACAAGTATAGGGGATTGTAACAGTTTTTGCGGGTAGTATTTCACCCAGATTTATTGATTCGACACAAGGGGAGCCAAAGAATATTTGCGGGTATTAGCAGTTGAGTTGTCAATTCAACCACACCTGGAGAACTAAATATCTGCAGCAAAGTGTTTAGTAGCACAGTAGTATGATAGTTTCAAGAGCAGTAGTAACAGTAACAGAAGCAGTTTTTTAATAATTGTAACAGCAGCAGCAACAACGAAAGTAACTTAGCAAAGATCAATATGCGAAAAGCGTACGCATTGGATCAGTGATGGATAATTATGCTGGATGACATTCATCATGTAACAGTCACAACCTAGGGCGATACACAATAGCTCCAATTCATCAATGTAATGTAGGCATGTATTCCGTATATAGTCATACGTGCTTATCGTAAGAACTTGCATGACATCTTTTGTCCTACCCTCCCGTGGCAGCGGGGTCCATAAGGAAACTAAGGGATATTAAGGCCTCCTTTTAATAGAGAATCAGAACAAAGCATTAGCACATAGTGAATACATGAACTCCTCAAACTACGACAATCATCGGAAAGAATCCCAATTATTGTCACCTTGGGGTATGCGGATCATGACACGTAACAGGTGCATATAACTTGCAAGATAGGATCAAGAACTCAAATATATTCATGAAAACATAAAGGTTCAGATCTGAAATCATGGCACTCGGGCCCTAGTGACAAGCATTAAGCATACCAAGTCATAGCAACATCAATCTCAGAACATAGTGGATACTAGGGATCAAAGCCCTAACAAATTGACTCGATTACATGGTAAATCTCATCCAACCCATCACTGTCCAGCAAGCCTACGAAGAAATTACTCACACACGGCGGTGAGCATCATGAAATTGGTGATGGAGGATGGTTGATGATGCCGACGGCATCGAATCCCCCTCTCCGGAGCCCCGAACGGACTCCAGATCAGCCCTCCCGATGAAGAACATGAGGTGGCAGTGGCTCCATCTCGTAAAACGTGATGATTCTTTCTCTCTGATTTTTTTTCTCCATGAATAGGTACTTATAGTGTTGGAGTTAGGTCAAACGGAGCTGCCAGGGGCCCACAAGCCTGCCAGGTGTGCCCTGGGGGGTGGCCGCGCCCCCCAGGTTTGTGGCGCCTGGTGGCCCCCCTCTAGTGGATCTTTGCGCCAGTATTTTTTATATATTCTGAAATAATTCTCCGTAAATTTTTAGGTCCATCCGAGAACTTTTATTTCTGCACAAAAACAACACCATGGCAATTCTGCTGAAAACAGCGTCAGTCTGGGTTAGTTCCTTTCAAATCATGCAAATTAGAGTCCAAACTAGAGCAAAAGTGTTAGGAAAAGTAGATACGTTTGGGATATCACACGTAAACAAATGGTTAATAAAAAAACGTTTGCAATTTAATTACCTAGCACACGGCCGCTCTCTATGCAGCGTCGCGAATGATTGTTCGCCCACTGTGTGATGTGGAACGCGACGTAGTTTCACATCACGCCGCCGGCTCGCAACTGCCGGCCGGCTTGTAGATGGCCATTCCCTGCGTGTTCAACTGCTCTATGTGTGTGGTTGCTCGCGGTTGAGGTGGCCGAGGCACGCTCTGCTCGCGTCCCGCAGCGCGCACTCTGCTCGTGTCCCTCCGCGTGCTCTGCCTGCGTCCCTCTGCAAGCGTTTTGGGCAGGCACACGATCACGTACGTTCGGGGTGCCACGACGCAGTTACGTGCGGCCAAAATTGCCATGCGGACGTGCCGAGAATCCCGGCTGCCCGGCCCTCATTTATTCCTGCAGCCATTTACCTTCATCTCTCGCGCCCCACGACAAAATAAGCACACCCACGATGACACATACAGAGAGGATATCCAGCGGCTCCAATGGCGCTCCCGACTCCAATGGCGCTCCGAGCGGCTGACGACGACAACGGGCGCAGTTCACCACGCCTCATGTAGTGGACACCCACGTGAGGGGGAAGGACCTCTCGGTGGTGTACACCAACAACCAGTCTTGGTGGAGAGCTCCATCCACACTATGGAGCAGTTGCTTGCTGAGGACGAGTACCAAGTGGTCGGCTTCGACCTCGAGTTCACCGGCGGTCATGCCGGGTATGATGAGAAGGTTGCCGTCGCCCAGTTGTGCGTGCACCATCACGTCCTCGTCTACCTGTACTCCCTGGCCACAAGGCCTTGCGAGCGTTTCGCCAGGTTTATCAGTAGCCCCGACTACGGGTTCGCTATGGTGGACACCTTGAATGATCTAAAGGTGCTCCAGACTACAGGCTTGGCCTGCCAGAAGCTTGTCGACATCCAAGGCCAGTATAGGGTCTAGGGCGGAAAGAAGGCGAAGGACTCCTTGGTTGATCTATCCATGACCATCATCGACCCCTACTACAGAGGCATGAAGGATGAGTGCAACAGGAACAAGGATGCCTGGCACGAGGCCTGGGTGCGGAGACTGGATGAAGAACACATCAAGTACACGGCCAAGGACGCGTACACAAGCTACGAGATGTACAGGCGGATCGTTGACATGAGGGAGTGCCTCCTTCCTGTGGACGACGAGGGATTGAGCCACAAGTAGAGCAGTGGCGGCAGCGTCACAAGAAGTAGATGATTGTTTCTCCTAGTTTAGAATGCATGTAATTGTTTATTGAGGTGTGTGCGAATGTTTTGTATAGTGACCTATGTAATTGGATGTTTAATTTGGTTATATATGTTGTTCTTCTGTAGACAGAGCAAATTACATCGCAGATGGACTAAACTAGGGAACCCATCGGTGATGATTTCATCAATCGTTGACAATTGTATACCAGCAAGTGTTTGCCCACAGCACACACGGGTTATTAGCAGGAATCGTCTGTGTTGTTATCGGTCTTCCCACACATTTATGATTACTGACATATTTGCCGCGTATCACACACATCTTGTTAAGTTGAACCATTTCTGTTGTGTTGGGTAATCACAAACAGTTCATCCGAGTGAACCGCATGCCGTATATCACACACACCTTGATCTGCCTGACCGTTTCGGTTGTGTTGCGTAATCACAAACAGTTCATCCGAGTGAACTGTATGCCGTGTATCGCACACACCTCGAACTCGCTGACCGTGTTTGTTGTTCTGGCTTATTGCAAACAGTTCATATGGATGAATTGTATGCCATGTATCGCACACGCATCTCTAATCTGAATCGTGCTTGATGTCTCCGACATCGCAAACAATTCATCTTATTGGCGACAGTTTTATTACGACACCGTTGGCAATTCATGCAATGCACACAGTTTGGTCGCGGGGTCTCTGATTCATGTGTCACATTAGCGGTCACCTGCAGTAGTGTCTCCTCGGCCGAAATCGCTCTCGGCAACTATTCGGGAGATGCGAGATTACCGTCCTATCCCTAACCGACCAATATCGCTCTGATGTATGAAATTTTAAACGGGGGCGAAGTTTGTAACTTTCCCCGCATTTGAGACAAGCGCGTCCCAAAGACATGGTTCCCCCTCCTCTCTTGCTCCATTTCCCCATTCATACTCCGTGGGCGCCAAAACACCCTCTCCACCCCAGCCTCCTCCGTTCGCCACCCCATTCACCACCGTCCTCCTCCACCATGTCGGAGCAGCTACCCCGATGCCGTCGTCCATTACAAGAGATCGACGTCTCTCATCCACCGCGCCAGATCAGGATCCTAGCATCGCGTCCTCTCGCTTCATCTGCGCCGTCGTCCACCTTGCTGTGGCCGCTCCTACGACCGTCTTGTCCACCGCAACAGGACGTATCCCCGATGCAGCCGTCTGCCGTCTCAGATCTGCTTCCGCGCCGCCGACAGCCATAGCACCCGTAGAACCCTCAACGCATCAGCAGAGGCCTACATGGAGTCGCAAGAGAGGTGGTACTCTTTCATATCTGCTTAAGTTATTGATCTCACCCGAAAAATAGATCATCACTTGTTTACTGTACTTTCTTGTCCATACCAAATCTTTAGTTGTTAGTTGAAAGCAAACATTGGTTGCGAAGTAGCCTTTGTCCGATTAGCACCTTCAGATCCGCCATGGCACGGTCAACACTATACTCGCAATACTTATGGTTTCCCCCTTTTATATTCACTACCATCATCCTAGGTGCTTCGTGTCGTGCTAGCACTGCTCCTCAACCCATCAAGCGAAACAACATGCCAGTCATAATTCCAAAGCTTAGTTGTTCAAATACAAATCTGATATGATGCTGATATTACTAAAACAGAGAATGTTTAATTGGTCAGTTGATGTTCCTACATTAGTTTCGAAAAGCATGTGCGCCACATATAGAGAGACAGCAGGGAATTGCATTTCTTTATGCGCTCTGGTTCATCATGGGTGGGCAACACACATTGTATTATCCAAAACCTGCTTGCTCTTCTTTAACATGTTCCTCTTCTGTTCTTCTTATTAAATATAGTAGTACAGTATGTTCCTTGTCGGGAAGTGGAGCTGGGACATTTGTAGTCGACAGGTATATTGGGTCGCTTCTGATGGATGCTTTCAACTATTCTAGTTGGTCTGCCATAATATCCAGGAAATGCTGGGAGCTGTGTCGCCTTTGAGAGTGTAGACTGATAGTAACGGTACTACGCCTTCAGTTGAATAGAGCTGCCCCTATAGGGGATCCGAAGCATTTCCAGCCGTACCGGCAATACAAGCCCATATGTTCTAGCTAGTTCCACTTTCCCGATTTCACTAGTGATGCTTAGGGTTTTCCCCTTTTATCTACACTACTATGATCTGCATAGGTGCTTTGTGTCGTACTAGCATCACTCCACCCTTCAAGCTAAACAACACACCACTCATAATTCCAAAGCTTAGTTGTTCAAATACGAATGTGATATGATACTGATATTAGTTAACAGACACACATTTAATTGGTCAGCTAATGCTCCCACTTGAGTTTCCAAATGCATGTGGCAACATATAGAGAGACAGCAGGGAATTGCATTTCTTTGTCACTTGTTTACTGTACTATCTTGTCCATACCAAATCTTAGTTGTTAGTTGAAAGCAAACATCGGTTGCTAAGTAGCCTTTGTGCGGTTTGCATCTTCAAATCTGCCATGCCATGGTCAACACTATACTCATCATGCTTAGGGTTTCCCCCTTTTATGATCACTACGATCAGCCTACGTGATTCATGTCGTAAGAGCACTGCTCCACCCATCAAGCTAAACAAGCTTAGTTGTACAAATTTGAATCTGATATGATGCTGATATTAGTAAGACAGAGACAGGTTTAATTGGTCAGCTAAATGTTCCTACTTTAGTTTTGAAACGCATGTGAGCCACATATAGAGAGACAGGAAGGAAGAGTATTTCTTTGTGCGCTCTGGTTCATCATGGGTGGGTAACACACATTGTACTATCCAAAATCAGCTTGTTGTTCTTTAACATGTTCCTCTTCTGTTCTTCTTAATAAGTATAGTAGTACAGTATGTTCCTTGTCGGGAACTGGAGCAGGGACATTTGCAATCGACAGGTATATTGGGTCGCTTCTGATGGATGCTTTCAACTATTCTAGTTGGTCTGCCATAATATCCAGGAAATGCTGGGAGTTGTGTCGCCTTTGAGAGTCTAGACTGATAGTAACAGTATTGCGCCTTCAGTTGAATAGAGCTGTCCCTGTAGGGGATCCGAAGCATTTCCAGCCGTACCGGCAATACAAGCCCATATGTTCCAGCTAGTTCCACTTTTTCGATTTCACTCGTGATGCTTAGGGTTTTCCCCTTTTATCTACACTACTATGATCTGTGTAGGTGCTTTGTGTCGTACTAGCAGCATTCCACCCTTCAAACTAAACAACACACCCTCATAATTCCAAAGCTTAGTTGTTCAAATACGAATGTGATATGATACTGATATTAGTTAACAGACACACATTTAATTGGTCAGCTAATGCTCCCACTTGAGTTTCCAAATGCATGTGGCAACATATAGAGAGACAGCAGGGAATTGCATTTATTTGTCACTTCTTTACTGTACTTTCTTATCCATACCAAATCTTAGTTGTTAGTTGAAAGCAAACATCGGTTGCTAAGTAGCCTTTGTGTGGTTTGCAGCTTCCGATCTGCCATGCCACGGTCAACACTATACTCATCATGCTTAGGGTTTCCCCCTTTTATGATCACTACGATCAGCCTATGTGATTCGTGTCGTAAGAGCACTGTTCCACCCATCAAGCTAAACAAGCTTAGTTGTACAAATTCAAATCTGATATGATGCTGATATTAGTAAGACAGAGACGGGTTTAATTGGTCAGCTAAATGTTCCTACTTTAGTTTTGAAATGCATGTGAGCCACATATAGAGAGACAGGAAGGAATAGTATTTCTCTGTGCGCTCTGGTTCATCATGGGTGGGCAACAGACATTGTATAGAAAGACTTGTAATATCTACAATCTGCTTGCTCTTCTGCTCTTCTTTAACATAATCCTCTTCTCTTCTTCTTTAATAAGTACAGTATGTTCCTTCTTTGGGAAGAGGAGCAGAGACATTTGCGGTCAACAGGTCAGATCGAGTTGTTCTTCCTTAGTATATTTTCAAGCTGTCATCTACGAAGTATCATTACTTCTGGAGCTCTCAACAGGGAGCCTATATTTTGAGTAGCAGACCACATTATATTAATGCACACACCAAATTACAGCACACATGGCATCTCTCAGAAGAATTGCACAGAGATAGCACATAGCGGTTTACAGGGAGGCACTATTGGATTAGAATCCCCTATGCATTACAAAGATAATCTCACTTATTATTTATGTTTTCATGCATGTCAGGTATTGAACATGATCATAATGAATATGAGAATGGGTGCACCAGAGGAATATTGCGGAACAATCCGATGGCTAACAAACTTGGCATCAAGGGATTGAGATCCTATCTGGATGCAATGGAACACACACGCTCCCCATCTACAGATTCCATTGCAGAATATGATCCTAAAGACGATTCTGACCTAGATAGAGACCCAAGTCTATTTAGCTCTCGAGATGAGTCAGAGTCAGATGGCCTATCTTATTCACCCATCAAGGTGCTTGCTCTAACTTGGCAAGGTTGTATTGGTCGCACGTATCTTGCATTACTTCTACTTTGTTACACCACCATCTGCTTAGTTTACACATCATATATGAGAATATGCCATGCCTATCCATTTTCTGTACTATTCCATGTGTTATCATACCAGGTTTTTCCACTCAAATGTTGTTCTTTCGTAATAGATGTCCAAAAGGAAGAGGGTGATTGCAGATCCTGAAGGAGTACAAACAAAGTATTTGCAAAAGGCAGTGATCCATTCTCAAGGGATCATAGGATCTCACAAAAATACTGCGCACTGCATTGCTCTTGTCAGTACCTCTTGCCCTTTATCACCATACTTACACTCATTGCTGTTTGATTATGTAGCATCACTGTGCATGTTAGCTTCCTTATCCACCGTTTGCTCGAAATTAGAAGATCTATATTTACTCTTACATAAATGTAGAATAAACCAAATGGTTATGAAGTTCTGGATTGCTCTTGTAATTACCTGTTGTCATGTACTCCCTCCGTATCGAATTACTTGTTTCTCAATTGGACGTATTTAGAACTAAAATAGTGCTAGATACATCCATTTCAGCGACAAGTAATTCCGGACGGAGGTAGTATTACTGTACTTACATTGAGAGATAGTTGATTGTTTGGCATTACTCTGCATCTTATCTGCCCTGCCCTCCATTTTCTCCAAATTATCAGATCTACATTTACTCTTACCAAAATGTTGAATAAAGCCAATGCCACTGCACAAGTTGAGGTCTGCATTCCTCTTGTCAGTACTTTTGCCTTGTAACGCTGTACTTAATTGATAGCTATTTGATTATGTATCATCACTCTGCATCTGAGCTTCATTATCCTCTATTTCTTCCAATATTATTAGATCTATATTTACTCTTTACAAAAGGTAGAATAAAGGCAACGCTTATGAAGAAGTTTCTTTGGGGAATTTCTTGAATTATCATTCCATTAACATGGAGAAGGGCTTTGTCGAGCCCATGTTAACATGTAATGTAAGTCCATCCTTCTCAAGCCTTCAAACTTTGTTCTAGTATAGATTTGGATAGGCATCATTTCCTCCATTGCTTTTTACTTTGGTGTTTGCATCAGATTGCATGTTTGCAATAACTGCCAATTTCAAATTATAGTTGTAAAAACATGTTCCTTATTCATACCATCCACATTAATTAGAATAGATCCATTTATTCTCTTTAGCCCTGCATGTATGCCTGTGTTCTAGATCTCTAATCCGGTGGTGTGGTGAAGCTGCCCATGCCTACATCATCTCATTTGCTACTTTGTCTTAACTGATTTTGCCGATGATACGGACAATGTCGTATTATGTTAATGCTATTTTAAATTGTATCTCTGAATTTGCCAATATAAAATGGGATGGAATTGTCACACACTGACCATCGTTGCTTATATATTTGTGAAACCTGTTCTATGTCTCCGTGTTTCTCTTTCAGAGTAATATCTCTGACTCCAGGCATAACTTTAGGGAATATAGTCAGCCAAACCCATTGTTGGTACCTATCACTTGTATTGCAGCGAAGAAGGTAAACCATCTTGAAGAGAGCGAGATGACCCCATGTCTTGATGAAGACAGTGAGTTCAAGCTACTCACCAGCAGCTGTGACACAACCTTGGTTAAGTTGCTTCCTGAATCAGTTCGACTTCTTCAGTCTCAACTACAAGCTGAAAGACTTGGTGAAGCTCAGGTCCGACTTGAAGTCCAATCTCTAACGAAGATCACAGAGGACACCCATGCGTACTTTATAGCTACGCGGCTAGAGCTAGAGGATTTAATGTTCAGATAACTGAGGTCTCATCAGCTTGTTCAGCTGCTTGCGCTGCAGCACCGGGGTAGGGCTAATGTTTCTTGAACTATGTTGAAGTGTTGTTGGTTTTGTATATTATTTTGTCAGCGCGTTTTTTTGCACTGGTGGCGACCTTTGATGCCCAGTTTATGTAATCTGCGGTCCGGTTGCCCTTTATTATCATTGGTGGCGAACTTTGATGCCCAGTGGATGTAATATTCCGTAATTTCATTATTGTATAGTCTAGGTTTATTCTTAGTCGGTATGCTGTAATTTAGGCCGATAGCTTCAACGGAGCTCAACGGCCCAATACGTTATCTGTCTGTCAGCGGTATATAAAAAGAAATTACGCTACCCAAACGGGCCAGCCCGTAACTAGTTATATATGGGCCGGAAAGTCAGCCTATAATCATCTCGGGCCATTATTAGGCCTAAACATAAAGTAGTTTTGGGTCTTTAACGGGCCGAGTAAAACGTGGGCCTCAGTTGGGCCAGAAATTTCCATGGGCTTTTAACAGGCTGAAAAGTAGATTGGGCCTGAATCGCGCCAAACAATTTATGGGCCGAAAGCAGGCCAAAACATACGTAGGCCCATGATTGGCCCAATTACATACAAGCCGTTAACAGGCCAAAATTTATCTCGGGCCTTGGTTGGCCCAATAAAATTATGGGTTGTAAGCAGGCTGAATGCAAAGTAGGCCATAATTTGGCCCAACTATGTCACGGGCCTTGAACAGGCCGTTAGTCACGTTGGGCTGAAATTTATCCACGAAGAGTACGGGCCATTAAGAGGCCGAAAGTCACTTCGGACTAGAAATAGGCTCAGATGCAGCACGGGTCGTTAAATGGCCGAAAGTTAAACCAAGCCGAAAACGGCACATATGCAGCAACAGCGGCTAACAAGCCGAAACGAATATCGGGCCGAACAGTTAAACGGGCCTTTAACGGGCCGAGATACAAACCGGACCTATAATGGGCCCAAAAGCACAGTGGCCTATTAACGGGCCGGATCTGTTATGGGCCGTAGTTTGGCCCAAAACACGATCAGATATGGGCCGTAATTTGGCCCAAACCATGGCAGGCTATTAACGGGTCGGTCCACTAGTGTCTGACAAAATCTTGAGGGCCTTTGGCTGGGCCGACCCATTTATGTCAAATGGGCCACTATTGGGCCGTGCCACGTGTCGACGTATCATAGGTGCATCTCGTCCATTGGATGAATGACATCTGTCACAACACCGAGCTGACAGTGGATCCGCCGGCCAATGAGAAATTTACACGTGGAAAATCGCCATTGGTCAGGTCTGCTAACGGGTTATCGGATCCAAACCGAAACCCGATAGCTTAACGGCGACCCGTTATGGTGGATGCCACGTGTCGGTCACCCTTGATGAAAACACTTCCATGACACGACATTTATCATCATGGAAGTGGACACTTCCGTGATGATAATTTCAGTATTGTCATGGAACACTTCTATGACAGTATAGGTATGACTATCTTGATTCTGTCATAAAATCGTCACGGATGTACATGCATGACAGAAAATGTGACCTACTATGACAAAGACATATCATCACGGAAGTGTTTTTTTGTAGTGTTGGTAGGCTGCATTACCCCTAGCCAGGCCATAGGGAGCCAAGTTTAGCCCGTTTGGATGACAATGAGCATTGTTGGGCCTGCATAGCACGAAACTTAAAGCACCTCCCAGCCAGGCTCGCGAGGAAAAACCGAATCAGTTGTTTCCACTCAGCCATGCTCTCGGCATGTAGGGAGGGGGAATGCGGCATCGAGCTCGTGCAAGCAGGGAGATGGTGCAACCTCACGCGTGTCCCTGAAAAATGGCAGGAGGTATTGGGTCACCTCCCGCCGATTCCATCGCACTATTTAGCCCCCTTTGGCTCACCGCCCAAACCTTCGCCATCATTCCCTACCCCTCCTTCGAGATCTCCATCTCGGATGGCTTCTTTGCCGACAAGGAGGTAAGCAACGCATCTTCTCCGGTTCGCGATGGTTGGTGGTGGCGATCCTTTTTCCTCCTCATCTTTGAGTTTTTCGTGCATTCGCCTTCCTTCTCCGATGGTTGTAAGTTCAATCACTGACTACTCATTCGACCTTGGATATGTGAGCATGTGCTAGGAGTAGATCTACAGGTAGTATGGTAGGTTATGCGAGCATCGCTTCATGATGTTGTGGTGATAGATCAAATGCTAGTGATCTCATTTTGGTAGCATGGTGGGTTTTGCTTGTCGGCATTGAGGATGTTCATGCTGTTGTGGTAGATGTAATTGTTTTCCATGTCAGTTTCATAGCTACTATGGTAGATGTGGCACTATGTTGACCTTGAAGATTAGACCATGTACTATGTTGAGCTCGAAACTATTTAAGATCATCTCCTCCTTAGCAGATTCGTTATCTACAAGTAAGTTAGAGAATTCCTGTTGTCAAGCTAATGATCTTTGATGTCTACTACACAACTTATTCTTGAAGACTCGTGTTGGGCCTCCAAGCGCAGAGTTTTGTAGGACAGTAGCAATTTTCCCTCAAGTGGATGACCTAAGGTTTATCAATCCGTGGGAGGCGTAGGATGAAGATGGTATCTCTCAAACAACCCTGCAACCAAATAACAAAGAGTCTCTTGTGTTCCCAACACACCCAATACAATGGCAAATTGTATAGGTGCACTAGTTCGGCGAAGAGATGGTGATACAAGTGTAGTATGGATAGTAGAAATAGGTTTTTATAGTGCGAACAATAAAAAAACAGCAAGGTAGCTAGTAACAAAAGTGAGCATAAACGGTATTGCAATGCTTAGAAACAAGGCCTAGGGTTATACTTTCACTAGTGCAATCTCTCAACAGTGCTAACATAATTGGATCATGTAACAATCCCTCAACGTGCGACAAAGAATCACTCCCAATTTCCTATTAGCGGAGACATTAAGATAGAAATTGTTTGTACGGTACGAAACCACCTCAAAGTTATCCTTTCCGATCGATCTATTGAGCTATTCCTATAAGTGTCACAAACAGCCCTAGAGTTCGTACTAAAATAACACCATATGATACACATCAACCAACTCTAATGTCACCTAGATACTCCAATGTCACCACAAGTATCCGTGAGTTGATTATACGATATGCATCAACCAACTTCATAATCATAATATTCAATCCACACAAAGAACTCCAAGGAGCACCCCAAAGTTTCTATCGGAGAAAATATAATGAAAACATGCATCAACCCCTATGCATAGATTACCCCAATGTCACCTCGAGAATCTGCGAGTTGAGTGCCAAAACATACATCAAGTGAATCAATATAATACCCCATTGTCACCACGGGTATTCATATGCAAGACATACATCAAGTGTTCTCAAATCTGAAATATTCAATCTGACAATAACGAAACCTCAAAGGGAAAAGATTCGATTCATCACAACAAGATAGAGAGGGAGAAACACCATATGATCCAACTATATTAACAAAGCTTGCGGTACATAAAGATCGTGCCAAATCAAGAACACGATAGAGAGAGATCAAACACATAGCTAGTAGTACATACCCTCAGCCCCGAGGATGAACTACTCCCTCCTCGTCATGGAGACCGTCGGGATGATGAAGATGGCCTCCGGTGATGATTCCCCCCCTCCGGCAGGGTGCCGGAAAAGGGCTCCAGATGGGATTTCCCTGGTACAAAGGCTTGCGGCGGCGTAGTCAAAGTTCTAGGGATATTTCTGGGGGTTTTGGAATATATAGGATTTTTCAGCATTGGAATCATGCGAAGATGGGCTAAGATGGGCTCACGAGGCACCACGGCGAGCTTGCCCCCCCCCCAAACGCGCGGTGGTGGCTTGTGGGCACCTCGTGCCTCTTCTGGTCCTCCCACGAAGCTTCAGGGGTCTCTTTTGTTCCAAAAAAAATCATCATAAAGTTTCGCTGCATTTGGACTTCATTTGATATGGATTTTCTGGAAAACCAAAAACAAGCAGAAAACAGCAACTGGCACTGGGCACTAGGTCAATATGTTAGTCCATAAAAATCATATAAAAGCCATATAAAAGTGCACCAAAATCATACAAAATTGTTGTAAACATGGCATGAATACTTCATAAATTATAGATATGTTGGAGACGTATCAGCATCCCCAGGCTTAATTCCTGCTCGTCCTCGAGTAGGTAAATGATAAAAGAAATAATTTATGAAATGTGAATGCTAGCATAGTGCATAAGTTTGATCAATGATAATTTCAATCACTTTTCCTAGCATCATAACAGCAACTCTTTCTCATAAAACTCATCATGATAAAGTAGCAATCAATTCACGTGTTATGGTTCAAACAATGCAATCTCTTGAAACTTAACAACCTATGTTCTTAGTCACCAAACAATTGCAATTCAACTTAATTTCAACAAAGTCTAAGTAAGAGCTCCACATACTCAATTATCATATAGTCTTCGATGATTGCTAGTACTCAAAGCATATTTTTAGAACAAATGGCATCCATCGAACACAAAGAAAGATAGGGGCTTAGTGTTTCGCCTCCCAACTTATTTATCATAGACATAATTGTCAACAATAATAATTCATGATCAAATATATTTGACTGGCCATATGTGCCTGGATCTTTCCCCACCACATGATGCTTACCAACTAGAGAATAATTGAGGTTGAAATGAGAAGTAATACTATTGACTCTTGCATAAAAGTAAATACATACAAGTAAAAGATAGGCCCTTCACAGAGGGAAGCAGAGGTTGTCATGCGCTTTTTATTTTTGGATGCACAAGCTCTTAATGCAAAGGAACGTCACGTTATATTGCCCCTTGTGATAGCAACCTTTATTATGCAGTCCGTCGCTTTTATTTCTTTACCATCACAAGTTCGTACAACGCTTATTTTCCCTTGCAATAAAAGATCATACATATTTAGGAGCAATTTTTATTGCCTTTTGCATCGATGACAACTTACTTGAAGGATCTTATTCAATCCATAGGTAGATATGGCGGACACTCATGGCAAGAAACTGGGTTTAAGGGTTTTTGGATGCACAAGTAGTATCTCTACTTATTATGAATTTTTGGCTAGCAAAAGATCCTAAGCAAACACCACATGTTGGAGGATCCATAACAATATAACTTCTAAGCAAATATACCCAAACATAACTCATTACGTTGTCTTCCTTGTCCAACTTCAACTAATTTGCTCAAGTTTGAAAATAATTAATGGGTATTCACCAATCATAAAAGATGTCCAAGATAATATATTTATATGTGAAAGTCCTCTTCCTTATACTAATCATTCATGAATTGCTTGGATGACCAATATTGTGATTGTCAAGCTTCAATAGATTTCACTTTCTAAACCAAATGTGAAACTACTACTAGACATGATACAAGCATATGAAGCACATATAAATTTCAACTTTATGATATTCAATTTATTCAACAATTTACTCATAGGATATAAGCGAAGAACAGGAGTAAATGACAAACTACTCCAAAAAGATATAATTGAAGACCAAATGAGTAGTTAAGTAAATAGGTAGCTATGTGAGGACTCTCTCTCATTTAAAAATTTCAGATCTTATTATTTTATTCAAATATAAAGAAAAACAAAATAAAATGACATTCCAAGAATAGCACATATCATGTGAAGAAGCGAAAACTTGGGCTCAACCAAAACTGACCGATAATTGTTGATGAAGAAAGGTGGGATGCCTACCGGGGCATCCCCAAGCTTAGATGCTTGAGAATTCTTGAAATATTAACTTGGGATGCCTTGGGAATCCCCAAGCTTTAGCTCTTGTGTCTCCTTAATTCCTCTCATATCACGGTTTCCATAATCCTTAAAAACTTCATCCACATAAAACTCAACAAGAACTCGTGAGATAAGTTAGTATAAATCAACTCAAAACCTTAACATTATTTACTGTAAAAAATCACTAAAATTATAATTAAACATTGCATACTAAATTCCTCTGCATATTTAATACTCCTATCCTCAAATAGAATCATTAAACAAGCAAACATATGCAAACAATGCAACTAAAACAGCAATCTGCCAAAACAGAACAGTCTGTAAAGGGTGAATAAGAATTCATACTTCCCTAACTCCAAAAATTCTTAAAAATTACCAAGTGACATAGAACTCATGAATTCTTACTGTGTAAAAATTTCAGATTTTTATCATGTTCTGACTATTCAGGAATATTCTGGACATAACAGAAAACTTTCTGTTTTCAAACAGCAACACATGAAGTTGCAAACTGAGCATGGTAAAGGCTATACTTGGCATTTTATTGAAATAAAAGATACAAAACATGATTATTGATAGCATAAAGAAAATATCAACAAAATAAAATGATGCTCCAAGCAAAACTCATATTATGTGACGAATAAAAATATAGCTCCGAGTGAGGTTACCGATAATGTTGAAGATGAAAGAGGGGATGCCTTCCGGGGCATCCCCAAGCTTAGTTGCTTGGGTCTTCCTTGAGTATTACCTTGGGGTGCCTTGGGCATCCCCAAGCTTAGGGTCTTGCCACTCCTTATTCTCCTCATATCGATATCTCACCCAAAACTTGAAAACTTCAATCACACAAAACTTAACGGAACTTCGTGAGATAGGTTAGTATGATAAAAATAAATCATCCACTTAGGTACTGTCAAGACAAGATTCATAATTGTTATCACATAATTCCTACTGTATTATCTCATTTCCACAATTTATATTACTCAATATAAGCTATGGAAATACTAAAACAAGCAAACTATGCACCGAAAACAGAATCTGTCAAAAACAGAACAGCATGTAGTGAGCGATTTAAAAACCATACTTATGTACCTCAAAAAATTCTTAAAAATTAGGACAACGTAAAAAAAATGTAACTAAATACTGTGTAAAAATTTCAGAATTTTTTCATGCTCCGGTACAGAACAGAAATTCCAGCACTGGACGCAAAAGTTTCTGATTTTGCACAGAATCAAATCAACAAGCATCCACACTATCCCAAAGGCTTTACTTGGCACATTATTGAAAGAAAACATATAAAACATGATTACTACAGTAGCTTAATCATGTGAACACACAAAAACAGTAGGTATAAATGTTGGGTTGTCTCCCAACAAGCGCTTTCTTTAATGCCTTTTTAGCTAGGCATGATGATTTCAATAATACTCACATAGAAGTAAAGAATGGAAACATAACGGGAGCATCATGAATCATATGTTCCTCTCTCATAATAATTTTCAGTAGCATCATGAATGGATTCATCAATATAGCTATCACATAAAGCATTGTTTTCATGATACATAAGCATAGAATTTTTATTACTCTCCACACAAGCAATTTTCTTCTCATTCATAATAGTGGGAGTATCGTATGAAACTCGAATACTATAAATTGCTTCCACATTAAAAGAGTAATGTTCAGTAAAAGGGTAATCATAATTATGACAAGTTTTATAATATAATCATCACTACTTTTTATAACATAAGTATCATCACAATAATCATCAGAAGTAGGAGGCATGCAATCATCATAACAAATTTGATCATTCAAAGTAGGGGGACTAAAAAGATCATCTTCATTAAGCATGGCATCTCCAAGCTTGGGACAAACATTAATTGCTGAAAATAAATTCTCAAACATGTCATTCTCATCAAACATAGCATCCCCAAGCTTGTGGCTTGGCATATTATTAGCATAATCACTATTATCATCAATAGTATGAATAGCACCAATAGTATAACAATTATTATCATCACAATTTTCTAAGTTGGTGCCAAAAAGATTTTCAAGATTATAAGAAGTATCATTATTTTCCCAATCATAATCATCATAATGAGTAATAGGCATAATAAAATCATCCTCAATAGTTCCTTCGGACATTGTACCATAAGACAAAGAAGCAATATCATCATCAAGTATATCATCTTCCACAATTATTTTTGATTCACTCTCATGAGGCACAAAAATAATAGGAGCAACATTATTTGGGAGGGATACCTTTTTACCTCTACTCTTTCTTCTTTTCTTCTTCTTCACCACATCATGTGTGGCTTTAATCAATTTTTTCGAGCTTCTTATTGATGAGATTGGTTGAATAGGAAGCTCCTCCTCGTCACCTATTTCATCATGAGAGACAATAGGAGGGAAAGTGGAAATCTTTACCCTTTCATTAGTGTTCCTTTTATATTCTATTGGTTTTCCCATTTTTCTATAGTTGGCAATATAAGCATTCTCCTTGCAATTTACCATACAAAACATATAGATTTCCTTTAGATTAGTTTCAATGTCATCCGTGAGAATGAATACTTCAAACCAACTATTTTTATGTGTCAATTCTTCACACCCCAAAAATAGATAAAGCTCGTTATATAGTTCAAGGGCGGTCAAGTCATTACAATATTTAGCCATGATTCGATCATGAAAGAGTATGCATTGGAAATTAAGGTGACCAACTTTATTGCAAAGTTCACAAGTAATAGGATAAACAGAACATAATTTTGTAGCAAATTCATCTATCACTTTGAGCAAAAAATTGGTTCTATCATGTTTATGCTTCTTAAAAAATCTATCATCCCTATAAGGCATGTCTTCACAAACTTTATGCACTCCACAAAAATTGACATGCATATAAGAAACATTTTTGTCATGACTAGTGCAATCATCATTAGTATTTTGGATATTCATAGAATTCATACTAACAACATTGCAATCATGCTCATCATTCAAAGATTTTTATAGTTATCATTATTCTTTATGGCATACATGTCATCACAATAATCATCATAGATAGCAACTTTGTTATCATAGTCAATTGAAACCTCTTCCAAAATAGTGGAATCATCATTAAATAAAGTTGTGACCTCTCCAAATCCACTTTTATCAATATAATCATCATAAATAGGAGGCATGCAATCATCATAATAAATTTTCTCATCAAAACTTGGGGGACTAAAAATATCATCTTCATCAAACATAGCATCCCCAAGCTTATGGCTTTGCATATCATTAGTATCATGGATATTCAAAGAATTCATACTAGCAACATTGCAATCATGCTCATCATTCATGGATTTTATGCCAAACATTTTATTGAATTCTTCTTCTATCAATTGAGCACAATTTTCCGATCCATCATTTTCAAGAAAGACATTATAAAGATGAATAATATGTGGCAACCTCAATTCCATATTATTTTTTTGTAGTTTTCTTTTATAAACCAAACTAGTGATAAAACAAGAAACTAAAAGATTCGATTACAAGATCTAAAGATATACCTTCAAGCACTCACCTCCCCGGCAACGGCGCCAGAAAAGAGCTTGATGTCTACTACACAACTTATTCTTGAAGACTCGTGTTGGGCCTCCAAGCGCAGAGTTTTGTAGGACAGTAGCAATTTTCCCTCAAGTGGATGACCTAAGGTTTATCAATCCGTGGGAGGCGTAGGATGAAGATGGTATCTCTCGAACAACCCTGCAACCAAATAACAAAGAGTCTCTTGTATTCCCAACACACCCAATACAATGGCAAATTGTATAGGTGCACTAGTTCGGCGAAGAGATGGTGATACAAGTGTAGTATGGATAGTAGAAATAGGTTTTTATAGTGCGAACAATAAAAAACAGCAAGGTAGCTAGTAACAAAAGTGAGCATAAACGGTATTGCAATGCTTAGAAACAAGGCCTAGGGTTATACTTTCACTAGTGCAATCTCTCAACAGTGCTAACATAATTGGATCATATAACAATCCCTCAACGTGCGACAAAGAATCACACCCAAGTTCCTATTAGCGGAGAACATAAGATAGAAATTGTTTGTAGGGTACGAAAAAACCTCAAAGTTATCCTTTCCGATCGATCTATTGAGCTATTCCTATAAGTGTCACAAACAGCCCTAGAGTTCGTACTAAAATAACACCATATGATACACATCAACCAACTCTAATGTCACCTAGATACTCCAATGTCACCACAAGTATCCGTGAGTTGATTATACGATATGCATCAAACAACTTCATAATCATAATATTTAGTCCACACAAAGAACTCCAAGGAGTACCCCAAAGTTTCTATCGGAGAAAAGATAATGAAAACGTGCATCAACCCCTATGCATAGATTACCCCAATGTCACCTCGGGAATCTGCGAGTTGAGTGCCAAAACATACATCAAGTGAATCAATATAATACCCCATTGTCACCACGGGTATTCATATGCAAGACATACATCAAGTGTTCTCAAATCTGAAATATTCAATCCGACAATAACGAAACCTCAAAGGGAATAGATTCGATTCATCACAACAAGGTAGAGAGGGAGAAACACCATATGATCCAACTATATTAACAAAGCTCGCGGTACATCAAGATCATGCCAAATCAAGAACACGAGAGAGAGAGAGAGATCAAACACATAGCTACTAGTACATAACCTCAGCCCCGAGGGTAAACTACTCCCTCCTCGTCATGGAGACCGCCGGTGTCGGAGTCTAGGTTCTGCGTCCAAGAAACTTCTCCAAGAACTTAGGATTCGAACTCTGGGGGACTTTGCTTGGCAGCCTACGACGGGACTACGGCAGGGACGCGACGGACTCGCTGGCTCTCACCGGACACGAAGGGGGCGCGCGAGCTACCCAGGTTCGGGCCACCGTGTGATGTAATACCCTACTCCTGCTTGTGTTGGATTGCTCTATGTTGGAGAGCTTGTGGCTCCAAGTACATGAGGTGTGGGGGAGAATGAATCGATCCCCTTACATGGAAGCGGCCCTACCCCTTTTGTGGTGCCTTGGTCCTCTTCCCCGAAAATATCAGCGGGAAAGGGTGGCCATAGGGCGGCCATTCAAAGGTGAACAGGCGCGCAGGTCTATCCTGACTAAAGGCGGTCTCCGCCTGATAAAGTAGTCTTCCTGACGTGCTGGTGGGCTTGGCGATGACCTCCGTCCTGGCGCGCTGAGCTGTCCTGGTCTTCTTTCACCAAAGCGGAAGGCATTGGGACTTGCTTTGGAGGGGGGCAGACGCCGCTGCTCCCTTGCACCAAAGAGGAAACTGGTATTGGTCGCGTCCTGCCATCCTTATCCTGACAGCAAGACGTCACCCACGTGATGGGCACATGCCGCGCGACTGGCGCCGCGCAGCCTCCTTCGTGGGGTGGCCCTCACGAGGCCGCCCCTCACGAGGTGACTTGTTCCGGAGAGCCTAAGGCAGAGACGTCCTTCGTGGGCCGCCCCAAGAGTTGCCTCATGGGCCGCAGGCAGACGGGCCGACAGTAGCCCCCGGGCCCACGGCGCGCATGTTCCGCCCGTTAGGAATGAAACGACGTGGGGCCCATCGAACTGCCGGGCCCAGGGAGCGACGCATAGCGGCCTCCACTCCCCCATGAAGCCTTGGGGGGTTCTCGGTCGCGCCCTCCCAGGTCGTGCCTCCGGAGGACGAGGTGGCCCTTGGCGTGGAGGGCGACGCGCTTCGCGAGGAGGATGCACTCGCCGAGGCCATGGGAGGAGGCCCCGACAGGCCCCCCGCGTGAGGCCTCGGGAGTCAGCTCGAGCGAGCCCCGAGGGAGCGGCAGTGGTAGCTGCTCTGGCGTGAAGCTGAAGAAGAGGCGGTGGGCCCCTACGGACGTGTAAGTCCCCTCGTCCTGTCCTTTCCCTTTATGCTCACTCTTCTTTCTCGTGAGGCATGGGCTGAGACCCCTTGGCGGCGCAGGGACCCTCCGTTGAAGAAGAAGGGGGCCTCCGGGGTAGAGGGGGCCGCGACGCAGACCGCGCCACCGCGAGGGGTGCGGGTTGAAGAGCTGTTGGAGCCCCCGCCAAGCCTGGAGAGGCGCGGGGCGGATGGTGAGGGAGAGAGCACGACGTCTCCCCAGCTGTGCAAAGGATGCGCCTCCACTTGCTGGGGGAGGTGGACCTCTGGAGGAGTTCCACATGGAGGAAGAGGTGCCGGAGGCGACCGGCGCCGGAAGCGGCGATGCCACGGGGGACGCCGTGAGGCCGAGCCCCTCGAAGGGCTCCACGGCGGCTGGGGCGGCAGGCGCAGACACAACGGCCGCAGTGAGCCTCGAGCGCCCGCAAGTGCGCCAAGAGCCGAAGGCGACCGCGCCAAGCCCCCCGCGCGCGACAGAGTCGTAGGCGGAGGTGGAGGCTGTGGAGAACCCCCAGCATCTGACGGGGGGTGAAGCCCCTGCCGGCGGAGACATCGCTGAGCTTGGTGGAGCTGCAGCCCCCGGGCCTCTCGTGGCCAGCGGGGACGGATGAGGAAGATGGGCCGGACGCGTCCCTGGCCATGGCGTTCGTAGGCCACAGTACTCTGCTGCAGTGCGGGACTCTGCGCCATGCCCAGTCAGCCCTCATCACCCTCGAGACCGACCTCATGGCCGAGGAGGAGGACCTCCGCCAAGAGCGAGTGCGCCTCGCGGAGGGCTGGCAGCAACTGGAAGTGGCCGTCAAGTTAGGCCGCCGGCGGGACGGCATCATGCGGGAGGAGCGCGAGAAGGCCACCCGGAAGACCAAGGAGCTCCTTGATGGGGTGACCCGGTGTCGGTGTAAAAACCGGCAGACCTCGGGGTAGGGGTTCCCGAGCTATGGATCTTGGATCGATGGTAACAGAGACGAGGGAGACGATGTTTACCCAGGTTCGGGCCCTCTTAATGGAGGTAAAACCCTACGTCCTGCTTCTGTTTATATTGATGGAGATGTAACAAGTACAGAGTTGATCTACCTCGAGATCGTAATATGAGTCTAACTTCTAGGGCTAGGTGAGCAATGTTGCGTTGTTCCCCCTCTACGGGCTAAACCCTATGGCTTATATACACGCCAGGGAGGGTATCTAGGGTTACAAGGTTGGTATCTAGGAGTAAGACAGCTGGACAAATCTTGAAGTGTACTACAAGTCTTCGGTAGAGACAGCCTCGATCACGTCTCCCGTGTGTGGCCTCCAGAGTCCATCTTGATCACGCACAGAGGCATATCGGCCCAACTGAGGAGACGGGCCGACTAGGTTAGCACCCCCTAATCCAGGACACCGTCAGTAGCCCCCGAACTGGTCTTCTACGCCGAGGACAACTTTCAACAAACATCACTTCAGATCCGGAGTCCTCGGCTTGACAGACGAGTTCCACTTTGCATTTCGGATTCTCTTAATGGAGCTTCAACATCCGTGGTCCAACCGAGCTTGTACCCTGCCCGAGGTGGGTAGGTATCTTAGCCTCGAAGGCTGGTCGTGCAGGTATGAACAATCCAATCCTGCCTGACAACTTTATCAGCGAGGCTCACCCCATGACAGGTCGAGCAGTTACTGCCTCCCCCTCAAATCGTGGTTTGAGGCAGCCTGTTTACTGGCACGTCCCTTCAAGGCAGAGATCGTGCCCGCTTCCTTAGGGATATCATCAAGATTTTGTTTCCCCCCATATGTTTCAACGGCATTTTTGATAGCAACCGCGAATTTATCGGCGCAGCGGGGGGGACTCTTGGCCTTTCATAGGCCTATAAGAGCAACCCATCCTTCCCCCACTGTTGCTTCGTCTAGCTCCAACGCCCAGATCCAACCAGCGCGACTTTCACTTTCGCGAGCCCAACTCCTCAACCAGCCATGGCCGACACCCTCAAGGGACACTGGGGCCGCCCCATCGTGTCAGCTGCGACCATCGCCGAGCTGTGCGATGCGGGGTACCTGGCCCCCGCCATCGCCGCCCGCGCCCCAGCGGCCGGCCAGCTGGTGCCCGCTCCCAACGCCGCGGAGCGGGTGGTCTTCGTCCCCCACCTCATCCGAGGCCTGGGGTTCCCGCTGCACCCCTTCGTGCGCGGGGTAATGTTCTATTACGGGTTAGATTTCCACCACCTGGCCCCTAATTCCGTTCTCCACCTCGCCGCCTTCATCACAGTCTATGAGGCCTTCCTCCGCTGTGAACCGCACTTCGGCTTATGGCTGAAGCTCTTCGGGATCAAACCGAAGTCAAGTGGCTCGGATCTCGTGGAGTGCGGAGGGGCCATGATCAGCAAGAACCAGGGGGCCACCTGGTTCAAGGGCACCTTCATCGAAACGGTGAAGGAGTGGAAAAGAGAGTGGTTCTACATCACCGAGCCACTTGCCCCTGGTCAAACCGAAGTCCCGGCCTTCTCGGCCGAGCCTCCCAAGAAACTCAAGTCCTGGAAGGAGAAGGGCATTGCTTGGGGGAAGCCAGAAGAGGTGGAGACCCTGATTGACAGGATCTTGTGGTGGTCCACAACGGGGAAAGTTGAGCTGGCCGACGTCATAAATGTCATGCTCAACCGCCGTATACTCCCTCTCCAACTTCGGGCTACCCCGATGTGGGCACAAAAGCCCGAGGACATGGACACCATCAACACCTTCTTCCGCTCCACCTTGGCCGCCATGTGGTCGAAGCTCATGAAGCTGGCCAAGGACAAAATCCCCAAGGCGGGGGAGGACCGCGGCCTCGAGCACGGCTATGAGGCCCGCCCAGTGAGTGTTTTTGCCCTTCAATCTTTGTTTTTTTGCTCATTGCGTCGAGGAATAAAGTTTTTACTCAAACAGTCGTGTTTTGACATTTTTGCAGAAGTAGTTGGCCTGGGTACAAGGGGTACGATGCCCGGCCCCACTGCCAGAGCAGCCCCCAACTCCCCTGCTCTCAGCGCTTCTGACCGAGGAGCCGCATGTGGTGGCCTCCAAAGGGACGAAGTCCCAGACGGGGAGGTCAAGTGCTCGGACCCGGGGGACTTCGATCACCCGGTTAGAAGAGACCCACACCTCCGCCGCTCCAGACGGCGGCGCCGAGGAGGGTGAGGAGGAGGAGGTTCCCCCTCCGAAGGGGAAGAGGTTGGCGTTGGAAGACGCCGACATGGATATGCCACCGAAGGGCCCAAAGAGGCCGAGGCGAGCCTCATCCGAGGCCGCCAACAAGTCATCGGAGAGGGCCGAGCTCTCCGGTGACTCAGAGGAAGATCTCCTCACCATGGGGAGGAAGAAACCAACACCCCGAGGGTAAGTCCTTGTCCTCCTTCCCTGAGTCATTTTTTCAGCAAGGGAAGTCTTTACAGAAGTAATCTTTCACATGCAGTCCGCCGAGGGTAATCCCCAGCGGTTCTTCAAGCGGGCTGCCATCCGCCAGCGGGACTCCAAAGCCCGCCGCTTCTCCCCCGAAGCATGATGGGCTAGGGGAGGTGACATCCACCCTGGTCCCCGACGTTGACTTGACGAGGGCCAACGAGGTGGCGACCATGGCCGAGGTCAACACCTCGGCCCAACAAGGCCCGGGGACGGAGCGCCCCGAGGTCATCGAAGAAGGGCTGGGCCAGTCATTGGCCCAGCTGACGTCTACCTCGGCTCCACCACACCAGGCGGAGGCTGCTCGGGTGGATACACCCGAGGTCATCCCTTCACCCCAGCCTACTACCCAAGGATAGACCGGCGCGGTGAAAGCACATTTGCTCCCTTGGTGGTTTTGGTAATTCATGCCAACATACATGTTGTTGGATTAATGCTTTTATCTAGTGAATTTCAGACAAGTTCAACAATGGCGTGGCATGGACAAGAGGATGTGGAACCCCTTCAAAATGCTAAGGACAAGGATTGGCAAAAGCTCAAGACTCTACATTTTTGGTTTAGTGATCCAAGATCACATTGAGTCCATAGGAAAGCCAATACTATTAAAAGGGGATGAGGTGTTGCTTAATGATCTTGTTGCTCAAGTGCTTAGTGACAGTAATCCTAAACCCTCAACCACTCTCTCTACCCAAATATGTCCAGAACCTACATTCCAACTCGGCCCCACCGAAATTCTCTATCCGGCCCCACCGAGTTCATCCAAGACTTAGCCACTGCCAAAACCCTAACAAATCGGATCCACCGAAATGGATCTCGGTCTCACCGAGATGGCCTTGCCAACTCTCTGTAATCGTTTGCACTCACTTCGATCTCACCGAGATTTGCAAATCGGTCTCACCGAGATGGCTTGCCAAGTCTCTGTTGCCTTATTGCTTCACTTCGGTCTTACCGAGTTAATGCAATCGGTGCCACCAAGATGAGGATTGCCCTAGCCATTGCACTTCGGTCCATCCGAGTTGTTCGTATCGGTCCCACCGAGATTCCTAAAGTTCATATCTTTTACACAGTTCGGTGCTACCGAGATTATTGTTTCGGTGCCACCGAGTTGGGTTAAAAGTGTGTAACGGTTGGATTTTGTGTGGAGGCTATATATACCCCTCCACCACTTCCTTCTCAGTAAGGAGAGCCATCAGAACGTGCCTACACTTCCACCATACATTTTCTGAGAGAGAACCACCTACTCATGTGTTGAGATCAAGCTATTCCATTCCTACCATTTGAAACTTGATTTCTAGCCTTTCCCAAGTTGCTTTCCACTCAAATCCCTCTTCCACCATAGCCAAATCTGTGAGGAGTTGATTGAGTACTAGGAAAACTATCATTTGAAGCACAAGAGCAAGGAGTTCATCAACAACACACCGTCTATTACCTTTTGGAGAGTGGTGTCTCCTAGATTGGTTAGGTGTCACTTGGGAGCCTCCAACCAGATGTGGAGTTGAACCAAGAAGTTTGTAAGGGCAAGGAGATCGCCTACTTCGTGAAGATCTACCCCGAGTGAGGCTAGTCCTTCGTGGACGTAAGACATGGTGAAATAGACAAGGTTGCTTCTTCGTGGACCCTTCGTGGGTGGAGCCCTCCGTGGACTCGCGCAGCCGTTACCCTTCGTGGGTTGAAGTCTCCATCAACGTGGACGTACGATAGCACCACCTATCGGAACCACGCCAAAAACCACCGTGTCTTCATTGCGTTTGATCTTCCATACTCTACCCCTTTACTTTCCGCACTATTGCATGCTTTACTATTTCCGCTGCTCAATCTCTAGATATGCATGTGTAGAAAGTATTGGAGTGATCTTAACTTGTGCTAAAATCTGCCTAAGTTCCAAGAGAATTAAAAACTGCACTTTTGGCTGGTTAGGAGTCTATTCACCCCCCCCCCCCCTCTAGACCTATCTCCTCGATCCCACATGCGGGGTGGACCGAGGAGGTGGAGGAGGCCCTAAAGGGCTCTTCCATCAAGGAGGAGCACCGTGCCTTGGTAGGCACGGCGCTGGAAGGCTACCGGTCCACAAGGGCCGGCCTGCACGAGGTTTTCAAGAACCTCGTAGCAGGTTTCGAGGTACGCCTTCTGCGCATTCAATTTGTTTATTTAAGCTGTTTGTTTTATGAATTTTGTCCGGGGACATAAAAGTACAGCCTGCTAAACGGCTTAGTGAGTTAGTAGCCCCCGAGCCCGAAGTCAGTTTTGAGAAACCGGCATCGGGGTCGCTTGATTAAGTAGGAGCCCGTTGAGTAGCCCCCAGGACGCTGCTCGAGGCAGCCGTCCTGGAGCCTGCTAGTGGTTTGAACTATTCCCTTTGTGGTAAGGATCTGTATTATTCCAGGTTTCGACCTCGGTTCCGGACTCCGTCTCCGAAGAGATGGCGGAGATGAACCGGAAACTTGAGCGATCTCAAGGTAAGCAAGTTTAAACTTGCCTTGTATTCTGGATGAAGAGGTATAATGTATGTTAAAGAAAACAACTAAGGCCAAACTGTGTTGACAGCGGAGCTGGAGACGCTCAAGGCCGAGCTCGAAAGGGCTCGGAAGGAGGTGCGGCAGCAGGAAGCTGCTACCGCCACGGCTGAGAAGGCCCGGGCCGCCGAAAAGGCAACTGGGGAAAGGCACCAACCGTGGGTGTTAGAGGTCGAGGAGACCCTGAAGGGCGTGTTCGAAGCACGCGACAAACTTCAGGAGGAGGGGCGACAAACGAAGGAGGAGCTCGAGAAGCTTCAACATGCCCACTTTGAGCTCAAGACCTCGGCCCGAGCTAATCACGAGGTGCTCCAACAAGTGGAGCAAATCACCTCGGGTAAGATATTTTTGTTGCAGTGTGCTTTTCGCAGCAAAGGGTGTGTCGAGCTCACCCAGTTATGGCGTTCCGCAGAGGTCTTTGAGGATCTCCCACAGAGCGCGGCAGATGCGGTGCCATACTTCGGCCAGCTGGTGGGTCATGAGGCGGAGAAGGCCTTCTGGGGACAGTTTCCAGGGTCGCCGTCTGCACAGCTGCTGAATCATCGAGTGAAGCAGCTGGTGGAACTGTTTCGCATGACGAGACTGGCGCTCCAGGACCTCTGGATCGCTCTGTGGCCTGCCGAAGCCATGCTGAAGAGCCTCTTCGGCCTGACGGCCCGTCTCCGAGATGTCGTGCCCTGCGTGGATCGCTGGAAAAGGTCAGCGTGCTTTGAAGGGGTGCGGAGGGCATATGCTTGCATGAAGACTCACTTCGGCAAGGTTGATGCGGAGACATGTGCCGCGGGCCCCCCTGCCGACAAGTCGCGGACCGCCGAGCAGTTCTTCGCCGAGGTGGAGGCGGGAGCTCGGACCAGCGAGGCCATGTGCCCCAAAGACACTCTATATTTTTAGATGATACTTCGGAATGCCGCGGTGTACAATGCAAAAACTTTATCTTTTGTTGAATGAGAATGGCTTAAGATTCCATGTGTGTTGTTTTATAATTTTAATTATTCCTCCTATATGACTGTTTAAAATGAGAGTGGCCAGTCATCAGCTTCAGCCCCAGTGTAGGTCATACAAAGGGTGTTCCTTAAGGCACACTGCACCCTTAGCCGACGTCTCGGAACCCGGAGGCGGTCGGTGTCTTATAGGAACTAGGCAATCGGACTATAGTGGCTTGATATCTTTCATTTAGTCATAAGAGCTTGACTGTGGGGGCTGATGACCAGCCCCCGGTGTAAGAAGTGTTCAGCCAGCTCGGCCGAGGTCTAGGCCAAAGCACACTTTGGCTAGGAATGGAAGCCCTTCGTTTGACACGGGTGATCTCTATTGTCACATCGCTTGACGCAGTCTCCGGATGGCAGACCAGTTTACGCCTACCTAGATAGTCAGTTTTTGGCTTTCTCCACTGAGGTGCCATGCCAATTGACCTGGCGGCGCAATCGCAGTGGTTCTCCCGTTACACCCTTAGCCGAATTCATCCGAAATGTAAGGGGTACACATAGGAGCCGGGCAACCCAACTATTGACCGAAATCTAGGTTCGAAAGTGATGCATATAAGGCCAACATCCGAGACGCCGAATACATCGGACTTTGTTATACAATTGCATCTTTTTAGAGAACTGCATCGTCACAGAGCTTATGCTGATAAAGAAATACAATAGAGACCTTGAAAGGGCACAGTTTCTTTATTTCATGATATCAATCGTGTACATGCCCAGCTGTGACGAGAGTAATTGAAAGAGTACAATGTAGATGGTAAAGAAGAAAGAGAAAAAACAAGTCGGATAATCGCTAACGGATTTTAAAGGATCCGGATCGCTACCTGCCGCACATCTGCGTTTCCAGACTGTTGACCAGATCGTCACCATTGATGGTGAAGAATTTGCGAAGGTCGATGCCCTTCCGGCCCTTTATACACTCTAGGTGTTTGATTAACCGAGTTCCTTGAAGGGAGGTGTGGCCGAAGCCACTCTGTGGTTTTAAAACCACATAGAAGTTTGGGAGTTCCTTTTACAGATGCTTGCCTATGCAGGGGCTCTAAGCCTCGTCTTTGCGCGGTTAATCCGCGCCGATGTTTGGGTAGTCGTTCTGGCTCCTCGACGTCCCAGGGAATCTTGAGTGTGAAGTTATGCACTCTGGGGACGTAGTGCCCACTCCAGAGAGGGCACGCGAGGATCCCGCATCCCTATTTCGGGTGCGGGGGCACCTGGTCGAGGTCGATTTGTGCAGCATGGGCACGCTTCAAGGAGCGGGCGGCGTGTTTATCGTTGTGGGCTGCCTCCTCGGACGCTTGAACCTCGGTTGCGAAAGCCGCAGTATGTTCCTCTGTCCGGAGTGAACGTTCCGTGTTGCCATTGACTGTGATGACGCCGTTGGGTCCAGGCATTTTGAGCTTGAGATAGGCGTAATGCGGGACTGCGTTAAAGCGTGCAAAGGCTGTGCGCCCTAAGAGCGCATGGTATCCGCTCCGGAAGGGTACGATATCGAAGATTAACTCTTCGCTTCGGAAGTTCTCAGGTAAACCGAAGACTACCTCTAGGGTGACTGTTCCGGTACAACGGGCTTCGACGCCCGAATGACACCTTTAAAGGTGGTAGAGCTTGGCTTAATCCGAGATGAGTCAATGCCCATCTTCCGAACTGTGTCCTCGTAGATGAGGTTAAGGCTGCTTCCCACGTCCATCAGGACATGCGTTAGATGATAACCATCAACAATAGGGTCCAGGATGAGCGCTGTCGATCCGCCATGCCTGATGCTGGTCGGATGATCGTGCTTGTCGAAAGTGATCGGGTAGGCCGACCATGGGTTATACTTCAGGGCGACTGGCTCCAGCGCGTATACGTCCCGAAGTGCACGTTTCCTCTCCCTTTTAGGGATGTGGGTGACATAGATCATGTTGACCTCTGTTACCTCATTAGGAAATTTCTTTTGGCCTCCATTATTGGGCTGCTGAGGTTCATCCTCGTCATTGCTGCGGTGTTGGGTTTTACTCTGACCCTCTGCCGCTATCTTGCCGGCTTGTTTAAAGACCCAGCAATTCCTATTAGTGTGGTTTGCTGGTTTTTCCTCAGTACCGTGGATCCCACATGGGCGGTCCAGGAGTCTATCAAGCTAGCTAGGTCCGTCTTTGTTCCCTTTAAAGGGTTTTCTTTTCTGCCCGGATTTAGGTCCGGTGAATCTTGCGTTGACCGCGGCGTCTTCAGTGTCGCTTTTGCCATTCTTGTACCTGCGCTTATTTTTGTTGCGCTTTGATTTTCCATTGGCATCGCGAGTTTCCGAGGTGCCTGCCTCGCCGTTATGAGTACTTCGGGTGAGCCAGCTATCTTCTCCCGCACAAAAGCGAGTCATTAGTGCGGTCAGGGCAGCCATGGTTCTCGGCTTATCCTGGCCGAGTTGTCAAGCTAACCATTCATCTCGAATATTGTTTTTAAATGAAGCGATGGCCTCGGCTTCGGAACAGTCTATGATCTAGTTCTTCTTGGTGAGGAACCTGTTTCAGAATTTCTGGGCTGATTCGCCTGGCTGCTGGGTGACACGGCTAAGGTCATCCGTGTCCGGAGGTCGGACATATGTGCCCTGGAAGTTTGCTCGAAAAGCGTCTTCTAGGGCTTCCCAGCTGCCGATAGAGTGAGCCGGGAGGCTGTTAAGCCAATGCCTCGCCGGCCCCTTGAGCTTGAGCGGCAGGTATTTAATGGCATGGAGATCATCTCCATTGGCCATGTGTATATGCAGGAGGAAATCTTCGATCCAAACTGCTGGGTCCGTGGTGCCATCGTATGATTCTATGTTGATGGGTTGAAACCCTTCCGGGAACTGATGTTCCATCACCCTATCTGTGAAGCAGATCGGGTGGGCCGGACCTCGGGACCGAGGAGCATCTCGTCGGAGGTCGGGGGAGAGTCATGAGTAGGCTTGATCTCGGGCACGGCCGTTCCTGTCCATCCAGGCATCGTAGCCGTCGGGCCCGGTGGGTGCACGTCCCCTTGACCCGTAGATGGATCGAGGGGGAGCCCTATTTTCCTCAATACGACATCTAGCGTCGTGAGGATCTAAGTGATCCACGGGGTCCTTGCCATGACGGCGTGGAGGTGGCCGTTCACCGAGGTCTTCTCGTCTAGGCCTGTCCCGGCCTCTAGGGGGCGATCGAGGTCGTCAGCGAGCTCCTCGTCCAACTCCGATAAAAGACGCCTGCGTGGGTATGATTTCGGCGCACTATGGCGTCGGTTTTCCATGTCTTGCTCGGCGGAGAGCACTTCGATCCACTTTTCATTTAGCGCATTGGTATTGGCCTGCAACTGCTGCTGCTTGCGCTTTAAGCTCCGGGCCGTCGCAACGAGGCGTCGTCGGAAGCGCTCTTGTTCAAAAGGGTCTTCGGGGACGATGTAGTCCTCGGTGCCGAGGATCTCGTCCTCCTCGGATTCCGGCATGTAGTTGTCATCGGACCCTTCAAAGAGGTCATCGGGATCTGAATCTCCAAGAGGTCGGTCTGGTGTGCCATTCCTTACTGGGGAGGCTTGAACTTCCTCCTCCTGGTTATCGGCGTCACCATCCTCCGCGTCGTTGCCACTGGGTTCCCCATTATTGCCCCTTCGGTGCCTTCGCCGGCGTCTTGGAGGGGATTTCGGGGTGTCAACCATGTAGACATCGTAGGTGGGCATGGCGGTCCACCTGCCCGTGTTTACCGGGGGCAAGGTGTTCTCGATGGGGCCATCGGCGTCCTCCTCCATGTCTGAGGGTTCGCCATAGTCCAACACGTCAGTTAAATCATCGATCGTGGCGACTAGGTGGGTGGTGGGTGGGATGTAAATTTCCCCATCGTCGGCTTTAAGGCCGATCTGATTGTAAACCGAAGTCTTGCCATCTGAGATGGACATACTCCGGATGCGGTCGAGCATCTCATCGAGGTGAGATAACTCTTCGGGATTCATGGATGCGCCATAGGCAGGGCTGATTCGAAGTACACCCGGCGTGTAACCAGATGCGTCTTCGGAGCGGCGGGAGTCTGAACATAGTCCTGGGTTCTGTGTCGGAATCAATCCTGGCACCGGCACAATTTCAGGGGTGGGAGCCGGATCCATCTCTGGACTGGCGATCGGGGAGAGACTGGCCGGAGTAGCGGTGTCAGGGGTCTCAAGAGGCGCCGTGACAGAGTCCGGCTCCGGAGTCGAGCCTCCGAAACCAGCCGAGCTCTCGATCCGTCCAGGAGTCCATCCCGATAAGATGAGTTCACCACGGGAGTTTGCAGTGTACTCGAGGCCGCCGAAAGTCACGATCCAACCTGGGGCATAGTTCTCGACAGAGGTCAGGTGACCCATCGAGTCGGCGCAAAATACCATGCTGCCGAAGACGAAAAGCTGGCCGGGGGCATAAACATCCCCGCAGCCGTCAGTGCAGTTGATCTGCAGGAGAGCCATCAATCCTTCTGGTGATCGCGCAGCGGAACTCTCAATGAAAGCACTAGTGTCGGTGTAAAAACCGGCAGACCTCGGGGTAGGGGGTCCCGAGCTATGGATCTTGGATCGATGGTAACAGAGACGAGGGAGACGATGTTTACCCAGGTTTGGGCCCTCTTAATGGAGGTAAAACCCTACGTCCTACTTCTGTTTATATTGATGGAGATGTAACAAGTACAGAGTTGATCTACCTCGAGATCGTAATATGAGTCTAACTTCTAGGGCTAGGTGAGCAATGTTGCGTTGTTCCCCCTCTACGGGCTAAACCCTATGGCTTATATACATGCCAGGAGGGTATCTAGGGTTACAAGGTCGGTATCTAGGAGTAAGACGGCTGGACAAATCTTGAAGTGTACTACAAGTCTTCGGTAGAGACAGCCTCGATCACGTCTCCCGTGTGTGGCCTCCAGAGTCCATCTTGATCACGCACAGAGGCATATCGGCCCAACCGAGGAGACGGGCCGGCTAGGTTAGCACCCCCTAATCCAGGACACCGTCACCCGGGATGCGGAAGAGGCCGCCCGGCGACTTGAGGAGGCGGAGGCCGCGGAGAAGGCCTACATGGAGCACGCCGCGACTTGCGAGGCCCAGCTTGCCCCTCACGAGGAGGCGCTCGGCGGGCGCAAGAGCATGGTGGCGGTCCGGGGACTGGACAAGGAGATACGGGAGCACGAGCTCGCGCTGACCACCACCGAGCAGGAGAAGGGGCGTGAGCTCCTAGAAAACCTGGAGCGCACCGTGGCAGCCGCCGAGCGCGGAGGCGTCGCTGGCGACGATGGCCCCGACAGTGGCTCGTCCGCTTGAGTCTTTACCTTTTGTCTCCTGTCATAGAGTAGACGTGGCCCCGTGGGGGTGTGAAGATGTCGCCTAGCACTTTTGATTGAAGTACTTTAATATTTGCTGTGTTTTCGTCTCCTCATGAAGTCTTTCTTCCCTTTTTACGTTGCCCTTGTGCCCTGCGTCACTGGGACCCAGCCTTCGAGCGGGCTACGACCGTCGCTGGTATGCTGGAGCGCGCGCTCAGCAAGGCCAGAGGGTGTAGGGCTCTTAGGGCTGGTAGGAGTTCCCGAGGCGCGACGCTCAAGGATCTCCCCCTTGATGCACAGGCGGCTCGTGCCAAGGAAAACAAAGATGCTTTGAGGGGAAAGCGAAAAGAAGAAAGATCGAAGGGTGCTACCAAAGCCTCAAGCGATACTTTAGACTTAGCTTTTTAGCAGCACGCGACTTGGATAAAAATGCCGCAGGCCGTGAGCGGCTTCTTGAAGCTCCTCGTCTTGAGGCCCTTGAGGACCTCAGCGTTGGCACGACCGGCCTGGCCGTTGCGGGCCTCTTGAGGTGGTGTAACATCCCCAGATCCCAACCCTGTCATTAAGTTAATTAAATTGCCATGTCATTATGATCATCCTAAATAAATTGCATTTAGGTAATAATACAAATTCAAATTCCAAATTCAAATGCAAGTCAAATTATTGCTTCTTCAATTAATTGAATAAAAATGTTCATAATATTTCAAATAATCCCAAAACAATTATAAAAATAAAATCAACATTATTAACATTCCCAAATTGACCCAAGCAACTAAAACAGTACCCAAAACAGCCCCATTTAATCCAATTTCATTTATTCAAAATTCAAGTGGAATTATTTTGCCCCCAAACTTTTCTGTGGCAGTGAGATATATTGCATCATAAATATTGAGACAAGTTGCACATTTTACAAAATTGATCTGATACCAAAAGAAAATGCAAAACAGAAACTATAAAAGAAAGACAGAAAAGAAAATAATGAAAAGAGAAAAGCTACTGTGCCGGTGGCCCAAGTGCTACAGCGCCCTGCCCAGCCCAGCACCGGCCTCCCCTAACCTCCCGCGCTCTCTCTCCTCGCTGTCGCCTCTGCCGCACGCGCGCGCGCCCCGCAGCCAGCCCCCCCCCCCTCTTCGCCGCTCGACAGCGCGTTCCCGCGTCGCCGTGGAGGATAAGGGCGCAGCCCCGCACCCCCTGGCTCCTCCCTCGCCTCACTCTCTCCCTCTCTGCCACCCCTCCCGAGCGCCACCATGGCCTCGCCGCCGTAATCTCGCGGCCACCATACCCCTCTCGCCGCCTCACCATGCCAGGCGAGACCGCCGCCGTCCGCTACTTCTCCCCGTGCCACTGGACGGAGGCGGGAGCCACTGTAGCCTCGGCTACGACCTCTTCTTCCTCCTCGACCACCGTCTTCTTCGCCGTCGATTCGCCGCCGCATTCTTCTTGGCCATGCCCGCCGCCGCATCCGAGCTCGCCGCCGTAGCCATCGTCGTCAAAGCTCGCGTCTGAGCACGTAGCCGTGCTCCGCACACTCGTATGAATTGAACGCCGCCAACCGCAGCCCTTGTCGTGCCCCACAACGACGAGCACGAGCTCGCCCGAGACCGCCGCCGCCTCCGCTCGTCGCCGGCGTCGTTTCCGGCCATCCCCGCGCAAACCACCACCACCACTCGACGCCCCTTATCGCGCTGGTTCGAACGAGCCCTCCCGCGCGCCAAACGGTGGCTGGAAGGCGAAACCCGGACCCCTCCGCTGCTTCTGTGGTCGCCAGCGAGTCGCCGCCGGCGCACCACCGCGAAAACTCCGGTCGGGCCCACCCGCCAGGCCGGTTAGGCACTAACCACGCTCTAAGCATCCACTGACATGTGGGGCCGTATTGTAGCAATTAGATTAATTAAAATAACTTAAATACTAACCTAAGACACTGACTACTGGGTCCCGCACTGACTAATTAGGTAATTAGATTTAACTAAGCACTGTTAGTTAGCTCTGTCACTGACCACTGGGTCCCACTGGGCCTAGTTGACCAGTCAACCTACTAACTGGGCTTGACCAGTCACTAACAGGTGGACCCCGCGCAAATTAAACATTTAAAAAAAATAAACTGCTAATTAGTCTGTTAATTAAATTTGTTAATTAACAGTCGCTGACATGTGGGTCCCGCTAGCAGATTAACTTAATTAGATAAATTAAACCCCTGTTTAATTAAAATAGTCACTGACCAGTGGGACCCACTGGTCAGGTTTGACCCTGGCCAGCTCAGTTGACCCGCTGACGTCACACTGACGTCATGCTGACGTCACAGTTCACTGTTTTGGATAATTCGGATTTAATAATTAAAACAATTCTAGAAATTCAATAAAACTTTGAAAAATCATATAAAATAAACCGTAACTCGGATGAAAATAATTTATATATGAAAAACGATTAGAAAAATATGACGAATACGAATACGCTACCCACATACCTGTCAGCCCTCTCTAACATGATGAACATGGAACCTTCCCCTCCGATTCATCTGATCGATAATTGCCCGGAGCTGGTAAAACACCTCCAGATGTTTTTCCGCTCCGACTAACTTGCGTAGTGCTACATTAGAACACCCCTAGCACAATATGTTGGCATGTCATGCATCCCTGTTGTATTGTTTGCCGTGTATTTATTGTTTCTTCCCCCTCCTTCTCTCCTGATAGCCCCCGAGACTGCCGACGACACTGCTAAGTACGACTACGTCGACGACGACCAGACCCTTTCAGCAGAGCTTCCAGGCAAGCAAACCCCCTTGATCATTCCTATATCGCCCATTCCTTCTCTCTCGTGCTTGCATTAGATTTTGCTACTGTATTTGATTGCTCCTATACTGATGCATAGCCTGATTTTGTAACTACTGTTGATACCATACCTGCTATCCTAAATGCTTAGTATAGGTTGGTTAGCGATCCATCAGTGGCCCCACACCCTTGTCCGTGTTGCCCTGCCTTACTACCAGAAGACTCGATCAGCGTGATCGATGTGCAGAGACCTACACAGCACTGCACACACCCCCTTAGTTGTACGACTCTGCAGAGCTACTATCGAGTGCCGAGGGTGATACCTCCTATCTCACTCCTGTTGATAGCTCTGTAGCGTAGCTAGACGGTTGTGGGTTACAAAGGGTGATTCCTCTTTCACCACCTTCGATGAAGCCTCTGTCGTGCAACCCATCAAGTGTGAGTCCATCGAGGGTGATTCCTCCGGGTTCACCTTGACGGTGGCATCGAGTGGGAATCCATCGAGGGTGATTCCTCGGATTACCCTCTTGGTGTTACGGACACACGGTTACCTTTAACTGTTGCCCCCTTGTACTGTTATTGCGGGACTGAAGGGACAGGCGGTACCACCCCGGTAGAGGTGGACCTGAGTTCCCGACAGTCTCTTGAGAGCCGGTTTGACCTGGAGGGTACCCGCGAGATAATTACGAGGCGCGGCCGGGCAGGCAGAGACCGCCCTAGAGAGGGATGGGCCTGACCCTTGTTGCACTTCCTCGAGATGGGGCGACAGGAGTACTGATCGTCACCGCGAGCTCCTAATAATTCACTAACGGATTTGGGTATTTGATCTGAGTTGGCCACTGGCCTATACGCACTACCACCACGTGGGATAATGGTTTAATGGGGCCCTCGGCGCCGTATGTATCAGCCGAAAGCTCTGCCAGACGTCCAGTTCAGCATTGTGGCCGGCTCGGGCCGGCGCCATCTAGGACAGAGGTGGTGCCTAGGTCCACCCTGCACACAACGACCCGGAGTGCAAAGGGCGATGGGCCCAAGACCCCTGAGCACTTAGGATGTAGACCGGCGGGGACCTCTCTGCTGAGCCTAGGTAGGACTACGTCGTGTCGATCAGCCGAGGCCGGGCATGACCGAGAAAAGTGTGGCTGGCCAGAGTTAATCGAACGTCTTGGGTAACAGTAGTGCACCCCTGCAGGGAAGTTATCTATTCGAATAGCCGTGTCCACGGTAACAGGATGCTCAGTGTTGTATCCCGATCTACTACAACTTGAACTGGATACATGTTAATTAATTGTAAGCTTCGGGATTGCTTTCTCACAGGGAGTCGAGGAAGGATATCTAGGCTTTGCTACTACATGCTTGTTACTTTATGTTATGCTACTAATCTGCACTCTTCTAATGCTGCAAGATGCTAGTCTTCGATAGGCTAGGTCCTTCTCCTCTATTCTGGCATTTCTGCAGTCTAGTCCACAGATACAATCCTTCCCTTTGATACCGATGCATACTTAGCATAGTTCTGATGTAAGTCTTGTGATTACTTTGGATGACTACTCACGGTTGCTTTGCTACCCCTTTTTTTTCTCCTACCCGATTGTTGCGATCAGATGAAGGAGCCCCGGAGCCAGATGATCCCGTCGACGACTACTACTACCCCGACGGTGCCTACTACTATGTGGAGACCGACGACCATGAGTAGTTTAGGAGGCTCCCAGGCAGGTGGCCTGCGCCTTTTCGATCTAGATGTCACTGTTTTGCTCAGCCTTCTTAAGGCAACCTTTGTCTAATTATGTTTGTACTCAGATGCTAATGCTTCCGCTGACTCTTCTGTAACTCGAGCTTATGTATTCGAGCCCTCGAGGCCCCTGGCTTGTAATATAAAGCTTGTATTATTTTATTTTGTGTCTAGAGTTGTGTTGTGATATCTTCCCGTGAGTCCCTAGGCTTGATCGTGCGCATTTGCGTGTATGATTAGTGCACGGTCGGGTCGGGGGCGTCACAAGCTGGTATCAGAGCCAACTGCCTGTAGGAAGCCCCCTTTCTAACTCCTTGGCCGAAGTTGAGTCTAGTCTTTGAAAAAACTATTTTACTAACATGGCTGTGTGGCTTACGGGCCCACGTCGCCAATGGGTGGTATTAGGATCTTTTATTCCTCTTCTTTACTCTGGGACTCTGATCTCTCTTCCATTCGGGTTACGTTTTGCTAACTCTAACATTAGGATCTCGTGATCACATCCACCCGAAGAGCTGGATTGTCTGCAATTATTCCTTTCAATTGGTCTGTTTGATCTGATCATCACATTTTCCTTTCCATTGGTCTGTTTAACCTTTCTTGTAATCTAGCTTTTATCTGAGCAGTGTTAATTCCCTGCTTAAGCCAACACCCCCAAATGATTGTCCTCTGACTTGCCTTGCTGTCATGACCATGCAAGATGTCACTGCCTTCCCACGCTTAATCGATACTCACCACAGTTCCACAGGACCAAAACCTGACTCTCCTATACATCCTTGATCCCGAAGATACCCCTTACCTCCATCTCTTAAATCTCGGGACGAGATTTCTTGTAGTGGGGGAGATTTGTAACATCCCCAGATCCAAACCCTGTCATTAAGTTAATTAAATTGCCATGTCATCATGATCATCCTAAATAAAATGCATTTAGGTAATAATACAAATTCAAATTCCAAATTCAAATGCAAGTCAAATTATTGCTTCTTCAATTAATTGAATAAAAATGTTCATAATATTTCAAATAATCCCAAAGCAATTATAAAAATAAAATCAACATTATTAAAATTCCCAAATTGACCCTAGCAACTAAAACAGTACCCAAAACAGCCCCATTTAATCCAATTTCATTTATTCAAAATTCAAGTGGAATTATTTTGCCCCCAAACTTTTCTGTGGCAGTGAGGTATATTGCATCATAAATATTGAGACAAGTTGCACATTTTACAAAATTGAATTGATACCAAAAGAAAATGCAAAACAGAAACTATAAAAGAAAGACAGAAAAGAAAATAAAGAAAAGAGAAAAGCTACTGTGCTGGTGGCCCAAGTGCTACATCGCCCGGCCCAGCCCAGCATCGGCCTCCCCTAACCTCCCGCGCTCTCTATCCTCGCTGTCGCCTCTGCCGCACGCGCGCGCGCCCCGCAGCCAGGCCCCCCCTCCTCGCCACTCGACAGCGCGCTCCCGCGTCGCCATGGAGGACAAGGGCGCAGCCCCGCACCCCCCTGGCTCCTCCCTCGCCTCACTCTCTCCCTCTCTCCCTCTCTACCACCCCTCCCGAGCACCGCCATGGCCTCGCCGCCGTAATCTCGCGGCCACCGTACCCCTCTCGCCGCCTCACCGTGCCAGGCGAGACCGCCGCCGTCCGCTACTTCTCCCATTGCCACTGGACGGAGGCGGGAGCCACTGCAGCCTCGGATACGACCTCTTCTTCCTCCTCGGCCACCGTCTTCTTTGCTGTCGATTCGCCGCCGCATTCTTCTTGGCCGTGCCCGCCGCCGCATCCGAGCTCGCCGCCGTAGCCATCGTCGTCAAAGCTCGCGTCTGAGCACGTAGCCGTGCTCAGCACGCTCGTATGAATTGAACGCCGCCAACCGCAGCCCTTGTCGTGCCCTACAACGACGAGCACGAGCTCGCCCGAGACCGCCGCCATCTCTGCTCATCGCCGGCGTCATTTCCGGCCATCCCCGCGTGAACCACCACCACCACTCGTCGCGCCTCATCACGCTCTTTCGAACGAGCCCTCCCACGCGCCAAACGGTGGCCGAAAGGCGAAACCCGAACCCCTCCTCCGCTTCTGTTGTCACCGGCGAGTCGCCGCCGGCGCGCCACCGCGAAAACTCCGGCTGGGCCCACCCGCCAGGCCGATTAGGCACTAACCATGCTCTAAGCACCCACTGACATGTGGGGCCATACTATAGCAATTAGATTAATTAAAATAACTTAAATACTAACCTAAGACACTGACTACAGGGTCCCGCACTGACTAATTAGGTAATTAGATTTAACTAAGCACTGTTAGTTAGCTGTGTCACTAACCACTGGGTCCCACTGGGCCCAGTTGACCAGTCAACCTACTAACTGGGCTTGACCAGTCACTAACAGGTGGACCCCACGCAAATTAAACGTTTTTAAAAAAAATAAACTGCTAATTAGTCTATTAATTAAATTTGTTAATTAACAGACACTGGCATGTGGGTGCCGCTAGCAGATTAACTTAATTAGATAAATTAAACCCCTGTTTAATTAAAATAGTCACTGACCAGTGGGACCCACTGGTCAGGTTTGACCCTGGCCAGCTCAGTTGACCCGCTGACGTCACACTGACGTCATGCTGACATCGCAGTTCACTGTTTTGGATAATTCGGATTTAATAATTAAAACAATTCCAGAAATTCAATAAAACTTTGAAAATCATATAAAATAAACCGTAACTCGGATGAAAATAATTTATATATGAAAAACGATTAGAAAAATATGACGAATACGAATACGCTACCCACATACCTGTCAGCCCACTCTAACATGATGAACATGGAACCTTCCCCTCTGATTCATCTGACCGATAATTGCCCGGAGCTGGTAAAACACCTCCAGATGTTTTTCCGCATCGACTAACTTGCGTACTGCTGCATTAGAACACCCCTAGCACAGCATGTTGACATGTCATGCAACCCTGTTGCATTGTTTGCCGTGTATTTATTGTTTCTTCCCCCTCCTTCTCTCCCAATAGTCCCCGAGACTGCCGACGACACTACTGAGTACGACTACCTCGACGACGACCAGACCCTTTCAGCAGAGCTTCCAGGCAAGCAGACCCCCTTGATCATTCCTATATCGCCCATTCCTCCTCTCTCGTGCTTGCATTAGATTTTGATACTGTATTTGATTGCTCCTATTCTGATGCATAGCCTGATTTGTTAACTACTGTTGATACCATACCTGCTATCCTAAATGCTTAGTATAGGTTGGTTAGCGATCCATCATGGGCCCCACACCCTTGTCCGTGTTGCCCTGTCTTACAACCAGAAGACTCGATCAGCGTGATCGATGTGCAGAGACCTACACAGCACCGCACACCCCCCTTAGTTGTACGACTCTGCAGAGCTACTATCGAGTGCCGAGGGTGATACCTCCTATCTCACTCCTGTTGATAGCTCTGTAGCGTAGCTAGACGGTTGTGGGTTACCGAGGGTGATTCCTCTTTCACCACCTCCGATGAAGCCTCTGTCGTGCAACCCCTCAAGTGTGAGTCCATCGAGGGTGATTCCTCCGGGTTCACCTTGACGGTGGCATCGAGTGGGAATCCATCGAGGGTGATTCCTCGGATTACCCTCTTGGTGTTACGGACACACGGTTACCTTTAACTGTTGCCCCCTTGTACTGTTATTGCGGGACTGAAGGGACAGGCGGTACCACCCCGGTAGAGGTGGACCTGAGTTCCCGACAGTCTCTTGAGAGCCGGTTTGACCTGGAGGGTACCCGCGAGATAATTACGAGGCGCGGCCGGGCAGGCAGAGACCGCCCTAGAGAGGGATGGGCCTGACCCTTGTTGCACTTCCTCGAGATGGGGCGACAGGAGTACTGATCGTCACCGCGAGCTCCTAATAATTCACTAACGGATTTGGGTATTTGATCTGAGTTGGCCACTGGCCTATACGCACTACCACCACGTGGGATAATGGTTTAATGGGGCCCTCGGCGCCGTATGTATCAGCTGAAAGCTCTGCCAGACGTCCAGTTCAGCATTGTGGCCGGCTCGGGCCGGCGCCATCTAGGACAGAGGTGGTGCCTGGGTCCACCCTGCACACAACGACCCGGAGTGCAAAGGGCGATGGGCCCAAGACCCCTGAGCACTTAGGATGTAGACCGGCGGGGACCTCTCTGCTGAGCCTAGGTAGGACTACATCGTGTCGATCAGCCGAGGCCGGGCATGACCGAGAAAAGTGTGGCTGGCCAGAGTTAATCGAGCGTGTTGGGTAACAGTAGTGCACCCCTGCAGGGAAGTTATCTATTCGAATAGCCGTGTCCACGGTAACAGGACACTCAGTGTTGTATCCCGATCTACTACAACTTGAACTGGATACATGTTAATTAATTGTAAGCTCCGGGATTGCTTTCTCGCAGGGAGTCGAGGAAGGATCTCTAGGCTTTGCTACTACATGCTTGTTACTTTTTGTTATGCTACTAATCTGCACTCTTCTAATACTGCAAGATGCTAGTCTTCGATAGGCTAGGTCCTTCCCCTCTATTCTGGCATTTTTGCAGTCTAGTCCACAGATACAATCCTTCCCTTTGATACCGATGCATACTTAGCATAGTTCTGATGTAAGCCTTGGCGATGACCTCCGTCCTGGCGCGCTGAGCTGTCCTGGTCTTCTTTCACCAAAGCGGAAGGCATTGGGACTTGCTTTGGAGGGGGGCAGACGCCGCTGCTCCCTTGCACCAAAGAGGAAACTGGTCTTGGTCGCGTCCTGCCATCCTTATCCTGACAGCAAGACGTCACCCACGTGATGGGCGCATGCCACGCGACTGGTGCCGCGCAGCCTCCTTCGTGGGGTGGCCCTCACGAGGCAGCCCCTCACGAGGCAGCCCCTCACGAGGCCTCCCCTCATGAGGCCGCCCCTCATGAGGCAGCCCCTCACGAGGTGACTTGTTCCGGAGAGCCTAAGGCAGAGACGTCCTTCGTGGGCCACCCCAAGAGTTGCCTCCTGGGCCGCAGGCAGACGGGTCGTGGTACCCTGGTTCCCACTGGGCCGACAGCCGGGATGATGAAGATGGCCTTCGGTGACGATTCCCCCCTCCGGCAGAGTGCCGGAAAAGGGCTCCAGATGGGATCTCCTTGGTACAGAGGCTTGCGATGGCGTAGTCAAAGTTCTAGGGTTATTTCTGGGGGTTTTGGAATATATAGGATATTTCAGCGTTGGAATCACGCGAAGATGGGCTAAGATGGGCCCACGAGGCACCACGGCGAGCTTGCCCCCCCAAACTCGCGGTGGTGGCTCGTGGGCACCTCGTGGCTCTTCTGGTCCTCCCACGAAGCTTCGGGGGTCTCTTTTGTTCCAAAAAAATCGTCAAAAAGTTTCGCTGCATTTGGACTTCATTTGATATGGATTTTCTGGAAAACCAAAAACAAGCAGAAAACAACAACTGGCACTGGGCACTAGGTCAATATGTTAGTCCATAAAAATCATATAAAAGCCTTATAAAAATGCACCAAAATCATACAAAATTGTTGTAAACATGGCATGAATACTTCATAAATTATAGATACGTTGGAGACGTATCATATACAAGACTTTTTTATAGGGCCTACAAGCAGGTTCAGTTGGAAGCACTGAAGCACGAAAGTAATCTTCATCAATAACGATAGCTAGGGAGGACGTAGGGCTATTACCCATCTGTGGGCCTAAACCTGGGTCAAACCATTGTGTCACCATCATCGTTGACAAGATCCCTTCAGGCACAACCCCTCTCTCTACTTTCTTCCATGACAAACTTCAAATTGTAAGATCAACGGGCCATTATTCAACGATATTTGATAAGGATCTTCTTCATCGAGTTGGATTTGAGCGAACAATTTGTAGGTAGAGAGTGCGTCGTCCCAACCGATCAAGAAATTATGGCACAAATTGATGTGAGGGAATATGCCTTCACTAGTACATGACCCCCATATTAGCAGCGTTTGTTATGGCCTACTAGTAGCGCTCGGCCGTCATGCTGCTAGTACGACACCGCTGGTAACATACTACTAGCACTGCTCGCCTTGAATGTTGCTAGTCTGTATCTTGCTACCAGCATTCCATTCCGCACACTACTAGTAGTTTACATAATAGCAGCATGTGGGCCATACGAGCACTGCAAACTATCAAGAAACCTTGTAGCGTTTGACCTCGCACAAATGCTACTGGTACAAATTTTCCCAAAAAATCATTTCTTGCAGTTAATATAGCATATTGGATCATAATTTACCACATAGTACAACATGTTCAACATAGTGAACTACCACATAGTACCTACACCATAGCTAAATTTAGTGCCCTAATTTTGCATCATTATGAGCAAAATGCCTCTTTTTGTATCCCTAAAATGTGCTATGGGAGCTAACTGTTTGAGACAAAAGGCCTCATTATACTGCCATGACACCTTTTTGGTCTACTAAAATCTAATGCAACATTGACTAGCATATAGTCATAATCTAAAAAGACATATTAGACACACTTAACTACCATGCATAGTACTACTTATAACAATGTCCTTGAAGCTCGACTCTCGATACACGTACTCGTCAACTGAATCCGATGGTGGTGGGGGAATTCTCGGCGGTATTAGCCCCAGGATACATCCCCATCGGGCTCTCTGAACCCAGATCGGAGACTTCATCTCTTGCAACACCCACTAGAGGACCAATTCTGGTCTACTCCTAGACGGCATTCGAGCACGCTCTGCATCTGTGACCTTCGAGAAGACAACCTCTGTTGCATTCCTAAATTTAAACTTTGATTTTTGCAAAGTTGGAAGCCCTTCGCTAGGTCTGGGTTCTCGCGTGTGACAGCCTGCGTCTTTTTCAGCTCCTCCTTGCACTCCCACCAGCTGAACACCATGTGGCGAATCCTTGCTGCCCGCACCCCCACCCATTCAGGAGGCCCCCGCGGCTCCTCTCACAGAGGAGTAGAGGATGATGGTGTGGTACGGGAGGCATGATGACGACGAGGAGCCATGTAGTCGACGTGGATGTCCTGAAATTCATCAAAGAGCCTTAATTGTAGTACTAGCATGTCCGCGAGGTAATATTACATACATATCGAACAACAAAGTATTATTTTGCATGTGGGCTGACTTTTGGTCCGTCGAGGCTCCCTTCAACAAATCTCATGTCTCAGGTGGTGGTGTGTATATGGTGGGCTCTCCCGCATGGGTATTTCGACTGTTGGTGATGGTTTTTGTTGTACTTCCCCTCCTGCTTTACAAATGTCTAAGGAGAGAAGGGAAAGTACAACAAAAACCACCTACGACAATAGACAAGATGCTTGAACAACTCTCATGTCTCAAGTGGTGATGTATATATGGTGGGCTCTCCCTCACAGGTATTTCGACTGTCAGTGATGGTCGTTCCTTCTCTTCATTCCTTGTTACCAAGGCTGGTAGAGGAAGGAAAAGAAAGGAATAACCCCCTACAACAACAGTCGGTATCACAAAGGTAGCCACATCGGACTGGAAAGTCAACTTGCAAGTCAGATAATGATGCTAACACATGTGCCCTAAACCCTAAACAACCCATTTTTAAAATAAGTGTTTATCAAATAAAATAGAAGAGAAAATGGAGGCTTTCTGCTCTCACAAGCATTATAGTTAATGTTCAAATGCAACAGAGAAAATGGAGCTTTCTTCTCTCTGTTTTATTTTCTTCTTCACTACTCTTCTCACAAGCATTTATCTCTTCTATCTCTCTTCTATAACTTTCTTATAAAAAACTTTTGTCAATAAACAAATATTAATTTTGTACCATATATTTGGGTTAAGTAACAACGAACAACTAAACTACACTACAAAGTAATATATATATATAACTAGGTACACTACCAACCAATCGATCTAACTCAAATTAATGAATCGACCAAATAATGGATTTATAGAACTAGATACACTACCTCATCGACCAACCAATGCCCTTCCCCCCACTGCCTTAAACTCAAAATAATTTCCCCTTCCAATTAGTACAGAAATCTTGTGGCACCCCGGCTCAAAGGACCGGAACACCCCGCATTCCAGCCCAGAGATCAAGTCTTCTGGAATACGGCACTGCTTGGCATAGAACAAATCAGCTCTTACTACAAATAATTGAGGTACAAGGGTCTGATATTACAAAGGTTTACATCGGCACGGTGACACTATGATGTCTACTACACAACTTATTCTTGTAGACTCGTGTTGGGCCTCCAAGCGCAGAGTCTTGTAGGACAGTAGCAATTTTCCCTCAAGTGGATGACCTAAGGTTTATCAATCCGTGGGAGGTGTAGGATGAAGATGGTCTCTCTCAAACAACCCTGCAATCAAATACAAGAAATCTCTTGTGTCCCCAACACACCCAATACAATGGTAAATTGTATAGGTGCACTAGTTCGGCGAAGAGATGGTGATACAAGTGTAGTATGGATAGTAGATATAGGTTTTTGTAATCTAAAAATATAAAAACAGCAAGATAGCAAGTGATAAAACGGAGCACAAACGGTATTGCAATGCTTAGAAACAAGGCCTAGGGTTCATACTTTCACTAGTGCAATCTCTCAACAATGCTAACATAATTGGATCATATAACAATCCCTCAACGTGCGATAAAGAATCACTCCAAAGTTCCTATTCGCGGAGAACATAAGATAGAAATTGTTGTAGGGTACGAAACCACCTCAAAGTTATCTTTTCCTATCAATCTATTGAGCCATCCCTATAAGTGTCACGAACAGCCCTAGAGTTCGTACTAAAATAACACCATATGATACGCATCAACCAACTCTAATGTCACCTAGATACTCCAATGTCACCACAAGTATCCGTGAGTTGATTACTCGATATGCATCAAACAACTTCAGATTCATAATATTCAATCCACACAAAGAACATCAAAGAGTGCCCCAAGATTTCTATCAGAGAAAGTAGGACGAAAACGTGCATCAACCCCTATGCATAGATTACCCCAATGTCACCTAGGGAATCCGTGAGTTGAGTGCCAAAACATACATCAAGTGAATCAATATAATACCCCATTGTCACCACGGGTATTCATATGCAAGACATACATCAAGTGTTCTCAAATCCATAAAAGTATTCAATCCGATAATAGTGAAACCTCAAAGGTAAAAACTCAATTCATCACAACGAGATAGAGAGGGCAAAACACCATATGATCCAACTATATTAACAAAGCTCGCGGTACATCAAGATCGTGCCAAATCAAGAACACAAGAGAGAGAGATCAAACACATAGCTACTAGTACATACCCTCAGCCCCGAGGGTGAACTACTACCTCCTCGTCATGGAGACCACCGGGATGATGAAGATGGCCTCCGGTGATGCTTTCCCCCCTCTGGTAGGGTGCCAGAAAAGGGCTGTAGATGAGATCGTGGAGCTACAGAGGCTTGCGGCGGCGTAAAAACTCATCTAGGTTAACTTTCAGGGGTTTCTGAATATATATGATTTTTTAGCGTTGGAATCACGCGAAGAGGGGCCACAGGGGGCCCACGAGGCACCAGGGTGCGCCTGGGGGGGCAGGCGTGCCCAGGTGGCTCATGGGGCCCCTGTGGCTCTTCTGCTGCTCCTCCGAAGCTTCCTGGGTCTGTTTCCTTCCAGAAAAAATCGTCAAAAAGTTTCGCTGCATTTGGACTTCGTTTGATATGGATTTTCTGGAAAACCAAAAACAAGCAGAAAACAACAACTGGCATTGGGCACTAGGTCAATATGTTAGTCCATGAAAATCATATAAAAGCCATATAAAAGTGCACCAAAATCATACAAAACTATAATAAACATGGCATGAATACTTCATAAATTATAGATACGTTGGAGACGTATCAGCATCCCCAAGCTTAATTCCTGCTCGTCCTCGAGTAGGTAAATGATAAAAGAAATAATTTATGAAGTGTGAATGCTAGCATAGTGCATAAGTTTGATCAATGATAATTTCAATCACATTTCCTAGCATCATAATAGCAACTCTTTCTCATAAAACTCATCATGATAAAGTAGCAATCCATTCACATGTTATGGTTCAAACAATGCATTGTCTTGAAACTTAACAACCTATGTTCTTAGTCACCAAACAATTGCAATTCAACTTAATTTCAACAAAGTCTAAGTAAGAGCTCCACATACTCAATTATCATATAGTCTTCTATGATTGCTAGTACTCAAAGCATATTTTTAGAACAAATGGCATCCATCGAACACAGAGAAAGATAGGGGCTTAATGTTTCGCCTCCCAACTTATTTATCATAGAGATAATTGTCAACGATAATGATTCATGATCAAATATATTTGACTGGCCATATGTGCCTGGATCTTTCCCCACCACACGATGCTTGCCAACTAGAGAATAATTGAGGTTGAAATGCAAATGAATACTTATTGACTCTTGCATAAAAGTAAATACATAAAAGTAAATGCATGAAAGTAAAAGATAGGCCCTTCGCAGAGGGAAGCAGAGGTTGTCATGCGATTTTTATTTTTGGATGCACAAGCCCTTAATGCAAAGGAACGTCACGTTATATTGCCCCCTGTGATACCAACCTTTATTATGCAGTCCGTCACTTTTATTTCTTTTCCATCACAAGTTCGTACAACGCTTATTTTCCTTTGCAATAAAAGATCATACATATTTTAGGAGCATTTTTATTGCTTTTTGCACCGATGACAACTTACTTGAAGAATCTTATTCAATCCATGGGTAGATTTGGTGGACACTCATGGGAAGAAACTGGGTTTAAGAGTTTTAGGATGCACAAGTAGTATCTCTACTTAGTACGAATTTTTGGCTAGCAAAAGATCCTAAGCAAGCACCACATGTTGGAGGATCCATAACAATATAACTTCTATGCAAATATACCCAAACATAACTCATTACGTTGTCTTCCTTGTCCAACTTCAACTAATTTGCTCAAGTTTGAAAATAATTAATGGGTATTCACAATCATAAAAGATGTCCAAGATAATATATTTATATGTGAAAGTTCTCTTCCTTATACTAATCATTCATGAATTGCTTGTATGACCAATATTGTGATTGTCAAGCTTCAATAGATTTCACTTTCTAACCCAAATGTGAAACTACTACTAGACATGATACAAGCATATGAAGCACATATCATTTCAACTTTATGATATTCAATTCTTTCACAATTTACTCATAGGGTATAAGTGAAGAACAAGAGTAAATGACAAACTACTCCAAAAAGATATAAGTGAAGATCAATTGAGTAGTTAAGTAAATATCTAGCTATGTGAGGGCTCTCTCTCATTTAAAAATTTCAGATCTTATTATTTTATTCAAACAGCAAGAAAAACAAAATAAAATGACATTCCAAGAATAGCACACATCATGTGAAGAAGCAAAGACTTAGGCTCAACCAAAACTGACCGATAATTGTTGATGACGAAAGGTGGGATGCCTACCGGGGCATCCCCAAGCTTAGATGCTTGAGACTTCTTGAAATATTAATTTGGGATGCCTGGGGCAACCCCAAGCTTGAGCTCTTGGGTCTCCTTAATTCCTCTCATATCACGGTTTCTCTAAATCTTAAATACTTCATCCACACAAAACTCAACAAGAACTCATGAGATAAGTTAGTATAAATCAACTCGAAACCTTAACATTCTCTACTGTAGCAAATCACCAAAATTATAATTAAACATTGCATACTAAATTCCTCTGCATATTTAATACTCCTATCCACAAATAGAAACATTAAACAAGCAAACATATGCAAACAATGCAACCATAACAGCAATCTGCCAAAACAGAACTGTCTGTAAAGGGTGAATAAGAATTTATAATTCACAACTCCAAAAATTCTGAAAAATTACCACGTGACAGAGAACTCATGCATGCTTACTGTGTAAAAATTTCAGATTTTTATCATGTTCTGACTATTCAGGAATATTCTGGACATAACAGAAAACTTTCTGTTTTCAAACAGCAACACATAAACTTGCAAACTGAGCATGGTAAAGGCTATACTTGGCATTTTATTGAACTAAAAGATACAAAACATGATTATTGATAACAGAAAGCAAATATCAACAAAATAAAATGACGCTCCAAGCAAAACTCATATTATGTGACGAATAAAAATATAGCTCCGAGTGAGGTTATCGATAGTGCTGAAGACGAAAGAGGGGATGCCTTCCGGGGCATCCCCAAGCTTAGTTGCTTGGGTGTTCCTTGAATATTACCTTGGTGTTCCTTGGGCATCCCCAAGCTTAGGGTCTTGCCACTTCTTATTCTCCTCATATCGATTTCTCAGCCAAAACTTGAAAACTTCAATCACACAAAACTTAACGGAACTTCGGGAGATAGGTTAGTATGATAAAAATAAATCATCCACTTAGGTACTGTCAAGACAAGATTCATAATTGTTCTCACATAATGCATACTGTAGTCTATCATTTCCACAATTTATATTACTGAATATAAGCTATGGAAACACTAAAACAAGCAAAGTATGCACCGAAAACAGAATCTGTCAAAAACAGAACAGCGTGTAATGAGCGATTTAATAACCATACTTATGTACCTCCAAAAATTCTGAAAACTTAGGACAACGTAAACAATTTGTAACCCAATGCTCTGTAAAAATTTCAGAATTTCTCACGATCCAGTACAGAATAGAAATTCCAGCACTGGACGCAAAAGTTTCTGTTTTTGCACAGAATCGAATCAACAAGTATCCACACTATCCCAAAGGCTTTACTTGGCACATTATTGAAAGAAAGCATATAAAACATGATTAATACAGTAGCTTAATCATGTGAACACACAAAAACAGTAGGTATAAATATTGGGTTGTCTCCCAACAAGCGCTTTTCTTTAATGCCATTTAGCTAGGCATGCTGATTTCAATGATGCTCGCATAAAAGTAAAGAATTGAAACATAAAGAGAGCATCATGAAGCATACAACTAGCACATTTAAGCCTAACCCACTTCCTATGCATAGGGATTTTGTGAGCAAACAATTTGTGGGAGCAAGAATCAACTAGTATAGGAAAGCAAATCAAGTATAACTTCAAAACTTTCAACACATAGAGGAAACTTGATATTTTTGAGATATGTAAAAGCAGATGCTCCTCTCTCATAATAATTTTCAGGAGCATCATGAAGAAATTCAACAATATATCCATCACACAAAGCATTTTTGTCATGATACTTAAGCATAGAATTTTTATTACTCTCGTCACAAGCAATTTTCCTCTCATTCATAATAGTGGGAGCAAACTCAACAAAATAACTATCATGAGATACTTGATTGGCATAATCCAATTGAAAATTAAAATCATGATGACAAGTTTCATAGTTATCATTATTCTTTATGGCATACATGTCATCACAATAATCATCATAGATAGCAACTTTGTTATCATAGTCAATTGAAACCTCTTCCAAAATAGTGGAATCATCATTAAATAAAGTTGTGACCTCTCCAAATCCACTTTTATCAATATAATCATCATAAATAGGAGGCATGCAATCATCATAATAAATTTTCTCATCAAAACTTGGGGGACTAAAAATATCATCTTCATCAAACATAGCATCCCCAAGCTTATGGCTTTGCATATCATTAGTATCATGGATATTCAAAGAATTCATACTAGCAACATTGCAATCATGCTCATCATTCATGGATTTTATGCCAAACATTTTATTGAATTCTTCTTCTATCAATTGAGCACAATTTTTCGCTCCATCATTTTCAAGAAAAACATTATAAAGACGAATAATATGAGGCAACCTCAATTCCATTCTTTTGTAGTTTTCTTTTATAAACCAAACTAGTGATAAAACAAGAAACTAAAAGATTAAATTGCAAGATCTAAAGATATACCTTCAAGCACTCACCTCCCCGGCAACGGCGCCAGAAAAGATCTTGATGTCTACTACACAACTTATTCTTGTAGACTCGTGTTGGGCCTCCAAGCGCAGAGTTTTGTAGGACAGTAGCAATTTTCCCTCAAGTGGATGACCTAAGGTTTATCAATCCATGGGAGGCGTAGGATGAAGATGGTCTCTCTCAAACAACCCTGCAATCAAATACAAGAAATCTCTTGTGTCCCCAACACACCCAATACAATGGTAAATTGTATAGGTGCACTAGTTCGGCGAAGAGATGGTGATACAAGTGTAGTATGGATAGTAGATATAGGTTTTTGTAATCTAAAAATATAAAAACAGCAAGATAGCAAGTGATAAAATGGAGCACAAATGGTATTGCAATGCTTAGAAACAAGGCCTAGGGTTCATACTTTCACTAGTGCAATCTCTCAACAATGCTAACATAATTGGATCATATAACCATCCCTCAACGTGTGATAAAGAATCACTCCAAAGTTCCTATTCGCGGAGAACATAAGATAGAAATTGTTGTAGGGTACGAAACCACCTCAAAGTTATCTTTTCCGATCAATCTATTGAGCCATCCCTATAAGTGTCACGAACAGCCCTAGAGTTCGTACTAAAATAACACCACATGATACGCATCAACCAACTCTAATGTCACTTAGATACTCCAATGTCACCACAAGTATCCGTGAGTTGATTACTCAATATGCATCAAACAACTTCAGATTCATAATATTCAATCCACACAAAGAACTTCAAAGAGTGCCCCAAGATTTCTACCGGAGAAAGTAGGACGAAAACGTGCATCAACCCCTATGCATAGATTACCCCAATGTCACCTCGGGAATCCACGAGTTGAGTGCCAAAACATACATCAAGTGAATCAATATAATACCCCATTGTCACCACGGGTATTCATATGCAAGACATACATCAAGTGTTCTCAAATCCATAAAAGTATTCAATCCGATAATAGTGAAACCTCAAAGGTAAAAACTCAATTCATCACAACGAGATAGAGAGGGAAAAACACCATATGATCCAACTATATTAACAAAGCTCGCGGTACATCAAGATCGTGCCAAATCAAGAACACGAGAGAGAGAGAGAGATCAAACACATAGCTACTAGTACATACCCTCAGCCCCGAGGGTGAACTACTCCCTCCTCGTCATGGAGACCACTGGGATGATGAAGATGGCCTCCGGTGATGCTTTCCCCCCTCCGGCAGGGTGCCAGAAAAGGGTTGTAGATGAGATCGTGGAGGTACAGAGGCCTACGGCGGCGTAAAAACTCATCTAGGTTAACTTTCAGGGGTTTCTGAATATATATAATTTTTCAGCGTTGGAATCACGAGAAGAGGGGCCACAGGGGGCCCACGAGGCACCAGGGCGCGCCTGGGGGATGGGGGGCAGGCGCGCCCAGGTGGCTCGTGGGGCCCCTGTGGCTCTTCTGCTGCTCCTCCGAAGCTTCCTGGGTTTGTTTCCTTCCAGAAAAAATCGTCAAAAAGTTTCGCTGCATTTGGACTTCGTTTGATATGGATTTTCTGGAAAACCAAAAACAAGCAGAAAACAGCAACTGGCACTGGGCACTAGGTCAATATGTTAGTCCATGAAAATCATATAAAATCCATATAAAAGTGCACCAAAATCATACAAAACTATAATAAACATGGCATGAATACTTCATAAATTATAGATACGTTGGAGACGTATCACACTACGCCTGCTAAGGTAGCTCTATGCTAGCAGCGGAACAACTAGTAACAGCAAAATAACTTCTAGCAGTGAAACAGCGACGACGATGATGGACTCCACTCCGCAGGGACTCTGGCTGGGACGCATCCTAGAGCGCAATCTCGGGATCCTCGTCAAACAATAAATCATGGCATCACCTGCAATCTGGCATGACACGCCAGGTGTGTACTTTGAATGTACTCGCAAGCTCACAGCAACCAAGGCAATCAAGACAAACAACAGCATGGCATTTACAGGTTAAATATCAATGATGATCATGATACTACTAGAGCAATCATGAGAATGAGCATGGCATGTACATGTTACTCATGATATGAGCATGATGATACTGGCACTAACATGCAGGGGGGTCGATGTTTAAGGTCCCTTAGACTAACTTACCCTTCTCGGAGGTTATCTCGTAACCACCATATGTCTCAAACTTACCATCGTGAGCATCACACGATCACCTCAGGATCAACCAAGCTCGGTATCAACAATACCATCGTGATCATCACATGACCACACAGAGCTTGATCTCTACATGTGATCATCGCATGACCACATAAAGATCAACCAACTTCCTTTCTCATGGAATCGGGGTTGTTTATTATTCAGGTTATTATTACTGTTGACCCATAGTGTGGCCTACTACGAACTCTGTCCATGACCGAGGACGCGGCTAACGATAGATTATACACTCTACAGAGGTTAGTACACTGTACCCACACCACGGAATTCATGGCCTCGTGCTCCCATTCGGGTGGACCAACGACATTCTGACAAAGCCAATCTATTGCATGACACTCTCCCGGCCACTCCGACAAACTCCCCTTCGGGCTATGTCATGGGTGGCCCCGATGTCAACTCATGACATCCTGCCACCTCGTGGCTGCCATCGTCATGGCCAGACAAAACAAAGTCATCCCAAACGGGGACATCAATACCATAAAACTCGGGCACACAAGGCTTATGGCCGCCTACCTGATCAGGGTAGCGCGCGCACATAACCTTCCCTAGTTGGGGGCACCGGCGAGAGGCATGACAATAGACCGCATTAGGGCCTCCCCATCCAGGCAAGTGTGGTTGCACTGGTGAGCTCGATTCGGTGGCACCATGACTCAGCCAACGGATTTGTTCAAGTTCAATTAATGTCAGGTTTAACTTGAATGGTGATGAGCTGAGTCACAATAAAATAACATAACAATGCATATGAGCATGATATCAGTGTAAACATGGATGGGCAACATAACCATTTAACAACATAACATCAACAATGGTAAATCATTTATTCTACGGGATACAAATGAGCATAGCATAACGATGATCATGAATATCACAAGTAGTTTCATATCAAACCGTAACTACTCATGTGATCATATAATTATCACTAGCATCGGAAGTGATTACAAGAATAAAGCATGATAATAATAACAATAACACTAATAATGGAGAAGAACTATATATGCACAAGAACATAGCATAAGCATGGACATGGATTCATGAGCATATTCGAAGCATTAACAAAATCATTAAATGAGCAAGCAATTATTTAAATATTCAAGTGGAAACCATGGCTACAGCAATGCCATCATGCAAGTGGCTGTTGTGGCTTGCCTGGGGATGGAGGAACCATCGGAGAGAGGTGCGATGAACTCGCGGAAAGATTTGCCGGAAACTTTTCCCTCTCGAAGGGGGCTGTTTCAGGGCAAGGGCAAAATGGTCATTTTCAGAATGTTACCACATGGTGAAAATGGTACCATCGGGATGGCCTCGACGAACAGAGAACGTGGGCTTTGGAATCATCTGAATCGGAGTTACGGTTGCGCAAATACGGCCGTTCATTCGTTAGGCAAAAAAAGAATTAACAAATGTGCTTTTCTGCAGCTAACGGATGAACATCCAAAATTTAAGAATTTCAGAGCCGGCGGCTGAAAAGCAGAAGGCGTATTTAGGAGTATATGTCTTCCGAACGGGAAAACGCATTCTGGCCCGAAGTAGCACTGGAGTACGTTTTCCAAATTGGGAAAACGTACTTTACAGAAGGCACTTCCACTTAAGCCCGTGAGCCCGGCTGGCTGGGTCACTGGCATGTGGGGCCCGCTGACAGGTGGCCTTCGTCTTCAACCTCACCCGAGCGCCCGCGGGACAGAGGAGACCGCGCGCTCGCCGGCGCCCGTCCCGGCGACTCGGGCCATCTCCGGCGAAGCTCCGGCCACTAGCGCGCTCAGGAGGCCGAGCCGCATCCATCCAGGTAGGCCACGGACTACGGGAGAGGCAGGGTAGGGCACGGCTTCGAGGCCGGCAGACGGCGATGTCGGGCGATGGTGGTTCTGGCGCTACGGTGCTCCGGAAAGCAAGGCGTTGGGCGGCGGAGCCTCGCCGGACTTCGAGGGTTACTTTGGTGGAGGAAGGAGGGGGCGACGAGCTCTAGCTTGCCCGAATTTAGACGGAGCAGAGCGGCGGCCATGGCGGCCATGGAAGGGAAGGAGAGCTCCTCCAGCTCGAATGAGAGGCCAGGGGAAGTGCTAGGAGGGAGAGAGGGAGGTTGGTGAGGTCGGAGAGGCTCGGGGAGGGCTTAAATAGCCGAGGCGAGATGCCGTGGCCGGACGCCGACGGGAGCGCGGGGTTGATGCCCTGGCGCGACCGCGTACGTGTGCGCTCGTGGGCAGGCTCGGATGGTGATGGGAGAGAGGTAGTGGAGTGCCAGAGAATCGGCGAGGAGGAAGAGGACAGCGGCAAAACGACGATGGCCACGGGAACGCGGTGCGGCGTGGCTCGCCGGAGAGGAAAGAGGAGGGGGAGAGGGGTCCAGAGGGGGCGCGTGGACGGAGGGGAGTGAGGGCAACGCTGTGGACATGGTGCGGTGGCGAGAGCGCGTGGTTTGGACGGCGACCGAGGGCCCCAAAGTCCAGAGCACGCAGATGGCCTGCGAGACTGTGTGGTCACCGCGTGCACAGGCGCACGCGGTGCGTTTTGGCCAGCAAAACGATGTCTAACATGTGGACCCTACTTGCTGGAGAAGCACTGTGGTCTTGGTTAGGTTAAATAACCTTTGTGCTGATGGGTAGCATCAACTGAAGTTTGTTGTAGCAAACTTGAGCATGAAGTTGTGATCAAAATGAAGGGGATAAGGGCTAACCAGGATGTCACAGGGGTTTAGGGTAGGAAGGACTACAGTCCTGTGAAATATGGAAAGATTTGGACCAAGGTTTATCATAGTTGCTTCACAACTGCATTTCTGGTCCAGAAACTAGATCATGAAGCTGCACTCACGTGGATGATTGGATTGGTCTAAAATTTGATGGAGGATGATGATTTGGGCATATGAAGGCACTGTAAAAATTTCATACCATTTGGATAAGTAAAAATGGTACTTCCTTCACAATGCTTCCCACTGGACAGAAACTTGGGGGAATTTTGTGGAGAAAATGACTTGGCAAAATGATGTGAATTTTGGCATGCTTAAAGGATATAGGGATATTTAGGTCCTGGATTAATTTCAGAATTTATGAAGCAATAAAAAAATATTGTTGCTTCACAAACTGAAATCATGACCAGAAGCAAAGATTTGAAGGTGTGCTCACATAGATGGTTGGATGGAGATGAAATTTGGTGGAGAGTAATGATTTGATCATATGGATGATCTGCCAAAATTCCAACTCATTTGGATTAGCCTAGCTAGTACTTCCTTCACAAAGCTTCTCTCTGGACAGAAACTTTGGAAATTTGCTGTGGAAGATTGACTAGGCAAATGAATCTGAATTTTGGCATGTGATAATTATTTGGATAAGAAAGAGTGCTCAAAAAGTTTGAGGGCAATCAAGAAAATATAAATGGCACTTCCTTCACAAAGTGCCATACTGGACAGAATAGGAAATGAATATTCCTGAATTATTTTTGAACTAGGCAAGGATAGGTTTTGACATATTTGTGGAAGATATGATCCAAAGAATTTATGAGAATTTTGTGGGAATTTTGTGGAATACAGAAATATAGGTTGCTTCACAACCTAGGGCAAACAGGGTTATTAATTTAATAGAAAAAGGAATATTCCCAAGAAATAAAAATTAGGGTTGGGTTAAGATGGAAATGACATGGTCTTGGGATAGATTTGAGAATGACAAGCCACTTGGAACTGGCAGGAGAGAAGATCTTCCCAGGTTTCAAGACCACATAGCCACGGAAAAAGGAATTCCAAATAAAAATTCGAAGAAATCCAAAAGAAAAAGAAAGGGCCAAAAATCAGGGTGTCACAAATCTCACTGAGAAGCTCACCTAGGAGCTCGGGCCGGTAGTGGCACGGCGTGTGTAGGGGTGGAGCGTAGGCGGGGCGTCGTCAAGGGCATGGCGTCGGCAGGGGCGTGGTGTCGGCGGAGCATCATCAAGGGCAGGCAGCAGGGGCATTGACCGAGGCATCAGTAGGGGCGGGCAGTGGCATCGACGTCGGCGCCGGGACACACACACACACACACACACACACACACACAGTGGCGCGAGTGTTGAGAGAGAGTGACATAGGTAGCTCTGTGTAGAGGATATTTATGCATGGTAAGAAACATTAGCGATGTTTGAAAAAAATTCAAACTTTGTTGATAAGACAAACTAGCAGCGTATGCGCCTGTGTGCATGCTGATAGATAGATCACTGGCTGCGTGTATGGCATGGACAGACGCTGCTGGTAGTGTTTGTATATTTTTAAAATATGTTTGTATTTTTTAAATGTAAACGCAAGTTGAAAAAATGAAACTTGGTATGCTGTCATTGTATGACCACTTGAAGCTGTTAATATTTCTTACAGATAAGTTATGATATACGTCCCCTACAAACCAAAAGGATATCCATGGGATCGAGATTCAAAGGTAATTTTGAAAGGGGGCCGAAGCGTCCAGTTTGAGAGAGAGATGGTATAGCACCATTTTATTTGACTACATAAGTTTGTATACATGTATTACGCACCATTTTACATTTACATATCAAATTATGTATGTATTTGGGGTAGCTTTGAAATTTGAAGATAACATCATACAATATTTACGTTAGCAGTGTTTCTTAGGGACTACATGCTGCTAGATAGCATACTAGCTGACAGTGCAGGATTACGTTAGTACCCTCGATATGGTACCTTGCGTGGCTGGAAGTCACAGATCAGAGGTCACACAGGGATTTTACCCAGGTTCGGGCCTCCGGTGAGGAGTAACACCCTACGTCTTGCTTGTTGATGTTATTCATGGTGGGTATACCTCCTGCGAGGGATTATAATGGATGTATGAGATTCTACCGAGAGTTATTCTACCAGAGTACATAGGAGTGAGAGCCCTCCTACTCCCACTTCTTATACACGGTGGGGGCTAGGGTTTTACAAAGAGGGAGATGCGATCTAGGCCGCCGCTAGCGTAGACTTGGGCACCAAGATGATCTGTGATGTTCATCTGCCCCTTCGGGCTCCTTCCTATTGTCGGGCACATGGTGGGCCTCTTGGGTCCTTAGGCAGGCCTGCTGTCGGGCTCCCCGTGGCTGAGCCACCCCCTATGGAGTACAGCGTCACTAGCCGCGTTTGAGCACCACCAAACGATGTTGGTAAAATTTATGCATTTTTAATATTTTAAGAAGAATTCTTGGTCTTTTGCCTTCCTATTTTTATGAACAAAATTTTAGTGTGTACTTGAGTCTTCATGAACAAAAATTTTAAAATACCTAATTTTAATGGGATATTTCAAAAACAACATTTTTTCTGATAGTTTCGAAGGGGGCGGTCATCCGGCATCAGATTTGTATGGATGTATAGTATGCACCATTCTATATTTACATATCTAATTATGAATTTATTTCTGGTTGCTCTACTATTCAAAAGGGAATATAATTTAAATAGATCTTTTGCAGCGTTCTCTACCATCTGAACGCCACTAGGGTCCTACTAGCAACACCCAGCTCTTCATCAACCGTTGCTGGTTAGTTTGAAGGTTTAAGGCTTTGAGTTACAGTGTTAATTATGGAGGTTTTCTTTTCCTATTTTTTCGTGTACATGTGTTTTTCATTAAAGTAGTTGCAAACTTCAAACACAACAACTTATTGTAAAAGGTTCTTTAAATTTAACTAAACAACACATATATTTACACGTAATGAACTAGCTGCGTCCCGACCCAACGGCACGCTGCCAGCTTGTGTACAACTAGCGACATTCGACAACATTGAAACGCTGCTAGTAGTTTTAGGCTGGCATCCGTGGATGGTGCACCTTAATAACCACGTTTGAGTGCACCACAAGCTGCTGGTTGGAAAACATCAGCGGCGTTTGGTTTGGACATGGACGTTGCTGGTAGTTTGACAAAATTGTTGTCATGTTCGCTTAAAGTGGCACGCTACTAATAGCAAAATCCTATAAGGGGTTTCTGCACTAGTGCTTGGGTGATCCCCTCCAAGCCCTTCGCTTGGTGAGTGTTTGTTCCCATGTTCTGACCCTTGGGCTCACCGCTCTTGCTTATGCTTTAGGTTGAAGCAAGTGCAACTTCTTACACTCCCCAGATTCGCACCCAAGTCTTGAAGACCTCCTCGGATTTGGAGAAGACTAAGTCCCCCCCCCCATGACACCTTGAAGATGGAGGAGGAGATGGTAGGTTGCCCAAAGGTTGAGGAAGAGTTACGGAAGGTAGAGATCCAACTCCTTGAAGTTCGCAATGAGCTGGACATTGAGGTGACTTGTCGTTCCCCAAGTCATGATGGCTTGAAAGAGTGCTTGGAACGTGTGATGGTGAGGGTGGCCCACTTTGAGAGAAAGTAGAAGGTCATTGAGGAGAGAGCTTTGCTTGTTGAGATAGAGGTGGCGAGGCAGGCGGCAAGGGCGAGCACCACCGAGTGGAAGCTTCCTGGCATGTCCTTCCAGCTTGCAATGGACGACGGCGGGGTGACCAAGCTAAGGGAGCACGTGAAGGGGCTTCATGCTCGTCTTGTGGAGTTGGAGATCGTTATGCCTCTGAGGGCAAAAGACGTTCCTCCCCTTTTGCCAGATATGGATCTTGAGGGCCTGGTGGTTCACACTTTTAAGGTGCGAGATGCCCTCGTGACACGTGCCAAAGAGGTCCATCACCTCTTGTTGGGGCTCCAGGTACTGTCGCGCCCTAGCCATCCATGTAGTGGTGAATGGCATGTCATTGCAAAAATTCGCAGGGGCACGTAGGTGTGGGGGCATGCACCTGCAGAAACGCCTGCTGCCGTCCATCTGCACCGTGATCCGTGCACATGTTTGGACAGAAAATGGTAGAAAAATGGACGGAAATTGTTAACTGTCTGAATATGAAACAGTATACATGTTTATTCTATACAAATACGTTTGTCTACCTGTTTGTATCCTACATCCCGCGTTCTGTTACGAAGCTTGTTCCACGAGTTCCGACCAGTGTTCATCTTCTTCTTCTTCCTTCGTCCCTGCCCTGTTCTTTTGTTATGTTCCAGTTCTGTCTTCTCCTCTTCTTTTATCTTCGCTTCCCTTCTGTCCAATTCTTTCGTTTACGTGATCTCCATTCATGCGTTCATGATGTCCTATGTGTTGTCTGTTTGATGCATCATTCTTCCCATGCGAAATTGCTATTGTTCTTTTCCCAACTTTTTCTATTCTCTTGCCTCAAATGTGTATCCTTGTATTCTTCAATACTTGCATCCTTCTATATTTATTTGTGAAAACACTTCAATGCGATAGTTATGATTTTTTGCCCTAGCAGATATGATTTCAATTATGTTCTTTAAAGTGCATTGCTTTCTGTATTATTTTATTTCATTTTCATTCCTAACATTTTTTCTCTTGTACCTTTCGTCACGAAACTTACTGTGCGCGTTCAGTTTTTGATGTTGGAACTTGTGCCTATTTTTCTGGATCATTTTCTGGCAATTTATTAATGCGCATAGACAATGAGTTGGGAAGCCAACTTACCTAACATTAATATTTCTGATGCGCAAACCGCAGACGCCTCATCTTCTTTCTCGCTCCTCTTTCCCCATCATCTTTTTCCTTTCTAGTCCCATCCTTCATATCTGCTCTGTTCATAGTTCCACTGGACGTTGCTGCGAATGCTTGCCAGATGTTGACAGCGAAACTCGTGGATGAGGAGTACGCCATCATCACGTGGTTGTGGTCGACGTTGCCCCCGCAAGGGGAACCACGGAAAAAACCCACAGTCGATCCCAATGCAGTTGATGTGAAGGTAAATCACCATGTATACTTCTTAATCTCCTCCAAAGCAGCTCCGACTACTTATATTTTCTATATTACCTGTTGCCATTTTTATAGTGCCCTATTTGCAACAACAGCAGAGGCTTGTGCCACAAGGACAAGATTCTAAAGAATAAATGCTTCTCTCTCTTTTTGCAATATGGCTGCAAAGGAAGAACGACAAGTCTCAACAAAATGTTTGATTTTTGATTTAATTTTTAGTTATTAGTTCATTATAGGTTCGCTTATTGACTGAACAAAATGTAGATCCAACAATCTTTCAATCGCCTCTGTTTACCTGATCATATATCCAAAATTTCAGTTACCTGAAATGTTGTTTAAATGTATCCAGATTTCATACGAATTCAAACCTAGACACTCGTACCAATCTTTTACCTACTGTTGGACCATGACCTAAGCATACATAACTTTTGTTTCGGTACCAATTTTGACACTTCTTACATTTTAATTTTAAGCCTACACATCGTTCTCTGAAATATAGTCTTTAAAGAAAATAATGTCAGCAACATACAATCTTTTTTTCGTAAGAATATTCACTTCATAGTTGTTTTTAACAACAGTTCTTTATTTACTTGCATTTTCCTATATAATGCCCTGCTTTCCAAGGAATGATTCCTTATGTTTGTACCACCTGTATTACTGTCACAAATCCTCTCCCATGACACTACTGTCAAATTTAACCTACTGCTGGACCACCATGTATCTTTAATTTTTCATGTTCTGTGATGAAAGAGCATGGTCCTCCCATGTTTGGTTTTGGTAATTGATGACAATACCTATGGACTAATGGTTTCTTTGAGTTATACTTTAAAGTTTGTCCATAGGCTTTGATTGAAGACCATTTGTTGGTTTCAAGGTTATAAGAAGGAGAGTATGTGTTGACCAATGTGCTATTCAAGGAGTTATCCAAAGATTGGTCATGGATAGTTGAGCCTATTGCAAGCATGTCTTGAAGAAGAAGATTGTGTGAACATTCATGTTACCTTCAAGACATCATCTTAATGCAGAAAGTAGGAAATATACAAGGTTGATCAAGACAAAGTGCTAAGAGTAGATTCAAGTTTATCAACACACAAAGCATATAATATGTACCAAGTGGGGTCATGTGATCTCACGGTATGGTAAGCATTGTCCATTACGCTTTGTGAACTAACCCATGATCTATGTATTTGGTGTTTCTTTGTGGGGTTAGGTATGTTTTCATGGGTGTGCATCAAAAGGAAGATCGCATATAACCCATGGAAGATGACATCAAGTGGTGATCGTCATCAAGGTTGCGTTGTGCAAGTTCAAGAGGAGCATCATGAAGAGGTCGTATTCTTGAAGTTTTCCGACCATGTGGTGATAATGGTCTTGTGAAGTGCCTAAGAGTGGCTCTCCCATAGTGGTGTATGGGGGAGAACATTGTGAGTCTTCACCAAGCGTGCACTAACAAGAAAGGTGTTCCAACTTGAGGCAGGCATGATCGTCATCATCTAGCTCAAGTGGATTATGCACAAGGCAAAGGTTTGTCCTTGATAGGTTTTCTATTTTACCGGTCTCATGGTGTTAGTTGGGAGACCGGGTTATAGGATTGATTGCCGTACTATCAAGGGGGGCTCTCAAGTGAGTAGCTTGATCGTATCGTTCATAGCAAGCTTAAACCATTGTATCCTTGGTATCATATTTATTGGTTATTATTTGGTTTTTCTCTATGTGAGGTTTTAGAGTTTGTGTTCGTCTTCTTGTCAAACTCAAGTTCATCGAAATGGAGTTCGTATGCATCATCTTTGCGTTTTCGGTGTTGGAGATTTTGCCGATTCATATTTGGGGAAGGTTCCCTTCTTTATCCTATTGGCATTTGTTCTCCATTGCTAGTTCTTAATATATCCATTCATTGTTGGATAGTTCTTGTCGTCATCTATCCAACAAGCTTGAGTTTGTTGTTTTCTACAGAAGTTATGGTTGTTCTGGCTATGCTGCTACCTTAAGAGGTAGTACCACTTATACCTTCAGAGGTAGTACCGCTTATACTTAAGAGGCAGTACCGCTTGAGCGGTACTTCAGCTATTGTGCCGCACGTACTATAGTGGGGGTCTCTGTTTCCCATCAATACTTAGCGGTAGTACCGCTTATACCTTAACTGGTAGTACCACTTATACCTTAAGAGGTAGTACCTCTTATACCTTAAGGGGTAGTACCGCTTACCACTTGTGCGGTACTTCCGCTGTTGTGTCGCGCGTACTATCGTGAGGATTTATGTCACCCACCAATATTTAGCGGTAGTACCGCTCCCTCAAGCAGTAGTACCGCTCCCTCAAGTGGTAGTACCACTTGAGAATTTCCAGAACATAACGGTTAGATTCGTGGGGTCCTATAAAAGGGGGTCTTCTTCCCCAAAGCTTCACAGTTTTTGGAGCACGGTTTTCTCCTCCATGATTCTTGATTCTTTTTTAGGGAAAATAGAGAGGAGATCTAGATCTATATTTCCACCAATCATTTTCTCCTCTAAGTGAGGGGAACCTTGTGGATCTAGATTATGGAGTTCTTTTGTGTTCTCCTTGTTCTTCCTCACATATTCCGCCATAGCTTTAGTTGCTTTGGTGGGATTTGAGAGTGAGGGACTTGAGCACTTCGTGTGTTCTTGCCATTGCATTAGTTGCATCGGCTTGAGTTCTCCACGGTGATATGTGGAAGTGAAAGTTGAGAAGCTTATTAGTCTTGGGTGTTTGGGCACCCTAGAGCTGGTGCCTCTTGGGTGCTTTGGGCGCCCTAGATGGTTGGTGGTGTCGTGGAGCTCAATCATTGTGGTGTAAAGCTCTGGGCAAGCTTCGGGGTCTCCAATTAAGTTGTGGAGATTGCCCTGAGTAATTTGTACGGGTTCGGTGACCGCCCCCAAGGGTCGCCATTCGTACGGGTTTGGTGACCGCCCTCAAGGGCTCCTTTGTGTAGTCGCAGCACCTTGCATTGTGTGAGGGCGTGAGGAGAATATGGTGGCCCTGGTGGCATTTTGGGGAGCACTGTGCCTACACATCACTCTAACGGAGATTAGCATCCGCAAGGGTGTGAACTTCAGGATACATCGTCGTCTCCACATGCCTCGGTTATCTCTTACCCGAGCCCTTTACTTATGCACTTTGTGATAGCCTTCGCGCTTGAAGTTATATATCTTGCTATCACTTAGTGGTTTATCTTGTTTAGCATAAGTTGTTGGTGCACACTGTTGAGCCTAGTATATTTAGGTTTTGTGCTAGATAAATTAAACATTAGTTTTATTCCGCATTTATTCAAGCCTAAACCATAATTGTTTTAAAATGCCTATTCACCCCCACCCCCCTTCTAGGCGACATCCATGTCCTTTCCTGTGACATGACACTTCTTAGATTTGAATATTCACCCTACATATCATTCTCTGTAATACATTATTTGAACAATAATATCACCAACATACAGTCTTGTTTTCATAGAAATATTCACTTCATAATTGTCTCTAACAATACTTACTTTTTACTTCCATTTTCCTCAGGTCATTCCCTGCTTTGCAAAAGAATGAATTTTTAGAATTTTTTGGCATTAGAAAAGTTGCTTCAGTTCAATTTCATTTTTTCTTGAGACAAAACAAGGACTCGGTTTTTTAGTCAATGCCATCAATACTAAAGAAAAAACTTATTTGGCTGACAACAACTAGAGACAGTTCTTATATGTGTACTACCTCCATCATGGATTTAATGAGGAGATACACATCAATTTATGCCCCAACCAAGTTGCCTCCTTAGTTGTCCAGCTGCCGACTCGTCCTAGTTTTCATCCATGTATGTATCTACCACAATTCAGTCCAAATTTCTTTTGTTATAGTTGCACATTTTCATTTAGTACTTGTACTTGTACACCATTATTTCCTCACCCCCTCCAATTTGATCTTACTGTCTAACTAACGTTTCCCATATATATGGCATAGCTTATTTCAAACTGAATCCAACACAGAATGAAATTGTGAGGAACATTGATACTACATATACGTCAGATAATATGTGGATACACATGGGGCGTGCAATTAAATTTATTAAGCATATTGACTGCTTTCGTAGCAAATACAGTATTCAAAATCATGATCATGTGTACACTCCACTACTACACTCTCTGACGAAGTCTAACATCGACAAAAAACATCTGGTAATATTTCTATTCAGTATCATTTTTTCAAAACAGTGCCTTGCACTATATATAGTACTTCCTTTCTTACAGTATTTTCTTGTAACAGAAATTGTCAATACGTGTGATGCCTAGGCTGAATCGTCAAACAGGTTCAATGGGGATTCTTCTAGAGCCCAGCATTGACTTCACATATACATACAAATGGTCTATTGATGATCGTGTGATCATCAATGGCTGGCGACACATATTGGAGCAGACCAAATTCAAAGTTGGAGACTCCGTGATGTTCATTCATCACCAGAATAGTCAGGGAGTTTGTCTGTTCCTTGCTCGCATTTGAGTATGAATTTAAGATTATGTTATGATCTGCCAGCTGTACTGGTCGTATTGCATTGAATTATTCATCGACATCTCATGTTGATGCACATATCTAAATTTGTACTCTTTCGTACTACTCCTGTGCGATGTCAGCACATTTCATGGCTTATTGAGATGCTACTCTCTCTCTCTCTCGCTTTCTTAATCGTATCTCTAAGATTTATAGGAGTTATGACCACACCACTTATTTGGTATTTACATATTCATCTTCGGGTTTAAGCATTAGCTACCACAGTATATAGGTTTTTAATTTAACACTTACGAGTTAGGACTTTTTTTATTTCGGTGTAGAATGAATTCACCTACTTTACGGTTTAGAGTTATAGTTTAGGGATTATGGTTTCCGTTTAGTGTGTACCGTTTGACTTTACTGTCTACAGTTTAGACTTCAGTGATTACAATGTATACTGTCAGTGTTTGTCCTTTATTGTTCATGGTTTAGCAATGTGTTCATGAGTTATTGTTTGGATGTTAGAGTTTAGCGCAAGACTTCACTATCTAAGTTTGCAGTTTAGTGATTACAATGTATAGTGCTAGCTTTTATAATGTATTGTTGATAGTTCAGTGATGTGTTTAGGACTTCCAATTCAATTTCAAGCTTTCTTTTCTTAATTCATACTTGTTATCAAATCATTGACTTTTACCTTCGACATAAACTGCGCAACTCTTGTATGTAATCACTTATGTGCATGATTCTAAAAGAAAACATTGTCATTTCAAAACATTTCATCTTCAAGTCGATTTTGCAATCAATTAGTCAGCACACTTGTGTTTCCGAAAGTATCTAGTTACGATAATAGTTTCGACCTTCAATCACTCAATCAGTATAGTTACAGCTCACCTTCCTCTTACTATTATTGCTTTGTGTTAGAAAAGGTGATGCATATGAGGCATGCTTAGCCACTAGGCATTGATCAAATGCCTCACCTAGGGCATAAGAAAAATTCTAGGCATGACATGCAAGAAATTGTCGACTGACGCAATAAATCATGTGATATTGGACAAACACGCCAAATGGACCATATTCCACTGGCAGTAGTTAGTAGTTCACTCACTTAGATTTTTTTTTCAAAATCAATTTCCTCACTTATATGCTCTAAATGGATATCGATACACATATAATATCCCAAATACAGCTCGATACACACAAGTTTAGGTTGCCTAGGCTGCATCTAGGGTTCTTAAGTACCATGTAGGTGCTAGGTGAAGGGCAACCGCCTAGGTCATGGCTAGCACTTTTTCAAACATTGCCATTACCATGGTATTTAACCTCTAAATATAACAAATTTGTAACATAGTCAAGTTTCACTACATTTCATCTCCAATTCACTCATAAGAGATTTCATTCGTGATGGAGTAGCCTAAATCAAGACTTTTAACATAAATAAATACACTGCCACTCTTTTTATTTAGAGTGTAATATTCGGAGTCACAATACTACGTTTTCTAATCAGAAACTTGTTGGCTCGCAATTAAAGCAGCAAGTTTGGTTCCCCAAAACTTAGTCAACCCTCACGTTTTGCCTTCTTCATTTATTAGTGCACAGGCCACATCGTACTTCCAGTTACCATATAGATCCCATTTAGTTCTGTGCTCCCTTCTAAGCTTACTGCATTGCATCCCACACATATGAACTTCTTCGGACGTTCACCCCTCTCCTATGCTCTTTCTTTTGGTTTGAGCTATCATCCTGCAAATCTACTCTTGTCTGAAATGAACTGGCCTATGATGCCACCAATCGCAGTATGTTCGCCTCTGCAGAGTCTATGTCCAACGACATGTACTGGCGATGTTCCTGATGTTCTGCCATCGGCAATGGGCATACAGCAAAAAAACCAATCGAGTTGATTTCAGACCTTCTCATTGAGGTAAATTGCCATGTTTCCCGATTAATTTGGTTCTTTCCTATTGTATGATGTATTCATATTTGTAATCCGTCCACCTAAATACTGCTGGATATATTTTTCTAGATCTGATGTTAGGGTTCTTATTTGTAGTGTCGAATGTGCAAGCACTCAAAAGCTTTTTGCGAGCTAGCTCCGAGGGCAGATGGATTCTATGTTACCCTACAACACGGCTTTGTTTCTTGCATGGTCTATTCGCACAATTCCCCTTCTCTCGTCAATATGGTAACAGGTTTTCAGAAAATAGTCTAGTATTTTTTCCTTAAACAGTGGAAGTCATCTGAACATGAATATTCAAAGATTGCTTCTTAGACACCCTCATTTTACCAAAACATTCTAAATATTCAGTACTGTGCAAACAGTCTAAATATTACACTCATCTAACACAGGCAATTTCCCCTTGATTTCTCAAATTATTGTTCTCATGTTACAGAAATATTGTCAATTTAAAAGCTAAGTTGCATCAATAGTAACTTATACGGTAGTGATAAGTTTCCAACAAGAAACTTAGCTTGCCCTACCACATTCAACCTTAAAACGTAAATAATGTATTCAGAGGTACAACATTTCAGTAAATAAACTCCTTCAGACCTTTGAATTTTAAAAAATGTTTCTACCTTGCTATTTCCAACTTATTCTATTGTGTTCATGTTACTGTTTATAATTTGTTCATTCCTATTCTTCCACTTCAATAAAATTGGGCCTATCCTTTATCGCAGTACATTCCTTGCTTTGTGAGAGAATGTTTCCTGAGAAAATTGGGCTTACTGATACATGAAGACATCACTATTGAGGTCACATTGCATACAAACCATGGATTTAAGTTCAAAGTTTGGGTTAACAACGAAGCAAAAGGTTGCTCCTATATTACTAGGCAAAGTTGGAGAGACTTTACCATCTGTTATGCACTGCAAGTTAGTGATCACATGCTACTCCACGTACCAGAAAACGGTGTTATCATTCATGCTACCTTACATGATCATATCCATCCTTGGATTCATCAAAGTTAGTTTAATTTCAACTTGCTACATGTTCACATATCATTTACAATTCCACCTATTTATTTAACTAATTATTACTTACTCTTACAATAATAAACAATGATTTGTTTCCCTTGTTGTTCTTGGATCTTGATGCATCCCATGTATTGCTTGTGATTTGAGGAGTACTTGATGTGAATCTTGTCCAATAGAGTGTTTCCCCCTTTGATTTATCCATGTTTTCCCCTCGTGTTCTTCGTGTTCCTTCTCGAATCCACCTCCAATTCGTGAACATCGAGACAAATCTCACTGACTAGGGTTTCGCCCTACATCAATTCCCTAACACCAGCAGCTAATTTCCTCCACGCCCATGGCCATTGCTAGAACTTCTGCCACTAGCCTAACCACGGGCATAGCCAAGCGCATGCCCACGGCCATGGCCACGTCCACCAGCTACCTCAGCACCCAAGGCAACGCCTGTTGGGAAACGTAGTAGAAAACAAAAAAATCGCCCTACGATCAACCTGGAACACTATGAAGATGCAATAACGGTTTGGATCGGATCGTTACCAACTCCGAGTTGTAGCGGAAGAAGACGAGTCGGTGTAGATCATACTTGAAGTCCCTCGAACTGTCGATGAACGATCCCTTGAAGGGAAGACCGAAAGCATGACCTCTCCACAGATTGCAAGCGTACAGTCTTCATGATCCGGTAGCACTTCGTCGTCCAGAGCTAATCGTCGCCGGAGAATTAGAAGGAGGAGATTAGAACCACGCTGGACTTCTAATTATGAGGATTAGAGGATCTGGGTCTAGCTCTAATTGGATCAACTAGAACTAGAGAACTAGAGGAGGCTCCAAAACTTGTGTGTTCAAAAGTGCCAAAACCTCTAGTATATATAGGTTGGAGGAGGGAGAGGGGGCGCCACACAAAGGGGGAAAGTTTCCCCACCTTGGCCGGACAAGAGGAGCGGGAAACCCCCTCCAATTCGCCCCCCCCCCTCCTTCTACAAGGGGGAAGGGGGCACCACTGTTGACGCTCAAAAGTGGCACAATCATAAAGAGTAGCTTGAAGTTGTATCAAGATGAAGTCAAATTTTTGATTGGAAGTCATCATTGGATGGCTCTTTTTGAGAAGATCAAGATGGATACAAAGATAGTCCAAAACGAAGCTCGGATGCAAAAAGTATAACAATTTCAGAGATGCCCGTGTTGAGATCAGATTATAAAATGGCATGAAATGTAATTAAGATCGCCTCGGATGGAAAACGTTTCAACATGAAATTTCTTCGTATCGTCGAAACGGGCGATTTTAATATAAAAATTGTCTTAATTTGAGGTCGTATGCAAAAGTTGTAGTCAAAACAGTGCGATGCTCCAAAAACTATGGAGATGGCCAAACGCCCAAAACCTCTTGTTGCGACCGGACTATCCGCAAATTGAGACCAGACTGTCTGGTCTGGATCGCGAAACACGTCAAAATCTTCTGTTGTGACCGGACAGTCTGCTCCGATCGAGCGGACAGTCCGGTCCGAACCGAAATCGTGCATCTCCAAGCATCTGATGATTGCGGGGGTGATTCGGCCCTGAAGATGGCATCGAATCAAAAAACGTTCAACATGAAAGTTATTCGCCTCGTCGAAATGATTAAATTTTGTGGGCTCATCTTCATCCGAGGTCGTTAGTGGCCTGTGAGACTCAAAAACCTAACTGTTGTCTCAGACTTACCTAAATCCGAGTTCGGTTAATTTTGGAAAGATTTGGACGTGATTTGGAGTCCTTTTCTTGTACGGGAAGTCCAGCTGCCTCATAAATAGATGAGAGGTGACAGCCGATTGAAAAACACAGAATCGAAAAAATCATCTACCACTTTTTATCTTTTATCTTTTCTCCTTAACCCTAGTTCTTCCTCTTCTCATTCTTCGTTTGCAGGGCGGAAAACCTCGAGGCCCTAGGGGCGATCAGGTCGACCTAGGGCAGCCCATAGCTGTCGCGTGCCCTGACGGGGTCCCTCCCAAGCGTGTGGGGTTTCGGGTCTACAAAAGCGCCCGCCGGATTGCTTGTGTACCGCGCTTCCGGTCGGGCCTCCTTCGTCGAGAGTTGCGGTGCATCACCCTCGGCGTCGAGGGTACACGATGACGTGTTCGTGTGCGAACACACTATTTGGCGACTCCGCTGGGGACGAAGCTTTGAATGGTCTCTGGCCCGTTCTTGCTACGAAGAGATCGTCATCTAGGGTTTGCAATCTACGAAGGTAATATGAATACCCAACTCACCTATGTAGATGCAAATAATTCATATGTTGTTGCTAGATTGCTTTATGAGCATAATGTATCGGCTAGCCCTAGCTTTATCAATCATGCATCTAATTATGTGCAAGAGTCGATGCAACAAAATCTCCATGCTTCTATCTCATATAATTTTAGCAACATGCAACATATGTATTCCAACTCCCATGCATCGGCAACCCCACAAATCCATATGCCGATGAACAACATGATGAGTTTGGTCAATCAAGTTGAAACACCTCGTGTAGGAACTTCCAATAGCATGCGACAAAGTGTTTCACCTTTTTATTCATCGGCAACTAATTTGCAATATACTAGTTCAACCATGCCGATGGATGGGAGAATTGGCCATGCTAATACTAGCTATTCGGCCAGTTACTCTCAACCGTCATATGCTACACCTCACTTTTCGGCACCGTATATGACTGTAGATGCTCATAATTCGGCTCCGCACCTTCATGGTCATAGCCGAATAAGTGAAAATTTTGCAGGAGTGCACATGCCATCATCTAATATTGGAGCATATAATGCATCCTCTATGCAATTGCACAATTTTGGCAACACCTCATTGCCAAAAGAATCTAAAAGTATTATGGAGCAATCCCTTATAGAATGGGAAGTGGCTACATTAAAAAAGGGATATAGCCTGAAATAACAAGATTAATGCTCTTTGCCTTGAAGAACATGATAAGGGGCTAGTTCCTGATTATAATGCAATAAGAGCTAGAGTTTTGCAAGAAGATGAATCTTTGCCAATTGATAGAATTGACGAGCAAAAAATATGGTTCTACAACAATGCATATGCCTTCACCTAGTACTACATCATATTATACACCCCCTACACAACTGCAAAGTTTCGGCAACACCCGTGTGTCATTGCCGAAAGAATCTAAAAGCATTGGGGGGCAATCATATCCGGAGTGGGCTGAAATTGAGAAAATGCTTAAAACCAATTTTGCCGCTCGCCGCCAGAAACAAACAGAAAAAGAATTGGCTCAAATAAAAGAAGCATTGCCAATTGGTAGAATCAATGAAAAGAAGGATGATTTGGAACATGAAAGTGCTTCGGTTGAAAAAGCTGAATCAAGTAATATATACTCCGACTCCATCAAATCCAAAGAGGCCAACATTATTGAGAAAGGGCATGGCAGGCATAGTAAAGCGAACGTTCTTGATTTTTCTCAAGTTAACGGAAGCTATTTCCTGCCCTATGAGTTCCGTGCCATAGAACTTGATGAGCATCAGGAGAAACAACATATAGCTGAACTAAGTTTGGTTGACAAAGAACACCAAATTGATGAGGCACTGGACCAAGAAAAAGAGGATGACAAGGTGTTGCGGAGCCATCCAGAGACGGAGCAAGATATTGTTCAAGTCACACCACCATCATGCTTTCCCAAAATATTTGAAGAGGTGTGTCTAGCAACTAATTTATCTATTTTCAGATTTGGTCACAACTTTATTGTTGATGCATCTATTAGAAAAATTCTCATAAGTAATTTTGAAAGACCAATGAAGAAGGGTAATTTACTTGTTAGCACAAAAATTGTTATAGAGCATATCAGTCAACCCATTGCGCCATTTACAAAGACCGATAGTGACTTATTATTGCAGCCAAGGCTTTCCCCATTGCTTTATTTAAAGTTCATATCTAATTGGGTATCTTTGCTTATTTCTTACTTGGCTTACACTTGGTCTCAATTGAGACACATATGTTCTAACTATTTTTGTTTCAGAAATTTAAAGCCAAGTTTAAATTCTGTTGAGAAAACCGATGCTTATAATATCTTATCCAAAGACATCGAAGATAGAGTGCAAAACACAATGCATAGCCAATGGGAAGATTCCTAATCTGAACCATTCATGTGCTTAGTTCCAAATCCGTTCTCACAGCAAGATCGGCTAGAAAGTAAGAAGTTTACCTTCAATTCAAGCATGTGTGATCAAATCTTTGATTTGTTACTGAAAAATGATTATATTAGAATTCTTGATCGCCATGTAAAGCCATCTATCCAAGGACGAATGTATTGTAAGTTGCATAATTTGTTCAAGCATAGTTTTGAGGATTGCAACATGTTTCGCCAAATAGTTAAATCGGTCATTGAAAAACTACGATTAAAATTTGTTGAAACGCCAAAGGATGACCACTCTATTCCGATTGGTCCTGATGGCAAAAAGTTTTTGCATCGGCTGCTTCAAGCCGATCCATTTAAAGAGAAGGTAAAAACTGCAGGTAATGGAATCAAGCTTTCTAGTAAAGAGATTGTTCAAGTGCACAATGCAGATATTCTTGAGGGCGAGAATTTCATCGAAGCTACAATGAAGACGCTAAGCACTGGGGGGTAGCAAGCTAATCCAAAGAATGATGCAAGCAAACAAAAAGAAAACAAAGGCCGAAGTAAGCACAAGGGCAAGAAATCAAAAGTTACTTTCGCAGAGTTAGTAGCTAAATATCAAAAAGCGAGTGAAGAAAAAGGTGCTTATCGGCCAAGTAGTGCAAAAGCATCAAGATCACCCCCTAGGCGCAAATCTGAGGATCGGTATTGGCAAAGTTAGAATTTCAATGCGATATATTCATATCCTTGTTTTGGGTTGCCAATGTCAGTGTCGTGGATGCCTCCCTATGCTCATGTAAATCCGTATCCATCATGGGACAAGTATGATACAAAGGCACATTCTCCATCTTATTATAAACCATCTCATCATTATTATGCAGCTCCAAGAAGACCAATGTTCAGTGAGCAGTCATATGTTCAAGACCGTTTCAACAAAAAAGAATCGGTCCGGAGCTCAAGAAAGAAGAAAGAGGTGGTCAAACAAGTATATCGAGTTAAAAAAGATGGTCGCAAGAGTGCCAATTCAGATTTGATCTTAAAAGATAAAGAGCCAATTAAAGAGTTAACATTGGCTACAAAAGGCAAAGAAGTGAAGCAATCAATTGTTAAAAATCAAAGTGCCAAATCTGAAGAAAAGAAGTTGAGAGTGCATAAGGCCAAGAAAGAGTTACCATTGCTTGAAACAAAATCACAGCCGAGGCGCCCACTCGGCTTATCATATTTGAAAAAGAAGGAATTATAAAAGCTTAGTGCACAAGAGCTAAAAAAGAAGAACATGGCATGGGTTCCCAAGAGGATCAGTCAAGATAAAAATGATGTGCAACCTTCTATTGCAACAAGTGTTACATAAGTGAAGAAAGAGAAGGGTGGAAGCAAAAAACAATTAAGCCGAAGGTTTGCATCGCCCCATCAAAATCTTCGGTTAGCACATCATCCATATTCGTCAAACATGCCATTGATGTCTTTGTTGTGGAATTCATCCCCAGGTATGATCGGTTACCCTACATGGGCTTATTTAGATCCATGGATGCAACATAATTTCTTATATCATGAAAGGGTATTACCAAATCACTATACATTTGATTAGCTACAAGTTTGTTGCTGATCCAAAGGGCCGAAATATTTGATTTGTCATTTCATTTGTTCATTTCGGCTATACGTGCTTTGGTGGATGAAGTTTACATGGACCTTATGGTAATGGCCTATATTTATTTATCGTCCTAAGAATATGTCAATGCATGGCCGGTGTAGTATTCTAACATCGTACTTAGTTTAATTAGAGAGCAAGACAAGGTACGTGCTCATGGAAATTTATACGTATACCTATATTATGCTTGCATGGAGTTGAGACATTATGACCGATGCCATTCAAAATATGTTGCGACCAATTCATAGCAAAATTGGTGAGTGGGCTTATGCTTTGATTTAATATGATTTGGTCTACAAATCTTTCAAATTTAAGAGAGGCCAAACCATTGTTGGTTTTATTATTAAGCATCGGATATATGACATGCATGATATTGATATTAGCCTTGTCTCTCTAGTACTATGGAGATTCATAACAATGGCCAAGGAGTTGGTGTTGTTTATATGTCTCCTTATGGTACTATTTTTTAAGCCTCATGCCGCTTAGAATATTTTTTGCACAAATAATCAAAGCCAAATATACATTGTTATTCGGATTGAAGCTTTTACTTGCTATAGGTGCTATACATATTGAGGCTTTTAGTGATTCGTTATTAGTAGTGCAACAAATATTAAAAAGTTATCAATGTTTTGACGAATCACTTATAATTTATCTTGAGGCATGTTTAGATGTAATATTCTCCTTGGGTTGCTTTCAAATTTTTCATATATCTAGACATGAAAATTGGAGAGAGTTGGCACAACAAGCATCCGGCTACCATGTTGATCATAGTGTATTGCATATTTATCAATAGCTGATGCTTAGTCTCATCGACATAGGTAAGGCCGAACTGAAGCCCACCCCTTCGGCCACTAATGAAATTTTCATGCAGGCGAAAGTAAGGATTGGATAAAGATCATTGTTAATTATCTGCAAGATCCTAGCGAAAGGGTGAACAATATGGTTCGGAGGATGACCTTGAGATACATATCTATGGAACTTTATCATCGGATTGTTAATGAAGTTGAGAAGGTTTCACCCAAGTTTGCATCAAGGTTCAAACAAGTAATGGCCGATATATACTTATCGCCCTAAGCACATGCAAAATGGTTGATGGAGTGTTGACATCGTCCTTAGAACCAATACGGTACAAGTTACTTTTTGGCACACTAGCTTCGCCGAAAAACAAGGGGGCATGTGTTGACGCTCAAACGTGGCACAATCATAAAGAGTAGCTTGAAGTTGTATCAAGATGAAGTCAAATTTCTGATTGGAAGTCATCATTGGATGGCTCTTTTCGAGAAGATCGAGATGGCTACAGAGATAGTCCAAAACGGAGCTCGGATGCAAAAAGTATAACAATTTCAGAGAAGCCCGTGTTGAGATCAGATTATAAAATGGCATGAAACGTAATTAAGATCGCCTCGGATGGAAAAGGTTTCAACATGAAATTTCTTCGTCTCGTTAAAACGGATGATTTTAATATAAAATTCATCTTAATCCGAGGTCGTATGCAACAGTTGTAGTCAAAATAGTGCAATGCTCCAGAAACTATGGAGATGGCCAAATGCCCAAAACCTCATGTTGCGACCGGACTGTCCGCAAATTGAGACCAGACTGTCCGGTACGAATCGTGAAACACATCAAAAGCTTCTGTTGTGACCGGACAGTCTGGTCCAGTCGAGCGGATGGTCCGGTCGAGCGGACAGTCCGGTCCGAACCGAAATCATGCATCTCCAAGCATCTGATGATTGCGGGGGTGATTCGGCCCTGAAGATGGCATCGAATCAAAAAACGTTCAACATGAAAGTTATTTGCCTCATCAAAACGATTAAATTTGCTTTTGGCCTCATCTTCATCCGAGGTCGTTTGTGGCCTGTGAGACTCAAAAACCGAACTGTTGTCTCAGACTTACCTAAATCCGAGTTCGGTTAATTTTGGAAAGATTTGGACATGATTTGGAGTCCTTTTCTTGTACGGGAAGTCCAACCGCCTCATAAATAGATGAGAGGTGACGGCCAATTGAAAAACACACAATCGACAAAATCATCTACCACTTTTTATCTTTTATCTTTTCTCCTTAACCCTAGTTCTTCCTCTTCTCGTTCTTCGTTTGCAGGGCGGCGAACCTCGAGGCCCTAGGGGCGATCAGGTCGACCTAGGGCAGCCCATAGCTGCTGCGCGCCCTGACGGGGTCCCTCCCAGGCGTGTGGGGTTTCGGGTCTACAAAAGCACTCGCCGGATTGCTTGTGTACCGCGCTTCCGGTCGGGCCTCCTTCGACGTGAGCTGCGGTGCATCACCCCCGGCGTCGAGGGTACACGGTGATGTGTTCGTGTGCGAACACCCACCTATATTATATTGGGCCCAAGTGGCCCAATATGCTTTCCACCACTTGGCCTTTTAAGGCCCATTGATATTTAAATAAATACAAAAGCCTCCTTATCATATTTAGAGCCTTTTAATATTAATTTAACATCACCGAAAACTATTTCCACCTATATATAATTTATTGGTATTACCCGGTAAATCCCAAAACCCTTCCTGTGACTCCGAAACGCTTCCGGTTCCTCTCGAAACTATTTTGAATATTAATGAAACTATTTCATAAATATTTTCTCATTTACTCCTGTCCTACTAACACTTAGCAGATCGTGATTACCTTAAGCTTGTGACCCTCTAGGTTCGGTAAAACATAGACATGAACAAAACCCCTTTCGTTCAATGACCGATAGCGAAACCGTGGACGTCCATATCGATCCCTATGAGTACACAAATGACATTCGAGTGAACCTTTGGTTATCATGTGCTATTCCCTTTGCTTCGTGGTACTTTACAAAACCCATGGTGAGATATATCGGTATCCTCTTGAGTCATACAGATGCTCACTATACCGGTCTCCTCGTTACCGGTTTTGTTCTTCTTTCTCGTTGACATGTTCCGGCATCCCCATGACCTAGTCACTTGTGTCTGGCCAGACGATGACAGATGCCGTCACACCGAGAGGGCCCTAAGAATATCTCTCCATCGTCAGAGGAGCAAATCCTACTCTCGAGCTATCTATTCCCTTGTCAAACTTTCTGATGAACCTGTAAGTTGTCGTTATGATCACCATGTTACAGATGACGTTTGAGCAACCCCAAAGTTCATCGTACGGTAAGAAGTGACTATGAAACTCTCATGGTCTAAGGAACTAAATCACACATTAACACTACTGCAGGAAGGTCCTAACGCGACACATGTATAGGAGACCAATCGACCAAACTGTGTGCGATGCATGAATCGCAAACGGTATGGTAATAAAACCGTCACCAATAAAATGAACTGCGTGAGATGGCGGATCCATCAAATACGATTCAGAATGGAGTTGCGTGTGCGATACGTGGCATACGGTTGATCCATACAAACTGTTTGCGATGAGCCAAAACAACAGAAATGGTTAGCCAGATCAAGGTGTGTGCAATAGACGGCATACAGGTCACTCGGATGAACTGTTTGCGATGAGTCAAAACAACAGAAACGGTTACCCAGATCAAGGTGTGTGCGATAGACCGCATACAGACCACTCGGATGAACTGTTTAGATGATCCAGAAGAACACAAACGATTCATCTTGACAAAATGTGTGTGATACCCGGCAAACAAATCAGTAATCAGAACTGTGTGGGAAGACCGATAATAACACAGACGATTCCTGCTAATAAGCTGTGTGTGCTGCGGGCAAATGTTTGCTGGTATATAATTGTCTGTGATTCTTGAAATCATCATCGACGTGTTCCTTAGTTTAATCGTCTGCGATGTGATTTGCTCAGTCTGCACAACATCTACGCTCTCTGTGTGCAGAACAATATTCTTTAGTGTGAATTGTGTGCTCTATTGGGCACACGAGTATATGGATCACACCCGTGGGTAAGCAATGTGCGCACACGCATCGTGCCAGCTCGTGCTTCCTTCTTTGCTAAGTTTCCATAATTGATGGAGTTTTATGAAGACGCCACCGTTTCCCGCCACTTCCCCATCGGTTTCCCGCCGCCAAAAGCAATTGCACATAAACAGAGGCGGCGCGCGACACACCGAGGCACAAGCGCAGCCTATAGCCCCTCTACCTTTTCCAAGCATGCCGACCCACCGAAGCGCCACCTCTGCCATCAACCTCCTCGATGAGGCCGAGGGCGTCCCCGGCAACGCGATGGACGACATCGTGTTGCGCATCATCGCCAGGGTTGAGCAGACCCTTGGCGCAGGGTGCGGCAGCGCCGCAGATCAAGATAGGCGCGTCAGCGCCAAGAGGCTGCAGGTCGCCGCACAACATGATCGGTGGTGCACCGCAGAGCAAGATAGGCGCGTCCGTGCCGATAGGCTGCGGCGCGCCGCATAGCGAGACCGATGGAGCGCCGCAGAGCGAGAGGCGCGGCGCGCCGCACAGCAAGAGTGGATCCATCGGCGCTTGCCTGCTGTCGATAGGGTGTTCCAGCTGTGTACACTGCCCGTCAATAACCCCATTCCTCGCCAGGAGTGGGCATAGGCCGTCTGTGCCGTACTTGCACTAGAGGCCGGCCACGCCGTACTTGCACTGGACGCCAGCCGCGACGTTCGCATGGGTCACGCCGTTCGCCTTGTCCGCGGCCCGCTCGATGCCAACGCGCTAGTCGCTAGGCTCGAGCGCCTCCTTGGCCCAGGTGTCCACCTAGGCGCAGTAGAGGAACATGGCCATCGCATCCTGGAGCTGGTGATCTTCGATGAAATAGACAACTTGGAGCTCAAGATCGCGCTCCAGATGTACCGCGAGCGTGTCAACCGCTTGGACGAACGACTGCACGAGTTCAGGCAGAGCCAAGAGCTTCCGTAGGCAAGGGTGGTGGCATGCATTTTATTTTGTTGGGTCGTTTCGACGTTGATCGCTATGTCTTCACAACAATCATAATATTGCTCTATTTCAATGTGTGTACTCTATTTTCGGTTCTTATATATTGTTCTGTTTCAATGTGTTTATGCTTTCCATTCTTTACATGTGGATGGTAATGGGTAGATAGAAATTAGTACAAAAACAGATAGAAATATGAAATCCATAATTTATATTAATTGTTCAGTAGTTCATCAGCTTCGAGGTAAGTATGTGCATCATACTCATGTGCATGATGAATTCTTGCTTTTGCACATATTGTTTGCAAGAAAATAGTCATGGACATGAGGGTACTTCAACTTCATTTTGTTGCTCTGATGCATATAACCAAGATACATGTTACATGTGCATTTCCTTCACTTTGTGCTCCTACTTTCCATAAGCTATCATCATCTACTAGCTGCACATCTATAGGGGGGAGCTCATACATGTTACATGTTTCCTTCAAAGCTTTCATACAATCTTCTATTACACCTTTATTTGAAGCTTTGATGTATGTTGTCATCAATTACCAAAAAGGGGGAGATTGAAAGCACACTTGCTCCCTTGGTGGTTTTGGCAATGAATGTCAACATACATGTTGTTGGACTAATACTTTCATCTAGTAGATTTCAGATAAGTTCAACAATGGCATGGCAAGGACAAGAAGATATGGAACCCTTCAAAATGTCAAGGACAAGATTGGCAACTCCAAGACTCTACATTTTTGGTTTAGTGATCCAAGATCACATTGAGTCCCTTAGGAAAGCCAATACTATTAAAAGGGGATGAGGTCTTGATCATGACTCATTTGCTCAAAGTGCTTAGTGGTATTGCTCCAAAAACCCTCAGTCACTTTCTCACAAACACATCTGTCCAAACCCTAAAAATCTATCTCGGTCCCACCGAAACTACTACATCCGGACCCACCGAGATTACCACTTCATATTGCCACTACCAAACCCTAGCGATTCGGTTTGACCGAAAAGGATCTCGGTCCCACCGAGATAGCGTTGCCAAGTTTCTATGATGACATTATTTCACTTCGGAATCACCGAGTTGAAATAATCGGAATTTTCAAAACTGAGTTCTGCCCTAGCCTTTGCACTTCGGTCCCACCAAGTTGTTCCACTTCGGTCCCACCAAAAAGCCTAAAGTTCACATCTTTTACACTGATCGGTCTCACCGATTTGGGTCAAAAGTGTGTAACGGTTGGATTTTTAGTGAAGGCTATTTATACCCCTCCACCACCACTTACTCTCTAAGAGAGCCATCAAAACGTGCCTACACTTCCACCATACGCTTTCTGTGACGCCCCCGACTTAATCGTGCACTAATCATACACGCAAACGTGCACGATCAAGCACAGGGACTCACGGGAAGATAACACAACACAACTCTAAACACAAAATAAAACATAAATCTGCATTTAACAAACCGGGGGCACGAGGGCCCGAATACATAAGTCATACACACAAATGATATCTGAGTACAGACATAGTTAGTCAAGTTTTGCCTTAAGAAGGCTAGCACAAACAGCGATACAGATCGAAAGGCGAAGGCCTCCTGCCTAGGGCCTCCTAACTACTCCTGGTCGGCTGGCTCGATCCAGTAGTATGTGCCGTCGGGACCCTCCTAGTAGTAAGCTCCTGCGGTGGCATCTGGCTCCTGGGCTCCATCGTCTGATGTATCATCAAATGGGTATGGGAAAAAGAATAGCAGAGCAACCGTGAGTACTCATCCAAAGTACTCGCAAGACTGACATCCGAACTATGCTAGTTATGCATTGGTATCAAAGGAATGGGGCTATATCTTTGGACTGGACTGCAGAATGCCAGAGTTGAGGGGGAGAAGCCTAGCCTATCGAAGACTAGCATCTTCAAGCAATCTTGCAGCATCAGAAGAGAGTAGAATATAGTAACATACAATAGTGGTTGTATAGCAGCAACTCCCTGAGATCCTTTCTCGACTATCCCGCGAGAAAGCGATCCCGAGAGCAGTAGTTTCAGTTTAATAAGCATCATCATCAGTTTGTAGTTGTCATAGATCCGGATACAACTCTGAGCGTCCTGTTACCGTGGACATGGCTATTCGAATAGATAACTTCCCTGCAGGGGTGCACTACTGTTACCCAACACGCTCGATTACCTCTGGCCGGACACACTTGCTGGGTAATACCCGGCCTCGGGTGATCGACACGATGCAGTCCTACCTAGGCTCAGCAGAGAGGTCAACACGCCGGTCTAAATCCTAAGTGCGAAGGGGTCTTGGGCCCATCACCCTTTGCACTCCTGCACGTTGCGTGGCTGGTCGGGGTGCAGGTGCGACACTGTATACACAAGTGAAGTACCAGCCCAATCCCGACAATCAGGCCGCATCCCTGAACTGTGACGTCTGAAGAGCTTTCGGCTAATACATACGATGTAGAGGGCCCCATTAAACCATTATCCCACGTGGTGGTAGTGCGTAAAGGGCGCGACGACCCACTCAGATCAAATACCCAGTTCCGTTAGGCGTATTTAGTAGCTCGCAGAGACGATCAGAGTTTTTGTCGCTCCGACTTGGTAAAACATGACGCGCGGGTGCTCTTGGAGCCGACCCGTCTTTAATGATATTCACTCGCGGGAACCCTTGGGGCCAGCCCGACTTTAACATTGGGAGCTGTCGGGACTCAGGTCCATCTCTGACTGGATGGTACCACCAGCCCTTCAGCCCCGTAACAGTAAATGAATGTAGTAATGTAAGCATTTCCGTGATCCTCACCCAGAGTGATCACGGCCCGGTAACAAGCATGGCATACGGACAAGGCAAAGGGCCAAAGATGGAACAGCAGCATAGCTAACTAGGCATCATGGGATAACAGGTAATGTATCAGTAGCAGGCGACAAAATCAGGCTATGCATCAGAATAGGTTAAAGCATGGCAGCGGCAATTTCTAGTGCAAGCAGTAGGTAGAAAGAATAGGAGATATCGGTATGCGTCAAGGGGGGATTGCTTGCCTGGAAGCTCTGCAGAGAGGGGCTGATCGTCAGTAGGCTGCTCGTCGGGGGTGTAGTCGAACTCTGCTGCAACGGCGTCGGTCTCGGCGTCTATCGAGAGAGAAGGAGGGGGGAAGAAACAATAAATTTCACGGCAAAAATGCAATCACTATGCATGACAAGCCTAAATGATATGCAGATGTGTTTAACTGCCTAACTAAATGATTTAGTTAATTTAGGAATTTATCTGGATTTATTTTATTAAGGTTGAACACTATTCATTTATCGAAATCAGTCAAAATGTTCCATGTGTCACCTAGATAGGAGTGTTGGACAGGTGTTTTGATTACATATTCAGAATCTTCATATTTTTCTGATCATTTTACATATATAAATTATTTTCATCTGACTTACGGTTTAAAAGATATGATTTTTCAAAATTTTAAATATTTTCTGGAATTAATTTAATTGATAAATACGAATTATTCGAAACAGTAGGGGATGACGTCAGCATGACGTATTGCTGACGTCAGCAGTCAACAGTCCGCTGACCAGAGTCAAATCTGACAAGTGGGTCCCACTGGTCAGTGACTCACTGGCTAAGTACAGATTAATTAAACTAACTAAATGATTAATTAGCGGGTGGGACCCGTTAGTCAGTGACTAATTAACTAATTAATTTACTTAACCGATTAATTAATGTTTTATTTTTTTATAAAAATCGTTTTAATTTAGCGGGACCCACACGTCAGTGACAGGGGTGCCACGTCAGCGAGTTGACCGGGTTAACAGATCAACGGGACCCACCCGTCAGCGACACAGGGGGCCCCACATGTCAGGCCAGGTCAGCGTCGCCGGCGTCGGCGCCGGAATCACGCCGGCGACCAAATCCGCGGCGGCGCGGCCTCGGACCTCGTCCGAAATCGTCTACGGGGCATCATTTTGATCGCGGTCAGGCGCGTTCGAACGGCACGACGACTGCGCGTCAATTGGTGGTGGTCTCGTGGGCTGCGGTGGCCGGAATCGAGCGCTATGACCTCGACGGCGGCGAGCTGTTTCGGGCGAGCTACGGGATGAGCAATGCGGCGTGCTATCGGGCGAATGGATCGGCTGGGGAAAATCTACGCGGCACGGTGAGCTCAACAGGCACACGCCCGTGACCATTTGGTCATCGGAGGCTCGTCGGCGACGAGCTAGGCAGCGGCGGGTTCGGGCAACTCCAATGCGAGCATTACGGCGACGAAAACGCGCGGGGAGAGAGGGGGAAAGACGCGGCTGCTCACCGTGAGCCCGTAGTTGTGCTAAAATATGCGTGGGGAGGACGGACGGCGGCGAATCGGCGCCGGAGACGAAGACGGCCGTGTGGGGAAGACGAGGTCGAGGAGGACGATGCGGTGGCGCAGAGCTCCAATGCGCGGCCTCAGGTGACGTAGTCGAGGACGGGGAGCACGGAGAACACGGCGGAGCAACGATCGGGAGACGGTGGCCGCGGGATCGAGCGTCGGCGGCGGCGAGCTCTCGGGTGGGGCGCGAGACAGAGAGAGAGCGAGTGGGGACGAGTGAGGGGGCTAGGGTTGCGGGGGAGGACGAGAGGGGCTCGGGCGCGGCCTTATCCGCACTGGGGAGCCGATGGATGGGCGACGCGCGGCGGCTGTCGCCGTGTCGACGGGCGCGCGCGACAGCGCGCGAAGGAGGATGATGACCGCGGTGGGCTGGGCCGCGGGCTACTGTGCACTCAAGGCCCGAAGGCACAGTAAGCCCCAACCGTTTTCTTTTTCTTTTTCTAATTTTTGTTTTAGTCTCTGTTTTATAATTACTAGGCCACTAAATGAGTTTTATAAATTGTGTGACTTGGGTCAAATATTACAGTGCAATATTCTCAACCACCAGAAATTGGTTTGGGGAAAATATGATTTCATTTGTAATTCTTATTAAATAAAATGATATTAAATGTTGCTGTTAGCTACTGTTTGAGGTTGATAGAGTCACTTATCTAATTCAATAAATGTTGATCATATTTTTATAAATGCCTCTGGATTATTTGCAGCACTAAACATTTTGGTTTTTCAAATTTGTACAACTTTTATTTTCACTTTAAATTTGTATTTCAATTTGAATTGGAATTTGAAATGAGATATGATGCAATGAAGATCAAGCATAGTTAATCATGCTGACTTGGCACTATCAAGAGGTGATCACTGTTGCATAATGACATGGGGCGTTACACTTTCTGAGAGAGAACCACCTACTCATGTGTTGAGATCAAGAGATTCCAATCCAACCATTTGAACCTTGATTTCTAGCCTCTTCAAGTTGCTTTCCACTCCAATCCTTCTCCTACCCTAGCCAAATCTATGAGAGAGAGATTGAGTATTGAGAAGACTATCATTTGAAGCACCAGAGCAAGGATTTCAACATCAACACACCATTTATTACCTTTTGGAGAGTGGTGTCTCCTAGATTGGTTAGGTGTCACTTGGGAGCCTCCAAGATCTTGTGGAGTTGAACCAAGGAGTTTGTAAGGGAAAGGAGATCACCTACTTCGTGAAGATCTACCCCGAGTGAGGCTAGTCCTTCGTGGACGGAAGCCATGGTGGAATAGGCAAGGTTGCTTCTTCGTGGACCCTTCGTGGGTGGAGCCCTCCGTGGACTCGCACAACCGTTACCCTTCGTGGGTGAAGCCTCCATCAACGTGGACGTACGATAGCACCACCTATCGAAACCACGCCAAAAATCACCGTGTCTTCATTGCGTTTGATCTTCTTTTCTCTACACCATTACTTTCCGCACAATTGCATGCTTTACTTTTTCCGCTGCCCGATCTCTAGATATGCATGTGTAGGAAGTCTTGGTGATATCTTAACTAGTGCTAGAATCTGCCTAAATTCTAAGTGAACTTAAAAATTGCACCTTTGGTTGGTTAAGAGTCTATTCACCCCCCTCTAGACCAATCTTCTCGACCCTACACATGTGCATATGAGTTTTCCACTGAATCACATATTTCAGGATCATAGCAGTTATAGCATAGAATATAAACTCTCAATTATAAACATAGAAATATAATAATACAATATTATTGCCTCTATGGCATATTTCCAACAACACCGTGGGCAATGACACCTCCAGCACCAACGCCGCGGCCGTTGGCCTGGTCACATCCCCTCGCATGCCCATTGGCACCGGCACCACCAAACCCAAGACCATGGGCAAGGGCATCGCCAAGAGCAAGGACAGCCCCACCACGAGCCCCACGGCCATGCACCTGACCAGCGCCATGACCAATGATGAATGTGACCATCGCGTTCTCATACGCCTGGGCGTCGGGGTCCCAGGGTAACCAATTTCCCCAGTAGGCAGGCTCAAGCTCGCCAGCGGCAACCTGTTCGGCTTGCTGGGGTGCAGGAGCAACAACCTATTCGGCTTGCTCTGGCTCAGGAGCGACAACCTGATTCTGCTGCACAGCCAACATCTGAGCAAGCTCCTCCTCCCCTGCCTCCTGTTGCGCAAGCTCCTCCATGGCCTCGTCCCTCAGGGCCCAAAGCTCGGCCAGAGGATCTGCTAGCTCCTCTACCACATCATCGACGCCAAAGTCAAACACAAGTGGGAGACCGGAAAGGGATTCTCCATGGAAGAAAGGGTTCCAAAGTGGAGTACAGAGGCAATAGTAGTGCACTAAGAAGCTGCCCCAAGAACTTCTGAAATTATATCCCACCGCACACGCCTTACACCGAGGAAGCTGGAGCGGTCAAACATTGCATCTCCCACTGCTCCAACGTAATGCGTCCAGTTGAAAAGTATAGATGAACATTAAGTTCCGTTCATTCAAACTTAGTGCCAAAACTTACTACACGTCTCATTGACTCATTGAACGACTAAACCATTGTATGTCTATCCACACGTCTAAATTATAGTCCTTGTGGGGTTTTCGTATTAGTCTTGTTCGCGATTCAGTTTTGTTTATTTTATGATATTCTCTCGACACTTTATCATGTTGGATGCAACAATTTTTTTATCCTTATATTTTTAGGAACTGTACTACACTTTTTATTTTGTTGATTTAATACTAGATCCTTATATTATGATTGTTTCCATCGTTCCATGATGTCAAATTATATTTACATTTGTTACAATCACTTGTACATAGACGAATTAGTATCAGTTCATCACAAACACTATACTTGTAATAAATATTAAAACAACATTGTTTTTATTCCATATATCTACATCCTGCTTTCCATATTGTGATAGCCAGTAATTATCAAGTAGTATTACACAAACGTAAATTGTACATATCATGTACCTCATCAACATATGTCTTTTCATCTATTTGAAATGTATGACTTTTACAATTGACATTATTGATATTGTTTGCAATTTATAGTGCATGACCCTTTGACTTCTGGTTTAATTCTAGGTATTACAATGCAGGGTTTAGGGTTTTACATTTTGTAGTTTTTGTTTATATTTTCCATAGAATTACTTTAATGTTTAGGGCTATCGTTCACTAAACCTTTAAGTTTTAGACAGTTAAATTGTAAAAGTAGTAATCCTAGTTTACAATTTAATGTCTATAGTTTAGGGTCTATGGTTTTCTATTTTTCCATATATTTTCAATACACTTAGTTTAGGGTTTAGGGTTTAGTGCTTATAGTATATGTTACTCATGTAGCCAACGTAGGGATCTTAATTTAGGGATTACACCTAGGGTATCATGTACTGTATCTAGCGATCTTACTTTATGACTTACAACTTAAGCTTTAGGGTTTACATTTCTTTTTTTTAATTTCGCAAAAGTTTCAATGACATTACTAATTATACATTGTAGATTATTAGGTTTACTGTTTACTATTAGGGTTTTGGGTTTAGGTTTCCTTTTATTATTTTGCAATCAGTTGCGATGCCATTACTATTTGTACCTTGTAGATTATTAGGGTTTAGGGCTTTAGGGTTTTTAGGGTTAGTTTTATTAACAACTTGCAAATATTGTCCTTTCAAAAGTTCTGACCTTCAAATATGAAATTATTCTCAATCACTCAACACAACTATTTTTACTGACAATGATATTACTTTAATGATTTACGACTCGATTAAATTTATGTAATGTTTAACTTTCATAGGAAGAAACATGGATTTTAAAGTTCATAAAATTCAGTTTCAGCGTCTCTAACTTGTGAAAATAGATTTTATACACATACATGTGCTCCCACTGTTTATAGACGCGTAATAAAATTCCATTTCATACAATTTCAAATTAAAAATACTCAATATGTCGGACAAAAAAGTTGTTCTAAGATCACAAATGACCAACGCGAACACTGACTCAATAAAGACAAATATCAAATATCAGAATGACCAACTATACCACACATTAAAAGCTTGTTCTTGAACAAACAAGATCGCTACCAAGGACTAAACAAGAAAATCAAGCTTTGCAGCCAAATTTGTACGTGTTTGCACCAAATATACTGCTGCGGGGCATCTTATCTTAAAGGCTTCAATCTGTGAGGACACAAAATGATCTCTTTCTTTTCACGTACTCAAATGATGCCTGAAGGTGGATATTCTGTTTTGATGAACATGAGAGAAGAACAAAGAGGAAGCAACAAGAGTACCAGAAGTAGGGCATGGTGAATCGTTTTTCCTTATCTATTCTATAAGTGTTTGTTATTTCCCGTTTTCACTATTAAGGCACCCCATGGAACAGGTATACGACCCCACAAGAACAGGTATATCCGCATGATATACGAACACATTACAGATAAAAGCGAAAATAGAAATCTGTCTATACATCCCCAAGTATGAGAATCTTGGCGCAGATCAATGGCACATAATCCGCGTGCCCCGCACTTGCATGCCCTAAATCCTCTCCCCATGCCATCGGTTCTCATGGGAGAGACCAAGACACTGGGTCGTCTTCGAGAAGGTAGTGAGGACTTGCTGAAACTTTGGCCGAGTAGGGTGTATGCTTGGCTCATCCAACACCCTTCTTTCATGTACTTGATGCTAATAGATACAACTACTCATTCCAGTTCACAACAACATTTGAAGCTTGACATTCTTTATTAGGATTGCTAGGGGTTGTGGTACATTCTAATAGTCCAAATTTTCTAACCAAATTTTGCATATTTTGCCATTTGTTTGACCAACTTTTTTTAGCTCTGTGCCTATTTTTGCATCAATTTATAATAAAATAAAGGGAAAACGGTATGTGCCACTACCAAAGTTGCATATTTGAGTCCTGCCACTCAAACTTTCGTATTTTGGTATGTGCCACTAACGGTTGCGAAGAAATTAGGTGTGTGCCCCCGTGAGCCATCTCCGCCAGTTGCCATCAGTTTGACATCAACTATGTGTCATTTCCTTTCATCTGGTACCCATCGCTTTGCCACGTCAACCGTAGTGATGAGAAGACTCGGTTGACCCTTCTGGTCGATGTGGGTGGCCACCGTTCAGGCCATAATTTCCATTTTGCTACTCCAATGTGGGCCACCAATATTGACGAGGAGATTCTTTGACCGCTCCAGGCGATGTGGGGGAGCCTTAAGGACATAATTTCCATTTTTCCACTCTGAAGCGAGTCTTCATCCGCTTTAGGCCCACCTGCAGCGCTCGATAGTGCCATGTTCCTAAGCTTTGGCGGTTAGAGCCCCTTTTATTCGTGCCACTTCCAGTCACATCCTCCTGTTGCGCCGTTGCATTCGTCTTATTGCTGCCATGGCCTCCATCGGCACAGATCTTGATAGCAACGATGGACGGCAGCCTCGTAAGCCCGGTGAAAGTATTGTTTCTCCCATCGGGGTAATAAATCCACCATTATATTGTACTTGTTTTTTGATTTTCCTTTTGTGATTTGAATATCATGGCCATGCTCTGCTACTTCGCGTAGGTCGGTACCTCCCAAGGGCTTTATTGTGTTGTTGAAGATTTTGCATGGGTGCCGCACGCGTCGCCTGCCCAGTGGTAGCTTGACTATTAGCAGCGGGTTTCACTATCAATTGCATGTAGACGCTACCATGGTAACTTGGAGGATATGATTAAGCAATTTGAGAAGTATCCCTATTGACGAAGTCGATTCCGGCAGATCTTGGGTAGGGGGTCCCGAGCTAGTAGCCTAGATGCGATGGTAACAGAGACAAGGGATTTTACACAGGTTCGGGCTCTCCTAGGAGATAAAACCCTACGCCTGTTTGTGTTGTATTGATTTGGGATGGATACAAAGTACAGGTTGATCTACCACGAGATCGTTGATGTCGTCTACGAGCCCTACCCCCTAATTTATATAGATACCAGGGGGTCTAGGGTTACAGCAAGGTCAGCTACGTATAAGGTAATCGTGTTGTAGACGACATCTAAGTCTTGGAGTATGCACCAAGTCCTCGAAAATATTCCTCCTATGCGCCATGGGCCGCCTTGATGTGGCCCGCTGGTGAACCGAGATGGGGTCCTCAGACCGACCCACCTGGCCGGGAGACGACGTTATGAGTGACCCCTAATCCGGGACACCATCACCTGCCAGCCCAACGAGCATTACCTGTTGAGGTACTATGACAACAGACTGGAGAAATTTATTGATGTAGCCGATGAGGATTGTTTGTTGTGTTGTTGATGTTTGGTAAACACATGTCTATGAGGATTGTGTTGATGTCAATTCATATCATTAACGATCAGACCAGGAAAGACTTAGTCATTAATGATGAGAACACTTATCCACAGGTGGTTGTGGCTGGCTATTTGACTGATGAGGACAAGGAAGAGGTTGCGACAGCTGACGGTGTAGAAGAATAGAAGGATAGGTCTGTCATCTCCTTCGACATGTATGACCCTGATATGAAGGTCGTGACTATCTTTGATTTTGTGGAGGACTGCAGATATGCACTTGCAACTTATGACTATAGAAGGGGGTTTGAGTTTATCACTGAAACATTAACCAAAAGAATGCTTGGGGTGCATTGTAGGCAAACCAAATGTTGTAAATGGCAGTTGCATGCATCTGCAATGAAATATATGCATCCAATTGACGTAATCCCCTATATATAATGGGTATTTTCATATTTTATTAATGTTGTTCTCTCTATATTAGCATAATTTTTTGTCCATTTCATGTTAAGGTTAACACCGAGCCACACACCTACCCTATTATGTTGCCAAGCGAGGAACTTTGTTTTCGGATCATAACCCCCTACTGCTATCTTCAGGCTCAGTAAGAGCGAACACCCCTCACCAGCGTGAATTCAGATTTGAGCTCAGCTGGCTGAAAGATGAAAATTTCTTTATCACTGCAAAAAAAATATGGGAACAACCAGTCCACTCGGACGATCCCATTGACATTCTTAATATCAAACTAAAAAGATTCAAAAAATATTTCAAAGGATGGGGATCCCATTCCTTTGGCCATGCTAGAAAAAGGAAAAAAAGTATCAAAATGGAGTTGGATGATATTGAAAAACTAGAAGAAGAGGGACCCCTTAATCCTGAGATGTATGAGAGAAGAACATCCTTATGTATGAAGCTTAATGATATTTTGGCTAATGAGGAACTGTTTTGGCTACAACATTCGAACGAGCGATGGTTGTTGAAAGGGGATCAAAATACAGCCTTCTTTCATCGTGTAGCCAATGGTAGAAAACGAAAAAACACTATCCACTCATTCACTGACGGAGAGAGGGTGATTGAGGGCACGGCCAACCTCTTGGCCCATGCCACTGCCTACTATAAGGAACTGTTTGGACCGGCCAGGGGAATTTATTCCACCTATCTCTGGATACCTGGTCGGAAGATGAGAAACTCACTGCAGAAGATAATTTACTTCTCACTAGTGAGTTCACGGAGGACGAAGTGAAAAAGCGTTGTTTAGTATGGACAGTAACAGGGCGCCTGGCCCAGATAATATACCGGCTGAATTCTATAAACACTATTGGGATTTTGTTAAACCTGACATCATGCGTTTGTTTCACGCCTTCCATAACAATACCTTGGATGTAGCTCGTCTTAACTACGGGGTGATTACCCTAATACCTAAGATGAATGGTGCTAAGAAAATCCAGCAATATCGCCCCATTTGCCTCCTTCGATGCCCTTACAAGTTGATTACTAAAGTGATGGATAATAGGGTGGTTGTTTTCGCTGACAAGCTTATCAGCAAACATCAAATTGCTTTTATTAAGCACGGAAATATTATGGATGGTATCCTCACTCTTCATGAGGTGTTACACCATGCGTATCATAAGAAAAAAGTGGGTGTGGTTCTTAAGCTAGACTTTGAAAAAGCCTATGATAAAATAAACTGGGATTTCCTCCTTGAATGCCATAGCAACCGAGGGTTTGGGACAACTTGGTGCGGCTGGGTGAAAAAGATCCTTAATAATGGAACAGTTAGCATAAAGCTTAATAATGAAATGGGACCATACTTCCAAAGCTATAAGGGTGTTCGCCAGGGCGACCCTTTCTCTCCTTTTCTATTCAACCTTGTTGTAGAGGCCCTGTCGAAGATGATTTTTAATGCCCAGAAAGGTAACCTGTTAACTGGGCTTGCTCCGGACCTCATAGAAGGGGGCGTGGCCATTCTTCAGTACGCTGACGATACGGTCATTTGTTTTGAACATGATAAAGAGGCTGTTGTTAACCTGAAACTCCTTTATATTTTTGAACTTATGTCATGACTCAAAATAAACTTCCTTAAAAGTGAAATCCTTTGTGTTGGAGGAGATGATGATATGATGGCTTTCTATACTGATCTTTTCAATTGTCAGATTGGACATTTCCCAATGAAATACTTGGGAGTGCCGGTAAGCTATTCCACCTTACGTAGTCTGGACTGGTGCTTTGTGGATGACAAATTCCTCAAATGTTGCGAGTCGTGGATTGGTAATGTCGCGTCCTCTGGAGGGAGACTAATACTCCTCAATTCCTCCCTCACTAGCATAGTATATTATTATATGGCTATGTTTCTGCTTCCCAAAATGGTGATCTATAAACTGGATAAGCATCGTAAGAAGTTCTTTTGGCAAGAAACTAATGGTAGGAAACGATACCATCCTGTGAAATGGACTAGGATCTGCAGATCTAAGAAAAAAGGGGGTTTGGGAGTGAAAGATCTCCGGAAACAAAATATTAGCTTACTCACAAAGTGGTGGTGGAAACTTGAGACCCAACAAGGGTTGTGGCAGGATGTGATTCGAGCTAAGTACTTGAAAAGAGATACTGTAACCTCGGTCAGGGGCAAATTTGGAGACTCGCCGATTTGGAAGGCCATTATGAAAGTCAAGGATTATTACTTGGCTGGTAGGGGAATAATCTTGAAATCTGGCAATATTGCTAGAGTGTGGGTGGACTCAATTACCAATAACCCTCCCTTGAGGGATAGATTCCCTGATCTATATGGTATCTGCAATAATCAGGATATTACAGTTGCTGACTTTAAAAAAAGTATTAGTGCTGACTTTTTCAGGAGACGCTTGAGTCCCTCGCTGTTGGAATAGTGGGGGAAGCTCAGGGAGGTGATCGAATCTTGGTCGCTCTCCAATGAACCGGACCAAGTCATTTGGACTCTTGGGAAGAAAAAGCGCTTCTCGACTAAGTCTGTTTATACATACTTAGAGAGGCATTTGGCTGGCTGTGATTACAGATGGATCTGGAAAGCCAAAATTCCCCTTAAGATTCAAATATTTCTGTGGCAATTATTCCAGGACGCTGTGCTGACCCGTGATGTCATGAATAGGCGGAATTGGGCTGGTAACCCGAAATGCTCCTTTTGTAGGGACAGAGAAACCTCGCAACATCTCTTCTTTACCTGCCCTGTTGCCAGGGTTATTTGGAGGACTGTTGGATGTGTTCTAGGCACGGAACTTTGCCCAAAAAATCTATGGCAATATTTCTCCTAGTGTTATGTTTTCCTGCCGGATGGAGACAAATTCTATACGTTCGGCCTTGATGTGATATGCTGGGCTATGTGGAACTGTCGCAACCGAGCCACATTCGAACATAAACAGCTAAAGACCCCTTTTGATGTGGTTTTCTCTGCGTGTGGTTTTTTGAATTATTGGGCAGGTCTGATGACAGGAGCTGATCGTGAAGCCATGGAACGTGGTGCCAAGATGCTCAATACCAACGCGGCGACGATGAAGAGGATCTACGCGACCCCATTTGAACCAGCGACGGACTGAGGGGTGCTGAATGTTGCTGTCCTGGCGCACTGTCTGTAGCTGCTCGATGGTGTGCACTGTCCCCAGACTGTGATCTCTACCCCCTGCATGGGCTTTTGTTTTCAGCTCGTTTGTGAGCCTTCTCCTTAACTGTTTGCTGGCGCACTATCCGTAGCTTGACTCTTTTGCTGGTTAGGATAGTTGGTTGTAGGTGTCGCTGGGTTTTCGCCCCATGGTGAGCTGCTCGATGACGAGTGCTTGCAGTGGGTTTCCCAGGGATGCCTTGAACCCGCTCTCCCCTTTCTAGTCTCCTTGTGAACGAACTCTTGTATTTCCGTTATGAAAGTAATGGAAAGGGGTTATGCCCGGTTAAAAAAAAGCGAGGAACTTTGACATGCTTCATCGCCGCAGAATGCTGATGAGGAAGAATAAAAAATCAGTTGCAGGAAGAGAAGAAAGAATGTGTCACTTTCATCGTTTTATTCTTCTGCATTATCCGAGCCACACACCTACCCTAGCGTGGTCTGAGATCGCCTCCTCCTCGGCCTCGCAAATCGCGAGGTGCTCATCGGCGAGTTGCCGGCGGGTGAGTGCAAACACAATGGCCAAGTAATTTGGCGCCCACCGATGCTCCTCCTCGCTGGCAGCGTGCACCCGATCGACCTAATACGTGGTGTGCGTACAAAACGCTAGATACCGTTTCAGAAAGCGCTGGATTCGAAAGTCGCGACTTTTTCGCCGAACCAAACACGTCATCAGTGGTCAGTGTAGATCCATTAGTCGCCCCTCCTCTTCAAAAAAAAAGCTTAGGGTTCCTATGCCTCCCGCCGATCTGCCTCGTCTCCGGTGGCCTTAGGGCCATGGCGGCGCGGTGGATCTCAACCCTTGCCGGCGGGAGGGCTCCGTTTTTAGTTGTTTCTTTGAGTGTTGTTTGGATTTGTGTCCTGCTCAGAAAGGCAAGGCAGCGGTGGCTCCGATGGAATAAGGCTCCCGTCCCGGTGATGCATCTAGCATCATCGAAGGGCGTGTGGAGATGTGTCTCCGACAGATTTGGTGGGATTCGGTCAATGGTTCTTTGGTGGATCTACCCGGATCCAATCTTTGTGTCTGTCTTCAAGTTGGATCCTTCCGATCTACGCGTTTCTTCATCAACAGCGATTGTTGTTCTGATGCGCTGGTTCTATGAGGACTTAGCACGACGATTTACTGACTGTCTACTAGCTCCGACTTAGCACGACGATTTACCGATTGTCTACTAGCTCCGGCGAGGAAGGGACGATGACGGCAGCACGCCTTCGGCTCGCTTCCGTGCTTGTAGTCGTCGCTAGGTGGTCTACGGAGCTAGATGTAATTTTTATTATTTTTAATGTTTGCTCATGATTAAAGATAAATAGATCGAAAGTTTCCCGCAAAAAAAGAAGAATTAAAGGTACAAGCTAGAAGCACTTCTAAGGAGAAGAGTTCAGGCACCAATTACACATGCTTACCCATAATTAGTCTAGTACTGTAGATGGTACTAGCAGAGTTGCTAATATTTCCCAGCATTCTGAAGTGAACTAGCCTATTCTGATTTGCTCACATTAGTGGAAAACTGAAAATCCATCAATGCGGAAATAAGCGAGATTAGTCCAAACACATTAGTCCACACTGAGGTCCTCGTCCAAACTGCTCACATTAGTCCAAACTGAGGTCCTCGTTCGGTATCAGAACCACAAAACGAGATTAGTGCAATTTCCGATATGTTTGCACTAACTCCATGTCTGAAGATTGGGAAACAAATCAAATCATCATGCAGTAATATTGCCTCTGGAATCTGGATAGCCGTCTTATGTGTGCCAAACGAGACTTTGCATTTCAGCATTTTTATTATTCTCGCCACCAGTTAACTTTTTTGCAAAAACCATTTTGATTAACCTCCTGCGGTTCCCAAACGCTTGGATGAACCTCATGTCCAGTTCTGAACCTGGACGGATATAAAAGGTCCAGGCGGTGCTGCTGGTAAGACTCACAATTTCGAATTCACCAGACACAGATATGTATATCGTGATTTTGATGGCCCTCTTATCCAGATGAGTAGGAAATTCCTGCAGAAAGACAATTCACTTTTTGAGACAACCATACTTAGCCAGTAGCATAAATAAAAATATTCATAACATTTATTACCTCCGTCCCAAAAAGCTTGTCTTATACAGTATTTATCTAGATACGGGTGTATCTAACACTAAAACGTGTCTAGATGCATCCGTATCTAGACAAATCTGTCTTATACAGTATTTATCTAGATACTTATCTAGATACGGATGTATCTAACACTAAAACGTGTCTAGATACATCCGTATCTAGACAAATCTAAGACAAGCTTTTTGGGACGGAGGGAGTACAAGGCAACCAAGTCCTAAAACGTGTATATGCATAAAGGCGAACTATATTCATTAGTGACAGAAAATGTAAATGAAAACTTCAGTCAACAGAAATACTCAGTATCAGTCCGCAAACATGATGGTAGTATGTATGCAGTGTTAAAATTAATTACTGCTATCTAAAAAAATGAAACTCCTTATGACCATAGTTGACGTCCTTATGACCAAGCAGTAGAACAGGATAGCCAAAATACCTAAAAATGCAGACAAGAAAAATTATAGGCCAGACCTACAGACTGCAGTCACAGCAAATGAGGCAATGGCTAGCAATTCCTGATGGCATTGATTGCTTTGTGCTTGCCCTTCTATCATCTTATCTGCATCCACTGCAATGCCATCCTCTGCAAGTCCAAACCCCGTCAACGTCCTCACACCTTTGATGATACCAGGTCATCTTCTCACCATGTGCTGCCTGCGAAGCATGTATATAAGGCTGCCTCTTTACACCTTTTCTATGTGGAATTTATTTGGTAATAAAACTTTGCAACCGGTACATGTATCCAAACAAGGCTGGGCAGGTAAATCTTGTGTTGAATCATGCAACCAAGTTTGAGAGTCGAGCAAAAACAATCAACTGACGCAGAAATGACATGGTTTGGGTGTAGATGCACCTTTGGATTTGTGAAACGCCTGGCTGTGGTGGCGGAACTTTCCTCGACCCCAACTATTTGCCAATCTGCACAGGAACCATACATAATCAAACAAGCTGGGCTAATAATGGAGGTAGCGACCATACTAATATGGCATAGGAGGAGATACCTAGGATTGGAAATGGCGGTGACAAGCTGAGTTGCAGGAAGAAGACATGGCGACGAGCTGAATAGGAGGAAGGGAAGGTGGCGGGTGAATTTAGGGTTCATCATCTATTTGTTCGTTCAAGGACTTAGCACCCACCAGGGCCACGTGCCAGTGCTCAAAATCGCAGAGGGGGAGAGATGATATAAGTATATAACACGACATACTGCCAGCCCACCGCAGGCACCAATTCCACTTACAATATATAATGAGTAAAGATTAAATATTACTCCCTCCATTCCTAAATATAAGTCTTTTTAGAGATTCCAATATGGACTACATACAGAGCAAAATGAGTGAATCTACACTCTTAAAGTATGTCTACATACATCCGTATGTAGTCCATATTGAAATCTCTAAAAAGACTTATATTTAGAAACGGAGGGAGTATTACAGATGGATGCATGCGTTACCCATACACTACATGCAATTTAAAAGATACAATCTTATTTAATGCTACTTTCCTAACTAACGGGATCCCTAATATATAAATTCATGGACCCAATAAGTTCAGCTGATAAATTCATGAGAAACAAGTATATTGTGCACATCACCATTTTTATTAGTTATCACACAACTATGGGTATTCAAAAGCAAAGCACACTGTCTCTACTCTCTACCACTGTTTTTGGTCAACGCACATATGGCATTACTTGATCCGATAGACAGTATATATTTCTTTAGAATAGGATAGTCAGGATTGCAACATTGGAGATAAGGATTAGTGAAGATTAGGATCAACAGTTTTGAGTTTGGATACAATTTAGGGCATCTCCAACACGGACCCTCAAAACGCCTGCAACCGTCCGAACCAAGCTGTCCGGATGCAATTTGCCATCCACCGCGGTACCCCATCGGTCCGTGGACTAGTACGGTTGTCCAAATTCCCGCAAACCGTTTTTTTGGGGGTGGTGGGGGGGGGGGGGAGGGTGCGGGAGTCAGGACCGCCACGACGTAGGACTTCGACACCCCCGGTCCACTCAAATCCCCTCACGGTCCACTTTTCTTCCACTCCGTCCCTGCTCCCCCCTTGCTTTGCATCCGCACCCTCCTCCGCCGTTGTACCTCTCCGGCCGCCGCCCAGGCATCCTCCGACGTACGCAACCCCCACCCACGCGCCTGTCCGCCTTGGACTACGCCCCCGTCCACCCAGGATCAGTCCGTAGACAGGTACCCTCCGCCTCCCTGCCACCGCCGTCCATGGCGGACACCACGCCCGGTAGGTGTTCCGTCAAATGCCATAGGGCTTTTTTGTTGAACTTCTCGTTGTTTTCTAGAGTAAGCACGATGGCGGGGTACTCGGTGATGGAGGATGAGTTGTTGTGCGATGCGTGGAAGGTCATATCTGCGGACTTTGTAGGCATGAGGCAAGGGGTCTCGCTGTTTTGGCAAAACATGTGTGCTTCATTTCTTGAGCAAAAGCACCTCACGCTCTACGACGCACACGTGATCCATGATCTCAATGTGAAGTTGCTAGCCCATCGGTGGTACACCATCTCCAACGCCGTCATGAAGTTTCGCGGTGCGGTTGCACGAGTGGAGACAATGTGGCCATCGCGCTCGTCAACCATGGAGATCATAAGTTTTGCTTCTTGTTGCTCTATATGTTGGTCAATTCATTGATTCACTCAATGTTTCAACTTGATAATCATCAAGTTGTATAGCCCGGACACGCTGACGTGATGTACCACAGGACCGAGGGGAGGCAATTTACGTTTCATACATTGTTGGATGAAGCTCAAGGGCAACACTGCGTGGGAGGACTTGTGCCGATTCTGACTCGAGTATCGTTGAATTTGGAATAGATGAATTCGAAGAACTTGTCGAACATCCGGTTATCTCGGATGTAATATTTACATTTGAACTATTGTTGTGCTAGGAATATTTGCAAGCTATTTATGGATGAATTGTGCTATTTTCTATTATTATTTTGAGTGCTACGGATAAAAAAGCAAGGGCGGGCATTTAGGGAACAGGGTTGGATGGACGGCCCCATATCCGTGTCCGTGGACAAATACCGTGGCCGTTTTAGGGGATAGCGTTGGAGATGCCGTAGCAACTCATCGATCAAGTCAAGAGTCATCCTATATATAGAAGGACTAGTGAGTATCTACTACAGTTCAGAATTAAGCAAGAAAATAGTTGAGATTCTTCCTCAACCTTGCCTCGCAGGGAGAGAGTTGTCCCTTAGTCCCTCTCTCTAAAACCCTAGCACATACCATCATGGAATACCATTGCTTCAGTCTCAATGGGGACCAAAGGGAGTGACGAAACGTGTGAATAAGTGACGCTGAAGCTCAGGAGATGAATAACCAGAAGGAGAAGATGAAGATCACATGACCCATCCTGCTGAGGATGCAACTTTTTACTACCAAAAACGATGCAATAACACTCGCTAAACCAGCATTAAACACACTCTCTGCCATGTCCAGATGAAGACAGGATGACCACCGCCACAAGGAGTGTCGGTACGCTGCCATCGGCAACACAAAGGTCTGAACCTAAGATGCAGACATGCGCTATGATCTTAACTTGTCCATTTGCAGCACAGCTAAAAGAACATCGTCATCCCAACCGACAGAGTGGAAAGATAGATATGGCAACCTTCCACCATGGGTGGTGCTGCTCACAACAGCCAGGTTGTTGTACGTGCCATCGCAACCATCAGCCTTGAACCATCCAGCAAGAAGGGTGGCCTGAGATGCAAGAAAGTTTGCTGATGACTGCTAGACTCAGGGAATGTGGGCAGGCACCAAGGAAATGGTCCACGTGGTGTTAGCATGAGCATCCTGCAGTGCATGCTCATCGGCAGTGCCAACCGAAAAACGCAGATAATGAGCTTCACCACCGAGGCTTCAATCACGTCATCAAAGCTATGTGTAAGGATGCTTGCTCTTTTGGAAGTGAAAGATCAAAGGAGAGCAGCAAACCATCTGGTCCGACAACTACCGGTGACGGTCACCAAGCAACAGCATCAACCAGGAAGGGAGAGTGCCACCACACATGTGGCGGATGTAGACGCAGGGACTGTCATACGATCTGCGTCTCCTACAAATGGCAGACATTGCCAGGCTAGCGCTAATGCAACTGGCTTGTGCTCTTATCATGTCACCTGCCATCAGTCCTGACCTCGACGAGGTTTCAGAAGGCTACATAAAGGACTTTCTTATGCACGTCTCAGTGCTGGATGGAGGCCAGCCTCATTCTGGCAATTGGCGGTGGCAACGAGAGAGGGAAGGCGGAGACGGGAGCGGCGGCTCAGGAGGAGTGCAACTCGAGAATGTCATTCTTCTTCCCTTAATGGTGTATTAGGGTTAGGGCCGACTCAGCAACCCCCACCCAGGGCTGATGCCCTTGGTAGCACACTGCTAATCAGCAGACGTCCATGGTCACCCATGGTACACATCACGTGCCATGTGCCCTCCATGGGTCCAAATGCACACGCAACCCATGCAGTGAGGGTTCGCTCTGATGACACCAGTAACGCTTTGGCCAAAATCCACTTAATGCACTGCCCACCTGCGGAGTGGGCCCACGTGTGCATGACACCCCTCTCACACTTTAGTCCTCGCTTCGTGTCAAAAGGTTAACCTGCAGGTGCTGTCTTTGGAACAGGTGCAAACTTCCCATACGAGACTAATCCCATCATGGAACTGCACATGGGCCTCACACAAACGAGCAGGGTATTACATTACTGCTGCTCCACGGCTTCGCCCAACTCCGCCTATGTTACCTCAACATAGCTGGTCCCAAGCCCGGGTAAAGGACAAGGGTTGTGTTAGGCTTGGCGAGCCAACATCAAACTCGGCCACTCTTATGGAGATGAAATCCGAAAGAACATCGTTGGGGCGTAACCCTCTTAGCGACGCGCCCTATCATAACCCAGGTGTATTGTCAAATGGGTAAGGGTCGGGGCGTCACCCCCTTGGTGGCGCACCGTATCTTGATCTGGATACAATGACAAGTTAGCAAGGATCAGGTTGTCGCATCCTTAGTGGCACGCTACATCGACACCCAAGTGTAATAAAAATGAGCAAGGGTCTTCGCATTTGACACGACGAGTGCAAAGGGTAAGGAAGCTAGCCAAGCCTAGTAGGATCTGCTAAGGTAGCTGGAACATAGGGTCCCTGACAGGAAGCTAGTTGATACAACGGTGAGGAGAGATGTTGATATCCTTTGCGTCCAAGAAACCAAATGTAGGGGACAGAAGGCGAAGGATGTTGAGTCTTCAAGCTGTGGTACACGGGGACAACTGCAAACAGAAATGGAGTAGGAATCTTGATCAACAAGAGCCTCAAGTATGGAATGGTAGACATCAAGAGGCGTGGGGCCCGGATTATCCTAAGCTGGTAGTTGGGGACTTGGTTCTCAACGTTATCAGCATATATGCCCCGCAAATAGGCCACAATGAGAACAGCAAGAGGGAGTTCTGGGAAGGCCTAGAGGACATTGTTAGAAGTGTACCTATTGGCGAGAAGCTCTTCATAGGAGGAGACCTCAATGCCCACGTGGGTACATCTAACACAGGTTTTGAGGCGGTGCATGGGGGCTTTGGCTATGGCATCAGGAATCAAGGAGATGTCTTAAGCTTCGCTCTAGCCTACGACATGATCGTAGCTAACACCCACTTTAAAAAGAGAGAATCGCATCTAGTGATTTTTAGTAGTGGTTAACACTCTAGCCAGATTGATTTCCTCCTCTAGAGAAGAGAAGACAGGCGTGCTTGCCTAGATTGTAAGGTGATACCTGGAGAGTGTTGTCCCTCAACATAAGCTTGTGGTGGCTGAATTCCGCTTTCGGATTCGTGTCCAGCGGGATAAGCGCGCCAAAGTCGCTAGAACGAAGTGGTGGAAGCTCAAGGAGGAGAAAGCTCAGGCTTTCAAGGAGAGAGCCATTAAGGAGGGTCCTTGGGAGGAAGGAGGTGATGCAGACAATATGTGGATGAAGATGGCAACTTGCATTCTTAAGGTGGCTTCAGAGGAGTTTGGAGTAACCAGGGGAAGTAGAAGCAAAGCTAAAGATACCTAGTGGTGGAACGATGATGTCCAGAAGGCTATTAAGGAGAAGAAAGATTGTTTCAGACGCCTACACCAGGATAGAAGTGCAGACAACATAGAGAAGTACAAGGTGGCAAAGGACGCAAAGCAAGCTGTGAGTGAGGTAAGGGGTCGGGTGTATTGAGGACCTCTACCAGCGCTTAGACACGAAGTAAGGCGAAAGGAAAATCTATAAGATGACCAAAGATCCGAGAGAGGAAGACGAGGGATGTCGACCAAGTCATGCATCAAGGACGGATCAGATCAGCTCCTGGTGAAGGACGAGGAGATTAAGCATAGATGACGGGAGTACTTCGACAAGCTGTTCAATGGAGAGAATGAGAGCTCTACCATTGAACTGGCCGACTCCCTTGATGATACCAACAGGCGTTCTGTGCGGCGAATCCAGGAGTCTGAGGTCAGGGAGGAGGCAAGGCGATGGGCCCTGATTGCACCCCCATTGAGGTGTGGAGAGGCCTCGAAGACAGCGATAGTATGGCTAAATAAGCTTTTCAACCTCATTTTTCGAGCAAACAAGATGCCAGAAGAATGGAGGCGGAGTATATTAGTACTCCCTCCTTCCCAAAATATTAGGCGACTAAGCCTTTTAGAAAATCCCAAAATCTAAGGCGTTTTAACACTCAACTCTCGATGTTCTCTCATGTACAGTTAGCGTAAGCTAACCATTGCTAATCATGGATCAGCCAACCATGTTTGTTAAAGGATATAATGGAGAAAACTTTCTATAACCATGGCTCAATAATTTTCAACCAGCCTTGCGCTAATTTCCGTGCCAAAAGCTTATACGCCCTACATAATGGGAAGGAGTACCAATCTTCAAGAACAAGGGAGATGTTCAAAGTTGTACTAATTACCGTGGACTTGAGCCGATGAGCCATACAATGAAGCTATGGGAGAGAGCCATTCAGCACCGGTTAAGAAGAATGACAAGCATGACCAAAAATCAGTTTGGCTTTATGTCTGGGAGGTCTTCCATCGAAGCCATTTTCTTGGTACGACAACTTATGGGGAGATACAGGGAGCAAAAGAAGGACCTGCTATGGTGTTCATTGACTTGGAGAAGGCTTATGATAAGATACCGCGAAATGTCATGTGTTGGGCCTTGGAGAAACACAAAGTCTCAACAAAGTACATTACCCTCATCAAGGACATGTACGATAATGTTGTGACAAATGTTCGAACAAGTGATGGGGATACTGATGACTTCCTGATTAAAATGGGACCGCACCAAAGGGTCAGCTTCCCTAAATCTACCATAATCATCTAAATTAGTGTTTCTACATCTCATTTCTTGCTAATGATCGGCAGTTGACATCTTATTCAAGTCATCACAACTTATGGTAATCTACCTTTCAGGTACTGAAGTTTAAGAATTAAAAAAAAATCCTGGAATCTAGTATAAGTCTGACATGAAATTAAAAATTACCATTCGCTAAACATACAATGTCACATAATTTTAGCACCATCTACAAGCAGAACTCCAATACTTAAAAATTCATCTCGACCCACAATTCCCTGAATGCCTCGCTGGTATCTTCAACATTTAATGTTGTTCAACCATGTAATCACTTGTAAGAAAACAAGCGACTAAAATTTTAATATGTTATTGGTTGTTGATTGCATGTAGCTGGCATGAAGTACTGCTACTGTTGACTCCTTCATGAAGCATCTCATTTGTCAAAACATCCTATAACTTCGCTTGTATTTGCTAATTCACAGCCACAAAAAGTTCATCTCAACCCAAAAAATCCACACATGCCTCACCACTGTCTTCAACGATTAATGTTGCTGAACCATGTAAGCAGTAAAAACCAGCTAGTACAATTTTAATATGTTATTGGTTGTTGATGACATGTAGCTGGTATGAAGTACTGCTACTACTGATTCCTTCATGAAGCATCTCATTTGTCCGAACGTACCTATAACTTTGATTGTAGTTGCTATCAAAGCCACCAACAAGTTGCTAGCTTCAATCCTGTATTGCTGGATGCAAACTACTGTTATCGCGAATTACCTGTTACATCACAAGAAGTTTCATTGGTGTGGCTGCAACAGCAAAGGGTAAAAAAATAACATAGCAGAGGTTACTATCACCTTACGAAGGTTTAACAGCAATGTCAAAAGTAATTTCTAGCAATGCATCTGTTCAAACACTAAAATGCCTGATAATACTGTGAGCAATATAGTTGAATACTTGACTATCTTGCTGAACACAATACTTACAGGGTTAATCAACATATTAACAGAAGAACTTAATAAATCATTCCTACTTATAAAGTTTTGGAGTTGGTGGTCTGGTCGTCTGTTCAGCCCTCCCTAATAATCCTACTTATAAAGTAGTGAATGGGCAGAGAAGACGCGGCAACAACGGTGGAGCAGAGGAATTGCAGGTTATGGAGGTTCCAATTACGGTTAGGGTGGGGGTGTCTGTATGGACGGGGGGAAGGGGGGGAGGTAGATGGATGACCTTATCTGACACAGCACAAGGTTGTGGAGGAACAACTACACCTTGCTGCTACAAAGTGTACATCGCTAGTGTTGGAAGGAACTACTTCAACATGTTGGGAGGCGAATATAGGCCGATATGGCAGCAGGAGTTCAATCCAAACCTCCTAGAGCACAAGATCTTGTCCAAGATCTTAGATCAGAACACTAAGTTCTATTATAGGAGTTCTGTTATAGGTAGTGGGATACATAGTATGCTTACAAACTAGAGGTGAGGACCTCTATTTATAGGCATTGGGAAACCTTCACACCTCAACTTCTACTCATAGCTAGAAGACTCTAGAAAACAGCAGCTAAAGCTAACAAAACAAACAAATACTAGACTTGGGTAGAAGTATATAGTAGTCGTCAAATGGAATTGACTTCTGATTTTATTTTTATTTTTCTTCTCCTTCTTTCTATTGTTCCTCGCCATTATCTCAAGGCCGCGCTACCGGACTTGCAACTGTCGTAGCCACCAAAATCGAGGAAGGATGTTGGAGGTCGAAGAAGATGGAGTTGTTGGATTTCAGCTTATCAAGATCGAATGTGGTTTGGGTAAATTGCAACTGCTGCACTGCACATGCTCCCAAACTCACATTCGAGAGAGTCAACACTCCTCTCCTACAAACGTCAGGCCAGTCTATTGTCCTAAATTGCACTGCACATAATATGAGTCGTACCTATGCTATAAGCCTTCGATCCCAAAGTGAATTAATTCAACATATAACTCGACTAAACATACTTAAAAGACTGAGTTTACTCGAGTCAAATATAAAATTTAATGTCAATTACATTTGCATGGCACCGGCAACTTACTAGTGATAATAGAAATCCAAGTTGTGTGACATAATCATCATTTTCTTGTGATAATGTCTTTTTATTTGATTATTTCACTCTACCGATAGTCGATCCAATTATGTAGCACATATTCGACTGGATGTTGTGAAACATGATTTGTATAACTACTCCCTCCGTTCCTAAATATAAGCCCTTTTAGAGATTTCAATATGGGCTACATACAGAGCAAAATGGGTGAAACGGATGGAGTACAATGCTGAAGGTACTAGATGGCATGGTTACAGGGGATTATACAGGCCTAGGCTAGATGAGCGAATAATTGGGAGAGAATAGATCGATTCTTCTTGCCTAGCTCAAACATAGATAGATGACATCCTTAAGCAGTGCATGCTTATCCTTGACTTTTCCTAACACAACATGAACTCCTATGGAACCAGCGTCTTTTGATCTTAGACATCCTTTTATAATAATATTTCCCACAAGACTCTCGCACATCCATTTATCTACTGATGCAAGAACCTTCCAACATCCTGTGATACGACCATGACCTTGGCCTTCTTGATGGCAATTCTACCGCATTCGAACTACCGATGCACTAATGAAACACACTAAAATCCACAACACCTGAGGTAAATGACCAACAAAATGGGAATGCAGGTACATACAACAAAAGCAATGCCACTATTCCAATGCAGTAACCGAAACACTCTACTCGTCAGTTACACTAAGTGGTAAATCATTTTCAGATGGGCTTGCTTCCCAAACAGCTGAAGAAGAATAGGTTCAACAAATGCAAAAATGATCACCTCTCTATGAAAATAAATGGACAGGGAGCTAGGGAGCCAGAGACACAAAGGAGCTTAGCTTTCTTACATATTTGAGTGTGCAGGCATGTCCTAACTGATCCGCTGTTAGATGGAGCATCAGACAGCACAAAATTCTACTTGACTAAGCTATGAGTTCCTCCCAAATGAGGGTTTGCTTACTGCTTCATTTTTTAGATACTAAGCTTTCTTACATATCTTGATATGGACAAATATACCTACCACACAAACCAGTCAACTACTGAACAGTATGAATTCCTAGTTTATTTAGCTAGCATCGCCGCACCATATTTGCAACAGCATTTTGAAGCGTGCATGCCTTTTCAATAGCAAATAAATAACTTATGCTTTGGCTACCAACAAAGTAGTAGATGCTGTTTGCCTACAACTGAAACAACAATGTAGAGGGCAGCACAGGATACAGTTACTGAAAGCAAATATATAACTGTAGTTACAAATAGTGCAAGAATTCTCCGTACCTCCAAAAAGAAGCAGCAGTCTATGTCATAGGAGTTATGCCCTCACCACCTTCACCAACATCCATGTCCTTTCCATTGGGCAAGGTCTTGTTTCCAGTGCTTTCAACATCTGTCTGCTTACTTGACTTCCTCTTGCTATACTTCTTCTCATACCGATCCACCTTATGCCAATCCACCAAACTATTATGTTGTTTAGTCTCAGGAAGACCTTTCCTTTTACCTCTCGGACTCTCCTGAGGGCGTTTACCTTTACACTCCAGTGCAAGAACCACAGGGACTGTGGGATCAGATCCTAAAGCCTGACTAGCATTCCAGTTGCTTCCCATCTCTGCTCCGGTCTCAAGATAGTCCAGATGATCCATCATATTGGTTACACAAAGTCCCAGATCCTCATTAACCTTCCTCCCATAAACCAATCCGTTCTGCCTCTTGCCCTGCCTCTTGCCCTGCCCTGCCAAGACAGCCACAGATGCACTGCCAGAACGTGAAATCCTCGGTGACCCGTTGATCGCCAAATGAAGCTGCAGCGCCAATGCATCGTCTGGCAGGTCCGGATCACCGGGACCCTTGCTCTCTGACCCCTCGCCTACAGGAACGAGGGCCATCGCATCCTTCCAAGCTGGCCTCACCTCCTCCACAACCTTCCTCGGCGAATTCAACTTAGCAGCAGCGACAGGCCCCCCCTTCCTCCGCGCTGCGGGACTAGGCTCTCTGATGACCAACTCCAGCTTAGGAACGGATTCGGCGCCCTCATTCTTGCTACCCACCTTCACTGTGGGGCAGCAATCGACGCAGACGAAATTCTCCAAATCTACAGGCTGGATCAGGGCAGTACGGTGCTCAGCGGGGATGCAGTGGTGGTGGACGCAGCAGTTGCAGCTGCGGCATGTGACTGAGTCCTCGTGCGGGAGGTTGTCGAGGGAGAGGCAGTAGGAGCAGACGGCGCCAGAGCGGAGGAGGGAGATACATTCAGAGCAGAGGAGGACGACGCGCCAGAGGGAGCGGAGGGGACGGAGTGGACGTCGCTTGGCGCCCGGCGCCGGCGGCTGGAAGCGAACGAAGCAGCAGTGGCAGAGGTTCAGATCGGGCAGGCCGCGCGGGGGCGCGGGGTGCGGCAAGGTCGGGCGGGGGGGCGCTGCACGGCGTCGCGGGCGATGTTTCGAGAGGAGACGGGACGGCGGGGTGGCGGGGTCGGCGTCGGGGACGGGTGCGGCGGTGGCGGTGGCGGAGCTGGGTGCGGCTTGCACCATGGGAAACCTAGGGTTTGGGGAGGGTAAGTGGTGGTTAATCCGGCCCGCAGAATGGGTTTTGCTTGGGCGCGATGTATGTTGCCGGTTGGTGCGAGTGCGATGTTCCGGGGAACCCAACTAGATTTTGGAAAAAGGATGTTTTTCATTTTGTTTGAACTAGTAGAATACCCGTGTGTTGCCACGGGCTTTTGAAAAAAAAATAAGATGCTACTCACGAAGCTAAAATAACCGAGAACAATCCGTCTCAACTGACACACATCTTTTTTTTTTTACAATCAGCTAACACACATCTTGTTTTTGACAATCAGCTAACACAAATCATACTATCAAACACAATAATGTTACATTACGAAAATAATCCAACGGGTACCTGACCCAAGTTTTACATAACTTATTCACACAAGCCTCCTTCGATAGCCAATGAGTAGCTCCATTAGCCGAGCGTCTCACCCAGGCCACCCTGAACTCCTCCCTTCACCGCATGCACTCCTTTTACCTCCTCAACAATAAGGCCACAGATTGATCTATCAATTTCTGAGCTTCTTACTTTAGCCACCACTGTTTTTGAGTCTATCTCTAGGATAAGCTTTGCCACGTCCAGAACATTTAGAAAAAAATTGATGTGTGCACTGGTATTTTTTCCGAGCAAGACTAAGCGTCCACAAAACCAGATGAGGTACCAACAGTTTCAGTAACATATTAACTTATTATTCCCGAAAATATTTGTGTGTTGCTCCAGAACATTACGAAGAGGTTTTCATATATGAAAAATGATCTGTACATTGCAACAGATCACCATATACAAATAAAATTAGTTGAAAAGTAATTGGACATCCATTATGAGATGCTAAGATTTGAATCATTAACTATGCAATTTATTGGGAATTTGGAATAACACATCCTCCTGTGCTCCGCCTACTCAATCCTCAAAGAGAATATTGTACACACATATAGAAAGAACATGGTAAATTTTGGTATTAATTTGTCCACGCTCAAATGACTTCTACCACCAAATCCTAGCTTTCTTGCTTCATCCATAAGGCTGCACCGTAGAATTTGCGTATTAACAGGAATTAGTTGGCTATTTGTTCATGTTAGTTAAGGCTCAAGATGGATGGATGGATGCAAGTGTTCACATGCATCGTCATGCATCAGCCCCACCGTCAGCCCTCTGTTGGCCATTTACAGAGGCTGGCAAGTGCGTGCTCCAGACTTGGTCATCTGCGGTGTCGCGGCAACCGAAGATCAAGTTGGAGGTGGGGGTGTAGGGACGAGAACGCGCACGCAAGCAGCAGCGACAGGCAGTCGTGCCACGACCTATACCTTTTCCGTGGCAACGGCCCAGATGCCACTGCGCTCCTCTGCCCCACCCATATACCCTTTCATATTCTTGCCCAGTGGAATAGTTATGATACCTTATCGTTAAGGTAAGTTGACCCTTTCCAATTCCAAACAACCGTGGGAGAATTTTCGCCTACAAGAAACGTCACACTAATTAAGTAAAAAATATCATACTATTTTTGAATGCATATTAACAAGGTGCAAGACGGTCCTTGACTAAGTAGAGAATTACTTGTTAGGCTAAAATAACCGAGAGCATAAAAGACAAACTATAGATTGACACGAGAGCAGTCAGACATTGGTACAGTTGAGTGTTTGGGTTTGCTACCCGACCGCAATCACCAAGGACCTCATAATATAAGTTACTCCCTCCGTCCCACAATATAATATCGTTTTTCAAACTATGTTAGCTTAAAAAACGATATTATATTATATATGGGATGGAAGGAGTAGCAAAAAAGAATGTAAATCAAAGGCAAATATATGATCATTACAAAGAAACGGTGTTACTACTCAAACAATTGCTACATAAATGCAACTAAGATTAAAAACAAAAACAAAAATCCCTTTCCATAGTTACTCCCTCCATGGCACAGAAATGTCATAGTACACTCCCAAAAATATTTTTCTTCTATACATGGGCATAAAGCAAGCTCTAATCAGAGTTAACGAACTAAATATCATCTGACAAATTGTAACTATAATGTATCATGACATCAGTTCTTTTGGGAAAAACAAAACCATCACAAAGTGCAGACTTATTATCCTAACCATGAGACATCAAAAATTACAAGCACCAAGAAAAGGGTAATTTTTTTACCTTTGCACATATGTCAAGTTTGCAGTGGCTGGATGTTGCTCTCTCCTCAACCACACATATCCGAAGCCTGAACCTGAACAAATTCTTCTGCATTTCTTCCTTTTGGATTGTAGCTAGATGCAAACAAAATGGGTTACATACTTCAACATTGGGTTGTAAATCTTCCTATTAATGTTCATCTTGTACTTGACCTTCTTCAACCCCTGCCACTTCTAGCGATCTCAGTACAAAAGAGGCATAAATAGCTTGTGATCATTATGAAAACCACTGTCTATTGACAAGCCGGTACAATGAAATTACCTCCAGTTCCAGAGAATAAATGTACATGGCACTTCTTAAAGAAAATAGAGATGTCAACCACTATGTAGGAATCATCACACAGTCTTGCTGTTTTGAAGTAACAATAAGCAACTCCATACCTATTCGTTGATGTAGGGATGAACAATTGATTCAAGCTTGTTGTAGAACTAACTAAAGGCAATGAACTGATGGAAGTATCAAATGCAATAAACTAACTAAAGGCAACTAACCATGGTATAAAAAATTTGAAGTATAGAGGGAAAAAACAATCAAAATAACATATAGTGGAAACAATAGAAGGAAGACAAATGACAACTTATTCCAAGCAGTAGACTTCACATTTATCCAGATGCTATCAAGTTACAATCTTTAATTTCCAGTCTACCACGATAGAGTGATATTACCACTCACACTCACTTTCTGTAGCGAGTGTATAGCATGGACATACAACTTATATTGGAAATAGACCATAAATTGATAGTGAATATGTTGTCCTGCGGTACAAAGCCCTACATAAATGGTAATCAAACATTACAAAGAGGTCAAAGTTTGCTGATTGCTCCCGGGTCAAAAATAAATAAATGTTATAGCAACACATTAGGCTAATCATCATATATGATTAAATTGCCTCCAATTATGAGAACCTCTATTTCGAATCACTACCATCCTTGTCCGCGTCAAGCACGATGGGGAACAATATGTTGGCGACATCACAAGTATCTAGCGACATACACAAGCGAAAACTACTGTTGCTGTTTCTACTGAATGAACACCAGTGTCAACCAAATAGATGTGCAAAATTTGTGGAGAGACACCACTAAAATAAACAGTCAGATGCTCACCTTGCTGCTGCGGGCTAACGTAGCTTGAGGAGGTAGTGGATTCGGGATTGGGAGAGGACGTCGGGGGAGGACAATTGTCTGAGACGTTAGAAATCTGCGCCACCATGGGTCTCCTCTTCCTCCTTTTCATCCCATCCCGATCGCCCATCCCAAGATTGGCTGGTAGACATGGCCAGCCACTGGGCTCCTCTTCCTTGCCGACCCTTCCCCTCACACGTCCTCCCTCCATGCTTGAAGGATGGCGACACGCCCCGACCTTGATCGATGCAGAGGGGGTTAACGGCGAAGATCTGGAGGGGAGACAGCAACGCGTGGGAAGGCCGCGGCCGTCGTGCCACTGGTAGAGATCACGGGGGCAGCGGCGCAAGGGAGATTGGTGAGGGTGCGCCCGGTAGGGCGTCCATGGCGGCAGCGTAGGAGGAGCCCAAATCAGGGGCAATCCATTTTTTTGGGGGTGAAGAGCCAGGGAGGGGATTGTGATACGTGATCACGTGAGGGCGTGGGTTCGACGGTTGTGTTTTTTTCCTAGTGCGGGATCGAAGGAGCTAAGTATGGAAGGGGATCGGTGGGAGAAATAAATCGGAGAGGGAGGTGATTGTGCGGTGAGGCCATGACGTATCATCGTAGGTGAATTGGATGACCGGTATTCATCAACTCAGTAGAGATCTGTTTGGAAGGTGATCTCATGTATATGGTATTATTTCTGAATTCTTAATTACCAAATATTTACATGATTGAATTGAATCGACACCTGCCAAAGCAAGCACGAATAAATGGAAGGAGGATCGGACGCGATTCAGTTTTAAGTGCGAAGAAGAAAAAATTAACGTAGGAGGGGTGGTGGGAGGTGAGACGAAAATAAACCGGACGAAAATAAACCGGGATACCATCCTACCAACTCCTCCATTAGGAGTAGAGATATATAATCCATTCGATGGCATGGCTGAGAGCATGTATCTTACAATCCCTATTTCCATGTCCGTTTGATTTCTGTGGGTTTTTTTTAGATTGTTTTGCAGCCTTAAAATCGATAAGTCACGAAATGACACGTGCATTGGTTTAGGATATGGTATCGTACGATTCTCAGGTGTGCTTAGCGATTCTCTTGTGCTTTGGTTTGCCGGTTAACTCTGTGGTAGTTGGTTGTTGCTACATGTGATGTGACCATGATGCATCATGTCATGGTTGTTCCCGTGTTTTCTGGGGAGGGGGGGTGCTTTGGTTCGTAGCTCGTCTCCCCGTATCATGTCGTCTCTGGAAGACACCCGCAAAATCTATACACATCGCCACTGTTGTACTACGAGCCTATAAAAAAGGGTTATCCTCCTTTTCATCATTCATTGTCGTCGTCTAGGTTATTTGCCACAACCGCCATGAGTAGATGTCCTTCAAGTCAATCATCGTCACCATCTTTGTCGTTCAACAATCCGCTGCCGGTTGCACTTTCATAGCCACCCACCTCGCCAGCTTCGATGTCGCCAGTCGGCTTAGCTCCTCGCATAAGCACGGCGGCACACTGCAGCGTAGCGGAGGCGAACGCTACCAAAAGACGGTGTTGAGGGCGTCTCCTCATTCGGGTTGTGCATAGCGGCGGCTTTCCACGCAGCCATGCCCATCGCTCTTCCCTCCCTTCTCCCGACGACGACGACGACAGCATCGTGTGCACACCGTTCGTGGCCTTCTTGGCGAGTGGCGGCCACGTCCGCATCGTCACCTCCCTCTTGGTCGGCCATGGCATGAGGCAGTGGCGCCCTTATTTGTGTCGTGTGCGCCAGATGTGCGCGCCCCGCTGCACGTTGCTGACGAGCGACCACGACGCGCAACCGTAGCGCCCCGCGTATGTGTTGGTCCACGTTGTTGAGGGACGCATCCTCGTGCTCGGGTGGCGGTTGCTTCCCGGGTCCCCGCACCTGCAGGACGCATCAAGCTCACATGGCGGCGTCCCCGCGCTTCGCCGCCCCGAGCTTGCATGGCCCTGTTCCGGCGCGAGATACAGCTCAGGAAGATCTGCAACTGCCCCACACCAACGTGGGTGAGCAGACGCTGAGGGTTTTCTAGCGTGGGTTCCCCTATTATTATTTTTGGGTATGGATTGATTGATCCGCACGGTGCATATTGGGATGGCATATGCAGTAGAGACAATAATCTCTTACTAGCAGGCGGAGGCGCGGCGGCACGCCGCGCCCGTTAAAGAGCCAATGAGAGGGTCCATCGTTAGCTTGGACTTCAATGAAGATATCTCCTAAGTGCTATCAACATATTCCTCCAGCTCTCGTTTGCTCAGTGTGTCATTTGTATCTTTATTTGGTACAAAGAAGATAACTCGTGTTTCAGTAGATTAAAATCGCAACTACGCCAAAACATCCATCCTACAAACATTTTTTCCATGAAGTTGGATAAAAAGAAGGAAGTTCTAATTACTTACCATCAAATCTTTCAAGCTCCATAGATAATGTCCAATTAACACACACATATTTATCACCGGCATACAGATTTGGATATTGCACAGAAGAACAAATGTTGAAGTATTATTCCTCACCATCAATTAATTAACACAAAATTATAACTAATACCTTTTGAAAAAATAAATTGGAGTGCAATATTGAAAATCCATATAGCAAGTAAACGAATCGATGAAGCACAATTATAAAAGCAAGGTGAACTACGGAGATAGGAAAAGTAACGGAGGTTTGTAATTCTCGAGCTTGACGATCTACCATAACATGTACCATATATGAGAATCGGTAATGTTAGCTAGCAACTTTTCAAGTGTGACGGTCCCAACAACCGTAAGCAGGCTTTTTGGTCCCTGCAACTGATCCATGACAGTATGGCCAAGTGCATCACTCTACAGAACAACCATGTTTTTGCATATTTGAACATGGTTCATGAGTATCTGTCCAAAAACGGAAATCAAGTAGTCAGCCATATGAAGGCATTTAAGGAACTTCACAAAAAGAAGCTAGCTGACTGTAGAAGTAAACCTTTTCTTTTTTCTACCAAAAGGAAGATCATTTTATTCAAATATTTATAAATATGACCATATTAAGGATAATATTGTCAGTTCCCAAGTATTTCTAATGGAACAATGGAACAGTTGGTGGTCAGGTAGCCACAAAAGTAGAAAAATGACTGATGAGTAAAAAGTTGCGGGCAACCATACCTTACAGAACATGTTGGTAGACAAACTCTGAATCAACTCATGTTGGAAAATCACCGGAGGCTTGGCAACCTTATCAACCTCAGGGAGAGATCTCTCTTTTTGTAGGTTTTACATTATTTGTGGTAGGTGATCTTTCACCGGTTAGGCTTGCAACCAAGCAACCTTGTTGCTTTCGTGCAAAAAGGCTTATCATGACACCAAAAGGAGTTCCACTTCACATAGGGGTTGCTTAGCTTCCTGGAAGGATATGTTCATACACATCCTGCACTGAAATGAGTCAGTTAACCAGTCAGAAACTTAATCCTATAGGGGAATCAGCTCTTCTCTAGAGATCACATATTTTTTTGACAAACAGACTAATAGCACGTCGTTGCAGCATGCATCTAAAATTTCAGCTATAACTCCACGCAACGGTTGCATTACCTTCCTGCGCTGTCAGATGTCTCATTTTACTAATCAATGCCGCGAAGTCCAACACTGATAGACCACACTTCTTTCTAAATTGACTACAGAGTACACACATTTGACCGCTTTAACTTTGTTGAAGTACTAAGAGGGTTAAGCAAAAAGTGCATCAAAGCTAGTACACATTAAAATGACAATACTGACATTTCCAATTCAAGTTGGTCTATCATGACATGGCTATTACATTTTAGATTAATCTTTCCAGATATTTTTGTCGGACTTGACACTAAAGGAAAAATAAAATCCTTTGACAACTCACATCATGGCTCATCCCGAGAAATCCACACCGGTGGGCTGTTGTGCGCTGCCCATTCAATGGAGGGCATTTTATGGCTCATCTCCTGCACGAATACGACCTAACATTGGAGTTGCATGTTAAGGAGGAAAACATTGAGACGTGCAACTCCGTCTTCGATGTAGTGGACAACATAAGTACAGAGGCATGGTAGCAAAGAGCCGTCAATGCCTCCCTGCCAATATGCGTATAGTACTGGACTACTTGAAGAAGCAAGGAAAGTCGCCACTATCCATAATTGGGCAGGAGCTGTAGACCTGCTTAGTGTCAATTGATTGAATACCTTGCAGGTGAACTGAGCACGAATCGGTAGGATCTCTAGCACCTTGGTCATGAAATGAATTGTCACAATTAGCAAGAGATATTTTTTACTGTATGTTGATGCTAGAATGACAACGAATAACATGTACATAGTCCAACATACATGATAGATTTTCATTGATGTTACAGTGATAACTATTGTAAGCATGTCTTCCCTTCCTGATTTACAGATCGTCCATCATGGTGAGACTACTTGTCAATTTTTAAAACGACACGTGACATAAGAAGTTCACTAATGCACTATTAAACAATATATATATGCATATAAATTATCTTTACACGGCTGCATTTTGTGCCGCAGAGCTACAATAAGATTGTTCATGGAGTGAATCTGAATAAACTAATGAATTCTATTCTATATACCTATTGTTGCCCGCAAATTTGCTCGGGGGGCTAAAAATAGTAACCTTGAATTATGTAGACCAAGCTAAGCATATATACTTAATTTACTGAAGCAACACACGGGGTAGTAGCAGAAGGAAAGTCTAGCTATTGTGACATTCATACCATTCTATTCACAATTGTTGTTCTTTGATATGCAAAGGCATCTGCCTGCATGTTTTACCTTTGATTTTGCCTACCTTATTTCTGAAACTTGTGGATTTTCTTTATCAGAAGTTTAGAACCTTGTCTGCATGGTTATAAACATGTTATTTCTGAAACCTGTAGATCTTCTTTATCAGAAGTTTAAAACCTTGTCTGTGTGGTTATAAACATCTTATTTCTGAAACCTACAGATCTTTTTTATCAGGACCTCTTTTGCGAAGTTATAAAAACATATGAAAAGAATAGTAATTTGAACAGGAGCTCTACAATTTATACAGAGGAAAAAAATGAAAAAAATAAAGAGAATGAGACAGGAATGATACTATGAACACAGGTTATATATATATATATATGTGAAAAATCAATAATCTCTGTTTCAAAAACACCATCCCTAACTGGAGCTTAAAACATGGCAGTAGAAGCATGAGCCTCCAGTGCTTCTGAATTTTCTTTTGAACACTACTTCTAAACTTTCTAGTTTACTGTGATTATCACTTTGTTAGATATACACACATTTACTTCTCAAATAATAGAACTGGACAACTGCCAGGCCATCCAACAGCACCATGACAATTAAGGTGCGGGTACACAGTTTTTGTTGACAGAAAAACAAAAGGAATGAAACGTAAAATGTTGTATGCCACAATCAAGCATACCAATGCGCTTCTGACTATGCCGGACCAGCCGCGCCGATGTCCATCTAGCCTAGAGGTAAACTAATAAACACTAAACAGAGACATGAACAAACAACGACATGACCAACTAATAGAGAAATCAGGCGAACCATACGATGAACTCTGCTGAAGTGACACAAAAACATCGACGACAGCAAAGCAAAAGACCAAATCTAACATAACCACACACCTAAACAGGAACACCACCACCTGCATTGGCCTCAAAAAGGACGCCTCAAACCGCCCGGTGAACCTTAAACTACCATGCTTTATTGAGTCATAAAAAAATGCTTTTGTACTAAACTATAGAAAGTTTCTAATTTCCAGAACTCATGGGATCAGAGCAAATGATCCAGATGGGGAAATTGCAAAAGACAAAACATGGAAATAACACATTAAGGGGTGACAAATGGAAAATATAGATCCTTGCCTTAATGTAGCACAAGTTCAAATCCTCGGCACCCAACTCGGCAAGTAAATTCGAAATCGCTACATCTCTGAGCCATTGGACTTGCGTTTGCAATATCTTCTTCAGAATATAGCAAACTCCAATGTGTTATTCCATAGCTGAAATAGAACAACAAATGCTAATTCTTCCAGCAAGGGAGATAGTAGATAAATTCTAACATACTACCATCAAACCTACATGGATCAAAATATAAGGCAAATAATGTTACTTTCAGAGTAAAAATGGGATCAACCAAAAGAATATGCTAATTTCACGGGCGGGAATTAACCAGGTAAATTTGTAGATCAAATAATATCACGACTGGGAGCATGGGAACAATGATAACCTGAATGGCGCCCCGATGACAACGAACCAGTTGACGACGATTCATCCGAACATGACTAAAATACAGAAAGGAATTAGCAAATACCTCAACCAAACCTACAGTTAGAATTAAATAATAGTACATCCTATAAAAAAGAACTACGAAAAATGACTAACACCCCACTGATCTACAACAAACCCATCCAATCAGCCAGAAAAACACCTAATCCAAAACCCAATTGTCTGCATCCATGACAACACGTGAAGATACACATAGAAGTATCGACCACCACGGGCTCTACCCTGTAATCCCCGCATCGAACTGTCGTGCCCATCCCTAATGAAGACGAAAACTACATGGACGACCACGAAGGAATTGGAAGGAATCAGATCGATGGAAAAGGGCATCGCGCAGCAGGGACGCAACCTCATCGACCGTCAGCCACGTGTCAAGATTCAGGGCCAGCGGGCTGCCGCCTCCCACGGCCCAATTTGGGAGAGGCGTGGTGGACAAATAGCTGCTTATGCGCCGCCGCCGCCGCCCGCGGCGGCTCCTTTTGCCCTGACCGTGGCTGCGGTGCTGCCGCTGCTTTTTTTTCATTGCTGTTGCGTGAGGGAGAGATGGAAGAAGAAGCACCGGGGAGATCTAGAGGAGAGTGGCGACAGATGAGGGCGAGGGGTGGAGCAACGGCGTTGGCGAGCAGCCTTCTCTCCTTTCTCCCCCTGTTTGTCTGGTGGAAGGATAACGAAGGGGCGTGGGTGGGACTGGACGACCTCCAGATTATTCGGTGTGGCTTCAGCGGTAATTCCTTTGGGAAGTAAAAAAAAAATCAACAATAAGAAAATTGGGGGAAAACGTGTCACCAGCGGAGTAACTATCAGTCACAACGGTGGATGAATGTGGAGCGAGCCTGCTTAGCAGCTTTAATACTTTGTATATGCAACTGCTATGGCACGACAGGGTCGTCGTCACGCAGTTGCAAATGCACTTGATGCCAGCGGCCTAACCAGGGAGGCGTGATTCCTAGACACACTTGTAGTTGCAAATGTTGCATTGATCGAAAGATCCGATTAAGTTTCACACTGCAGATTGCAACAGCCCGCCGCTCACCGAAGATACGGGTAAAATTGCTCAACCCCCATCGTGTCAAGTTGGTGCATCAGGTAGAAGTTTTTTTGTCACGCAAAGCAAACTAATACGTGTGTTTAAACACTGTTGTGCATGTGCAATGCATCCATTTGTCGGATTAAATAATACATGCATGAGCTAATCACCTTGGGAGGACTGTGAAAAAATCACCTTGAGAGTACATCAGATGGGGGGGGGGGGGGGGGGGGGGGGAGCTATGGGACTAGCCTGTGTGGTTGTTTACTAAAACTAAACTGTTGATAATCTGCTTCAGTTAGGAAAAAGTTGGCAATTGTTTGTATGTATTAGATACTAAGCAAGTGAAAGTAGTTGAATGGAAATAGTATGTTCTGCATTGTGGCTGTTGGATATATTAAGCCTATGAACAAATGCTAGAAGGTTATTCGAAGTTTAGTTGGTTGTTGAAGAAGAATCAATTCGTAAATAAAATCTTCACGCGGTGGAACCTGAAAACCCAAATCAGTTTCAGTAATCTCAATTTCAGCTTCATAAAGAAGATACGGATTTCTATATTATTTAGCCAATTGAAATTTACATTACATTGTGCCTGTCTCGCTGAAGTTGTTAGTCTGGAAAATCATGCACTGAAAATTGGTAGTCTGAAAAATAGTGTACCAAAACTGAAGTTGCTAATCTTGTTGCATAAGATATGCGTTCACCAAAAAAAAAGGTAGGCTTCCCTTCCCTACTTCTACCCCTTCTGATTTGCTTCCTTTTTGTAGTTATAATATAGGCGTTATATCCTAATCTTCACTTTTGTATCCTAGTCCATCAGACTAGATTGAAATAGTTGTCTGGAATAAACTGATATGCTAATAAACAAGCAAATTTATTACTTACTTGAAACAAAGGAGAGGAAACATTTTTCTCCATTATCTGTAGTGTATTTTTCAAGAATTACTCTGCAATGTGTCGTGCCCTTAGCGCAGAAGAAATAAGAATGCTAATTTGGTGTTTATAGTGACAAAACAAGGGTCAAGGATTGTATTAGTGCTTCTATGATTGTGGTGTTCTGTTTTTCTGAAACCCGTCGGAATCAATTTTCCTCTCTCTCTCTCTCTCTCTCTCTCTCTCTCTAAGATATTTTTGACCTCTTGGCAATTTACGTGGGGTAGGGTATGGATGAGTGTGTTTTGCGATTTTTTTTTGTGTTGTGGTCGATTTCAGTTTTGGAACTAATGAGATGCCTTTGAAAGTCTCAGTTTTAACTTTAATTTTTATAATGATTTACACATCTTTGAATAAGGAAACACTGCCCAAGTGAATAGCTTTTGAATAGATTGATTCCATGTTGTTTATTTTGTAGCATAGGAGAGTTGTTTTGTATGATAGAAAAAGTTGCGGTGGGCAAACATGTGAATATTGAATCTTTGAGTGTTGTGCCATTTCTGGAGAACCAATCTTCAATTCTGAGTGTGATCATTCTTTTTCTCACATTCATTTCATTCCGACCTCTTTAATCTCCTGCTTGGTGACTTTCGCTAGCTCTATCCTAGCCCACTACAAGCATAATTCAGCCCCAAGCAATACTGATTCTAACAATCATCAAATGCCCAAAACACTAAGGATGAGGGAGAGAGAGGCACATAGCAACAATAGTTTTGTATTATACCCACTTCATAATGCAGTTAATTTGTCTCTGGTTAGTTAAGAATGTGGGCAATGTGTTGCTTCTAATGCAACTTTGTTGATGAATTCATGGAGGGAGAGAGGCAGAGCAGTAGTATTGGCCCCGGAGAAGATTAGCAAGGAAGCTCATATATTTATTTTGCTCTCTTCCTTGGTAAATCTAGTACTACTGGTGTGCTTCATGCATGTTAATTGGCAAAAAGGTAGTAATATACCAATGTACATTATTTATATTGATGTTTACTTTGTCCTTCTCTCCCTAAAATAATCAGTTGTTTTCGGCAACCAATGCAAGTTTTCACATGCTAAAAGATGGATTGCGTTGACCATTGTCTCTTTTAATTGACGCCAATGTCCATCTTTAAAATTTAGCAAATTGAGTACATTATCTTGCTTTCAATACTTGTCATTTGCTTCAGTATGTTAGTGTTTTCTTTTCAGATATCTTTTAATTATGTGACACTTCTTTCGTCCTTCCTAATTTAGCAATTTGAGTATTTCATCCTGCTTTTGGAGATCTCACCAACTTTCGCTATCTCTTAATTGTCGGCCACTTCTTGGTTGGTTCAAATTAATATATAAGGAACCCCAATTTAATGAGAAAATTTATCTATTTTTAAGTAACATTGGGTCTTAGCCGTCAGGGCCGTCTCCAGAAATTCGGGGCCCCGGGGCGAAAACGAAATTGGGCCCAACCTTTTCAAAATCTCATATAACAGAAGAACTAATGTACCTAAAGCATACTTTCACTTTATTATACAATTTCAAGTATGTTTTACTTTGCACAATATTTAGACATATATGAGGTACTAATGCTAAAATATAATAAAAGGGGACTAAAGCAATAAACTAACCTCATGTTCTATCAAAAGGCAGAATCCTTCAATCATATCTTGCGTGCCAATATTAGCACCATCACCTTCATCTACAATATTAGCACCAACATCTTCATTCGCACTGTCAGTCTCAATCCCAACTTCAGTGATCATCACCATGGCCATCATCAACATTATCATTGGGAGTTGGATTTTCAGATTTTAATGGAGATTCTTTCATAACAAATCTGTCAAGAGCACCCCTTTGAGATTGAACTTATGCTTCTAGTTTTTGCTTCTTCTTACGCTTTTCACAATCTGAATCATACTTTCTATTTCCTGCAAACATTACGAGGATCGAGAAATAAACATCTTCCTGTTTTTATAAACCAATGAAACTTAATGACTAAATTATTTAAACAGGACATTGCCTAATTAGTGTGAATAAAGATATCAAAACAAGTACTACAACTCAACCTTAATTTCGGCCTTCTCCTAATCTAACACCATGGACAAATAAATTCGTTACCTACCAAGCCCAGGGAACACATAATTTCGTCCTACTCGACAACTCCTAACCTAGCTCGGCGAGATCAAACTTAATCAATTACAAATGATAAAAAAGGGAAAAAATCAAGTAGACGACATGTGACGATACCTAATTGACTAGTGTGGAGGACTGAGGCAGACGGGCGATCGCTGATGGCGGAAGGCAGAGGCGGCGTCCTGGGCGATTGGCGGAAGGCAGCGCCGCAGCAGACGAGAGATTGGCAGTAGCGAGGCGGCGTGTTAGCGATTAATAGAACGGCCAGGCCATGTGTTAGCAGGCCTAGTGGGCTGGCGTTGCTGCAGGGTACGTTTACTTAGGCCTTCCTTGCTGCTGGGTAGTACGTTTACTGCTAGCCGGATTAAATTCCTGATTATATGTACGTATAGTATACTAAGTACCTAGCTATTTGGGGGCCCTGTGCGGTCGCCCACCTTGGCCTCCCTCATGGACGGGCCTGTTAGCCGTTCTTATGGAGTCTACCTGATAGCTTCATATTGGATACGTTCCTAACTTGGTTAAATTTACACAAAGTACATGTTATTGCTGGCGAGAATGCTATTGGATACAACAAGCCTTGTGATAGTACTTCAAATATCATTGCGAAGTTTGTTACGTCAACATGGTAGTACTCAGTACACATTTGCTCCTTCTATAGCAACTCTAAGTGCTGAAGCGAGTGTTCGCCAAAAATAAAATAAAAAACTCCTAAAGCGATTGTAAATTTGTGGCTTTGTGTTACAAAATGCAGCTTTACCCTGCATGGTGAACTAACCTTTGATTGATTGTAAGAACGATGTCTTCTAATCCATAAAGTCACAACTTAAAAAAAGGAAAAAAATCCATGCTTGTTGTTGTTATCCCTGTTTTGTAAAGTTCTTTTAGTGTATACAAAGTTGAGCCTTAGTGCTCTAGATATTCTCTTGTGTCACAGTATGATTCCCATTCCATGTGGTACAATTACTTGAAAGAGAACCAATTTAATTTTATTAATGAGTCAATGAACGTAATACCTGATCCATCCTATTTAAAATTAAAATTGATCATGTTTTACCTTTAAAGTGTGGCCATCACCATTCAATAATTCACCACAAAAGAAAACACCATCCACTAATACCTGGTCCATCCTATTTAAAATTAAAATTGATCATGTTTTAGTACTGATTCCTTGTTGGATTAGAAAATTAGAAGAAAGTGGATCAAGAGTACAAAAACTGTAGGAATACCCAAAATCCGAAACCCTAGCAAAATTCGCCCATTCGGATGAACCCTAATTTCCAAATTAGAATTCATTTCACCAAAATGAACACAAATGGAAACGAATAAGGATGAAGAGCTTACCTAATGCGCCGCAACGTCGCTTTTCCCTTCGGGGATCGCGTACCGCTCACCGCTACGCGAGGGCGAGGATGCCGCGACGACGTCACCTCCAACTGGAGAGAACGTCGCCGCCTTGCTCATGGATGAAAGCCCGCTTGGCCTCCGGGTCGCGCTCGCTGCTGTCACCCCAGATGGAACCGCACGACATGGATCTCCTGCCCCTCGCCGCCCCGCATGAGCGCGCCGATAGTAGCCATGCTCAACAGAGGACCGCCGGACTCGCTCCACGGCATGCTGCTCCGACGAGCACAACCACCGCATTGTTGTGAAAGCAGAAGAGAGTGTGTCGCCTCCGGCGTCGCCTTTCTCGACGGGAACGGGAAAATTGGGGGATGAGGAGGAGATAAATGAGCTAGGGTTAGCTAGGGTCGCGATTTCTTCCGTCCGCTGGCGACGCGAACGAATCGGACGGCTGGCGGTGACTCGAGCTCCGAGCAGGCCTTCGGGCATTAATGGGCCATTTTATTGCCATGGGCTCTAGCCCAAGTCGTCTCAGCCCGGTAGAAATGATTTTTTGTCTGGGTTTTAGCTACTGGACTATTAGGGCCAAAATATTTTTGGCATTTTCTTTGTCTATTTTCAGTGAATTTTAAGTTCATGTATTTATGGTTTTGCACTGTTTAAACAAAAATTGCCTAAAATATGATGAAATAAAATATGTCAATGTTCTTGGTAAAATTGAACTAACGGGATATATTCAGGTTTTATGATGTGTTGATTAAATTTGATGTTTAATTTGAGAATGGTATGACTCTAAATTTAATTCTGGCCAAAGTTGTCTTATTTTTATGAGTCATCACTAGAATGATGTAGACCAGAAATAAAACTAGAATTGTATAGACCATAAATAAAGTACGACATTTAGTCTTACTAGCACAAATGCCCGTGCGTTGTAACGGGAGACATTGTTACACATCTCATGCCTCACTAATTTTCGTCCGTCCTTGTCTCATCTTTCCAGTCCGTCACACCCCCGTGCGTTGCAACGGGATAAAAATTACTCGCACTCCTATGGTTTTTGTTATAAAATGCGTTGCAACGGGATAAAACTTCCCGGCACTCCATATGGCCAAGTGATTCCATTTTATATATCCCAATAGGTCATCGACATTTTTTATTATGCGCTCCATATAATTCCATTTTAATTAGAGAGCTTTCCTTCCTTATTTCTCTGACTGAGACTGGTGTATGACTTCCTCTTTTCCGCTCCACATCCATGTGGTGTACCTTTCCAACCATAATTTTTAAGGCACTTTACATCAAGGTTCATACGTAAACAGTTGGCAACTTCTCTTCTCATCATAGTCGTATTGTGTTTTCAATACCATGTCTTTTATATGCTTCCTTGCATGTGCACCTTAATCAAATTTAATATGTCGCTTGCTCTTTTAAGCCAATGTAACTTCACTATATATTTATTGGAAATTGCTAAATATTATTCAATCTTGTCATGACTTGTAGCCACAACTCGTGCTTCCTCAGTCCATACATGGTGTCATGCTTGCCTTGTACATCATTTTTTACATGCATATATTATTTCATTCTTCAAAATCTACAACATTAGATCATGCACGTCGTCCTCGTGGCTATTTTGTTTGTGTTGAAATACATATGTTTTTATATCATCGAGTCCATCCATATTAATAAATCTAAGAAACTGATACATGTTGGTCATGTTATTTCACGCTGGTCCTTCGTCAAAATACAATAAACTCTATAGAATGGAAATCAAATGATCTATTTTTTAATTATTTATTCCACATTAGTGTGTTTTTATTAAAAGATGAACTATTAATGTGTACATTAAATTTATTCTTGAAATTTTGCTAGCTACGTATTCCACACAGAGTTTCTTATGTATAAAATGGGAATGCACTCTTTATCCACCAAGTAAGAGTCTTATCGAAAACAAATATTGAAACTGTTGTTTTAAGGAAAACTATATGGAAATTCTTCATTGTATAAATTTGTGAAGACTTTTAATCCGGGTCTCCCTGACGTAATTAGATATCTCTTTTCTTGATCCATAAACATCATCTACATATTTTCCTTGTAGTCCATCATGAGAATACTATTTTTGGAACTGAGCCTATGATACACGTATCCGTATTACACCATGCGAGGTCTTGTGTGACATTGTTTTATGTGCTAGTTGTTTGTCCCCATGTCCACTATTAAAAGATCTAACTTGCCACCGTATTCGCATTGATACATTAACCTATTATATATAAGAAGTCATTGTTGGTTAAAAATAGAAAAATAGACAAAAACATCTCCCAAAAACCAAGCCATTTATTTGGTGGACCATATATGAAAATTTACAATGTGGTTTGACCAGATAAAAGAAAAATATGATAGAAAATAACACCTAAAAGCAAAACATTAGGAACCTCATTTGGCAGACCTTTATTATAGCAGATCATCAGCATTAGATGGTCTACTTGCAAAAAAAAAAAAAAAACACATTAGATGGCCAAAATTGTATCCAAACACTATATATGTTGGCCAGACGCATGCATACTATGTAAAAAAACACATATACTACGCATGAATACCACGTAATAATGCATACGTGTGTTTTGTGCTCGGCAGAATGCTTTGCCTGGCTTGAGATTTCTTTCCTTCCCTTCCTTATTTTGTCTCAATTCCTTTCCTTTCTTATTCTTTGTCTCCATTCCTTTCTTGCCTTATTCTTTGTCTCCATTCCTGGTATATGCTAAACTGTCAAACATATAATATATTCAGAACCTAGGCATTATGCCTTCGCTTAATACAGAGGTCAGAAGGATTAGCTATACAATGAAGATAATCTGATATTTAGTGTGTGTTATGAAGAAACAACAGACAACGAACAATGTGTATCCTCTTCATGAGAAATGTCATATAGATTTCATTGGCTATATTTAGATTTCATATTGCGAGGTTAATTAATCTAAGATCCATGTTTAATTCATGCATGCATCATCTTAAGTCGCATAGATTACCTTAAATTGTAGAGGCCACGGGCTAACAACACTATACAAAGTTGCTCCGTACCTGTATGCCACGCACCATGGTCAGATCAAACGAATGCATGAGCTGGAGCAACATACATATGTGTGGAGCAAGCACCAAACATATATCTCTGAAGTTCAGAAGTGGTTTTACCAAAACCCGCGAAAACATATAACACATGAGCTTTTACCAAAACCAATCGTTATACAACCATAATTACAATTTTTCTATGTCTGCCTGTTAGCTTGTGATACACATTGACACACAACATGAAAAACACGATCACCAAGAAGAGCTGTGTATACGCCGGATAGATTAAACTATGCAAGCATCGACATATAGTAAGGAGAAGCAATGCATCATTTTAAAATTTACCTCAGATGAACAGCATGGAAACAGCCGCGCAACTAAAATATCAATCACCGCATGGCCCAGGTTCCGGTGTAGCAATTCTTCTTTCTGTGTTGTTAAACAGGCAATAAATCAATGGTGATCTTGGCATGTGCATCTGAGTGTCAGTTTTCCTGTATAAAAGCAACACACATTTTTCTCACCTCGATCATCTGGTTTTCTGAAAAAATGTCGAGAATACATTTAAGCGCATCAATGATAGTTCATATCGATAAATCAGGTCATATGGACTTGTGCAGAAACAAAAACATGAATTCTTATACGAAGATACAGATGGAATTTTGAACCCACACTTAAGTAAGTATAATCTAAACTTTGAGCGGAATTACTACTTCAAATGCCACATGTATCACAATTAACATAGACTCTATCTTCAGTGTTGAAATTTCTTGAGAAGGGAAAACTGTACTCTAAATTAACGTCAAAGCCATTATATATTGTATGGCAATCTTGGATGCCTGTACTTCAAGGAGACATGCTAAGTAATATTACATTCTTCCTATTGTGGGGAATATATTCATGAGTTTGAAACAAAGATCCTCTATCATTGGGGAAAGTAACCACCTTATATCTAGTATAGAGCAACTGTTCAGTTGAGCACAAACAGAAAAGCTTGAATTCCAGAATGTCATGATTAGCAGAAACAACATGCACCTATCTTGTGGACTGAACACAAAGAAAACAAGAAACCTATTTATTAAAAAGTAGAAACAAATACTAAATACTTCTTCCTATTGTCAAATAATTATTACTTCTATTATCATAGATATGTGTCAACTAACTTTCCAAGTACTAACCAGGAAGCGAATACTAAATACATCTCCAGCGATGCACCATGTTAGCACACTACATTCATTTAAATCGACCCCTGCAATATTCAAGGATTGCTCCCAGAATTAACTTCGCTAGATACAGGAAATTCTTCTACAATCAGCTATTGTGGACCTTCCGTGGGTATCCATTGGAATCTCATGAATGCATCCTACAGTGATGTATTATCAAGTTCTATGCTGCTGATGAAAGCGGCATGGGAGGTTTGAAGTGCTGCTGTAGCATTCCTACAAAGGCCAAACCCAATTACTTTATATGCACTCCTTGCATTTCATCAAAGTAATTCAAGATATGGGAACTAAACCAAGGATACATTGGTGCTTATAAATACCTCCCAATTGGATTGCGCGTGGTCGTCACGATCAGTTCCGACGAAGCAGTGTCCTCGCCGTCCTTGTAGAGAAGGGTCTGGGTGGAGGAGCTGGCTTCCGTGGACAGCACACGCTCGGCCGCCGGGGCTGCGCCCAGCCGGACCATCTCGGGACGACGCAGGGAGATGGGGAGCGGCAGCTCGACGGGGCTGTTTTCCTGGATTGGGCGCTCGATGTGGGGGCGTTGAGGAGCAGAGAGCCACTGGGTCTTGAGCCGGTGGAGGGCCTGGACTAAATCCCCTAAATTTCTCCACACAAAAAAAACATAATAACATCAGCACATAATTCAACTTGATCTCAACTCCACATGTCCTGGACAACAAATCCATTTTAAGTACACATAATTAAAAGCTGCAAATAGTTCTGTAGTTCTGCTAAAAAGCAAGTTGGAAACTATTATTAGCGAAATATTTCAGCACCTACTAAATGTTTATATCCATTTAAGTATCCAGTTTGTTAGACTAAAAATATGCAAGCAACATCATGAACAACTCTCCATAACTTAATTTTCCTAGATACATTGGACTGTACAACATGTTCACTTTTGAAACAAATTACACCAGGCTGCCTAATACACCAAAGAAAAATCTGAAAAAAATGAAGTTCAACTCCTCATAAGCATAACATCAAACATGTGGTGGGCGGCATATCAAGAACAGAGGAACACATTTATTTGGAAGAATGCAGTTGCCAATCCATGAGAGAGATACATAGAGAGAGAGAGAGAGATCCTGATGGAGAGGAGAAGCAGCATCAGCCGTGACCAGCAGTACAGAGAGAGAGAGAGAGAGAGATGAGAGGCCGCTCCTGCGATTCGAGACGATTGTGTAGGAGGCGATGGGCAGGGGGAGGCGAAGTGGCACGTGGCGGTGGTTGAAAGCCTACCGGTGTACGCAGGCGGAGCGGCGCGCTGGGAAGGTGGCTCCGCACGGCAGCGATCGACGAGCAGGAGCTGAAGCGGGCGGCGGTGCTAGATGGATGGGAGCAGGTGGCGTATCGGAGGACGGGGTCGTGTAGTGCATGGATTCTTTTTCTTTTTGGACTAACCTACCAACAGGAGCTCGGATTGGCCGCACCCGTGGCAGTTCGCCGTGGCTGCCGGTGCCGCTCGCCGGACCCCGAGGTAGGAGACGTGCGAGTGGACAGCCGGGCGAGACGTGGCCGCGCGCGGCCGGTGCATCGGGAGGAGCAGGTGGTCTGCGGCGCGACGAGGGGAGCTCGGGGCGTTGGAGGACGATGGGGGGAGGGGGATGAAGAGGGAGTGCCTAAGCAGGCGACGGGGCCATCGACGGTGCTCGGGGCGGAGCAGCATCCGGCGGCGGGCGACTATGCGGCCTGAATTGGGGACAGCCGAGGGCATGTGACCAACAGGAAAACGAACCGGTACGTTGACTTATGGATAGCACTGATGCGGATTGCGGGTTGAATACCTAAAAGGACTTGTTTGCAAAAACGCCGCGACGGTGAACCCGACAGAAACAATGCGTGCTTTATTAGTTTGCAAAAAAACGCCGCGACGGTGAACCCGACAGAACCAGCACTTGGCCACTGCACCAGCTGCCATCGCCCCCTGTCAGCCCCTCTATCTCTCGATCTTGATCTGAAAAAATAACAGTGAGAAAAGAACTATTTCTGATACAAAAAAGTCAATTCTCTGGTGCATTAAAAGAAGCTGTTGTGGCAATCACTAAACATGCTACAGGAGTTTATAGGAACCTCATATAGTCATGGGTAAATCTCAAAGCATCTTTGCTCGATATCCTCTTTATATGATCTGCCAAAATTAGGTGTGCCATTATGCTTGGCAAACTCAACAATTCACTTACTATAGTTCCTTACGTACTATATTTGGCAACCTGAAAATAATGTGTAGGGGAGGACATAAGTGTATGTCAAAGGATCATAACCCAAAGTATGTTTAGTAAATTACCACAGAAAAGCACAAACCTCAGTGTGCAAAAGAATTGTTAGCATTTGGGATGGGCATTGATGAAAACATTTCTGATCTACAATGTTAGATCACCGGGCAACTTGCTCTTTTTAGAAAAAAATGGCCACGAGAAATCACAAATTAGTTCCAGCTCCATCCATGCCTCTTACATAAATACAACCAAAAAGCAGTGATAAAAATTTCTCCCCTTGAGGCAGTATGGACACCTTATCAAATCTTTAATCTTTCTCCTCTTAAGGTCATCTCCAACATCAATACTCTGAAAACAAATATGCCAAAGATGGGTTTTACCTTCCCTGGAAGTTTAGTACTTCAAATCTTCAGCCAACCATTGTTAACGGAGGGGAATACATATATATGCAGGCAACCACAACCTGCTCTCGCGACCAGTCCTCTTTGACCTTGTCGCCCAGTCCCAGTGCCTCCATCTATCTGCAACACACACCTAGCCGGCTTCGCCCTAGCCTACCCATGTCTGCGCTGGGCCTGCGCCTGCAGCGTCCGCCGTGGCCTGCATCTCGTCTGTTGTGCGCTAAAGCCTGAATCCAGGTTGTTTGTCGTCCCGATCCAATCTCTCCCTTTTCCTTTCTCAACATCCGATCTTTTTTCCTCGAGGCGTCTCGCTGTAGACGCAAGCTTTTTTCAGTTCTAATTAATCGGCCATAGGCGCAACTCTTTGTCATCCGAGTTGTGTAGTCTCTCCTTTAATTCCTTTCTGCATATATTTATGTCAATCTGCGTACGTCCGTTCTCTCATCAAGTGCCCGTGCGTTGCAACGGGAGAGCACCGGTTCCTATGAAGCACGGTTGGCCGAGTCGAGAAACTGTGTCATAGGACAAAAAGCAAATAACTATTCTTCGTTTTTGGCAAGCAAAGGCATCCAGATAAACTATCCTTCCACTACACAATGATAAAAGCAAATAACTTACTGTGCAAATGGCTCAAGTCAGTTAATTAGGAACTTCTTCATATTAACCAACTCTTCACGTGCAGCAACAGCCATCATCTCAAATATGCTGAGGCTTGTCTATAAAGGCAAGAACAAAATCAAGTTTAGGAACATAAAAAATTAATAAGAATGAGAGTAGTACGTTGATAGCATGTGGCAAGCATAGAATACTCAGTCTCATTCTTGTACGGAACAATCAAATGCAGCAACGTGGCCACCTTTATGACTAACTTTTGCGGGGTTAAAAGAGGTACATCTGTAGACATTCAACAGTTATTGGCTTCATTCTTACCCTAATTCTTAGGACATTTATGGTTACAACAACATTCATGTTAGGTAACAAAGACTAACTCCCACGGTTACATGCTTGAGGTGATGCTATCATTCTGTCAGTATAATAGTAGAAATCCTCATATCCTCTCGCAATGAGCAGAAATATAATTTGTATGTACATGTTTATGTTTTTTGTACCAAGAGAAAACCATTATGGACATGAAACATAATCAAATCAGCTTGATTTCTATTTATTTTGTTTACGTCAGAAAGAATCCCATTTATATGGTCTATCTGTACAATTATATGGCTAATGGTTAGAACGAATGAATTTATTTTGGGGAACAAGAGAACAGATGATTTGAAGAGTATGTGCTCCACCACTATGGTGAGGACACACATATTGCTTATTGTGCAGGATAATAGAAACAGGCAGAACATCTTGCCTCAGATCTGCTGCAGTGCTATGTATCATATCTCATCAGTTCAAAGAACATATTGGAGTGGTGCGCAGTAATACTTTTCTTAAGGAACTTACTTTGCATGTATCCTAATATCTAACACAAACGCATATTCAGAGCCGCCCAATAGCTCAGCCGACTTCAATCTAGACCCCAACTGTACCATACAGGAAAACAAAGTTGACTAAACCACACAAGAAGAGAGGATTTCAATATGATGAATCCGGTAATGGAACACCTTTTGGTCCCTGCAGCAAAACTGGATGCCACGAGGGAGAGGATATGCCGAGCGTCAGGTGGCTAGCATGACAATGTTCCACAGAGGGTAACGATGCTGACGGAGATCTGTTCTTCTAGCCAGCCTCAGATTTGAAGCCACTATTGTGGAGGATGCAGCTCGAGATCAACAGTGCTAGCAATGACAGTACAACGTAGAAAACAATTGGTTTCGTGTCAAATCTAAATTCTAGAAGGTCCCTAAAAAGGTCCTGTAATTCAATTCCATTAATCAACCCTAAGAGCATTTGTGATCTTGACTTTTCCAGATTGAATCAACACATGGAAAAATCACGTTGCTTATCTGAGAATCAGTGAAACTGTTGTTGGCAGGAGAGGCGCGAAGCAGGGACATGGCGGCGGCAGGCGGCGAACTTGGCACAGGCGAGCATGGATCCGAGGGGGGAATTCGGGGAGGACCCGTTCTGGCCATGGGGACGTGGATCCAGGCGGCGGAGATCCTCCAGCGGCGGAGCTTGGCAGGGGCGGCGGCGCTGGGAGGTGCAGCCGACGGGGAAGGCGAGGGGCGGCCGGATCCGCGGGTGTTGGCGACGAACGACGGCCGGGTCGGGCGCTCGGTGAGGCAGAGGCGCGGGGGCACAGCTGCGCAGGGAAGCTGCCGGTAGGCTCGATTTTTGGATCGGGGGATCCTGATGGGAGGAAGGTAGGCGGTGGCGGCGGGGCGGGCAGGAGGTGGCGGCGCGCTGCGGGAGGCAGGGTCGTGCGTGGCTGGGCTATTTTTTTTCTTTTCTCTCGCCTGTACCGGTTCGGGCTGACTTATGATGAGGACTGCGGGTTGAATTACCAGAAAACAGAAACAGAAGGGCCTTTTTACAAAAATGCCGCGACGGGTATGCGGGCAGAAGCAATAGATGCTTTATTATTATTAGGTAAAGAAGAAAAGCAAACGAGAGGGAACCATGGATTTTTTTAAAAATAGTTTGCTTTCATTGAGAGTTGAACTCAAGACCTCCCGCTTACTAAACGGGTGCTCTAACCAACTGAGCTATGAAAGCTGGATGAATTTTTTTCGGGTTTATTAGTACTATTTCGTAATATTGTTCTGCACGGATCCAACGGCACCTGGCATGCATCACTGTAGCAACATCCTTGTCCTGTCCAAAACCACTTGTCATTTTGGTGACAATGTATTGTACTGCTAAAAAAATTAAACTGGCCATTGTTGTTATTTGGATCGGTCAGTACTTCCTTTTCTGCAATTCATTTCAGAGAGGCCCGCTTTAGCCAATTCAAGAGTGCAAAAAGATATTGAAATTATAGATGTGGATGAACCATTAAATACTTACATCCAGCTTAATTAACTACCCGTGAAACACACGGAATGGCCATACAATAAGAGCAACTCCAACGCGCCAACGCAAACTGTCCGCGTGTGTCCGTTTGGGTCGAAACGGACACAAATGGTGGCCCAACGCGGCGACGCAAACGGATCAACGCCCGCTTTTATTCCGCGCGCGACCCATTCCAGAACCAAATTTGGGTCCGGTTTGCGTACGCGCACGACGCCCGCCCTTGTCCTCCCCCCTGGCCCGCAAGTCGGTGGCACATTGGCCATTCCCCCCTCCCCCCCCCCCCCCCCCCCCCCCCGCCGCCGCCTAGTTTCGGTGCCCAGGCCGCCCGCCCGCACCCACATACCTCCTCCAGCATGCGACCCCCGACGGTCCCATACTCCGGCGTTGGTGGACTGTTTTCGCCGCCGTCACAGCACCCCAATGTCGATGCCACCCCCTCGGCTCCGCCGCCAGCAGCACCACCAAGCGCGGCTACCTCGCTCACTGGTCGCCGCCACGTTCGCCTCCACGCCAACCATGTGCCAAAAAACTTAGTTTTAGAAACTTGGTAGATTGGTCTCAGAAGTATTTCACAATACTTCAGAGTTGCTAATGTATTATAATAAGAAACCCTGTGTTTCAATTTGTATAGTTGAAACCATGACAAGTTAATTTGTAATAGTTGAACCCATAAAGGAACAGTAAGTGTGCACATTCAGTTATTTTCTTCGTACAATGTCTAAATTATCAATACACTTGTTCTGTGCAGATAGTGGTGGTTGATTACGCAGATGTGATATCTATGCAGGTTAACCTCCAAGTCTAATAATTTGCTGTACTTATTTTCTGATGCCTGCTGGTACGAATGACTCTGTTATTTATAAATGTAGAATTGGTCACATCTGCATGCTGTTCTTGAACAACTAAATCATTTGCCATCAAAAGAACATGTAACCAATGTGATGCGGATTAGGCCATGGTAATCCTTTTTTTTCTTTGATATTTATTCTTTATGGCATGTTCTATTGCCGTACTTCTATCTATAAGATGCTAACTCACTGTAATGTGAATAGCAAAAAGGCTTGGAATTTATTCCTGATTTGATGTTTGTGACGTCGGTCCCATGCTTATTACATTTTCTTTTATTTGGCTAAGGTACCTGGATGAGCATGCACGGTACTATCGGCAAACAATAATCTTAAGCTCATATCTTACGCCAGGTACGGAATTTCACTTGGAACTCTGACCATCATTTTGACTCCAATTTTTCTAGGCTTCAGCTTATATGATTCAGTTGAATTTTCGGCATTGACAAAAAATAACTAGCTCTGCTTTTAATCATGATCTGCATTTATTTGTAAACATTATTATAATTTTTGCTAGTGTTGTATGTGTTCACTGGTGTTATGCAGGGTTCTTTGGTATTGAAATTGCTTGCATTAGTTGTACATGTGTAAAGTGGCACTTAGCTGTTCCAGTCTTAATTGTGCTACATAAAGTTGACCTTCCAATTTATTTGCATTGTCATCTACTTGTTTGTTTATATACCTATTTATGTTCTAAAATTTTGCCTGCTGAGCAGAGATGAATGCTTTGTTCAACGGATTATGCTTAAATTACGAGGGGAAGGTATATAGTATGCTGGAAGTCACTAAGCTATTTGCCATGTTGGACTCATGTTTCTAACATGCTAGAACTCAACTTTTGTAGGTTAAGCTGGTGACTGAGTTTACATGTGTTCTTCCCAAAATACAGCTTGAAATACGGCAGGTCAGTTAGTTCCCTGTGTCTCTCCAGACTCCGTCGCATTATTGCAAATTCACTGTCCAGATATGTGCAGTGCATCCAAGCAAAATTTTGATGCCAAGAATCAGGGCTTTTGTTGATTTTTCTAATAAATTTGGATGGGCTCGATCAACAAACACATATCTTAGTGCTAAAACAATTTGATAAAATTACAAATGTTTTTCACTGTCCAATCTCTACACAGGTGTATGAACGGTTTGATGCATCTTCTATTGGTGAATCTGATGATGCCCGCTTTGAATATTTTTGCACAAAGGTGAGCCCTTTTGTCCTTGTATTGCATGCTTGATAAATGCATTATGGAATTTAGCGCACTCAGCTCATTTCACAACTATCACCACTTCACCAGTCTTTACAGTACTTAATTCATGTGTAAACTACTGTATGTAAAAAATTATGTAAGGAGAACCAACCTAAATCCTTAGAGCATCTCCAGCCGTTCGGCCCCCCCAGGCCCTGAAATAGCGCCGCCTGGGGGTTATCCGGCGATATTTTCGCCGTGGGGGCGCTCGGCTTCCCAACCGCCGCCCCAAGTTGGCATCCCAGACGCCGTTTTTCAAATGCAAAATTGGCTCAAATTCGACAAAAACGACTCGATTTTGGACGAAATTTAGACGGTTTCATTCATATTTGTACAAATTTAAAGACATACATAAAACTAAAAAAAAACTACGCCGCCACCGCCACCCCGAGCCTAGTTCATGCCGAGGAGCTTGTAGAAGGCGGTGTAGTCGCCGCCGTCGTCGCCGTCGTCCTGCACGCCGCCGTCCTTGCTGCAGCCCTGCCCTGGATCGCTGCTGCGGACGGGGTTGGTTGGAGTCGGCGACTCTTCCTCGTCGCTGTCGAGGACGATGACGCCACCCTTCTCGCGGCCGCGGCGTCGCTCGGCGATCTCCTCCAGAGCACGTCGTTGGCGCTCCATCTCCTCCCGCACGTAGTCGTCGCGCGCCCACTTCAGGCCGGTTTCGAGGTCGGCGGCCATCTCCACGTGCTCCTGCTTGACGGCCACGGGCGGCGTCGCCGGCTCCGTCTTCGACCTGACCAGGCGAAGATGACCGCTGGGAGGAGAAGGTTGGCGGCGGCCCTCGCTTATGACGAGGTTGCCGCCGCGGCTGCGACGACGCTCCGGCGTTTCGTGGGGCTCGGGCTTGACGGGGGTGAGCGGCGTCGGCGTGCCGGAGGAGCGGGAGCCGGAGGACGAGGAACTCGTGGCCGCCATGCGCCTCGGCAGCCACGAGCTCCCGCTCCTCCGGCGCAAGGACGTCTGAAAGAACATGCGCTGCCCCCATGTTTGGTTTTGGTAATTGATGACAATCTCTATGGACTAATGGTTGCCTTGAGTTATATTTGAAGGGTTTGTCCATAGGCTTTTCTTGAAGTACATTTGTTGGTTTCAAGGAGATTTTGAGATGACCAAGGTGGTTATTCATGGAGTTATCCAAAGATTGGTCATGTAAGAGATGAGCCTATTGCAAGCATGTCTTGAAGAAGAAGTTTGTGTGGACATTCATGTTTACCTTCAAGACATCATCTTAATGAAGAGAGTTGAAAAGATACAAGGTTGATTAAGTATAAGTACAACGAGTGATTCAAGTTGATCAACACACACAAAGCGTAGAAGATGTACCAAGCGAGATCAAGTGATCTCATGGTATGGTAAGCATTGTCCATTACGCTTTGTGTACTAACCCATGGTCTACATGAGAGTTCTATGTGGGGTTAGGTATGTTTTCATGGGCTTGTGTCAAGAGGAAGATCTCATTCAACCCATGGAGGATGACATCAAGTGGTGATCGTCATTAAGATTGCGGTGTGCAAGTTCAAGTGGAGCATCACGAAGAGATCACATGCTTGAAGCTTGCCGTCCATTGTGGTGACAATGGATTTGTGAAGATGTGCCGAAGAGTGGCTCACCCATAGTGGAGTATGGGGGAGCAATCAACTAGTCTTCATCGAGCCGGCGCAATCAAGAAAGGTGGTCCAACTTGAGGAGGTCAAGATCGTCATCATCTAGCTCAAGTGGACTATGCGCAAGACAAAGGTTCGCCCTTGACCAGTTTTCCATTTTACCGGTCTCATCGTGGTAGTTGGGAGACCGGGTTATAGGATCGATAGCCGTACTATCAAGGGGGGCTCTCGGATGAGTAGCTTGATCGTATCATTCGTAGAGAGCTCAAACCATTGCATTCTTGCATCATCTTTCTTGGTTCTTGTTTGGTGTTTCTCTTTGTGAGTTTTAGAGCTTATGGTCATCTTCATGACAAGCTCGAGTTCATCGAAAACGGAGTTCATGTGCATCTTCTATGATGTTTTCGATGTTGGAGTGTTTGCCGGTTCATGTCGCTGTTTGGATAGTACTCGTCGTCCTCTATCCAACAAGCTTGAGTTTGCTCAATTCGGAGCTCATTTGCAGAAGTTATGGCAGTTCTGTTTTTATTTGTATCCTTTGTTTTCTGTGGATATTCAGTGGCATGCAAGCGGTAGTACCGCTGGTGCCCACGGTAGTACCGCTGGGTACTTCCGTGGCACTGCCGCTTGGGGTTTCCCCGAGCGTGCAACTCTCTGTTGCCGGTCTCCAATTCACGGTAGTAGCGCGGTAGTAGCACGGTAGTACCGCTCTAGCGGTACTACCGCCCGTACTACCGCCGCCACTACCGCTTGCGGGGTTTCCTCCGTGCGCGCTTCTGTTTCCATTTTACCCTTTGCGGTAGTAGTGCGGCACTAGGACGGTAGTACCGCTTCGCACGGTACTGCCGCCCTGACTGCCTCTACTACTGCTGCCTCTCCTAGTCTAAAACCCCCTAAGCGGTAGTACCGCCAGGGGCAGCGGTAGTACCGCTCCGGCGGCACTACCGTTATACACTCAATGTATTTCAGGCTTGTGCGAGGTAGTACCGCCTAAGCGGTAGTACCGCTCCTAGGAGCGGTAGTACCGCTTGGCTGCGGGCAGGGCAGATAACGGTTGGATTCGAGGGCTCCTATAAAAGGGGGTCTTCTTCCCCAATGGACCTTATCCTTTGAGCTCGTGTTCTCCCCCCATTGTTGACCTTCTTCGAGCTTGCTATCTCTCAATCCCTCCAATGATTCTTGCTAGTTCTTGAGGGAAAAGAGAGAGGAGATCTAGATCTACGTTTCCACCAATCACTTTCTCCTCTATGTGAGGGGAACCCCTTGGATCTAGATCTTGGAGTTCTTCGTGTTCTCTTCTTCGTTCTTCCTCTCATTTTCCTCCCTAGCATTAGTTGCTTTGGTGGGATTTGGGAGAGAAGGACTTGGGCACTCCGTGTGCCCTTACCATTGCATTTGGTGCATCGGTTTGAGTTCTCCACGGTGATACGTGGAAGTGAAAGTTGAGAAGCTTGTTACTCTTGGGTGTTTGGGCACCCTAGAGCTTGTTCCTCTTGGGTGCCTTGGTGCCCTAGACGGTTGGTGTTGTCAGAGCTCAATCATTGTGGTGTAAAGCTCCGGGCAAGCGTCGGGGTCTCCAATTAGGTTGTGGAGATTTCCCCGAGCAATTTGACGGGTACCGGTGACCGCCCTCAAGGGTTGCCAAAGTGTACGGGTTCGGTGACCGCCCCCAAGGGTTGCCATTTGTACGGGTTCGGTGACCGCCCTCAAGGGTCCCTTAGTGGAATCACGGCATCTTGCATTGTGCGAGGGCGTGAGAAGATTACGGTGGCCCTAGTGGCTTCTTGGGGAGCATTGTGCCTCCACACCGCTCCAAACGGAGATTAGCATCCGCAAGGGTGTGAACTTCGGGATACATCGTCGTCTCCGCGTGCCTCGATTATCTCTTACCCAAGCCCTTTACTTATGCACTTTACTTTGTGATAGCCATATTGTTTCTTGTTATATATCTTGCTATCACTTAGTTGTTTATCTTGCTTAGCATAAGTTGTTGGTGCACATAGGTGAGCCTAGTCGATTTAGGTTTTGTGCTTGACAAATTAAACGCTAGTTTTATTCCGCATTTGTTCAAGCCTAAACCGTAATTATTTTAAAGCGCCTATTCACCCCCCTCTAGGCGACATCCACGATCTTTCAACGTCGGCGTCGGGTACTCCAACGGCGGCTCATTGCCGCCCTCGATGTACTCGAGAACGGCGTGGAGCGTGCGCCCGGGGGCACCCCACCACTGACGGCGGCCGTCGGAGTTGTGTCGCCCCCTTGGCGCCGGAGCGCCGTTGGTGGAGGTGAGCTGGTCGGCGTGGCGGCGCTGGAAGTACGCCGTCCACAGAGGTGCGTTGTCGGGGGAGTACTTCGGCTGCTGCCGCGCTTCCTCCGGCAAGGACGCCCGGATCCGCGCTATCTCGCCGCGGCGTTCCGCGTCGGATGGCGGCGGGGGCACGAGGACGCCTTCGACGCTGAGCCTCCACGAGCCCGACACGCGCATGTCGGGGGGCGCCGGGTAGTTGGCCTCGTGGAGAAGACGTGCTTCCCACTCGTGCAGATGGCGGCGGCCGAAGCCGTTGGCCGCCGCTCCGTCGCCGGGGAACCTCTCCACCATCGGTCGGGCTTGACGGGGAAAGGAGAGAGGAAGGAGAGAGGGCGAGAACAAGGACGGCGAAGGAGAGAAGGTGTTCGGCGGCGAGAGAGATGGCTGTGGCGAGGCGAGCGTGCGGCCAGCGGCGACGAAGGCAGCTTTTATAGCGGCGAGGGGGCGGCGCAGTGCGGACGCGTGGCGGGAAGGGGCGGGACGCGCGGCGGCTCGCCTTCACTGCACCGCCCGTGATCAATGGAAGGCTGACCGGCGGCAGCCTTGGCATTGATTCGCGCGGGAGCCGAGGCGATGAGATGAGGACGACGATGCAGTCGCTGACTCGGCGGGTCCACGGGGTGGGAATCTGGCGCGGGAAGTTTTGGCGCGTTTTTTCCTTTCCCCCGGCGCCCCCGGTCGGCCCCTAGCGCGCTGGGTTCGGCTTGGGTCCGCCGACGCCAATTTCGGCCCTAACCGGCGAAATCTGGGCTCCTGGGGGCGCGACTGGACTGTTTTTTTCGAGCCGACGATAAAAAAGGGGCCTGGAGGGGCCTGTTGGGGGGGGGGGGGGGGGGGGGGGGGGCGAGTGGAGATGCTCTTATCTAGATGTGGTGCCTCCTCACAGCCATGGATTCTGGTGGCTGTATGTCATGCCTCACATGCCATCTCTCCCCTCCTTGTCAAGCAGCTCGTTCTCGAGCTGAAACTGAGGGCAGCGTTGGACAAACTCATCAAGGTGCTCCCAAATAGCATCGTCAGGAGCTGTGCCCTCCCAGTGCACAAGGACATGACTGATTCCATGGCGTATGAGGGCATGTTGCACCCTGGGCGGGGGCAAACATCGTGTTAGTATGCGATGACGGGAAGAGCGAGCTCGAGCTCATGGTGCTATCTTTCATAGTACTTCTGGGTATGCTGTTGAGCTTGCATCAACCGTGCGTGGGCTTCGTGGAGAAACTCATTGTCATTGCAGTTGTGTAATGCTGTATGGACGGAAGCCACCTTGGCGTCGCTCTGCGTGTAATCCACTCTGTCAAGGCTAGTGGCTGTCGGCCATTGACCGACCTCAACAGAACTTGTGTGCAAGAACGAGCGGTAGGATTTATAGTATAGCGTAATGCAGGCACTCGAGCCACTCTGTTGATCGATCTCCTGTGATGCAGCGAAGGTACATGGAAATCGCCCAATTGACAGGCTCTGTTTAACTGTCAGACTGTTGGTGAAAGGCAGACTCATGTGTAGAGGCACGCCAAACATGGGAAATAGGATGTGCAAAAAGTTGCTTGTGATGATGTCGGAGCAAACAGGCGATGACACTTGGAATTGCTGAAGGAGGCCCACAGGGTGCAGGGTCTCCGTTTTGCTGGACTAAGCTGTATCCTTCTATCTCCTAGCTAGATTTGCATGAACTTCCTACTCTTGTTGGATTTTCTTAGACGCTTCACAATATCAACAAACAGGATACAGGATGAGCCATACTTGTCCATATCTGACTATCCAGGATTTTCAACAGAACTATCTGGAAAATTTAGTATAGGTTATCAGAGACAAGCCTACTTGCTCAGCATACCTCCGTCCGGAGTTAACTGTCGTTGAAATGAGTGTATCTAGACGCATTTTAGTGTGTAGATTCACTCATTCAGCGATAGTTAATTATGGACGGACGGAGTATATCTCAACATACCCCTCATGGCGTACTTCTACATATTTGTCCCAAAATTTTGCTTTTAAAAAGGTTGAATCCTTATTGTCTTGAATCTAGCTACTATATACTCCCTCCGTCCCGAATTAGTTGTCTTAGATTTGTCTAGATACGGATCCGTATCTAGACAAATCTAAGACAACTAATTGATCCGTATCTAGACAAATCTAAGACAACTAATTCGGGACGGAGGCAATACATGTTATCAAGTGACTTCTCCGTCTATCAATGACTGCATATCAAATAAAATCATATATTTATGTGTCAAAAAATAGCGTGTTGAATTCTAATGCAATTGCAATTCGAAAATCTTGTATGGTTTGTTGATCTTTATATCACGATATACATCTTTTCTGTTTTCTCGCAATATCTGTCTAAATATTCTTGACTGAGGATATCCGTACTTGACTAGCTCCATACTAGGGTCATATTGCTTACCAATACTATCCACGTTCATATTCGTATTCGGTATTATCCATGTCCGTCTCCAAGAAAATATGTGGTTTAGCGTACAACACTATCCGCCTGTATCTACGCCAGTTTCACTCATATTCGCAGAGTAACAAGTTTAAACCCAATCATCCAAATTAAGTGTTCCTTCAAAATTGTAAACTTAGACATGGGGATTCCATGTTGTGACAATTTTCTGAATAAGTGTTTAGCTAGACCAAAAATTAGCAACAAGCTGGGGTATGTAGTGGTAGACAGAAGTGCTGACCCGACATGATATCATGGCTCACAGAAAATCTCTTTCAGTGTTAGGTGCCGTTTAAAATTATGAAGTCGTATACAGTTTATTTGGCCACTTCTTATGGTCTTGACTATTGTTGGAACAGCTCTTAACATTTTTTTTCCTTCTACATATGTATATCCTATTATTGACTATTTTATGATGTATTAATACAGGTGTACCCAAACATTCAGGAGTCAGATGAGGTATTGTTTCTTGTATACTCCTAATATCTGCAGTGCTGTCATGTTTCACTTGAATTTGGTATTTCTCGACGTTGGTAGGAGGATTAGCTTTCAATCCTGTAGGAGTAGGCCCTGGTAATTAATTAAAAACCTTAGGGGGTTTAAGAGTTTAATAAAACTTTGGGCTGCATCTGACAACACGCAACATTTTGGATGGATGGAACCAAACATACCATTTTGTAGCAGTGGGATGTACATACTTAAAGTTGTACAAGAGTATTTGTCGGAGGTGTACCAGAATGTTATGCATTTTGCAGTAAATCTTGTCGGTAGATGTGCCATACTTGTCTGGAAATGGCGCCACATTGGAGGAATTTTTTTTGTTAGTGTATTGGAGATATCATGTGTAATATTCTCTGATTGTTTGATGCAAATATGCAGGGTGGAGTGTTGCTATTCGCCAGCTCCTATTTTGAATACATTAGGCTGAGTAATTTTTTAAAATCCCAGGATGCGTCTTTCTGTAGAATTGGGGAGTAAGTGGACCTTCCTTATTCTTTTAGCTTATTTTATTTGTTCAACTAAAAGGGATTTGCTCTGAGTCTTCATTTTTATCGAGAATCTATTTGTGGTCTTATGCGTATAGTAACCGTCTATATGTGCACGTATATTAGGGCTACGTCACAGCAGGATATATCCCGTGCAAGACTGGTTCTTTGAGGGCCAGAAGAAGATCTTGCTTTATAGTGAGAGATCTCACTTCTTCCACAGATACAAGGTCATAACATTTAAACGGCCTTCCCTTGAGTACTTGTTATGATGTGCTCTTACTGTCGTTCATGAGGATGCGCTCGAGTGTTTGTCTGTGCGATGCTTAAACCCTAGTTTTAAATGCAGATCAGGGGAGGACATCATTTGGTTATCTACTCATTGCCAGGGAGAAAGGATTTCTATCCGGAGGTATTTACTAAACGTGCATGCTTCCATGTAACTGACGTCCCCTCCCCTCGCGTCGCCTCCCCTCGGGCGGCGCCAGGGTCCCCCGATCCCTAGCCGCCAGTCCCTCCCTGTTGCTCCATCCCCAGCCGCCGCTGCCGCCGGCAAGGGCCGCGGTGGCGGCGGGCCCTGCACCGCAGATCTAGGGCGGGTGGTCGCCGCGGCGGATCCTGTGAGGAGGAGGCGGCGTCTCATGCGGGGAGGCCGGGGGCGGCAGTCAGGGCGGCGCCCCTGCTGCGCGGCGGCGATGGGAGCCTCCATGGCCGGCGGTGTGGCGGCTGCGTGCGCATGGGTGGCTCCGATGGCTGCGGATCTGGCGTCCTGTCCAGATCCGTCTCGGTACGGCTTTGGCCGGCCGGTGGCGCGAGGAGGACCGGTGAGGGGTGGATGGAGGCTCCCTGCCGGCGTGCCGACGGCGGTCCTTGTCTCCACGGCAAGGCTCCGTTCGGTTCCAATCAGCTGCGAGGTTGGGGGGACACGACTTCCGGTGAAAATCGCGCCGACTTCGGTCATGGCGGACGATGGCGGCGTCTATGACGTCGTTCCCTTCTCGAGGCATCGTTGTTGCAGGTCGTGGCACCCCACTCGTGATGCTCAGGGGAAAACCCTAGATCTGGATCTACCAGATCGGACGATGATGGTACCTTTGATGCCGTTGTCCCTCCTGAGGGCATCGTTTTAGAGCAAATGCTGGTTGGACGGGACAAGCGGAAGAGCGGTGTCTCATCCACCGCAAGGCCGACGGCGGATCCCGGTGGCATGGCGCTGCGGAGGTTCGGCGACGGGCGCGTGTGGACGGATACGTGCAAGATGGTGGAGTTGTCTGGCGCCGTGGTGGCGTCGACGGCAGGCCAGGCAAGGTCGATGTGTCAGTTACTGCTCTGGAGATGGACCGGTGGAAGATGGCGGCGACAGCCTCTGAGAGTGCATCGGTCCGGTATGGGACCCAGTCCCGGTGTGTGGCTGGGCTGGGGCATCCGGCTTTAGATGTTAGGGTTTGGTGCGATGTCCGTTTGGTATTAGGCCCGGATATTCGGCACACCTTCATCAATGGGATAGGAGTAGCAACAGGTGTTGCCTAGATGGTGGCTTCAGGCTGCCCGATGTATTACTTTGTATGGTCTCTGTGAATAATTAATAAAATGGCCGCATGCATCGTCCAGATGCAGAGGCCGGGGGTCTATCCTCCTTTTCAAAAAAAAAAAACTGCCATTGTCTAGCAATAGGCGCCAAAGGAGTCACGGTTGGTGAGGTAAAAGTCCAGGACAATGACCTTGCCTTTTCGGGTCGGTGAGCTCCGCCAGCCCTCCTGGGCCCATGGGCTGGGTGTTGGACCTTTCCCCGCGAAAGAGAATTAACCTCTCTCTAGGTTGAGGTCGTTGTGGGAGCTCCTGTTCGGCGCCTATTGCGCCCGAACAGCTCCCTAGCGCACACTACAGCGCCCTGTTGGGCCGGCCCGTGAAGGTACTGTGCACCGAACCTGTAGCAAAAAAAAAACCCAGCAAAAAAACTGACTTAACCAGGATTCGAACTTGCGTCACTCAGTCAAAGTCCCAGTTTCGCTAACCACTAGAGCAACTGAACACTTTTGACTGATATAAAGCACCAACCTTATAAGAACAAGTGTGGTCGCGCTATTTATTGCACAATACCCACTATTATATCACTTAAATTTTTGAAATTATATAGAAAAAATCATGAATTTGAAAATGTTCGTCGATTTTGAAAAAAGTTCATCATTTTTTAAGAAAGTCCACAAACTTAAAAAAAAAGATTCATCGATTTTGAAAAAAGTTCAACGCTTTTGAAAAAAGTTCATCGAATTTGAAGAAAAGTTCATCAATTTTAAAAAAAGTTCACCGAGTTTGAAAAAATTCATTGAATTTCAAGAAAAGTTTGTCAATTTTGAAAAAAAATTTCATTGACTTCAAAAAAGTTCATCAAAATTGAAAAAAGTTCATCGAATTTGAAAAAAAGTTCATCAAATTTCAAAAAAGTTCATCGACTTCAAAAAAAAGTTCATCGATTTTGAAAAAAAGTTCACCAATTTTGCAAAATGTTTGACGAATTAGAAAAATGTTCATCGAATTTGAAAAAAAGTTCATCAATTTTGCTAAAAATTCATCAAATTAGAAAAAAGTTCATCGAATTTGAAAAAAACATTCATAAAAAATCCGGTGAACTTTTTTTCATCGAATTAGAAAAAGGAAAAAGAAAAAGAAAAGAAGGAAGAAAAAGAAAATAGAAAATAGAAGGAACAAATGAGGGTAGAAGATGTGTGTAATCATAGAAGGTTAGGTGGTAGGGGTGGTTATCGCGCGTTGCACGGAAGCCTCGCGGCGTGGGTTCGAATCCACCTTAACGCATTCTTTTTTGCAGCAGTTTAGAAAAAGGAAAAAAAGGAAAATGGGCTGGTCCCATAGCGGAAAGTGGGGTGTGCGCCCTGTACGGTTAACCCTATAACGGGCGCTTAAGGCGCCGTTTAGGGTTTGCCGGTCGTTGTCATCCCTCAAGTGAAATGAACTTGGTGATGAATTTTGTGCATATGTGTTCGACGTTTCAGAGGACTTCCATCAAAAGAAGCCAAGGGTTGGCTAGGGTTTGAGGAAGGGTAGCCGGCCGCCAGAGATATCTTCGGTCCCCTCGCCTCCGGTTACCATCTTGCACTGAGAGGTGAGGGGACCTCAAATCATCAACAATTTTATGGTCTTCATCAGTTTCTAGTGGTGATTTTGATGTTATTTTGCGAATAAAACTACTCTGGCCTTTTTGGCGGCGCCATGGAAGCAGAGGTTTGTGTCCTCGCTGATTTGATTGTTTGGATCTGATGAGTTTATATCTGTGTGTCTCGTTGCCACTAGTAGAAAAAACGGGCATTAGCAGCGGGCCTCGGAAGCGGTTATGGCAAGGTGATACAAAGGCGTCTCTAATAAATTAGCGGAGGCGGTTATTTTTGTGTTGCAGGCGGGTGAGAATTTGAAACCACCTGTAATAGGTTTTGAGGCGGTTTATAATTACAAACTGCCTGTAGTTTGGAAGTACTTGAGGCGGTTTCATTTCCAAAACCACCTCCACTTTTCTAGCTCCTATATATGTATTCAGCTCTACCCCCATTCCTCACCCCATAGCCTCGCACTGCGGGATGTTAGATCTAGCGCCACCAAGCCTCTCTGTCACTGGCATGTGGCTGTGGTGTAGCGTGCGACCCACACGGTTGCCATGGTCCGTCGTTGCGCCTCACCATGCTGCGTCGCCGTGTGTCTCAACTTTGCTCCGAACGACCAAGGTTAGGTGATGCGGAGCATCCTACGGTCATCCCCATGGACCCACCTGTCACGCCCAATATGCGGTCCTATGCCCAAGGGACTCAAAAATCCCACTAAGGATAGAAGCGCATATCGGAGACGCTTCGCAAGGTGGATATCATTACATCATACCATGTACTGAACAGATGAGAATACCAGATAAAGGCTTACACTCGCCACAAGCTATAACATGAATACATGAATACAACAGTACATAGCAATCATCATACAGAAGAGCAGGATCCGACTACGGATGAAATCAAACGAAAAAGAAGAACGACGTCCACCCTGCTAGTCCCAGGCTGCCAACCGGGAACCCATCCTATGATCGATGAAGAAGAAGAAGCAGAAGAAGAACTCCAAAAGCAAACATGCATCGCTCTCACGTCAAAGCATCGCTTTACCTGTACCTGCAACTGTTGTTGTAGTAATCTGTGAGCCACGAGGACTCAGCAATCACATTACCATGGGTATCAAGACTAGCAAAGCTTAATGGGTATGGAATGGTTAAGTGGTGAGGTTGCAGCAAGCACTAAGCATTGTATGGTGGCTAACTTACGAGTACAAGAATAAGAAGAGTGAACTACGCATAACGGTCGCAAACTAATAATGATCAAGAAGTGATCCTGAACACCTACTTACGAGTCAAACATAACCCCACCGTGTTCACTTCTTGGTTCAAACCTCACAAGAAGAGACGATCACGGTTACGCACACGGTTGGTGTATGTTAATTAAATTTAGTGTCAAGTTCTCTACAACCGGAGGTTATAAATTTCCAAGTCGCCACATAACCGCGGGCACGGCTTCGCGAAAGATTTAACCCTGCAGGGGTGCTCCAAGTAGTCCATTATAAATTACCACACGCATCCGATGGAACATCCTCACACCGTGATAACACGATGCTTACGATAAGGAATCCCGGTGGACAAGCCACTCGTAAAAGGTAAAACTAAACCAGCAAGACCACCCGGTGTGTCGATCCCGCTTCGGAGCCGCGCGCACTCGTCCCCGGACTCCACCGTCTATGCAAAGGCTACGGTTAGCTGAGACCCAAGTTTCCAAGGGGGCGCCGCAGGCTGCTAGGTAGGGGGGCCAATGCTCATGACGAACACTGGCCCGGTTTGTTGATTAAATTATCGACGGGGGCCGGCATGTCCCTATGCAAGTTTTAGTTGTTATTAGGCAAATGGTAAAACCAATGTTGGGCCTTGCTGGAGAAGTTTATCCTAAAACGAATGATCAGGGGGGTTCCCATATGCCCCACATGTGTTAGAAGCGCTCATCAAGGAACATAACACCGGTATTACGGAAACTAGGGTGGCATAAGTGGAACAAAACACCAGGCAAAAGGCCGAGCCTTCCACACACAACCAAGTATATAGATGCATTAATTAAATAAGAGATATTGTGATATCCCACAATATCCATGTCCCAACATGGAACAACCTGCAACTGCACCTGCAACTAGCAACGCTATAAGAAAGGGGCTGAGCAAAGCGGTAACATAGCCAAACAACGGTTTGCTGGGATGGTGGAAGGTTAGAGGCTGTATCATGGCATTTTGGGAGGCTGACAACCAAGTGGTAGGTAGCGAGACATAGCGACAGCATCGAGACAACTAGCAAGCAAAGATAGTAGTGATATCCAGGGTAAGGGTCATCTTGCCTGAAATCCAGCTAGGAAGGAGATTGAATCCATGAAGTAGACGAACACGCGTAGTCGAACGAATCCTCACACTTCGCAACATAACCGGGACTATCGAGAAGAAGCACAACCGGAAAGAAGCAAACAACATGGTAAACAAACAAGCATAAACATGACATGATGCACAACAAAATATGATGCATGTCCGGTTTAATGAGGCATGGCATGGCAAAATGCAACAAGCAAATACTACACATTAAGTGAAACTCAATATGCAACGAGTTGCATATTGACGAAACTCCACATCAAATATTTAGTTCAATCCCGTTTATGCACATGACAAGATTAAATGTTGTTAAACATGGCAAGAGATGGTGGGGTGATCCCGGTTACCGGGTTCACACGTGTCGGTGGCATGGCAAACAAGGAATGTGCAAGAACAATTCAGACACGGTGCATACATGGGCATCGCATACAAAACATGCATTCGTCCACGGGCGTCGTTTCGGCGGTTATACCTTCGAAGCAAGCGTTTCGGGGCGGATCGAGTCATCAACCGAAGTAGATGTTCACGGTTCGACGTGGGAAGTAGTGGTACACATTGTCTTGTCGAACCCACGACGACGGTAGTGGGAAGTAGGGGTTCACGTTCCGAAAACGGCTCACGGCAATGGTAGTCGAACTTGGCGATCGGAAGGGGTACTTGTGTCGTCGAGGGAACTTGATGAATTCGAGACTTCGGGCCATCGGTAGTGGAACTTGACGCATTCTTGTGTAATCACACGCGAGGTCGTCAGTCTTGGCGGTGCAACTGTGGTAGTCCATGTCGGCAATAGTTGTACTTGACGGTTGTGGTACTTGGTGAAATCTCGGAGACGGTACTTGACGATCCCAAGTGGCACAAGGCGAGTTACACGACCACGGTAGTCTTCGGACTTGGGGCTCCGCGTAGACGAATTAGACGGGTCAGGGACTCTGTTGGCGGCGAAGCAAGGCTGACCAGTGAGTCGGAACAGGGACCAGCGAGGCGTGGGGATGACAGGAGGAGGCTCGCGAGGCCATGGAGACGGCCGGCAGCCGAACTGCTGGTGGAGGCAGGCAACAGCGATTCAGGAACTTGTCGTCCTCCGGTGGTGGCCTTGGCCAAACTTGAGGAAGAGGAGGCAGCGGGGTCGGCCATGGGAAGACCTTGGCGTGAGAGGCACAGGGGCTGGCCTTGGGCTTGGAGCAGAGGAGACGCGAGTAGGCACAAGACGGCGTGGCTCGCGAGCAGAGGCCGAACGGGGTCAGCGGGCGCTCGGGTGACCTGCAGAAATGGCAGCAATGGTGACGCGGCAGCTCTCCGGTTGCTGCCCACTATCAGAAGGGTGGCACGGACAGCGAGCAGCCATGGACCCGATGGAGCTCGTGTCGGGCGCGGCGAAGGAGAGGCATCGGGCGCGAGCGGAGGAAGGAGAGGCGCCATGGCGCGGCCGTGGCAGGGAGGCGAAGGGGCGCGTGAGGAGGCCGGCGGCTTGCTGCAGCAAGGGAGACGAGGCCGCAGAGCTGATGGTGGTGGCGGCCATGGGAAGGAGCCCGGAGCTCGGGGCGCGAGTGCAGGAGGCGCGGGCGGAGAGGAGAGACAGGGCGCGGGTCGAGGGAGGTCGTCGTCGGCGGCGGAGCCTCGCTGGGGCGGCGGCGCAAGGCGGCGCTGGGGTACCTCCAGGCGAGGGGATCGGGCGGCGCTCTTGTGTCGTGTGTGTGGAGGCGGCGCTGGGAGAAGGGGATCGAGGGAGAGGCTGAGGGGCTAGGGTTATAGGGAGCTGGGTTGGGCCTTGGTGGTTGGGGGCTGGACTATCTCCCTCTCCCTCATTTCAAATCTCTTGCATTTACAGAAAAAGCAAGGAAAGAAAAGGAGAGAAAAGAAATGGATGGACAAAGAATTTGGGCACGGGGATTATTTTCCTAGACTCACAAAATTGAGCTTGACCCAAGGAAAATGGAAATGAGCATGTGGGTGTAGTTTGAATTCAAACTCATTTGAATTTAATTCAAAATGGGTTTGAATAGGAAGTGGGTGTTTGGAAGGTCCAAAAATGTTCAGATTTTTGGTGGGGCTTGGATAAATGGAGAAAGAATTATAGACAAGGTTTGGAGGTCAAACTTGAAGCAGAAAAAGGCATGGGATTTTTAATTGTAAGTGTGTTGTGGTTAATTCCAAATAAATGTAATATTTTATTATAGCTCCCTATAAATATTGGGAGGATAAGTATATGTTCTAAAGAGAAAACACCATGTGCAATCCCTCAATTTAATTAGATCAAAGATCTATGCAATTTATTTATGAGAAAACATCTGGGTTGCAAAAAATTGATGGCATGATGACATGATGCAATGCAAAAATAAAATAAAATAGCTCAAACAATAGAATAATAATAATTATGGAAGGCATCGGTCTCGGGCTGTTACACCACCTCCGTCTCCGCAAGCACCAAGAGGACCAATGACACGAGCACGTGCAAGAGCTATCGAGACCGAGGTGACATCTCTCCTAAATGACATTCCGTATGATCCACGTGAGACATGGATACTACCTCAATCCGGAATGCTACGTGTGCTTAGGTACCAAGAAGACCCTCTCGGAGAAGCCCGGAACAATGGACAAGACCCCAAGTATACGGATGTAGGGGATCGATGAGAGGAACCGCTGCAAGTCTACAACAGCCGGATATCCGGCCTCTGGCCCGGACATCCGACCCCTGAAGGTCACGGCGACAGCAGCAAGCTAGCGGCTGCAAGTCCCAGGGCCCGGACATCCGGCCTAGCCCCGGACATCCGACCCGAGCGCCCTGGACATCCGGCCCCCGGCCCGGATTTTCGGCCTGCATCAACAGAACCTGGCCGAAGGCCAGGCCGGACATCCGGCCCCGTGCCCCGGACATCCGGCACCCACTCGAAGCCCCGAACATCTGGCCCGACGCCCAGACGTTCGGCCCCTGTCTGTGCACAGTAAAAGGGCCGACAGCCCATGTACCCATCCATTCGTCCCCAACTTGTACTAGACTATAAATAGACCTCCTCCTCCCCTCTTCTAGGGTTAGCAAAGTATATGATATGATCTAGAGAGAGCTTTGCTCATCTACCCCCTCTCCCATGGAGACCAAGACCTCCTAGGAGAAGATCCCCTAGTGGATATCAAGACCCCATCTAGGGAAGGATCCCCATCATAGGATCATCAAGACCTCAACTCCTCCAAGGATTGGGATGAACTAGTTACCTTTGTATCCTCTTGTGTTGACTTTGGATCTTGTATCTCTCTTATGTGTATGTGGATCTAGTGCATGTGTGATTGGATCTTGCCAATTGAGTGTTCTTGTTTGTGTTTCTCTCTTGATTTGCTCCTTTCCACCTCCAAGTGTGAATAGATCACCAACTTAGGGTTCCACCCTACATCATCTTGGATCAGAGCCACGTTGATTCACACTTTGGAGTTCTTCCCCTCCACTTTCTAGCCCCAATTTTGTTTGTTTTGCCCAATTTCGAAAATTCCCCACAAAAATAGCCATAGCAATTTTTTTTTGTGATTTGTTGGTTTGATGATGTTTTGTAGATTTTGATCCATGGATTTGCTGTGTTTCGAGTGGATCTAGCTTTTCCCCACCATCTCCATCATTTCCATCCACGAAATTCCCCGAATTTTGCCCTCAAATTTGCCATCCCCAAAGTTTTCCCAAAGTTCATCTGTGGATCCAGGACCCCAGACATCCGGCCCGAGAGCCCGGACATCCGCCCCCTGGAAGTGTTGACACATGAACACGTCACCGTGTACCCTCGACGCCGGGGGTGATGCACCGCATCTCATGTCGAAGGAGGTCCGTCCGGCAGCGCGATACGCAGGATAGCCGGCGGACGCTTTTGAAGACCCAAAACCCCGCACGCCCGGGAGGGACCCCGTCAGGGAGTGCGGCGGCTATGGGCTGCCCTAGGTCGATTCGCTCACCCCTAGATCCTCGGGATTCGCAGCTCTCAAACTTGAAGAACAGCGAAGAACGAGAGAGAAAAACGATGGAGAGATAAAACGTAGATGAAAAAGTAGTATATTGATTTGTTTGATCGTGTGTTGTTCAATCGGCCGTCACCCCCAACATATATAAGAGGCGGCTGGACTTCCCGTACAAGAAAAGGACTCCAAATCCCGTCCAAATCTTTCTAAAATAAACCAAACTCAGATTTAGGTAAGTCTGAGACAGCAGTTCGGTTTTTGGATCTCACAGGCCAGAAACGACCTCGGATGAAGATGAGCCCAAAAGAAAATTTAACCGTTTCGATGATACGAACAACTTTCATGTTGAACGTTTTTCGATTTGAGGCCATCTTCAATAACCTACGGGGCCATCTTTAACTTCCAGTCGGACTCGGTCATGCAGTTTTCTGGACTGTCCGAGTCTTGTAGCAACTTTGCAGGCTGTATACTATCTCAGATGACGATGACTTCAAAAGCAAAGTTGACCGTTTCAACGATACGCACAACTTCCGTGTAGAACACTTTTCCATCCGAGGTCATCTAGATAATCTTTTCAGCCCATCTTCAGCTTTTGTTTGGATTTTCACTCAAACCGGCAAGCCTTTCAAAACCGGCAAGCACTCGAAACCGGCAAGCACTCGAAACCAGCAAGCACTCAAAACCGGCAAGCATTCGAAACCGGCAAGCATTCGAAACCGGCAAGCACTCAAAACCGACAAGCATTCGAAACCGGCAAGCACTCAAAACTGGCAAGAATTCGAAACCGGCAAGCATTCAAAACCGGCAAGCTTCGTTCAGCCGGCAAAGGCCGAATAACTCACGCGACCCATCAGACACCACCTAGGTGGGTGTCTGGTCCTTCGCGTCACTTTCCACTCAGGACCGGTCCGCAGAGTGTTGCCTCTAACTTTTGCATACGAACTCGGATTGGGATAATTTTTATATCAAAATCAACCGTTTCGACGAGAAGAAGACAATTCATGTAGAAAGTTTTCTCATATTAGGCTGTCTTGAGAGCGTAATTGGCCGAACAGTACTCCGAGTGCCAAAATCTTAGTACTTCAAGCATAGTTTTGGCCTTTTAGATGAGATTGGATGGTGATGACTCAAACATCAAAGTTTCACATTTTGACGATACGAAACTTTCACATGTTGAGAACTTTTTCATTTGAGGTCATCTTAATTAAGTTTTTGACCATGCCAAAATCTGGTGTCAACACATGCCCCCCTGTTTTTCGGCAAAACTTGTATGCCGAACAATAATTTGTATTGTGCTTGTTCTAAGGACGATGTCAACACTCCATCGGCCATTTTTAAATTTTTCTTAGGGCGATAAGCATGTATCGGCCATGTTTTATGCTAAGGGCGATAATCACATATCGGCCATTGGCTACTTAGGCTTCTTGCCATACACTCGGGTGGTACTTCTTCAAATACTTGCCATTGAGAGCTCGTGGTAACAATGCCCCTTGTATGGATTCCACCAAATATGAGTTTTCGGGAACTACTCTTGTAATCTTAAAAGGACCTTCCCAGCTTGGAGACCACTTCCCGAATTTTCTATCTCTTGAACCAATCGGCGGGATCACTTTCCACACGAGATCGCCAACTTGAAAGTTCTTCAACTTGACCCTTTTATTATAAGCTCTTGCCACTCTCAACTTGTCTCTCTCTATGGCCTTTAAAGCAGCCAAATGTTTATCGGCAACCTCATCAATATTGTCCATCATCAAGTTATAAAAGTCCACTGCCGATAAATCATTTTGTTTGGCTATTCTCAAAGCATTCAAATTTACTTCCACTGGCAGAACGGCCTCTTGACCATATACTAGCCCATGCCTTGAGATTCTATGTGCCCACAAAGCTTCAGACAACAACTCATGCCATTTCCTTTGATTATCTTCAATCTTCTTCTTGATGAGCTTGATTAATATTTTATTGCTAGACTCAGCTTGTCCATTAGCTTGGGCATAATATGGAGAATAATTGAGCAACTTTATGTTATAAGATTCGGCAAATTCTCTAACTTGATGTGACATGAAAGATGAACCTTGATCTATAGTTAATGTTTGAGGAATGCCGAATCTATGAATAATGTGCTCTGTTATGAATTGAATTACCTCCGTATGTGTCATGTTTTTGAGAGGTACTGCTTCAGACCATTTAGTGAAATAATCGGTTGCCACCAATACGAACCGATGCCCCTTTGAGGAAGACGGATGAATTTCTCCAATGAAGTCTAAACCCCAACCTCTAAAAGGCCACGGCTTGATAATAAGATGTAACATAGCAGCAGGAGCCAATTGAATATCACCAAACTTTTGACAAGCTTCACATCCTTTATAATACCTAAAGCAATCATTGATCATAGTCGGCCAATAAAACCCAGCGTGTCTCAATAACCATTTCATCTTGGGGGCCGACTGATGAGTGCCACAAATTCCTTCATGTACCTCTCCCATAGCAACTCTCGCTTGGTCCTCGTCCAAGCACTTTAATAGAACATCATCAACAGTTCGGCGATAAAGATCATCATCTCTCATTGTATATTTGAAAGCCATACGCCGAACGATCCTGTCCACCCTTTCACTCGGATTGCACAGATAATCAAAAATGGTCTTTCTCCAGTCTTGATTTTCACCTGCACTAGATTGCTCATTAGTGGCCGAAGCAGTGGGCTCTGGTTCGGCCTCTACACTTACAAGGCTATACATCGGCTTTTGAGAAATATGAAACATGCCATGATCAACATGATAGCCGGATGCCTGCTGTGCCAATTCATTTGCTCTCCAATTTTCATGCCTAGATATATGAGCAATGCTAAAATAATCCAAAGTAGAAATTATATCTAGACATTTATCAAGATAAACATTAAGTGATTCGTCAAAACATTGAAAAACTCTAGATATTTGTTGCACTACTAATAACGAATCACCAAAAGCCTCAATATGTGTAGCACCTATAGCCAGCAACATCTCTAGGCCGAATAACAATGCTTCATACTCGGCCTGATTATTTGTGCAAAAATATTCTAAGCGGCACGAGGCTTCAAAAACAGCACCATGAGGAGATATATAAACAATACCAACACCTTGGCCATTGCTACAAACTGAACCATCAAAATATAATCTCCATGGTACTAATGAGACAAGGTTTATATCAACATTATGCTTGTCATTAATACGATGCTCAACGATAAAATTAGCAACAATTTGGCCTTTCATGGATTTTAGAGATTTATAAGCCAAATCGTACTCAATTAAAGCATAAGCCCACTTGCCAATTCTACCACTAAGAATTGGTCTATGCAACATGTATTTAATGACATCAGTTTGACAAGCTACTATGCAAGCACTCGGCACTAGATAATGTCTCAATTTTGTGCAAGCATAATATAAGAATAGACATAACTTTTCAATAAATGTATACCTTGTCTCGGCGTCCAACAAGCGGCGGCTCAAATAAGTGATAACACGCTCCTTTCCTTCAGTCTCTTGAGTCAAAATAGCACCAATAACACCTTCCTCCGCTGCAATGTAAAGCCTGAAGGGATCCTTGTGCTTGGGTGCTTTCATCACCAGAGGAGTGCACAAATATCTTTTGATCATATCAAATGCGTCTTGCTGTTTTGCCCCCCAAGTAAAATCAACATCATTTTTAACCGAAGGATAGGAGTAAATGCATCAACTTTCCCTGACAAATTAGCTATGAACCTCCTCAAATAATTGACCTTGCTGAGGAATTTTTGCATATCTCGCATGTTGGAGCCTCCACTTTTTGTATAGCTTCTGTCTTTTTGGGATCAATTTCTATGCCATCTTCATGAATAATGAAACCCAAAAACTTGTCAGCTGACATGCCAAATGCACAGTTTAAAGGATTCATTTCCAGTCCATATTTCTTCATCCTTTCAAAAGCTAAACGCAAATCGGCTAAGTGAGACTCAAAAGCATCCGATTTGACAACAATATCATCAATATAGACTTCAAGTATAACACCGAGTAAATCATGAAAGATTAAATTCATAGCCCTTTGATACGTGGTGCCGGCATTCTTTAATCCAAAGGTCATCGCTGTCCACTCAAATAAACCAAGGAAACCGGGGCACCGAAAAGCCATTTTGGACATGTCCTCTTCGGCCATGAAAATCTAGTTATACCCCGCATTACCATCAAGAAAGCTAATGACCTTATGTCCAGAAGCATCATTAATAAACATATCATATATGGGCATGGGATACTCATCTTTGGGTGTAGCTCTATTCAAATCTCTGAAATCAATGCACACCCTCAACTTGCCGGAGCCTTTCTTCTCCACTGGCACAATATTAGAAATCCATTTGGCATACCTGCAAGGTCTAATAAAATTAGCTTTAAGCAAACGACCAATCTCTTCCTTGATCCGGTCATATGTTTTTGGATTAAACTTTCTGGCCGATTGTTTGTATGGTCTAAAACCGGCCTTTATAGGTAACCGATGCTCCACTAGCTCTCGGCTTAAACCTGACATTTCATGATATTCCCATGCAAAGCAACAAACATATTCTTTCAATAGCTCGATTAACTTGGCTTTACAATCGGCTTTCAATTTTTTGTTTACAAATGTCGGTCTAGGCACTGAAACATCTGAAAGCACATTTGCTCCCTTGGTGGTTTTGGTAATTCATAACAACATATATCTCATTTAACTAATATCCATTCAAGATAAAGATTTCAGGATGTTCAATGATTGGCATGGCAAGGACTAGAGATGTGGACCCCTCAAAATGCTAAGGACATGGATTGGCAAAAGCTCAAGACTCTACATTTTTGGTTTAGTGATCCAAGATCACATTGAGTCCATAGGAAAGCCAATACTATTAAAAGGGGATGAGGTGTTGCTTAATGGTCTTTTTTCTCAAGTGCTTAGTGACAGTACTCCAAAACCCTCAACCACTTTCTCCATCCAAATATGTCCAAAACCTACATTCCAACTCGGCCCCACCGAAATTCTCTATCCGGAGCCACCGAGTTCATCTGGACTTAGCCACTGCCAAAACCCTAAAAAATCGGATCCACCGATATGGATCTCGGTCTCACCGAGATGGCCTTGCCAACTCTCTTTAATCGTTTGCACTTACTTCGGTCTCACCGAGTTTTGCAAATCAGTCTCACTGAGATGGCTTGCCAAGTCTCTGTTGCCTTATTGCTTCACTTCGGTCCTACCGAGTTGATGCAATCGGTGCCACCGAGATGAGGTTTGCCCTAACCATTGCATATCGGTCCATACAAGTTGTTCCAGTCGTGTGACGCCCCTGCTCGACCGTGCACTAATCATACACGCAAATGTGCACGCTCGAGATCAGAGACTCACGGGAAGATATCAAAACACAACTCTAAACTCAAATTTAAACATAAATCATCATATTACAAACCAGGGGTCACGAGGACCTGAATACATAAGTCATACAAACCATAATATCTGAGTACAGACATAGTTAGTCAAGTTTGCCTTAAGAAGGCTAGCACAAACAACGACATGATCGAAGAGGCGCAGGCCTCCTGCCTGGGAGCATCCGAACTACTCCTGGTCGGCTGGCTCAACCCAGTAGTAGTGGCCTCCGGGGCTCTCCTGGTAGTAGCCTCCCGCGGTGGCGTCTGGCTCCTGGACTCCATCGTCTGATTTCAACAAGAGGGTATGGGGGAAAAGAATAGCAAAGCAACCGTGAGTACTCATCCAAAGTACTTGCAAGACTGACATCAGAACTATACTAATATGCATTGTATCAAAGGAGTGGGGCTATATCTTTGGACTGAACTGCAGAAAGCTGGAACAGAGGGGGAGAGGCCTAGCCTATCGAAGACTAGCATCTTGCAGCAATCTTGCAGCATCAGAAGAGAGTAGAGCAAGATAATATATAATCAATCCTTTTTAGTAACACCCTGAGATCCTTCCTCGACTCCCTGCGAGAAAGTGATCCCGAGAGCAGTAGTAACAGTTTAGTATTATGACAGTATCCATTTGTAGTTGTAGCAGATCAAGATACAACTCTGAGCGTCCTGTTACCGTGGACACAGCTATTCGAATAGATAACTTCCCTGCAGGGGTGCACTACTGTTACCCAGCACGGTCGATTACATCTGGCCGGATACACTTGCTGGGTAATACCCGACCTCGGGTAATCGACACGAAGCAGCGTCCTACCTAAGCTCAGCAGAGAGGCCAACACGCCGGTCTAAATCCTAAGCACGAAGGGGTCTTGGGCCATCGCCCTTCGCACTCCTGCATGTTACGTGGCTGGTCGGGGCCCAGGCACGACACTGAATACACCAGTGATGTAACCAGCCCACCCCAACGATCAGCCCGCATCTCTGAGCCGTGACATCTGAAGAGCTTTCGGGAGAAACGTACAACGTAGAGGGTCCCATAACCATTATCCCACGTGGTGGTAGTGCGTATAGGGCCAACGACCCACTCAGATCAAATACCCAAGTCTGTTAAGCACGTTTAGTAACTTGCAGAGACGATCAGGGTTCCTGTCGCTCCGACTTGGTAATACATGACGCGCGGGTGCTCTTGGAGCCGACCCGTCTTTAGTAGTAATCTCTCGCGGGCACCCTTGGGGCCAGCCCGACTTTAACAGTTTAAGTATTGCAGTAATGTAAACAGTTCCGTGATCATCACCCAGAGTGATCACAGCCCGATAACAAGCATGGCATATGGACAAGGGTGAAGGGCCACAGATGAAGCAGTAGCATAGCTAACTAAGCATTGTGGGACAGCAGATAGAGTATCAATAGCAGACAACAAAATTAGGCTATGCATCATAATAGGAGCTATCGGAACAGTAGCAGGGGCAATTCTAATGCAAGCATAAGAGAGAAGGGAGTGGGCGATATCTGATGATCAAGGGGGTTTTGCTTGCCTGGAAGCTCAGCTGAAGGGGTCGGGTCGTCGGCGGCGTCGTCGTACACGGCGGTGTCGTCGGCAGTCTCGGGGGCTATCGGGAGAGAAGGGGGAGAAGAAACAATAAATACACGGCAATAATGCAACAGGGATGCATGGCATGTCTAAATGATATGCAGAGGTGTTCTACTGCCTATCTAAATGATTTAGTTAATTTAGGAATTTATTTGGATTTATTTTATTAAAGTTAGGCACTTTTCATTTATCGAATACGAGCAAAATGTCCCATGTTCGGTATGTTAGAGGGGTGTGGCAGGCATGTGGATAGGTTATTTAGATTCTACACATTTTTCTGATCATTTTTCATATATAAATTATTTTCATCCGAGTTACGGTTTAATTTATATGATTTTTCAAAGTTTTAATCATTTTCTGGAATTTCTGGAATTATTTAAATTAGAATTATCCAAAACAGTGGCCAGTGACGTCATCATGACGTCAGCATGGCGTCAGCAGTCAACAGGTCCGCTGACCAGTCAAACCTGACTAGTGGTTCCCACTGGTCAGTGACTGCTTAAACTAAACATAGTTTATTTAATCTAATTAAGCTAATTAACGGGTGGGCCCGCCCTGTCAGTGGCTAATTAACTAACTAATTTAATTAACCGATTTAATTAACGTTTTATTTATTTTTAAAATTCGCTTAATTAGGCGGGACCCACATGTCAGTGACATGGGGCCGCCACGTCAGCGGTGGACCGGGTCAACGGGGCCCGCGGCCCCACCAGTCAGTGGCACAGGGGGTGGGCCCCAGCGGCCATGTCGGCGCCGGCCACCGGAGTCGCGCCGGAGCGCTCTCCGGCGAGCCCGAGGCGGCGATGAACTCCGACGAGCTCGGGTTCTCTCTACGGTGCACCAAATCGGGCGTTTCTTGCGGCGTTCGAATGAGAAGAAGATGCCGCGTCGATCTAGGCTACCGGCGCGAGGCGGGGCGGCCGGAGATGAGTGCTACGACGGCGACGGCGGACGGCGGCGTTCGGGCGAACTCGGGATCGGCAAAGTAACGCGCGCGCGAGCGAACTAACTAGCCAGGCGAGCTCTACTCGATGCGCTGATTGCGATGGCGGCACGCACGGTACCAAATGGTCACCGTGGCTTCGCCGGCGACGAGCCCGTGCGGTGGCGGAATCGGCCATGGCAAATGCGGCGGCTGCAGGCACGATAAGAGGCCGTGGAGAGGTAGATCCGGTGCGGGTGCTCACCGGGCTCCTGCAGGTGTGCAACGGTGGGCTCGAGGAGGCCGGACGGCGACGAATCGACGGCGGCGAAGAAGAAGCCCGAGGAGGAAGAAGATCTCGGGGAGGGCGATGCAGTGGCGTTGAGCTCCAATGAGCGGTCCCGAACGGCGTAGCGGACCACGGCGTCTCGATCTGTCACGGCGGCGGGGTGAAATGGCGGCTGTGGCTACGCGAACGCGCGGTGGCCGGAGAAGGCAGAGGCGGTCATGGCGGGAGGAGGAGGCAGGCGAGCGAGAGGAGGGGAAATATCGCGGGAAGGACGGCTAGGGTTGCGAGGTGGCGTTCTTATCCTTCCCCGCCCTCTGTAGCGACGCGGGAGCGAGGCGACGCGACGGGAACGGCTCGCCGGCGTCGGGTGCGGTCGGGCGCGTGCGACCGTGCGCGGGAGGAGAACGAAAGGCCAAGCTAGTCGGGCCGGGCCGCACTGTATACACTTGAAGCCCAGCGTAGCAGTAGGTTTTAGCTTTTCTCTTTTTCTTTTACTGTTTTCATTTTTAGTTTCTGTTTTGTAAATAGTTTTGCCACAAATGGAGTTTTGTAAAATAAGTGACTTGGCCCAATATTTGCAGTGCAATTTTAGTTACTACTAGAAATTGGTTTGGGGAAAATATGATTTCATTTATCTTTTAATTAAGTAAAAAGGTGTTAAATATTGCTGTTCTAGTTCTGTTTGAGGATGTTAGGGCCATTTAACTAATTCAATTAATGTGGATTATATTTTTATAATTGCCTCTGGATTATTTGTAATATTATGAACATTTTAGTTTTCAAATTTGAACAACTTTTATTTTCACTTCATATTTGAATAGCAACTTGAATTGGCATTTGAATTGAGATATGATGCAAATGATGATCAAGCACTGTTAATCATGATGACCTGGCATTATCAAAAGGTGATTACTGTAGCTATTACATGGGGATGTTACAAGTCGGTCCCACCGAGATTCCTAACGTTCATATCTTTTACACAGTTCGGTGCCACCGAGATTTCTGATCGGTGCCACCGAGTTGGGTCAAAAGTGTGTAACGGTTGAATTTTGTGTGGAGGTTATATATACCCCTCCACCACTTCTTACTCAGCAAGGAGAGCCATCAGAACGTGCCTACACTTTCACCATACATTTTCTGAGAGAGAACCACCTACTCATGTGTTGAGATCAAGAGATTCCATTCCAACCATTTGAACCTTAATTTCTAGCCTTTCCCAAGTTGCCTTCCACTCAAATCCTTCTTCCACCATAGCCAAATCTGTGAGGAGTTGTTTGAGTGTTGGGAAGACTATCATTTGAAGCACAAGAGCAAGGAGTTCATCAACAACACACCGTCTATTACCTTTTGGAGAGTAGTGTCTCCTAGATTGGTTAGGTGTCAGTTGGGAGCCTCCGACATGATGTGGAGTTGAACCAAGGAGTTTGTAAGGGCAAGGAGATCGCCTACTTCGTGAAGATCTACCCAAGTGAGGCTAGTCCTTCGTGAACGTAAGCCATGGTGGGATAGACAAGGTTGCTTCTTCGTGGACCCTTCGTGGGTGGAGCCCTCCGTGGACTCGCGCACCCGTTACCCTTCGTGGGTTGAAGTCTCCATCAACGTGGACGTACGATAGCACCACCTATCGAAACCACGCCAAAAATCACCATGTCTCCATTGCGTTTGAAATCTCCGATCCCCTCCTTTACTTACATATGCAATTGTTTACTTTCCGCTGCCACGCTCTTAGAATTGCATGTGTAGGGTCATGTTGACTTGTATACTTGCTAAAATCTGCCTACAACTAAAATTGGGAAAAGGTTAGGTTTTTAATTGGTCAAGTAGTCTAATCACCCCCCCTATAGACACACTTTCGATCCTACAAGTGGTATCAGAGCTTTGGTCTCCGTAAGACTTGATTTCCATTGCTTTGGTGATCATAGCCTTGGTTTCACAACCTAGGAGAGTATGACGTCTAGTGAGGGTAATTATCACCGTAGAGGCCCATATTTTGATGGTACAAACTTTGCTAGTTGGAAACATAAGATGAAAATGCATATTCTTGGTCATAACCCCGCCGTTTGGGCTGTTGTTTGTGTTGGCTTGCAAGGTGAATTCTTTGAGGATGGCAAGGAACCGGGTCGTGAAGCGATCGTGGAAGAATTGAAGATGTTGCAATACAATGCTCAAGCTTGTGACATTCTCTTCAACGGTTTGTGTCCCGAGGAATTCAACAAAATCAGCCGCCTCGAGAATGCAAAGGAAATTTGGGATACTTTGGTTGATATGCATGAGGGTACCGAATCCGTCAAGGAATCTAAGTTGGATGTGCTTCAAAGTCAACTTGACAAGTTCAAGATGAAGGATGGTGAAGGAGTTGCTGAAATGTACTCTAGGCTTGCTCTCATCTCAAATGAGATTACCGGCTTAGGAAGTGAAGAGATGACCGACAAATTCATCATCAAGAAGATACTTAGAGCTTTGGATGGAAAATATGATACCGTTTGCACATTGATCCAAATGATGCCAAATTACAAAGATCTCAAGCCCACGGAAGTCATTGGAAGGATTGTTGCTCATGAAATGTCACTCAAGGACAAAGAGGAGCTACACAACAAATCAAGTGGTGCTTACAAGGCCTCAATCGATGCTCTAACAACTTCAAGTGACAAGCTAGTATCCAATGAAGAGATAAGCCTAATGGTGAAAAGATTCAACAAGTTCTACAAGAACAAAGTGAAAGAAAGAAGCTCTAGCTCAAGACACTATGAGAGAAGATCATCAAGTCGTGACCGTACTTGCTACAATTGTGGAAAACCCAGACACTATTCCAATGAGTGTACGGCTCCCTACAAGAAAAGAGACGAATCACCAAGAGGAAGACATAGAAGAGATGAATCACCTCATAAGGAGAGAAGGAGTAGAGATGATCGTTATGAACGAAGACACTCTCGAAGAAGCAAGGATTCGGAAAGGAAGGACAAGTCATCAAAGAGCTACACAAGAAGAAGACATCAAGCTCATGTTGGTGAATGGGTTTCCGGCTCCGACCTCGACAACCACTCCAAGAGAAGTTATCACTCCAACTCCGACTATAGTCAAGATGAAGGTGTTGCCAGACTTGCTCTTGTGTCATCCAACTCCTATGATCTCTTTGATTCACCAAATGAAGGAATTGGAAGATGCTTCATGGCCAAAGGCCCCAAGGTATCACACCCTGAGTATCTTGATTTCAATAGTGATGAAGATGATTTGCTTGGTGATGATGAGTTACTTGTTGATAAGGCTAGTGATGTGAGCTATAATGAAACTGCTAGTAATCATTGTCGGTGTAAAAACCGGCAGACCTCGGGGTAGAGGGTCCCGAGCTGTGGATCTCGGATCGGTGGTAACTGAGACGAGGGAGACGATGTTTACCCAGGTTCGGGCCCTCTTAATGGCGGTAAAACCCTACGTCCTGCTTCTGTTTATATTGATGGAGATGTATCAAGAATAGAGTAGATCTACCTCGAGATCCTAATATGTGTCTAACTTCTAGGGCTAGGTGAGCGATATTGTGTTGTCGTCCCCTACGGGCTAAACCCCATGGCTTATATACACGCCAGGGAGGGTATCTAGGGTTACAAGGTCGGTATCTAGGAGTAAGGAGGCTGGAAAAATCTTGAAGTGTACTACAAGTCTTCGGTAGAGACAACCTCGATCACGTCTCCCGTGTGTGGCCTCCAGAGTCCATCTTGATCACGTATGAGGGCATATCGGCCCAACCGAGGAGACGGGCTGGCTAGGTTGGCCCCCCCTAATCCAGGACACCGTCAGTAGCCCCTGAACTGGTCTTCGATGCCGAAGTCGACGCCCTTCACTTTCCGGAGTCTTGGCTCGATAGACAAGTTCCCGTGCTTTATTCTCCGACCAGATTTAAAGACCTCGGCCAACCTTTAGAATTCCGTTGGGGCCCCATTTCTGATTTTGAGAATCGTGCCGCCTAGGGAATCGGGCCTCTTTATGGAAAAAACATCGAAACGTCAGCCCCTTCTGCCCTTACTTAACAGACGCGTAGCCCTTGCTGGTGGTAGTTCGTATCTGCAACCGCAGCAAAAAATCCCCCTCTCTTCCCAGCCCAAGCTCGAAAGCCCGAACCATGGTGAGCGGTGAAGGATCGTCAAGGCGTCCTCACGGCCCCGATAGAGGGGATTGGGGAGCTGCTCCGTCGCGCGCCTTCAATTAGAGCGCTTGGCGACACAAGGATACCTGCCAGATGCGGATCTGGCCGCTACTCGTCCTGGACTAACGTCCATCGATGGTCAAGCCCACGCCGAAAATTACCCTTCGCCACAAGGAGACGAGCGGGTATGCTTCGTGCCCTTCCTCCTCCACGGCTTAGGGTTTCCAATCCACCCCTTCCTCCGCGGTTTGCTGGAGTTCTATGGGTTGCAGCTACATCATCTCTCCCCGAATTCGATACTACACATCGCGGGGTTTGTCGCGCTCTGCGAGCTACACCTCAGCTGTCAGGCACACTTCGGATTATGGTGGAAGTACTTCTGTGTCGTGCCCCGCTCCTCGGCCGACAAGCTATTCGAGGTTGGAGGAGCCGAAGTCTGCCGACAAGACCGGCTACCCAGCGGGGACACCTCGGGAGGATGCCGATCACTGGCCTTCCGAGTGGTTCTACATCAATGACGTCCCATTGTACGAGCCAGTCCGGCCAGGTCTCCTGCCCTTCTCATTGGATCCACCGAGGAAGCGTTACAGTTGGAGGCCGCAGAGTTTGGCTCAAGAGGAAGACAAAGCAGTGACTAGGCTAGCGGCCAAGGTGAAGCTTCTGTCAAGCGATGGCCTTACCGTTATTGACGTGATGGCGGTGGCTCTAGACCGAAGAGTCCAACCCCTCCGGCAGCGCTAGCATTTATTGTGCGAGTATAATGGGTCCGAGGACGCCTCTCAATCCATCAAGGGGGCTTTTATGGACCAAATGACCCTTGGAGCCGTGCTAGCCAGCATGTACCTAGGGTCCGCCGAGGAGTTCGCCAGGCACCAGTTTCAAGACGGGCTGTCGTACTACAACCCTGCTGACATAGTAGGTTTCTTAACATTAACCCGTTACACATCGGTTGAACAGAGGTGGAGGCGTTGGCTCGAGGGTGTGAGCAGTCCGGCCCCTGAGCCGGAACTGCACTGCCGTGCGGAAGACCCTCTTTACCACAAGGTGAGGACTTGGGGCTTATTTATGAAGGGAGGAGTTTTTCCTGGAGAGCCTCGACGGCTCAAAAGTAGCGGTCATCCCTAACTCGCCGGGGACGAGGCCAGCCTCATCAGTAACACTCTCTTCCTCTAAACAAAAGAGAGCCCCTCGTCCTCCAGTCCCCAGTCTTCTGACTTCTCCTCCAAAGGGGCGGCGCTCCCAACGCCTACGCAGAGAAACGGCTTCACTGGAGAGGGCTCCGCCAGAAGTATGAGAAGCTCGAGCCGAGGTTACGGGGGCAGGCGAAAGTGCCCCCTCCATCACCAGGTAATACTTATGTCTATATTGTAAAAAAGACACTTCAGATTCTAACATCCCCGATTATTTGCAGGCAACCTTCACCCTCCACAGTACATGTGGGGGCCGAGGAAGCCACGGCCCCGCCCAAGGAAACCGAGGCCCGAAATCCCGCGAGGGTTGACCCCGGAGCCGCCCAGCCTGAGGACTCGGCGACATCGGCCACGCCATCCGAGATTCAATGCGCCGTGAATTATCGCCGGTGAAAAGCTTCTTTGAACAATCCGGCTTTCTCGGACAGGGAGTTCAATGCTCTCAGCACGGTGGACGCATACCTTGGGGCAACCCGAGGTGCCTTTGATGAGTCGTTGGATGTCTTGTCACGGGGGCTGCGGGTAAGGTTTAAAGACAAATATGACTACCAAGTATGGTAGTAGCCCCTAAGGCTTGGTGCGAGCCCCTGGGGTCAAATCAAGACTTGAATACTAACCAGCAATCTCTGTCATAATAGGAAGCTCGCACGAAGAACGAGCAATTGACCTCGGCGTTGGCCCAAACAAAGGTGCAGCTTGACGCGGCTTTGTCCGAGGTTGAACAGGTGAAGAAATTCACCAGAGAGGCGCACGGTAAGTGCTTAGTGCTTGAAGTGGGTGAGATCAAAAAAATAGAGCTGACGCCAGAATCGTTTGTAGCAGCGGAAGCCCTGGGCCATCTTGAAAGAGATCTAAAGCAGGCCCACGAGGATCTGGCGTATGCTGAAGCGCAACACCAGGCAAATCAACATGTGGTCACTTAGAGGGCGGATAACGTGAATGCGCTTAGGGCTGAGAACGCCCGCCAGGCCCAGGAAATCGAGAGCTTAAAGGCTCGTCTTGCTGCTGCAGAAGCAAAGAATCGGCGAACGGATGACATGATTTATGGTAAGTTATAAATCGCGACGGACATTTGTCATGTAGTTTGTCCGAGGGGATTTGTCATGTGAATGTTGTTTTTGTTTGGCAGGTTGTTTGACTGGCCTTCCTCCGGAGTCTCGAGGTCCGGTGTCCGAAGACATGAGCGTTCGTCTATCCGCAGTGCATGAGAGGGCGTGGAAATCGATGAAGGATGGGCACCAGGCTTTATGGCCCGAGGTGGTGCCGGTCCCCGAGGACATGGCCACGCTAGCCGAACAGCTTAAAAGAGCTCAGCACCGGATCCAGGCTTGGAAAGTATCAGCTTGCCGAGAAGATGCGAGGGAGGCCTGGGCCATGGTGAAGACCCACTACACCGGTCTGAGGACAACAACATTAGCAGAGGTGGGACCCATGGGGCCTGATGTGAAGGAAATCCCTACCAGTCAGGTATATGATAATGTAATGCCTGCGGCCCGCTTCTCGCAAAAGGATTGTGCATTGGACACCCTAATAGACGGGCTAGACCGCGCGTGAAAACTTTGTATGACTTTATGTACCGAGGTATTCTATGTCAATTTTTTTCGTCCGTTTATCCAAACTTTTGTCAGCCAGCCTTCGGCTTCCGCCTCCTCGGATGAATTCCGAGGAGTGTCCCTTACTACTGGCCGAGGTCATCGGACCATGTGCTTCAGGCGACCAGGCATTCGGGCTGTGTGGCTCGAAAGACAAGAGGGTAACAGAGGGTTATGTTATATTACTTTTTAACGTAAGAAACATCTTCCGAGGAAAATAGTTCTTCCAACAGTTCCTTTCCTCGGGTTATTGTGTCGAACACCCTTGTCCGAAGATGGATGACCTCGGGGGTAAAGCCCCTGGTCGGGGTTTGAAAAGACCCTTGCCACGTTATTCCTATGTCATAGCCGACCGATCCGCATTATAAGAACGCTAGCTTTCGGCTTTGTCCGTCTGAGGTACTGCACCGGTTGACCCGAGAGTAACAATCATAGCGGTGCTCCCTTTGCCCCCTAGCGAAAATATCAGGAACGTAAGGGGCAAGCACAGGAGCCGGGCAACCTAGCTTGGCCAAATCTTGAAGCGAATCGATGCATATAGTGGCTCAAAAGTCAATAGTACAGAAGGGGCGGAATAGCTCTTGTTTTGAAAAGAACATGCTAGATTGTCCTCGGGGTTATCGAATAACGATCCGACGTGAGAAGATAAATAATAAGAAAAAGAAAATGCACAAGTTATTTACACGGACTGTATGTGTGGTGTCAAGCGTAGAAACGTCGGAGTAGCGCCGCGTTCCATGGGTGTGGCTCTAATCGGCCGTCCTCTGGATCTCAAATTCGATAGGCTCCTCCGATGAGTACTTGGTCAATGATGAACGGCCCGTCCCATCTAGGGGAGAGCTTGTGTTTTTGTTTTTTCGGGGTGCAGTTTCATTACGAGATCCCCGACATTGAATTCTTTGGCACGAACCTCTCTGCCATGGTAGCGCCGGGCCTGCTGTTGATAAATAGCTGTTCTTGCCCGTGCGACATTGCGCTCTTCTTTGAGAGCGTCTAGGGCATCTTGCCGATTGAGCTCGGCCTCTAGCTCCTCATACATGCACACCCGAGGTGCATCATGTATGATATCACAGGGGAGGACCGCTTCGGCGCCATACACCATAAAAAACGGGGTATATCCCGTGGACCTATTTGGTGTTGTACGCAAGCCCCATAGTACGGAATCAAGTTCCTCAACCCATTTACAGTCGGCTTTTTTAAGGGAGCGAACTAGCCGTGGCTTAATTCCACTAAGGATAAGTCCATTGGCTCGCTCCACCTGCCCATTAGACCGCGGGTGGTAGACAGACGCGTAGTCGAGCTTGATGCCCAGTTTCTTACACCACGCCTTAACCTCTTTGGCCATGAAGTTGGTTCCGTTGTCTGTGATGAGACTGTGGGGGACACCGTAATGATGGACTACCCCCGAAATGAATCCGATTACCTGGATGGACTCGGCCGAGCTGACCGATTTTGCTTCGATCCACTTGGTAAATTTGTCTACCATAACGAGTAGGTATTTGTTTTTGTTTGATCCTCCCTTGAGTGGCCCGACCATATCGTGCCCCCAGACCGCAAAGGGCCAAGTAATGGGGATAGTGTGAAGGGCCGTGGGGGGCATGTGGCTCTGCTTGGCGAATACCTGGTAGCCTGGGCAACGCTGTACTAATGCCGAGGCATCGGCATTTGCCGTTGGCCAGTAGAAACCGGCTCGAAAAGCCTTGCTGACCAGGGTCCGAGCAGCGGCGTGATGTCCGCTCATACTAGAGTATATCTCTCAAAGTACGAGTTTTCCCTCTTCCTCGGATATGCATCTCTGGAGGATGCCCGTTGTGCTCATTTTATAAAGTTCCCCTTCATGAACCTTGTAAGCTTTAGACTGTCTTACAATCCGGCGGGAGTCGGTTTGGTTATCAGGGAGCTCTTTTCAGAGTAGGTACGCGAGGAGCGGCTCGGTCCATGGTGCGATAACTGCCATGACTTCATGCGCGGAAGCAGTCTTCTGGGTCATTGACCCGCCTATGATACCATCATCTTGTTCGGGCGGGGCCTGTTGCCCGACGTCGGTTGATTCCGATGTTCCTTTGCTATCTTGCCAGACTATAGATGGCTTGAAGAGCCGTTTGAGGAAGGTGTTTTCGGGAACCTTATCCCACTTTGCGCCCAACCGGGCGAGTACATCTGCGGCCTGGTTGCTATCTCGGGGTATATGGTGAAATTCCAACCCCTCGAACTTGGCCGAAATCTTTATGAAGGCATTTCGGTAAGCTGTCATCTTCGGATATTTGGCATAGAACTCGCCATTGATTTGTGAGATGGCGAGGTTGGAATCCCCTCGGACCTCGAGGCGTTTGACACCCATGGAGACGGCTATCCGAAGTCCGTGTAGGAGGGCTTCGTATTCAGCCGCGTTGTTAGAGTCTGTGTACATAATTTGTAGTACATATCTAATGTTATCTCCCGTGGGAGACGTGAGCACCACGCCAGCCCCTAGGCCGGCGAGCATTTTGGAGCCATCAAAATACATTGTCCAATGCGAATAGGTACTATACTCACGGGGGAGTTCGGCTTCGGTCCATTCGGCCACAAAGTCCGCCAACACCTGGGATTTAATGACCCGGCGTGGTTTGTAGATAATTTCAAAAGGTAGGAGCTCTATGGCCCATTTGGCGATGCACCCCATTGCATCTCTATTATTAATTATGTCACTTAACGGGACGTCGGATGCCACGGTCACCGCGCACTCTTGAAAGTAGTGTCGAAATTTTCGCGATGCCATGAAGACTGCGTAAGCTATCTTTTGATAATGAGGGTAGCGTGTCTTGCAGGGGGTTAAGACCTCGGACACGTAATATACGGGTTTCTGGACCTGGAACTTATGACCTTCCATGTCTCGTTCGACCACGAGGACTGCGCTGACCACCTGGTTTGTGGCCGAGATGTATAATATCACCAGTTCACAAACACCTGGTGCTGCCAGGATGGGATTGGTGGCGAGGAGGGCCTTAATGTCTTCCAGGGCCGCCGTAGCCTCCTTGGTCCATTTAAACATTTTGGTCTGCTTTAACAACTTGTACAATGGTAAAGCTTTTTCTCCAAGCCGTGATATGAAGCGGCTCAAGGCTGCTACGCAGCCCGCCAATTTTTGTACATGCTTGAGCTCTGTCGGGATCTCCAAACGATCCAAGGCTCGAATTTTGGCCGGATTGGCTTCAATTCCTTGGATGGATACGATAAAACCGAGGAGTTTGCCAGCTGGGACCCCGAAAACGCATTTTTCCGGGTTGAGTTTTATTTGATATTCCCGTAGGCTGGCAAATGTATCGCGAAGGTTGTCCACCAACTGGTCGACGTGTTTAGTTTTGACAACTACGTCGTCTATGTAAGCCTCAACGGTTTTTCCGATGTGTTTTTTCAGGCATGTTTGAATCATACGCTGGTAGGTAGCGCCAGCGTTCTTTAGTCCGAAGGGCATCGTGTTGAAGCAAAACGGCCTGTAGGGCGTGATAAATGCTGTTGCTGCCTGGTCCGATTCTTTCATCTTTATTTGATGATACCCTGAATAGGCATCTAGGAAGCACAATGCATCATGGCCCGCAATGGCATCGACAATTTGGTCAATACGGGGTAAGGGGAAGGGGTCTTTGGGGCAAGCTTTGTTGAGGTCTTTAAAATCGACACACAACCGCCAGGACCTGTCCTTTTTTGGTACCATGACCAAATTGGTTATCCAGTCAGGGTGTTTTATGTCCTTAATGAATCCCGCCTCCAGCAGCTTTGCCAGTTCCTCGCCCATTGCTTGACGCTTGGGCTCGGAGAAACACCGAATTGTTTGTTTAACGGGTTTATAGCCCGTCAATATGTTTAGGCTATGCTCTGCAAGCCTACGGGGTATCCCTGGCATATCGGAGGGGTGCCAGGCGAATATGTCCCAGTTTTCCCTGAGGAAAGCGCGTAGGGCTTCGACAACTCCTAGGTCGAGGTTAGCCTCTATGGACGCCGTTTTAGCAGGGTCCGTTGGGTGAACCTGGAATTTGACTATCTCGTCGGCCGGTTTGAAAGAAGTAGGTTTTGATCTTTTGTCGAGAACGACATCATCCCGGTCGACCTTGGCGCGTAGTGCGGTCAGCTCTTCGGCCGCGAAGGTTTCGGCAAGAGTCTCGAGGGCGAGGGACGCCGTCTTATTCTCGGATTTAAGTGCCCTATCAGGATCACTTGAAATGGTAATGATCCCTTTCGGGCCCGGCATCTTGAGCTTCATGTAGCCATAGTGCGGCACCGCTTGAAATCTTGAAAAGGCGTCTCGTTCGAGGATGGCGTGGTATTCGCTCTTGAAAGGCGCGATGTGGAACGTAATCTCCTCGGTGCGATAATTATCCGAGGTCCCGAAGACTACGTCTAAAGTTATCTTTCCACTGCAGCGTGCCTCTGGCCTGGGGACTATTCCTTTGAAGGTGGTGGTGCTCTGTTCTATGCGCGAATTATCGATGTGCATTTTGTCCAGAGTGTCCTCATATATTAGATTCAAGCTGCTGCCTCCGTCCATAAGGACCTTATGGAGGCGGCAGTGGTCCACGATGGGGTTGAGGACTAGCGCGGCGGGGCACCTGTCCAGGGCCGACTTCGGCTGGTTGTGGTGGGTGAAGGTGACCGGCGTGTCTATCCACGTACCGCGAGGTGGTACTTGCCGGACGGCATTGATTTCCCGCAAGGCCCGCTTGCGCTGGTTGTTAGACGTAAAGGTCTCATAAATCATTAGGACCTCGTCTTCGTCCAAGGTCTGTTCAAGGTGGATGGAGGAGCCCGCCAGGAGGGCAGGTCCCCCCTTTGCCACCTGCCTCAACACCCAATAGTCGCAAAGGCTATGAGTCGGGAAGGAATTAACCAATATGGCATGGATCGGGCATGGTTTACCCAGAAAGCCGTCCAGGGCCGTTCCGGGGTGATCGGAGGTTTTCTTTTTCTTCCAGGGTTGATCACCCGGGGTGTTACGTTTACGATTTTTGCGTCGAAGTTCGGAACGGTCGTGTCCCGGGTAGTCCTCACAGATCGAGTCCGTGTTCTCCTCGGTCCGCCAGGTGTCTTCGATGGCGCAAAATCATGCTACCAGGTTGTTTAATTCCGGGAGTGTTTGGACGCAACGACGGGCGAGGGCGTTCGAGACGCCTTTATCCTTGCATCCGTGCTCGAAAGCAGTAATTATGTCAGAGTCTTGGTACTCCAGTATCTTGCTCTTGACGGACAAGAATCTGGCCCAATATTGTCGGATCGGCTCACCGGGGAGCTGCCGTACGTAGGCTAAGTCCTAGATGTTGGATGGGCCGGAGTTATCGGGGCGATATTCTACATGGGAGGTGAGCGAGCCAGATCCGATCTCTAAAGATCGCGGGCTCAAGACCTCGTTATCCTCACGTGACGCTGGATCCACGGTTATCGGTTTAGCCGATTTGATCCGGAGTCGGTTGCTGGTAGGTCACCATCCGATCCGCTCTCCAGGAAGTATCTTAGCCCCTCGCCCATGAGGGGATTCTTTGTTGGAGCCAGAGAAGGGTCATGGTTCGCTTCCACATTACGTGGAGGCGTCTCTGTGACCAAGGCTTCAGATGTAGAGACGCGCTCCATGGGCTTGAGGCTGTTAACCGGCGATCTCATCGATCCTTTTGGCGATCACGCAGCGGAACTCTCAATGAAAGCACCAGTGTCGGTGTAAAAACCGGCAGACCTCGGGGTAGGGGGTCCCGAGCTGTGGATCTCGGATCGGTGGTAACTAAGACGAGGGAGACGATGTTTACCCAGGTTCGGGCCCTCTTAATGAAGGTAAAACCCTACGTCCTGCTTCTATTTATATTGATGGAGATGTATCAAGTACAGAGTAGATCTACCTCGAGATCGTAATATGTGTCTAACTTCTAGGGCTAGGTGAGCGATATTGTGTTGTCGTCCATTACGGGCTAAACCCCACGGCTTATATACACGCCAGGGAGGGTATCTAGGGTTACAAGGTCGGTATCTAGGAGTAAGGAGGCCGGAAAAATCTTGAAGTGTACTACAAGTCTTCGGTAGAGACAGCCTCGATCACGTCTCCCGTGTGCGGCCTCCGGAGTCCATCTTGATCACGTATGAGGGCATATCGGCCCAACCGAGGAGACGGGCCGGCTAGGTTGGCCCCCCTAATCCTGGACACCGTTAATCATGATAGTCAAGAGGAAACAAGTGACAATGCTATGAAGGAGATTGAGCGTCTAACTAAATAACTAAATGCTCTTAAGTTAGCTCATGAAACAACTCAAGAGGATCATAGAGAACTTCTAAGAACTCATGAGAAGCTACGCTTCGAGAAGCTAAATTTAGAGCAAGAGCATGAGTCTCTTAAAGCTATCAATGACGATCTTTGAAAGAAGAGTTCTTCATATCTTGCCAAACGTTTACTCTTGTCTACCTTTATGCCACAAGTTAAACCTAAGCAAACTAGCAACAAGGGTAAAAAGGGTTCTACCTCTAGTAGTAACAATAACAATGCTAAATCCAATATTGTTGCTTCTAGTAGTTCTATTGATTCCACTAATGATTCTCTTAGCCAAGTTACACTTGAGCAAGAAAATATGCTATTGAAAGGAATTATAGAAAAAGGTGTCTACAAGAGCCTTGCCGGGAGTAAGCAATTTGAGGAAATTATACGCAAGCAAGGAAGGCACCGGAAGAACCAAGGTGTTGGTTTTGAACGAAAGTTCAATGCTAATGGAGTTGAGTGGGAAGAAGATCAATACCCCAAGACGAAGTTTGTTCCTTAACAAGAGAAGTATGATCCTACTTCCTTCAAGGGAACACAAGCTCAAGAAGATCTTCCACCACAAGACCACAAGCTAAAAGGCAAGGACAAGCTTCAAGAAGAGATTGATTCATTTGAAGAAGCTCCTCAAGCCTTGGTCAAGTGGGTTCCCAAGACTTCATCAAGTTCTACTTCATCAAGTGCTACTACAACTCCAAGGATTCCCATCAAGTTGATGTGGGTCCAAAAGAAGAAGAACTAGAGAGTTCTTGAGGGTGACTCCACCAACAAACTTCACTCATATACATTTTGGCATGAACTTGTGCAATCAACTTCCACATCGTGCACTAGTTCATGGAGTCACAAACCCTCTTGTTGGTAAGGCAAGGGACAAGGTAGTCATTGCATTCATGGACATCATCGTATGTGTATTTCACTCTATGTCTATGGATATTCTTGTATGTTCCTTGTGTGGGACTAACCCATGTAGGTATTGAAAGCACAAAATTCCAAAGGATTGCTCCCAACTCTTGATGGTCTACATCAACATTGAGCATCCACATCTTCAACATCTACATGAAGTCATCATCGACAAAACCCAAGGCTAGTTCATCTCTCTTTGGGGGGATATCACATCTAGGGGGAGCTTTGCTCTAAACAATTGAGCTAAAGCAACTCTAATGGTGTGAACACATCAATGCTTTATGTGAAAGTGGCAACCCCACTTGTGCTTAAACGATGAGTATGACCTATGATCAAATGTTCTCATTTGACTCCTAAGTCAATATACTCATATATAGATGACCTAGTCATCGCCATTGTTTGATAGATGCTAGAATTGGTTGTGCATGTTTGACACATATTTCATTTGCTATCTTATTGTGTGAGCATGTTGGTTTGCATGTTTTCTTCATTCGAGGACATCCATTTGTTGTTTTGATTGTCTTGGTTTTTCTGGCCAAGTGGATGTACAAGAATGCCTAAGTACCTTATCTAGCTATCTATGCTTTCTTGTCTCAAATTCTATTCTTGCTACATCACAAAAATTGAACAAGTCATTTTTGGACCCTCCGGGTGAGGAGCACTCGAAGCCACCGATCTGAAAGGGCTGAACCTCCAAAACCTTCTACATGATTTTGACCGAACCAATCCACTCACACTCGGTCCAACCGAAATCATTTAGATTGATCTAGGTTTCCATCTCGGTGTCATCGAGTTGAACTAGTTCGGCGCCACCGATGTGCTAAACTACTTGCAGTTACACATATCGGTGCCACCGAGTTGTCCAACTCGGAGCCACCGATAGCTCGTGGGTATATATATCTGGCGAGACCGTTCGGTTGAAATTTCTCGACCCCCTACAACCTCGCGCCCCACAGCTGCCGTCGCCCTCGTCTCCGGACTTCGTCGTTGTCTCTAGCGCGCCTTCGCCGCCGGAATCCGCCGCCGTCAACGGCAATCTGCCCCGCCGTTGCCGCCGTAGAGGATCTCCACCGAGTTAGGGTGAGATTCGACCCCTTTTGTGCTCTAAATTCTGATTCAATGCACGAATGGATTGCCATGATTCTTGCCACGGATTGAGAATATCCATTACATTGCAAACTCCATAGATTAGATTTGAGTAAAAAAAAATTAGGTTTAAGTTTCCGCCGAACGCATCTCGAACCGACCGATTAGAAATTTTCAGAGTCACCGATTTGGCCCCAGGCCATTGCACTAGTACGTCTCGGTGCCACCGAGTTGTACGAATCGGTGAGACCGAAAGTAAAATCTCTGTGAAACCCTAGCATCTCGGAGACACTGAAACCCATCTCGGTCTGACCGAAATGGTGTGTAAAGTTTCTGTTGAGTGCTTCGGTATCACCGAGATGATCAACTCGGTCCATCCGAAATGCATTCTGTGAAAACTTGAAACTAAGATTTGAACACATTTTTTTGGAAAATGTCTGCTTTTTGTGATGACTCATCTACTCTGTCCATACCCATCTATTCACAGGGTCAGCTTTGCAAGATGTTTGATGCCAGCGATAGCCAGAACATGTCAGAACAGCACACCGATCTCAGCTCAGGCTCTAGTCCTGCAGAAAGTTTTTATGAGGGAGAGAGAAGCTCTCCAGATCTTCCAAAGGCTGCAACAAGGACCAGGAAGAAGAGAACCTCAGATAGTGAAGATGAGGACTTTGTTGCTAGTGAAGCAGCAACAAAGAAGAAGAGAGTTGTGCTTGCGAAGGAGTATAGCACCAAACCAACTGCTGCCAAAGAGAAATCAACTGTGAAGAAAGTGACAAAGAAAACAATGACATTCACTCTTGAGGAGCCAAGTGATACAGAAACAGTTGCAGGAGGAAAGAAGAAGAGAGCAAGGAAAACTGTTGCTCATGTGCTTGGAAAACCCTCCATGAGGAATGATTCAGAAGAAGAGGAGGAGGAGCCAGCAGCTGATGCACCTCCTGCCAAGTCTCAAAAGCTTATGTCAGATGCTATAAGGACTGCTGCCCCCACCAAGTCCAAACTAAAAGCTCCAGCACCCAAGAGGTTGACCAGAAACATTCCCGTTACAGAGAAGAACAAGGCCCCAGTGCCTGAAGCCAAAGTTGATGAGGAGCCACTAGTGCTCAGAAAATTGAAGCCAAAGATACCAGATCATGACAATGCACACCCAGTAGCTGAAAACATGATGCTAAGGAAGGACAAAGGACCGCGTCAGTGGAGATTGTCAGATCCTTATGCTGCCAGAAGAAGAACAGCTTGTGATTACTACTTCCAGACCAGAGAACAACAAGACTTCTATGAGACTGTACTGCTTGATAAGAAGCCAATTGTCAGTGACATGAGGTGGGTAGATTGGAAGTACATCGATGCCAATGAGGACTACTTTCCCCATGTTCATGAGAGTTTCCGGATAGCTGGTGTTGATGAGTTTGTTGGACAGAAGCCCACAAAGTGGAATGATGAGATGATCATGCAGTTCTACTTCACATCTCATTTCTATCCAGATGGCAGGATTGTGTGGATGACTGAGGGATCCAGATACCAGTCAACCATCTCTGAATGGGCTACTCTTCTTGGTGCTCCAGAAGAAGAAGATGATGACATTGATATCTATGCCAAGCTCAAGATGGACCACAACTCCATGGCCAATATGTACACAGCTATTCCAGAGAAGGACATCGAGACACACAAGCTAGGGTCAGTGAAGCACCTGCTACCTGGTTTGGCCACCACTAACACTATCTTGAGGTACACTCTGTTGCCCAAGTCAGGAGATGATAAGATGATACGTGGCCACTCCATCAACTTGCTGCACCTCTTTGATACACCTCAGAAGTTCAAGGTGATGAGCTTGATTGTTGAAACCATCAAGAGGACAGCTGCTGATCAGAAGAGATCTTGCAAATATGCTCCACATATTCAGATGCTCATCAATTCCAAGGTTGGAACGAGCACTTATCTTCTTGATCGTGAGCATCTCCCACTGCGTCCAGAGTTTGAGGACAATGTTATTGTGATGGATCCTTCACATCCTACATCTGCTCAAGCACAACAGAAGATTCGAGAAGCCACAGAAGCAAAAGCAGCCAAGGAGGCATCTGCTCCCAATGCACCAATTGCCAACCTCAAGTCTAAGAATGACCAAATGACTTATCTGCTAGAAGCCACCCTGAGGATTGAGCGAAGTCTGGCCAACCTCACCCAGAACCAGGCTAGCTTAGAGCGGATAGTCGAGACAAAGATTCATGATCTAGATGTCAAGATCACAGAGGTTCAGACCATTGTGGAGAAGCTGAAGGACGATGTTGATGCAGCCAGGGCCGCCGCTTCTGATGACAGTGGAGATGACAGACCCACTACGGAGAGATTCCAGACAGTGCCCAGGGCAGCCAGGTCTGCTACAGTGCCGATTGCAGATCCGAGGATCACAGTCTCTGCACCTGCTGCTGCTGCTACAGTGCCACCACCGGTCTCCACTCCACCAGCCCAGCAGACGTCCGCTGAAGCCTTCGCGGATGCACTTCTCTCCACGCCGTCTATCCACACCGGAGCTGCCAGCCGGAGATCCCCTTCAGGAGCTTCCGAGGATCGTGCCTAGAGAGCCGCATTAGTCCTATACCTATTCGAGCTTTTTGGTACTTGTTTTCAAAGGGGGAGAATTTGTATAGATCATAGGCTTCGAGAGAGAGTGTTTTGCTCATTGGTTTTTCTCGAGTTCTTTTGTTACTATTTGCTTTATGCTACTTTGGTTTGATGTGTGCTTGATACCATGTGTGTGAGATATTTTGAACGCTATGTTTGTGAGATACTACTTTGTGTGGTTGATCATACTTTGCTTCATGCTATGCTTAATGCTTATCATTATTCTTGTATGATCATTCACTTGTGTTTTGGTGATGCGTGCTTACTATTCCTTTCATATCATTTTGCGCGCTCCACCAAGTTGTATGTGACATGGAAGAGTGACCCATGATCCTAATCGATTGTGCATTTGCATTCAAACGCAAATTTTTCATAATACACAAATTTAGGGGGAGCTCTTGCTTATCACACACTTCTCAAAGCGACGATGTATTCCATTCATTTAATCATTTCTCGAAGCTTTGATCTATATGTTGTCATCAATTACCAAAAAGGGGGAGATTGAAAGCACATTTGCTCCCTTGGTGGTTTTGGTAATTCATAACAACATATATCTCATTGAACTAATATCCATTCAAGATAAAGATTTCAGGATGTTCAATGATTGGCATGGCAAGGACTAGAGATGTGGACCCCTCAAAATGCTAAGGACATGGATTGGCAAAAGTCCAAGACTCTACATTTTTGGTTTAGTGATCCAAGATCACATTGAGTCCATAGGAAAGCCAATACTATTAAAAGGGGATGAGGTGTTGCTTAATGGTCTTTTTGCTCAAGTGCTTAGTGACAGTACTCCAAAACCCTCAACCACTTTCTCCATCCAAATATGTCCAAAACCTACATTCCAACTCGGCCCCACCAAAATTCTCTATCAAGAGCCACCGAGTTCATCTGGACTTAGCCACTGCCAAAACCCTAACAAATCGGATCCACCGATATGGATCTCGGTCTCACCGAGATGGCCTTGCCAACTCTGTGTAATCGTTTGCACTTACTTTGGTCTCACCGAGTTTTGCAAATCGGTCTCACCGAGATGGCTTGCCAAGTCTCTGTTGCCTTATTGCTTCACTTCGGTCCTACCGAGTTGATGCAATCGGTGCCACCGAGATGAGGTTTGCCCTAACCATTGCACATCGGTCCATCCAAGTTGTTCCAGTCGTGTGACGCCCCTGCTCGACCGTGCACTAATCATACACGCAAATGTGCACGCTCGAGATCAGAGACTCATGGGAAGATATCAAAACACAACTCTAAACTCAAATTTAAACATAAATCATCATATTACAAACCAGGGGTCACGAGGACCTGAATACATAAGTCATACAAACCATAATATCTGAGTACAGACATAGTTAGTCAAGTTTGCCTTAAGAAGGCTAGCACAAACAACGACATGATCGAAGAGGCGCAGGCCTCCTGCCTGGGAGCCTCCGAACTACTCCTGGTCGGCTGGCTCAACCCAGTAGTAGTGGCCTCCGGGGCTCTCCTGGTAGTAGCCTCCCGCGGTGGCGTCTGGCTCCTGGACTCCATCGTCTGATTTCAACAAGCGGGTATGGGGGAAAAGAATAGCAAAGCAACCGTGAGTACTCATCCAAAGTACTTGCAAGACTGACATCAGAACTATACTAATATGCATTGTATCAAAGGAGTGGGGCTATATCTTTGGACTGAACTGCAGAAAGCTGGAACAGAGGGGGAGAGGCCTAGCCTATCGAAGACTAGCATCTTGCAGCATCAGAAGAGAGTAGAGCAAGATAATATATAATCAATCCTTTTTAGTAACACCCTGAGATCCTTCCTCGACTCCCTGCGAGAAAGTGATCCCGAGAGCAGTAGTAACAGTTTAGTATTATGACAGTATCCATTTGTAGTTGTAGCAGATCAAGATACAACTCTGAGCGTCCTGTTACCGTGGACACAGCTATTCGAATAGATAACTTCCCTGCAGGGGTGCACTACTGTTACCCAGCACGATCGATTACATCTGGCCGGATACACTTGCTGGGTAATACCCGACCTCGGGTAATCGACACGAAGCAGCGTCCTACCTAAGCTCAGCAGAGAGGCCAACACGCCGGTCTAAATCCTAAGCACGAAGGGGTCTTGGGCCATCGCCCTTCGCACTCCTGCACGTTACGTGGCTGGTCGGGGCCCAGGCGCGACACTGAATACACCAGTGATGTAACCAGCCCACCCCAACGATCAGCCCGCATCTCTGAGCCGTGACATCTGAAGAGCTTTCGGGAGAAACGTACAACGTAGAGGGTCCCATAACCATTATCCCACGTGGTGGTAGTGCGTATAGGGCCAACGACCCACTCAGATCAAATACCCAAGTCTGTTAAGCACGTTTAGTAACTTGCAGAGACGATCAGGGTTCCTGTCGCTCCGACTTGGTAATACATGACGCGCGGGTGCTCTTGGAGCCGACCCGTCTTTAGTAGTAATCTCTCGCGGGCACCCTTGGGGCCAGCCCGACTTTAACAGTTTAAGTATTGCAGTAATGTAAACAGTTCCGTGATCATCACCCAGAGTGATCACAGCCCGATAACAAGCATGGCATATGGACAAGGGTGAAGGGCCACAGATGAAGCAGTAGCATAGCTAACTAAGCATTGTGGGACAGCAGATAGAGTATCAATAGCAGACAACAAAATTAGGCTATGCATCATAATAGGAGCTATCGGAACAGTAGCAGGGGCAATTCTAATGCAAGCATAAGAGAGAAGGGAGTGGGCGATATCTGATGATCAAGGGGGTTTTGCTTGCCTGGAAGCTCAGCTGAAGGGGTCGGGTCGTCGGCGGCGTCGTCGTACACGGCGGTGTCGTCGGCAGTCTCGGGGGCTATCGGGAGAGAAGGGGGAGAAGAAACAATAAATACACGGCAATAATGCAACAGGGATGCATGGCATGTCTAAATGATATGCAGAGGTGTTCTACTGCCTATCTAAATGATTTAGTTAATTTAGGAATTTATTTGGATTTATTTTATTAAAGTTAGGCACTTTTCATTTATCGAATACGAGCAAAATGTCCCATGTTCGGTATGTTAGAGGGGTGTGGCAGGCATGTGGATAGGTTATTTAGATTCTACACATTTTTCTGATCATTTTTCATATATAAATTATTTTCATCCGAGTTACGGTTTAATTTATATGATTTTTCAAAGTTTTAATCATTTTCTGGAATTTCTGGAATTATTTAAATTAGAATTATCCAAAACAGTGGCCAGTGACGTCATCATGACGTCAGCATGGCGTCAGCAGTCAACAGGTCCGCTGACCAGTCAAACCTGACTAGTGGTTCCCACTGGTCAGTGACTGCTTAAACTAAACATAGTTTATTTAATCTAATTAAGCTAATTAACGGGTGGGCCCGCCCTGTCAGTGGCTAATTAACTAACTAATTTAATTAACCGATTTAATTAACGTTTTATTTATTTTTAAAATTCGCTTAATTAGGCGGGACCCACATGTCAGTGACATGGGGCCGCCACGTCAGCGGTGGACCGGGTCAACGGGGCCCGCGGCCCCACCAGTCAGTGGCACAGGGGGTGGGCCCCAGCGGCCATGTCGGCGCCGGCCACCGGAGTCGCGCCGGAGCGCTCTCCGGCGAGCCCGAGGCGGCGATGAACTCCGACGAGCTCGGGTTCTCTCTACAGTGCACCAAATCGGGCGTTTCTTGCGGCGTTCGAATGAGAAGAAGATGCCGCGTCGATCTAGGCTACCGGCGCGAGGCGGGGCGGCCGGAGATGAGTGCTACGACGGCGACGGCGGACGGCGGCGTTTGGGCGAACTCGGGATCGGCAAAGCAACGCGCGCGCGAGATTCCTAACGTTCATATCTTTTACACAGTTCGGTGCCACCGAGTTGGGTCAAAAGTGTGTAACAGTTGGATTTTGTATGGAGGCTATATATACCCCTCCACCACTTCTTACTCAGCAAGGAGAGCCATCAGAACGTGCCTACACTTTCACCATACATTTTCTGAGAGAGAACCACCTACTCATGTGTTGAGATCAAGAGATTCCATTCCAACCATTTGAACCTTGATTTCTAGCCTTTCCCAAGTTGCCTTCCACTCAAATCCTTCTTCCACCATAGCCAATTCTGTGAGGAGTTGTTTGAGTATTGGGAAGACTATCATTTGAAGCACAAGAGCAAGGAGTTCATCAACAACACACCGTCTATTACCTTTTGAAGAGTGGTGTATCCTAGATTGGTTAGGTGTCACTTGGGAGCCTCCGACATGATGTGGAGTTGAACCAAGGAGTTTGTAAGGGCAAGGAGATCGCCTACTTCATGAAGATCTACCCGAGTGAGGCTAGTCCTTCGTGGACGTAAGCCATGGTGGGATAGACAAGGTTGCTTCTTCGTGGACCCTTCGTGGGTGGAGCCCTCCGTGGACTCGCGCAGCTGTTACCCTTCGTGGGTTGAAGTCTCCATCAACGTGGACGTACGATAGCACCACCTATCGGAACCACGCCAAAAATCGCCATGTCTCCATTGCGTTTGAAATCTCCGATCACCTCCTTTACTTACATATGAATTGTTTACTTTCCACTGCCACACTCTTAGAATTGCATGTGTAGGGTGATGCTTGACTTGTATACTTGCTAAAATCTGCCTACAACTAAAATTGGGAAAAGGTTAGGTTTTTAATTGGTCAAGTAGTCTAATCACCCCCCCTCTAGACATACTTTCGATCCTACACCATCTCCAATATCTATTTCTTCTAATGGATCGGCCGATGTAAAACCTTGTCCAAGTTTATCCATATCATCCAACTCTTCTATAGACTCATACATATCATTCTCATTGGACCAATATTCTATAAGTCACTTTTGTAACCACTCAGAGTTAGGATCCATTTAAATATGTCATACTTTGGAACCGATTGCCAACAACCGGCTTTAAAGAAACAAGCACAAAACCATTTTTTGTAGCACTAAGAAAATCAAACTCAGATAGGTCGCGCCCCATCAAGCAAGTAGCATTGGGGTGTTACCAATCCACCGATGCATCGGCCAAAGCAACGCAGGCCGAGTTATCTGCATGAATGACTTCCACTTTATTATCAACCCACAGGATTAAAAACTGGTGCATAGTAGATGGCACGCAGTGGTTTGCATGAACCCAATCACGGCCTAAAATAACGTTGTAATTACCTTGCACCTCGGCGACAAAGAAAGCAGTAGCCAAAGTCTTGCTTCCGACCATAAGCTCTACATACATCACACCTTTGGCTTCAGTTTTCTCTTTGCCTTCAAACCCATTCAGCACCATATTGGTCTTGATTAATTCTTCATCAGGCAAACCCAATTTCTTGAAGACCGAATAGGGCATGAGATTCACCACAGCACTAATACGTCCAATTTGCATCATGATTTCCTACTAATAATTATTATGTTTTTGATCATTATTTCACTTTATGGTATAATTCTTATGCCTTTTCTCTCTTATTTTGCAAGATTTACATGAAGAGGGAGAATGCCGGCAGCTGGAATTCTGGACCGGAAAGGGGTGAAACAGAGATAGCTATTCTGCACAACTCCAAATGATCTGCAAATTTTCGGAGAATTATTTTGGAATATATAAAAAATACTGGCAAAAGAATCAATAGAAGGGGGCCCACCAGGAAGCCACAAGCCTCGGGGGCGCGCCCTACCCCCCGAGCTTGTGGGGCCCCTGGCAGGCCTCTGACCCCCTCCTTTTGCTATATGAAGCCATTTGCCCTAGAAAAAATCAGAAGAAGACTTTCGGGACGAAGCGCCGCCGTCTCGAGGTGGAACCTGGGCAGGAGCTATTTTGCTCTCCGGCGGAGCAATTCCGCCGGGGATACTTCCCTTCGGGAGGGGAAATCGAAGCCATCGACATCACCAACGATCCTTTCATCGTGGGAGGACCAATATTCATCAACATCTTCACTAGCACCATCTCATCTCAAACCCTAGTTCATCTCTTGTATTCAATCTTTGTCTCAAAATCTCAGATTGGTACCTGTGGGTTGCTAGTAGTGTTGATTACATCTTGTAGTTTATGCTAGTTGGTTTATTTGGTGGAAGATTATATGTTCAGATCCTTCATGCTATTCAATACCCCTCTGATCTTGAACATGAATATGATTTGTGAGTAGTTACTTTTGTTCTTGAGGACATGGGAGAAGTCTTGTCATAAGTAATCATGTGAATTTGGTATTCGTTCGATATTTTGATGCTATGTATGTTGTGCTTCCTTTAGTGGTGTCATGTGAACGTCGACTACATGACACTTTACCATCTTTGGGCCTAAGGGAAGGCATTGTGGAGTAGTAATTAGATGATGGGTTGCTAGAGTGACAGAAGCTTAAACCCTAGTTTATGCGCTATTCCGTAAGGGGCTGATTTGGATCCATATGTTTCATACTATGGTTAGAGTTGTCTTAATTCTTCTTTCGTAGTTGCGGATGCTTGCGAGAGGGGGTAATCATAAGTGGGAAGCTTGTTCAAGTAAGAACAGCACCCAAGCACCGGTCCACCCACATATCAAATTATCAAAGTAGAGAACACGAATCAAACAAACATGATGAAAGTGACTAGATGAAATTCTCATGTGTCCTCGAGAACGCTTTGCTTACTATAAGAGTTCATTCCGGCTTGTCCTTTGCTATAAAAAGGATTGGGCCACCTTGCTGCACTTTATTATACTTGTTACTTGTTACTTTTTATGAATTATCTTGCTACCGAAACTATCTGTTACCGCTACTTTCAGTACTTGCAGAGAATACCTTACTGAAGACCGCTTGTCATTTCCTTCTGCTCCTCATTGGGTTCGACACTCTTACTTATCGAAAGGACTACGATTGATCCCCTATACTTGTGGGTCATCAAGACTCTTTTCTGGCGCCGTTGCCGGGGAGTGAAGCGCCTTTGGTGAGTGGAATTTGGTAAGGAAACATTTATATTACGTGCTGAAATTTACTGTCACTTGTCACTATGGAAAGTAATCCTTTGAGGGGCTTGTTCGGGGTATCTTCACCTCGACCGGAAGCATTGAGAGTTGCTCCTCAACCTATTGAACCTACTAAAAATATTTATTATGAAATTCCTTCGGGTATGGTAGAGAAACTGCTAGCTAATCCTTATGCAGGAGATGGAACGATACATCCTGATATGCACTTAATCTATGTGGATGAAATTTGTGGATTCTTAAGCTTGCAGGTCTATCCGGAGATGGAGTTAAGAAGAAAGTATTCCCTTTATCTTTGGAGGGAAAGGCATTAACATGGTATAGGCTATGTGATGATACTGAAACATGGGATTGGAACCGGTTGAAGCTGGAATTTCACCAGAAATTTTATCATATGCATTTGGTTCATCGTGATCGGAATTATATATATAATTTTTGGCCTCGTGAAGGATAAATTATCGCTCAAGCTTGGGGGAGGATTAAGTATATGTTGCACACATGCCCCAATCATGAGCTCTCAAGAGAAATAATTCTTCAAAACTTTTATGCTCGGCTTTCTCATAATGATCAATCCATGCTCGAGACTTCTTCTGCTGGTTCCTTTATGAAGAGAACTATTGAATTCAGATGGGATCTTCTGGAAAGAATTAAACGTAACTCTGAAGATTGGGAAATCGAAAAAGGTAATGAGTCAGGTATAAATCTTGAGTTTGATTGTGTTAAATCTTTTATGGAAACCGATGCTTTTCATAAGTTTAGTACTAAATATGGACTTGACTCTGAGATAGTAGCTACCTTTTGTGAATCTTTTGCTGCTCATGTTGATCTCCCTAAGGAGAAATGGTTTAAATATCATCCACCTATTGAATTGAATGATGAACCTGTTAGTGTTAAAGAAGAAACAATTGTTTACCATATTGATCCAGTTGTGCCTACTGCTTATATTGAGAAACCTCCTTTCCCTGTTAGGATTAAGGAACATGCTAAAGCTTCAACTGTGGTTAATAAGAGTAATATTAGAGCACCTAGACCTTCTGAACAAATTAAAGTTGAACCTAATATTTCAATGGTTAAAGATCTTTTGGTTGATAATATTGATGGACATGTCATATATTTATGTGATGAAGCAACTAGAATTGCTAAGCCAGACACTAAAGTTAAAAACAAACCTGTAATTGGCATGCCTGTTATTTCTGTTAAAATTGGAGATCATTGCTATCAAGGTTTTTGTGATATTGGTGCTAGTGTGAGTGCTATTGCATTTACTCTCTATCAGGAAGTCATGAATGATATTGCACCTGTTGAGATTGAAGATATTGATGTTACTATTAAGCTTGCAAATAGAGATACTATTTCACCACTTGGGATTGTTAGAGATGTTGAAGTCTTGTGTGGTAAGATTAAATATCCTACTGATTTTCTTGTTCTTGGATCACCACAAGATGATTTTTGTCCCATTATATTTGGTAGACCTTTCTTGAATACAGTTAATGCCAAGATTGATTACACTAAAGAAATTGTCAGTGTTAATTTTGGTGAGGTGTCTCATGAGTTTAATTTCTCTAAGTTTCATAGACAAACTCATGATAAAGAATTACCTAATAAGGATGAAATTATTGGTGTTGCTTCTATTGCTGTGCCTCCTACTGATCCTTTAGAACAATATTTGCTAGACCATGAGAATGATATGCATATGAATGAAAGAAATGAAATAGATGAGATGTTCTTTAAACAAGCACCTATCCTTAAACATAATTTTCCTGTTGAAACCTTGGGAGATCCACCTCCACCCAAGGGTGATCCTGCGTTTGAACTAAAGCAATTACCTGATACTCTTAAATATGCTTATCTTGATGAAAAGAAGATATATCCTGTTATTATTAGTGCTAACCTTTCAGAGCATGAAGAAAAGAGATTACTTAAAACTCTGAAGAAGCACCGGGCTGCTATTGGATATACTCTCGATGATCTTAAGGGCATTAGTCCCACTTTATGTCAGCATAAAGTTCATATGGAGCCAGATGCTAAACCCGTTGTTGACCATCAAAGAAGGTTGAATCCTAGAATGAAGGATGTGGTAAGAACTGAAATATTAAAGCTTCTGGAGGCAGGTATAATTTATCCTATAGCTGATAGTAGATGGGTAAGTCCTGTTCATTGTGTTCCTAAGAAAGGAGGTATTACCATTGTTCCTAATGATAAAAATGAACTTATCCCACAAAGAATTGTAACTGGTTATAGGATGGTAATTGATTTCAGGAAATTAAATAAAGCTACTAGGAAAGATCATTATCCCTTACCTTTTATTGATCAAATGTTAGAAAGGTTATCTAAGCATACACACTTTTGCTTCCTAGATGGTTATTCTGGTTTCTCTCAAATACTTGTGTCACCTGAAGATCAAGAGAAAACTACCTTTACTTGTCCTTTTGGAACTTATGTGTAACACCCCAATTTTTGGCCCTTTTCTTTCTTTTGGTTTTCTTTGGATTTTGTCTTGTATTTCTTTTGAATTGGCTCTTTGGACTGGAAACTTGGGAAGATCCTCTTTATTTCGTCTCCCAAGTAAATCATCCTTCTCAAATATTTCCCAAGATCAAGCCATGTCCATCCAAACCCATCCATAATTTTCATTTCATTCAAATATTCCTTTTTCTATTAAAGGAATAGTCCTGTTTGCCCTTGGTTGTGAAGCAACCTATATTTCTGTCATTCCCTAAATTCCCACAAAATTCTCATAAATCCTTTGACTCCTCTAAACCTTGGATATGTAATAATATTCAAGATTCTATGCTCATGGTGAGCACACCATCCAATTCTTGCTTTTGGTCACTTTTTCAGGGTGTGAAGCAACTATATTTTATATTGCTTCATAAATTTTGAAATTAATCCAGGGCCCAAATATCCCTATATCCATTGAGCATGCCAAAATTCACATCATTTTGCCAAACCATTTTCTCCACAAAATTTCCCCAAGATTCTGTCCAGAGAGGACCACTGTGAAGGAAGTACCATTTTGGCATGTCCAAATGACATGAAATTTTCACAGTGTCTCAAAATGTCTAAATCATCATGCCCTACCAAATTTCAGCTCAATCTAACACTCCATGTGAGTGCAGCTTCAAATTCCATTTCCTGGAACAGATTGTCAGTTGTGAAGCAGCTATATTCAATCTTTGTCCTAATCATCTCAAATTTCACAGGACTGTAGTCCTTCCTACCCTAAACCCTTGTGACATCTTTCTTGGCCCATTGGTCAAGTAATTTGACCACAGCTTCTATCCCAAGTTTGCTATAGCAAACTTTATCTGATGCATCCCATCAACCAAAAGTTGCTTTCTTCGATCCATCACTTCAGAGAGGCCCCATTTGGGATGGACTACACACTGGACATGGTCGGCCACGCTGAGTCACCGTGCACGCGTCGGTGCACGCGGTGACCACACGGTCTGGCGTGCCAAACGCGTGCTCTGCTCGCTTTGGCCGCGCTCCGGATGTCGTTTTGCTTCGGGCCATTTCCCTTTGCCCGTTCCCTCACGTCCCTCGTGCCGTCCAGCCCTCTCCTCCTCCCACGTAGCTCGCTAGACCCCTCCCTCCCTCCAGAAGTGCCCTCGCCGGCGCCAGCCGTTGTGCCCGCGGGTGCACCGAGCGCCGCGTGGCCTGCCATGCCCGTGCTCGCCCCGTTCGCGCCCGCGCGTCTCTGGCGCCGCATGTGCATCTCTCTTCTGCTCTCTCCCGTCGACTCAAGGGCCCCGTAGCGCACCCAGCCCCTCGCCAGAGCTTGCCCGCGTGCCCATGGCGGCATCCGGCTCAACATCTTCCCCCTCGCCTATTTAAGCCGTCCCCGGCCCCGTCCAGCCTCACCACTCGCCCTCCCCCTCACCCACTCGACCAACAGAGCCACTCAACCGAGCCCAGGAGCTCTTCTTCTTCAACTCCGGCCGAAGCTCCGCCGCTCGGCCTCCATCACCATGAGCTCACCTCGGTCCACCCCAGCACTACCTGAGAGCACCTAAGAGCTCCTGGTACTCCTCTGCTTCTTCCCCACCCCTCTGGTGCTCGGATTCTGGCCAGAACTCCCGATCCCGACGATCTCCAGAGTCTGCCGCCGCCGGAGACGAAGGGCGCGACGCCGTCCGGCCGTCTCCCGGAGAGTTGCGGGTACAGGTGAGATCGCCGGAGAGTGCCCGATCAATCCCGCCCCTCGCCCAGCCCCGCCATGGCCTCGACGCCGGCGAACGTCCGCCGGTAAGCCGCCAGCCCTCCGCTTCCCTCCCTCTCTCTTAAAACTGACGAGGTGACCCCACCCGTCAGCCTCACATACCCCCTACGAAGTATTTTTAAGTGGAAGCGTAAACCCACTTTACGCTTTCGACGTCACCCCCTGGAGGTTTTTCAGAAATTCATTTAAATTCATATTAATCTAGATTTGACCAGTACTTTGACCATCAATATCTTCCAAACTACATGTCCAAAGGAGTTGATTCTTTTTGCAGTATTTTTCTTTTGGCCTCCTTTATTTTCTGGTAGAAGTTGACATTTTTCTCTGCTGTCTAGATTTTCTGGACAGAGAAAAATGCATTATGTGGTTATTTCATTTGCTTGTTCATGTTGTTTTCAGAATGTTTGATGTGTGTGTGTGAAGACCAGGAGTATTTCAACCCTCTACTGGAGCAAGGCAAGCCACACCCTCCATTTGCATGATTGCAATGCAATGCCATGGTTTTATTTAATAAACTTGCTTAAAATTTGCATTAGCTAAATATGATTTATTCATGGCATTTCTTGGAGTGATATTTGATCTTAATACTGCCATGATGATGCTTGGATCTCTAGGACTAATGCTTTGCAGATTGAGGATGTCATGCTACCATTAGATTACTAGTAACCGTAGTTAAGCTTTCATCATGATCATATTGGATATTATTGCTTATTGGAGTTGATAATAATGATTTGGATATATCATTCTTTGGATTATTGGATGGATATTGTTATGACTTGGATCACAGGTTGATATATGATATTGGAGTAACAGTTCTATCACAGATATATCTTGGGGACAAATTCTGTCATTTCGTTGGTCAGGTGCCACCGAATCGAGCTCACCAGTGCAGCCACACTTGCCTGGATGGGGAGGCCCTAATTTGGTCTATTGTCATGCCTCTCGCCGGTGCCTCCAACTAGGGAAGGTTATGTGCACGCGCTACCCTGATCAGGTAGGCGGCCATAAGCCTTGTGTGCCCAAGTTGTGTTGTAGCCGGGTGTCCCCGTTTGGGACAAGTTTGTTTTGTTTTGCCACGACGGTGGCCGGCCATGAGGTGGCAGGATGTCAAGAGTTGGCATCGGGGTCACCCATGACATAGCCCAAAGGGGAGTTTGTCGGAGTGGCCGGGAGAGTGTCATGCAATAGATTGGTTTTGTCGGAATGTCGTTGGTCCACCCGAATGGGAGCACGAGGCCATGAGTTCCGTGGTGTGGGTACAGTGTACTAACCTCTGTAGAGTGTATAAACTATCGATAGCCGCGTCCTCGGTTATGGACACAGTTCGTACTAGGTCACACCGTTCGATCAACACTCACGATGGCGGAATGACTTATATAATGACTTACGGAATGACTTATAAGATGACTTATATTTCTGTGAGCAAGTAACAGTTTGGCAGGATGCCGATGATGATATTGGGATGATCTTGAGGATGATCATCGGATTGTGATGTGATCACGCGGTGATCACGAGGTTGTATTGATCACGAGGCGATCAAGATGATATATTGCTTGGCCGGGTAGCCAAGAGTGAGATGGTTCATGTGGCTCCAGGATGATGGTTCAACACTATTTCTAGCATTGCTATATCGTGATTATTATGTCCTTCCACATCATAGTAGTTGTTAATAACTTAACCTGTTAATGCTATGTTGTTGTCTTGCCTTGATGCTTTTGATTGTTGTGAGCTTGCGAGTACATTCAAAGTACTCACCTGGCGTGTCATGCCAGATTGCAGGTGATGCCGTGATTGATTGCTTGTCGAGGATCCTGAGTTTGCGAGCTAGGCCGAGTCCCAGCCAGAGTCCCTACGGAGTGGAGTCCATCACCGTCATCGCTGTTCCACTGCTAGAAGATTTTTCGCCTCTACGTGTTGCTCCGCTGCTAGCATAGAGCTACTTTAGCCGGCGTAGTGTCGCTGTGTCGAGGTAATCCTTTGTAGCCTCGGGCCCTTGTACTCATATTATTTGTAATTAAGAGCTATTCTGTTCTATGCCAGCAAGGTCGTATTCCAGAGGACTTGATCTCTGGGCTGGAATACGGGGTGTTCCGGTTCCTCTGAGCCAGGGTGCCACATTATGCTTATTGTCGTATGCCTTTTGGTTTATGTAATGCACCTGCTACCTTTCAAAGATGTATGACTGCTATATTCTCTAACTTTTGTGAAAAGATTGTTGAGGTTTTCATGGATGATTTTTTCGTTTACGGAACTTCTTTTGATGATTGCTTGAGAAACCTTGATCGAGTTTTGCGGAGATGTGAAGAAACTAATCTTGTCTTGAATTGGGAGAAGTGCCACTTTATGGTGAATGAAGGTATAGTTCTTGGGCATAAAATTTCTGAAAGAGGTATTGAAGTTGGTAAAGCTAAAGTTGATGCTATTGAGAAAATGCCGTGTCCTAAAGATATCAAAGGTATAAGAAGTTTCCTTGGTCATGCTGGTTTTTATAGAAGGTTTATAAAAGACTTCTCTAAAATTTCTAGGCCTCTTACTAATCTCTTGCAAAAAGATGTTCCATTTGTTTTTGATGATGATTGCGTAGAAGCCTTTGAAGTAGTTAAGAAAGCCTTAATTTCTGCACCTATAGTTCAACCACCTGATTGGAACCTACCCTTTGAAATTATGTGTGATGCTAGTGATTATGCTGTTGGTGCTGTTCTAGGACAAAAAGTTGATAAGAAATTAAATGTTATTCATTATGCTAGTAAAACTCTAGACAGTGCTCAAAGAAATTGTGCTACTACTGAGAAAGAATTTTTAGCAGTTGTGTTTGCGTGTGATAAATTCAGATCCTACATTATTGATTCCAAAGTTACTATTCACACTAATCATGCTGCTATTAAATATCTTATGGAAAAGAAAGATGCTAAACCTAGACTTATTAGGTGGGTTCTTTTGCTACAAGAATTTGATTTGCATATTGTTGATAGAAAGGGAGCCGATAATCCCGTAGCTGATAACTTGTCTAGAATAGAAAATGTTCTTGATGCCCCACTTCCTATTAATGATGATTTTCCTGATGAACAATTAGCTATGATAAATGCTTCTCGTAATACTCCCTGGTATGCAGACTATGCTAATTACATTGTTGCTAAATATATACCACCTAGTTTCACATACCAACAAAAGAAAAAGTTTTTCTTTGATTTAAGACACTACTTTTGGGATGACCCACACTTATATAAATAAGGAGTAGATGGTATTATTAGACGTTGTGTACCTGAGCATGAACAGGAACAAATCCTACGTAAGTGTCACTCCGAGGCATATGGAGGACACCATGCGGGAGATAGAACTGCACACAAGGTATTACAATCTGGTTTTTATTGGCCTACCCTTTTCAAAGATGCACGTAAGTTTGTCCTTTCTTGTGATGAATGTCAAAGAATTGGTAATGTTGGTAGACGTCAGGAAATGCCTATGAATTATTCACTTGTTATTGAACCATTTGATGTTTGGGGTTTTGATTATATGGGACCTTTTCCTAAATCCAGTGGATATACTCATATTTTAGTTGCTGTTGATTACGTTACTAAGTGGGTAGAAGCTATTCCAACTAGTAGTGCTGATCATAACACTTCCATTAAAATGCTTAAAGAAATTATATTTCTGAGGTTTAGAGGCCCTAGATATTTAATGACTGATGGTGGTTCACATTTTATTCATCGTGCTTTTCATAAATTGCTTGCTAAATATGATGTTAATCATAGAATTGCATCTCCTTATCATCCTCAGTCTAGTGGTCAAGTTGAATTAACTAATAGAAAAATAAAATTGATTTTGCAAAAGACCATTAATAGATCCAGAAAGAATTGGTCTAAGAAACTTGATGATGCACCATGGGCTTACAGAACTGCTTATAAAAATCCTATGGGTATGTCTCCATATAAAATGGTTTATGGAAAAGCATGTCATTTACCTCTTGAGTTAGAACATAAAGCATATTGGGCAATTAAAGAACTTAACTATGATTTTAAACTTGCCGGTGAAAAGAGGTTATTTGATATTAGTTCTTTAGATGAATGGAGAACCCAAGCTTATGAAAATGCCAAATTGTTTAAAGAAAAAGTTAAAAGATGGCATGCTAAGAGAATTCAAAAACGGGAATTCAAAGTAGGTAACCATGTTCTATTATACAATTCTTGTTTAAGATTTTTTGCAGGAAAACTTCTCTCTAAATGGGAAGGCCCATACATCATCGATGAAGTTTATCGCTCCGGAGCCATTAAAATAAACAACTCTGAAGGCAATAATCCGAGAGTGGTTAATGGGCAAAGAATTAAACATTATATCTCAGGTACGCCCATTAATGTTGAAACTAATATTATTCAAACAATTACACCGGAAGAGCACATAGAGGAAACCTTCTGGAACGCTCTAGAATCCTGAAAAGGAGTAGGTATGTGGTACGGTAAGTAAACTAACTCCAAAACATCCATAAAAGTACTTTCTGTCTGTTTTGGAATATATAAAAAATTAGGAAAATAATAAACAGTCCAAAAAGTGCACGAGGAGGCGACAAGCCTGGGGGGCGCGCCCTACCCCCTAGGGCACGCCTACCAGGCTTGTGGCGCCCTCGTGGACTTTCCCGACTCCGGTTTTCTTCCATATTACTTGTTATGCACGGGAAAAATTCATTATATATACGCACGGGTGTTTCGACCACCGTATCGCAAGTTTCTCCTCTGTTCTTGTTTCGTGCTGTTTCCTATCAGATTTTCGAGGCCAGGCATCATGTCTTCTGCTTCCTCCAACAACGTGGGAGACAATGCTTGGTTGCTACAGATGGAACTCAGGAGAGAGGAGGTGGAGGTTACCATGGAAGAAGATGATGGAGATTCGCTGGAGGTCCACCCTCCGACTTCCGAGAGGGGTACTCTTGCCAGCATCTCCACGACTCCAAATCATCATCAAGCCATAAGAAGCACTACAAGCCACGGGAGTCCAGAGGTACAAGAAGGGCTTCCTCCTAGGAGACCCTTACACAGGTTACATCGGAACAATTTTCATAATTTGGTCCACCATTATGGGGTTGAGAACACTCCCCGCATGCACATACCTTCCAATTGGGATATTTCTCGTCCAAGTGAGAATGATGCAGGAAAGGGATCATGGTGGCCGGAAAATAAACATATTATGGTTTAAGTGCAAAAGAACGCCACCGCAATTCAACAGTTGCTTCGGGAGGTCCAGAGTTTGAAGGATATCTTATTAAATATTTTGAAGGACAAGCCCACCACTTCATCACCACCATCACCAAAGAAGGAGATTTGAGTACATGGGTATGGGCACCACCCTTGGCTTGTGCCAAACTTGGGGGAGGTGCCCCGGTATCATATCACCATCACTTTTTCATCATCACTATCTATCTTAGTTCGATCCTTAGTTATTTCGTGATTTAGAAGAATAAAGTTTTAGTGTGATTTAGTTTCGAGTGCTTGCTTTGTGATCTATCTATCTATGTAATCATGTGTGAAAGTTATATAATAAAGAGTAGTTTGAGTTGAGTGTTTTGCTTTTGATGATCCAATCTTAGAAATAAATAAAGAATAAAAAGTAAGATCATATGCTAATCCCATGGGGAGTGATGACTTCACATAAAAGAAGTATAATTGATAAAACTTGTTGGAAGTAGACAAACATAGCATTGGTCATTGTTGCAATTCATGAAAAAGTAATAAAGGAAGAGAGGTCTCACATATAAATACACTATCTTGGACATCATTTATGATTGTGAGCCCCCATTAAATATTCTATGTCAATTAGTCGACGTTGGACAAGGAAGACAACGTAATGGGTTATGTTTGCTTATATTCACATAGAAGTTATATTGTTTTGGATCCTCTAACATGTGGTGCTTGCCCCTATCTTTTGCTAGCCAAAATTCTGTACTAAGTAGAGATACTACTTGTGCATCCAAAAACCCTTAAACCCAATTTCATGTCATGAGAGTCCACTATATCTACCTATGGATTGAATAAGATCCTTCAAGTAAGTTGTCATCTGTGCAAAGTAATAAAAATTGCTCCTAAACATGTATGAACTTTTATTGTAAGGGAAAATAAGCTTTGTACGATCTTGTGATGGTGGAGTAATAAAAGCGACATACTGCATAATAAAGGTCGCTATCACAAGAGGCAATATAAAGTGACGTTCCTTTACATTAAGAGCTTGCACATCCAAAAACAAAAAGTGCATGACAACCTCTGCTTCCCTCTGCGAAGGCCTATCTTTTACTTTATGTATTTACTTTCATGCAAGAGTCAATAGTATCCTCCTCTATTCCGTTTTTATTTTCTCTCTTGGCAAGCATCATGTGGTGGGGATTGATCCAGGCATATATATCCAGTTGGATGTAGGTGATCATGAGTTATTATTGTTGACATTACCCTTGAGGTAAATACGTTGGGAAGCGAAATTATAAGCCCCTATCTTTCTATGTGTTCGACTGAAACTTTTGCTCCATAAGTATGTCGTGAGTGTCAGCAATCATAGAAGACTAAATGATAGTTGAGTATGTGAACTTGCTAAACAAAGCTCTTACATAGACTCTTTCTGATAATATGATGAATTGCAATTGCTTCAGTGACTGAGATCATAGTTTGTTAGTTTTCAATTTGGTTTATGGTTCATACTTTAACTTGTGGATGAATTGTCACTTTTTCATGAAAAGTTTTATGATGATATTACTGTTATAATAAAGATCATGATGCTCCATGTTCGTATTTTATTTTTATCGACGCCTCTCTCTCTAAACATGTGGTCATCATTATCGATTTCGGCTTTCGCTTGAGGACAAGCGAGGTCTAAGCTTGGGGGAGTTGATACGTCCAATTTGCATCATGATTTCCTACTTAATTATTATGTTTTTGATCATTATTTCACTTTATGGTACAATTCTTATGCCTTTTCTCTCTTATTTTGCAAGATTTACATGAAGATGGAGAATGCTGGCAGCTGGAATTCTGGACCAGAAAGGGGTGAAACAGAGATAGCTATTCTGCACAACTCCAAATGATCTGAAAATTTATGGAGAATTATTTTGGAATATATAAAAAATACTGGCGAAAGAATCAACAGAAGGGGCCCACCAGGAAGCCACAAGCCTGGGGGCGCGCCCTACCCCCTGGGCGCGCCCCCCGAGCTTGTGGGGCCCCTGGCAGGCCTCTGGCCCCCTCCTTCAGCTATATGAAGCCATTTGCCCTAGAAAAAAAATCAAAAGAAGACTTTCGGGATGAAGCATCGCCGTCTCGAGGCGGAACCTGCGCAGGAGCTATTTTGCTCTCCGGCGGAGCGATTCCGCCGGGGATACTTCCCTCCGGGAGGGGGAAATCGAAGCCGTCGACATCACCAATGATCCTCTCATCATGGGAGGACCAATCTTCATCAACATCTTCACCAGCACCATCTCATCTCAAACCCTAGTTCATCTCTTGTATTCAATCTTTGTCTCAAAACATCAGATTGGTACCTATGGGTTGCTAGTAGTGTTGATTACATCTTGTAGTTGATGCTAGTTGGTTTATTTGGTGGAAGATTATATGTTCAAATCCTTAATGCTATTCGATACCCCTCTGATCTTGAACATGAATATGATTTGTGAGTAGTTACTTTTGTTCTTGAGGACATGGGAGAAGTCTTCATTAGCCCTGGAGGACACCACTTTCGCTGAGTATATTTAGGATCTCTTAGCTTCACTTGGTTGGTACTTGCTTTATTGTCATTAGCCGAGTGTTTTGGCGCGATAGCAAGTATCGGCTCAGTCGGGTTGCTACGCACAGTCGGCTGCTGTATGGTGAATGTTTCGGTGCCCAAGATGAGTGAGTTAGCATCGATTTTTTCCTTGCCTTTTCCAGACTCGACTGCTGCAGCACTTGGCGATTTAGCATGCCACACTTGCTTGCTGACCCTTTCTTGATTATCTTGCATTGGCCGATTGACACCGTTGTTTAAACGACCTCGCGTGGGGTAGGAAAGCCTCTCACGAATGGGCCTCCTCGGTTCTGCCCACCCTGGATGAACTGCATAAGGGGCCATTGGGGGCTGCCCCCATCCTCCATTGAAGTTTCCCATGTAGTATGGCGCATAGGGGGGTGGCCCCATCCATGGTCCTGGTGCCCATGACCCATATGGCCTTGCATGATGCTGAAATTCTTGCCTCGGAGGTGATCTTGAGCTCTTCAAATTTGATGACTGGTTAGAGCTAGAACCAGCCGCTTGATTGGCATATTTGGACAGCAACATATCAAAAGTTGGCTTGACTTTCTTGCGCTGCACTTTAGCTTCATTCGTCTTCCACTTGCCAACCTCTGGACTCTTGGGTTTAACAAATTTGACATGAGTGTTCTCTTGCACTTGTGGTTGCCCCCCGAGTGTAGGATTCTTGATGGTGATTTTGATTACTTTCTTGCCATCGGGTTGCTTGTCAAGCACAACCTATCTCCCCAAGACCTTGTTGTCATCCTTGCTTTTCTTGGGCTCACCTATAACAACATTGGATTTATTAGCAGATTCGGCTACTTCCGGCTGAATGAGCAACTTCTTCCCCTCCATATCCATGGTGTTCATTGGAAAGGGCTGTTTATCAACTTGCATCTCAGAAATGTTCAATCATCCATCATTAATGGCCGATTGTATCTGTCGTCGAAAAACATTGCAATCGTTAGTAGCATGAGAAAAAGAATTATGATATTTGCAATAAGCTCGCCGTTTTAGCTCTTCAAACAGCGGTAAAGTATGAGATATCCTAATAATCTTAGCTTGCAGCAAAGAATCAAATATTTTATCACACTTAGCAATGTTAAAAGTAAACTTCATCTCTTCATCACGATTCTTATGAATCGGTTTCAGATCATTGCAAGTAAACGGTTTGGCCTTAGACGGCCAAACAAATTCATTAGCATAAATATCACCCTCATCGTCCGAGTGATCACTATCATATTCAACCATATTCATCTTAGGATGATCAGCTTTATATCTATGCACTTCTTTGAGATCTTTGCTTCAGCTTTCCTGAGCCAAAGCCCTCTGTAAGACTTGGTTGATATTTAAAAACTCATAACCTTCCAGCTTCTCTCTAATGTGAGTTTTCAAACAACTAAGCACGAGGTCTGCCAAGTCTCTCTCGGTTATCACCAAACTATAACGCCGGTTTTTTGTCTCTCTAAATCTCTTGACGTAATCGGAGACCGATTCATCATGCTTTTGCTTAACCGATGTAAGATGTGACAACTTAAGTTCATTATCGCCGGTATAAAAATGATCATGAAATTTCTGTTCTAGCTGCGACCATACATGAATAGAACCATGCGGCAAACAAGAAAATCATGAAAATGCGGTGCCAGTCAATGATAAAGGAAATAAACGCACTTTCAATTCATTTAGTGAGCCCGCTTCACCTAATTGTGCCAAATATTGACTAACATGCTCCCATGTGGTTTTCGTGCCCTCTCCATTGAACTTAACAAAATCTAGAATTTTATATCCCAGAGGGCACTGGATTGCATCAAAGTACTCGGGATACGGTTTTTGGTAAATCCGATTCCTAGGTAATTCAACACCAAAATTTTCCCGAAGCATCTTAGCCATCTCTTCTCGAAAATTAGCTAGAGCATCGTCCGTAGTAGATGATGAAACTTGTTGCAGTGGCATAGGTGGAGTAGGATTGCTAGCTGTAGGTAGGAACTGTGGCATGTACGCCGAACCATAGTTCGGTTGTGGCCTAGCAGCGTTTGCACCTATAGGTAGGGTTTGGTTCGGTGTTGCCACCGAACTTGGCATACTCATGATAGGATTAATGGGTGCAGCCACAATCTGATTTGTTTGGGTAGGATAATAAGTCATCGGCATGGGAGCCACCGATGAAAGAGGTAAAGATAGATTAGGGCTTTCTATGCTAGTAGGCACACCAATATTACCACTAGATGATTGAGGCATATTTTTCTGAGCATTGGTATTTTCCAAGAAAGTTTGATAAACCAGATTATTACCATCAGCAATACGACTCTCAATCTCAGCCCACTGCTCAGGAGAAAAGGTAGTACTTATAGAAGTTTTAACCTGCTCGTCATGAAGAGGAGGGAGCTTGATTTCTCCAATCGGAGTGATATTGCCTTGGCGATCCTTCTTGAAGTTTCCAAGAAATTCCTGCAGCTCCTTCTCTTCACGTGCCTTCTTGCACTACAAAAAAAAAACTTCCGTGATGATACGTCTTTGTCACAGTAGGTCAAGTTTTCTGTCATGCATGTACATCCGTGACAATTTTATGACAGAATCAAGATAGTCATACCTGTGCTGTCGTAGAAGTGTTCCATGACAATACTAAAATTATCATCACGGAAGTGTCCACTTCCATGACGATAAATGTCGCGTCGTGGAAGTGTTTTCGTCAAGGGTGACCGACACGTGGCATCCACCATAACGGGTCGTCGTTAAGCTATCGGGTTCCGGTTTGGATCCGATAACCCGTTAGCAGCCCTGACCAATGACGATTTTCCACGTGTAAATTTCTCATTCGCCAGCGGAACCACGTGTCAGCTCGGCGTTGGGACAGATGTCATCCATTCATTGGACGCGAGACACCTATGATATGTCAACACGTGGCACGGCCCAATAGTGGCCCATTCACGTTAAAAAGGCCGGCCCGTTTGACTTGGTCAAAAGTAAGCGGGCCGGCCCAAGGAAAGCCTGTTAACGGTCTGTTTGCATACAGCCCATTTACGGCCCGGGTACTCACGGCCCGTTAAGGCCTTTCAAAATTCGGCCCACTAGCACCATGTGGGCCATGCCTTATGATTTCAGCCCGTTGTCACTTTCGGCCCATCTATGGCCCGTGACTTCTTTCGGCCCATATTAGGCCTTTTGTTTCTCTGGGCCCATTGACGGCCCATGGTGATTCTGGCCCATCATGAAAAGTAAACGGCTTCGATCCCATTAAAGGACCATGATTCAGTTGGGCCGTTTCCAGCCATGATTTCTTTCGGCCTTCTAAAGGCCCATAAAATCTTGGGCTCATTTCCGGCCCTCGATTACTTACGGTCCGTTACTGGCCTATTATGCTAATGAGCCAGATTCAGCCCGTGGTTACAATCGACCCGTTTGTGGTCTGTTAACCCATTGGGCCATTTTCAGCCCGTCATGTATTCCGGCCCATTAACGACCCGTTATGACTGTCGATAGAATTAAGCCTGTGATGACTTTCCGCCTGTTAACGGCCCATTATGCTATGGGCCCTTAAATGGACCATTCCCACTATGGCCCGTTTACAGCCCATAATACGGTCCGCTTTTGGCCCATGGATCCTACGGCCCGTAGATGGCCCATGGGCACTACAGCAGGTAGCAGGCCCATGGTTACCACGGGCCGTATGTGGCCCATGGTTATTGCGACCACTAACAAACCGAGGAAAAAGATGACTACGAGGAAATAAATAAGCAAGCAACTAACGCTAGGCTATTACGGCGATTGCACACATTACATCCACTGGGCATCAAAGTTCACCACTCGTGCAAATATAGGGAACACCATACACTATACAAAAATCGCTTGCTGTTTTCTTCAGCCAGTCTCTGCCTGTTAAGAACAAATTTTGTAACGTAACAAAACAAATTACAGCCATATAACAAAAGGAGGGTTGGCATAAAAGTAAATGCACCATCAGAAGTTCAGAAGCTCGGATGATTTGACCTGACTGGTACGTTTTCATGCTGTAGTGTCTGATGGAGCACCATAAACTTTGCTATCATTTCTCCTAGGCTCCTGAACAACATAGCAAATGTCTGATAGTCTGGTTTCAAAACCATGCATATCTTGACGACATCGAACAATGGCTGTTCTTGTTTCACAAAGGGTCTCTGCTAGGGATTGGACTTGTGTCTGGAGCGCAGATATATCATTCTGTCGATCTTGCAGATCTTGTTCTTGAGGCAGTTTGGACGAGGTTGCCTTAACAACCAACCCAGTATTACACAGGAAGGTGCTTTTGGCACTATTAGTGGAGAGATACTGACCCACTGTAGCAAGAGGTGACATTGTGGTTATGGTTGCCTCATCACCTTCAGGAGGTTGTTGCGGTTCCACCATTTGTTCCATAGCTTGCTGAAAAGTTGAGTTTGTACATTAGTAGTACCAGAACAGAAGTTATTAATAAGGCAGCAAAACCAAACAGAATAGCTTTGGTTTATATACAGAACTTATTTTGGTGAACCCGTGTAAAATATTAGTTGTATTTTACTGCAAAGTACATGATAAAACCAGGTTCCAAACATATGACCATATACCATGGCTAATGTATTGTCTATTTCTTCACATTGTATTGACAGCTAAGATAAAGAGACAAAGTTTATAATACGGTGAGCATAGTATGACATCATTCATATCACAAAACTACTGAGATCAGACAAACAGGCAATTGTAACATTGTGTGCAGCACGGAACTAGATTACAGATCAAGAGCAAAGGAACATCGTTCCTCTCTTTTAAACCTTGTAAAGTGCAATGATACGTTTAGACAACTGTGTATAAAATTGAAAAGACTAATAGACATTGGCTGCAAACCATGCAGTTCAATGCACCACAAGTCAGAGTAACCAGTAGTTCAAAGGGCCTGAGGATTAAGGACTTACTACAGCGGCTTTGACTGGTGTAGTCATGCCCTTCGTCTTGCTGGTGTGACAGTCCTTGAAGATTTCCACCGCATTTGGTTTAGGTTCTTTTTGGTCCTTGCGAGCTTTCCTCTGCATTTGGAACAAGTCAATATAGATCTGATAATATGGCATAGCCAAAAGAGTGAAACAGCAACTAGTTACCAGAGCCTCGCAGTGTGCAATATAGCTACGAGATCCTGTCATCTGTTGGAATTTCACTTTCGTATGGTTGGCCTTGTTCTTTGAACAGTTCACCTAGAAGAAGATAGATTTGTGAGGGACATGCATAAATAGGAGTTCAACATGTGATCTGATCACATCTATATAACATACTTGATACTTTGGATCAGACCAGTGTTTAACAAGGGCTGTCCAGTCATCATCCGTTATATTTTCCACTGGAGATGTTTGGGCAAGTTCATTATTAGCCTTGCCTTCAAAGTGAGTTTTACCCAGATTATACCGATACTGTCGCAGAGCAGACTTGAAAACATAAGTGCATGCTTGTCTGGTTGCATCATCTTGCCGATCCAACTTGAACCTCATCTGTTCAAATTATAGGAGTCTCATTACCAGCAACCTAGAAAGTATGGGATAGAGCAAGACGATATTACTAAGTTCCATAAATAACCATACTTATAGATAAATGGTCGAGGAAGGTGTTAAACTGGATTTTGTCTTTGTCATTCCTGTACTGAATCCATGTTGGGAGGATACGTGCATGACACCTAACAGCAACGACTGCCTCTGATACTAACTTGGCTGACTCTGTAGCATCACGTGGCCTTTTTAAACCCGACTCAAAATGGATCTCCATTCTTCCTCCTTTAGATTTAGTTAACCTGTCGAGCATTATCCCTGATGTCTATTTCCTCTTGCGCCTAGGTGCTAGTTCAACAACGAACATGGGAAGTGTTAGTGTACATCAAACTGTGAGACTACCTATAAAGAAGCATGCAACTGTAACTTGACTCGATCAACTACCATCTTGGTGTTGAAGCTCACAAGGTTCATCTGATCTTGCCAAGTCCTCTTGTGCCAAGAGTGCTTCGGAAGTAGTGTCAGGTGGCAAAGGAGCTTGGGAACTTGCCGCTAGCAGAGTGGACGCACGAGTAAGTTGTGCACATGTTGGTACTGTGGAAGAAGGTGCTGCAACCACTAGGGTTGTCGTTGCTTGTTTGGTTCATTTGTCTTTGGTACATTTTGCAGGTGGTGTAGCAAGGCATACTATGTTTGTACATTTATCCGGTGGACTTCGACCTTCTCTTGCACTATCAGTACCAGCAGAATCTGCAGAGCTGTTCCGCTTCCGTTTCCGTGCCTCCCGAGTAGTAACACCATCCCCTACCATTCTGTGTACCTTCCTATCTTTTTCCATGTCAAGTCAAACCCATGAGAAAAAGGAATAAAAATTTAGTTCTTCAGAACTAATTGATGTGTGATTCAGACGAACTGAACTTTGATGTTAGACTACCGCATGATAGGAGGATGTAATATGTACGAAAAACAGGACGTCATGAGATAATCAGACCTATGATGCTTAAACTAAGCAGAAGGCTTTTCAATAAATTAGAAGCAATGCAATGGAAACTAGACACCATATGAAAGATGCTACAAATATCACTCTGCCAAGTTAATAGGGTCTCGTCATAAGTGGCATTTAAACAAATGTCAAGCAATACAAGCAATAAATCATATGCAAGGTCCAAACAATATCACACTACCAAGTTAAAGGTGTTTCGTCATTTGTGATTGATGCAGGATAGACACGAACAGTACTTCGATGTTAGAACATGCAATAGACAGATGTAGTATATGCAAAAAAAGGAAGACATGGCAAGTTAACATGTATAATGTGTAAACTAAGCAGATGCAATTTAATCAAATTAGAAGCAATACAAGCTAGACACCATATGCAACATGCAAGCAAATATCACACTGCCAAGCTAGAGAAAGCACCTGGGATGCTGGAGTAGGGTTGTTGGGCACATCATATTTACTTGGAACTTCTACTGCACTAGCAGTAGTAGCAGAATCTCTAGAGCGCCTCCTTACCGGTGGCGCCAGATGACCGCCATCAGCCCCTGCCTTACTTTTTTCCTTCCTCTCTCTTATATTTTTTGCCTTGTCAAGTCAAACCCACAAGAAAAATGAATAAAATTCGCTTTTCAGAACTCATTGATGCATGATGCTGATGAACACTACTTTCATGTAAGGCGACTGCATGATAGGAGGATTGAATATATAAGAAAAAAGGACAGCATTGCATATTCCCACCTATGATGTGTAAACTAAGCAGCATGCATTTCAAAAGATTACAAGCAATGAAAGCTAGACACCGTATGTGAAAGCACATTTGCTCCCTTGGTGGTTTTGGTAATTCATAACAACATATATCTCATTGAACTAATGTCCCTTCAAGTTAAAGATTTCAGGATGTTCAATGATTGGCATGGCATGGACTAGAGATGTGGACCCCTCAAAATGCTAAGGACAAGGATTGGCAAAAGATGAAGACTCTACATTTTTGGTTTAGTGATCCAAGATCACATTGAGTCCATAGGAAAGCCAATACTATTAAAAGGGGATGAGCTGTTGCTTAATGGTCTTTTTGCTCAAGTGCTTAGTGACAATACTCCTAATCCCTCAACCACTCTCTCTATCCAAATATGTCCAAAACCCACATTCCAACTCGGCCCCACCGAAATTTCCTATCCGGAGCCACCGAGTTCACCTAGACTTAGCCACTGCCAAATCCCTAACAAATCGGATCCACCGATATGGATCTCGGTCTCACCGAGATGGCCTTGCCAACTCTCTGTGATCATTTGCACCTACTTCGGTCTCACCGAGTTTTGCAAATCGGTCTCACCGAGATGGCTTGCCAAGTCTCTGTTGCCTTATTGCTTCACTTCGGTCCTACCGAGTTGATGCAATCGGTGCCACCGGGTTTAGGTTTGCCCTAGCCATTGCACTTCGGTCCATCCAAGTTGTTCCTATCGGTCCCACCGAGATTCCTAACGTTCATATCTTTTACACAGTTCGGTGCTACCAAGATTATGGTTTCGGTGCCATCGAGTTGGGTCAAAAGTGTGTAACGGTTGGATTTTGTGTGGAGGCTATATATACCCCTCCACCACTTCCTTCTCAGTTGAGAGAGCCATCAGAACGTGCCTACACTTCTACTACACACTTTCTGAGAGAGAACCACCTACTCATGTGTTGAGATCAAGCTATTCCATTCCTACCATTTGAACCTTGATTTCTAGCCTTTCCCAAGTTGCTTTCCACTCAAATCCTTCTTCCACCATAGCCATATCTGTGAGGAGTGATACGTCTTCGTCGTATCTACTTTTCCAAACAATTTTGCTCTTGTTTTGGCCCCTAATTTGCATGATTTGAATGGAACTAACCCGGACTGACGCTGTTTTCAGCAGAATTGCCATGATGTTGTTTTTGTGCAGAAAATCAAAGTTCTTGGAATTGGATGAAACTTTCTGGAGATTTTTTATTGAATATATAAAAAATATTGGCATCAAGAACTACTGGAGGGGGGCCACCCAGTGCCCACGAGGCACCAGGGTGCGCCACCCCCCCAGGCGCGCCCTGGTACCTCGTGGGGCCCACGTGGCTCCGTTTGACCTATTTGCAACGCTATAAATTCAGTTTTCAAGAGAAAAAAATAAGAGAGGAAGTTTTATTGCGTTTCACGATACGGAGTCGCCGCCACCTCCTGTTCTTCATCGGGAGGCCAGATCTGGAGTCCGTTCAGGGCTCCGAAGAAGGGGATCTTCCGGCATCGTCATCATCAACCATCCTTCATCACTAATTTCATGATGCTCACCGCCGGGAGTGAGTGGTTCCTTCATAGGCTTGCTGGACGGTGATGAGTTGGATGAGATTCATCATGTAATCGAGTTAGTTTTGTTAGGGCTTGATCCCTAGTACCCACTATGTTCTGAGATTGATGTTGCTATGACTTTGCTATGCTTAATGCTTGTCACTAGGGCCCGAGTGCCATGATTCCAGATCTGAACCCTTTATGTTTTCATCAATATATTTGTGTTCTTGATCCGATCTTGCAAGTTGTATGCACCTGCTACGTGTTATGATCCGCATACCCCAAGGTGACAATAATTGGGATTCTTTCCGGTGATTGCCGTAGTTTGAGGAGTTCATGTATTCACTAAGTGTTAATGCTTTGTTCTGGTTCTCTATTAAAAGGAGGCCTTAATATCCCTTAGTTTCCTATTGGACCCCGCTGCCATGGGAGGGTAGGACAAAAGATGTCATGCAAGTTCTTATCGCAAGCACGTATGACTATATACGGAATACATGCCTACATTACATTGATGAATTGGAACTAGTTCTGTGTCGCCCTAGGTTATAACTGTTACATGATGAATGTTATCCAAGGAATATCACCGATCCAATGCCTACGAGCTTTTCATATATTGAATCTTGCTAAGTTACTACTGTTGCTGCTGCTATTACAATTACTACTGCTACTGCTGTTACCATTACTGCTACTGTTACTATTATTGCTACTGCCATCAAACTATCATACTACTGTGCTACTGATCACTCTGCTGCAGATATTTAGTTTCCAGGTGTGGTTGAATTGACAACTCAACTGCTAATACTTGCGAATATTCTTTGGCTCCCCTTGTGTCGAATCAATAAATTTGGGTTGAATACTCTACCCTCGAAAACTGTTGCGATCCCCTATACTTGTGGGTTATCAAGACCTTTTTCTGGCGCCGTTGCCGGGGAGCATAGCTTTATTTGCTAAGTCACTTGGGATTTATATCTGTTGATCACTATGAAGAATCTGAAGGATACCAGAACCATGATTGTTCCCTCTAAGACGAGGGGAGGTAAGGAACTGCCATCTAGCTCTGCACTTGATTCACCTTCTGTTTTGAATAAACTTGCAACACCACAACATGCTATTAATTCTGATATGTCGCAAGTTATTGATGATACCACTTCTGCTATGAATGATACTCATGATGATGCTAGTACTATGCTTGAAAATGCTGTGCCACTTGGTGAATTTCTTACTGAACAAATTGCTAAAGCCAAAGAAATTGAAAATGCTGAAACTCCTGAGAATGATGATTCACCTGTTATGCCTAGCTCTCCTACTAGAGTTGAAACACCTGATGAACAATGTTTTGATAGGGAGATCGCTAGAGCCATTCTTGCTTGCAATGATAGATATGAAGTTATAAAATTAATTGTTGATATGAAAGAAAAATCTATGAGAAAGAAAATGAAATATGATCCTAAATTTGCAACCTCTCCCATATTTGTTACTGATAAGGATTATGAATTCTCTGTTGTTCCGAAATTGATTAAGTTGGTAGAATCTGATCCTTTCCATGGATATGAAACTGAAACCGTTGTGGCACATCTTACTAAATTAAATGATATAGCCACCCTGTTTACTCATGAGGCAAAAATCCGCCACTATTATATTCTTAAGTTGTTTCCTTTCTCATTAAAGGGTGATGCTAAAGATTGGTATAATACTCTTGCTCCTGGATGTGTGCGTAGTCCCCAGGATATGATTTACTACTTCTCTGAAAAATATTTTCCTGCTCATAAGAAACAAGCTGCCTTACAGGAAATATTTAATTTTGTGCAAATTGAAGAAGAGAGTCTCCCACAAGCTTGGGGGAGGCTTCTCCAATTACTTAACGCTTTGCCTAATCATTCTCTCAAGAAAAATAAAATACTTGATATCTTCTATAATGGACTAACTGATGCTTCTAGGGATTACCTAGATAGTTGTGCGAGTTGTGTTTTCAGGGAAAGGACTATTGAACAAGCCGAGGAATTATTGAATAATATATTGAAGAATGATAATGATTGGACACTTCCTGAACCACCGCCTAAACCCACTCCGAAGAAGCAGTCCAGAAGATATGCAAGAAGCAAAGAAATGTCAGAAAGAGAAAGGTATTAAAGCCGAGGATGTTAAGAATTTACCACCTATTGAAGAGATACATGGTCTTGACAAACCGACACAGGTAGTAGAGGTAAATTCTCTTATAAAGTTTGATGAAAGTGATATTCCGTATAACAAACCTCCTAGTCAATGCTTGTATGAATTCGACAATTATATTATGAAGCAAGATCATTTTAATGCAAATGTTATGAAACAATTGAAACGAAACTCTTATATGATTGATCGCCTGAGTGACTTGTTATTTAGAATTGCTAATGATGTTAAAGGTGTTAGTAAACATGCATCTATGGTTCAAACTCAATTAGAACAAGTTGCCAAATCTCAAAGTGAATTGCTTAATGACATGAACAACACCATGAATGATCATGCTGTTAGAGTAATGACTAGAGGAGGAAGACTGACCGAGGAGGCACTATATCCTGAAGGTCACCCAAAAAGAATTGAACAAGACTCTCAAAGAATTAATGCTGATGCACCTAGTCCTTCTAAAAAGAAAAACAAAAAGAAAAATGATAGGAATTTGCATACTTCTAATGAACCCGAGGTAGAAAAACCCTTGGAGGATAGTAATGATGTTTCTATCTCTGATGCTGAAACACAATCTGGTAATGAACAACCACTTGATGATAATAATAATGATGATGTTCATATGGATACCCAACCAGATGATGATAAAGAACCAGATAATGATGTGGAAATTGAACCTAAAGTTGATCTTGATAACCCATCTACTAAAAATAAACGTTATGATAAAAAAGATTTCGTTGCTAGAAAACATGGTAAAGAAAGAGAACCATGGGTCCAAAAACCCATGCCCTTTCCTCCTAAACCTTCTAAGAAAAAAGATGAGGAAGAATTTGAACGCTTTGCTGAAATGCTTAGGCCAGTCTTTTTGCGTACTCGTTTAACTGATATTATAAAGATGCCTCCTTATGCTAAATATATGAAAGACATTGTCACAAATAAAAGAAAGATACCTGAAGCTGAAATTTCCACCATGGTTGCAAATTATTCTTTTAAGAATGGAGTGCCTAAGAAATTAGGAGATCCAGGAATAGCAACTATACCATCCTCCATTAAGAAAAATTATGTCAAAACTGCTTTGTGTGATTTAGGAGCTGGTGTTAGTGTCATGCCTTTCTCCTTATATAAAAGACTTGATTTGGATAAACTGACTCCCACCGAAATATCATTGCAAATGGCTGACAAATCAACTGCCATACCTATCGGTGTTTGTGAGGATGTGCCCACCGTAGTTGCAAATGTCACTATTCTAACAGACTTTGTTATACTTGATATGCCCGAGGATGACAACATGTAAATTATCCTTGGTAGACCCTTTCTGAATACTGCAGGGGCTGTTATTGATTGCAACAAAAGCAAGGTCACTTTTCATATCAATGGTAATGAACATACGGTGCACTTTCCAAAGAGACAATTTCAAGTGAATGGTATTCATATTATTGAAAAGACTCCGACAATTACTATTGGGAGTTTCCAAATTCCTCTTCCTACTGTTAAAAAGAGATATGAAACTTTTATTGTTGGGGAAATGCATATCCCCGTTGAGGTAACTTAGTGTTATACGAAAGTTCTTCGGTTTCATGTCACTCGAAAATGGTTTGTTAATAAGACCTGATCAACCTTATTAATGGATTCTTCTTGAGAGGCATGTGGTCGATGAATTTAGTAGGCACAACCTTCTGAACCCACTCTTAGTTTGCTGTTATTTTTATTCAAATATAATAAAATGCCATGATTACTCTGTTTTCTGAATTACCCGTGCAAATAAAAAATGCCCAAAAATAAAAGTGCTCAGAATGCAATAAAATATTAACATGAATTTTTATTGAATATTTAAGAATTTTTGGAATAAAAATCATATCAGGGGGGTGCCCCAGGCGCCCACGAGGCACCAGGGCGCGCCACCCCCCTGGCGCGCCCTGCTACCTCGTGGGCCCCACAGAGGCCCCTCACTTGTTCCTTTAGCTCACTTCGTCTCCTACCTATAGAAAAAATTCCTGGTAGCTCTCTCTCTCGTGTTCTTGCTCACAACACTGAAATTTTCGATCTCTTTGCTCGGAGCTTCGTTTTCAAAACTATTTTGGGGAATTGCCCCTTGGTATGTGACTCCTCCATTGCTCCAATTAGTTTTTGCTTTAGTTGATTATATCCTGCATAATTAGCTACTGTTGGTGCTACAGAAATTGAGCTTGCATGTTGAATCCTTTGAGTTCCAAGTAGTTTGAATGCTTGATAAAGCCTCTAGACATCCATATGAGTAGTTGCTATCAATCTTGTGAAGTTTCATTGATATCATTTTGTGGTCCAAAAATTTTCAGAAATTTGTTCATAGGACAATGAGTTTTTTTCGGAGGAGTTCCTCGAAGTGGAACGCCAAGGGAGTCCTTGGGGAGTCCTCGGACAATGACCTCAACCTCCCGCGTAGGACGGAGGTCCGGCCGTGTGAATGGCCGCACAACCCCTTCATGAACAAAGCCGGATTCTATCAAAAGTTCACGCAATTCATTGCAAATGCCGGACTGACCGACTTCCTCACAGATGAGTGTGAACAGTACCACATCCTTACAAACTCCTTTGTGCAAAACTTTCACTTTCTGAATAGGCTCGAACCCCCTGAGGTGCGTTTTGATTTATATGCTGAACATCATCAGATACCTCTAACTGAATTTTGTGAAATATGTTTGATTCCCTCTGAGGGGGAAATCAGAGAGCCTCGACCGGAGGATTTTGAGGGTTTCCTCCGCACCTTGACTGTGGGAGAGGAAAGGGGCGTGTCGAAAGCTCGAGCCACTAGCTTGCAGTTTCCCTCTGTTCATTACTTTGCTCTATTCTTAGGGAAATGTTTGCTTGCTAGGGAGCAAGGTAGTGCGCTAGCTGCACCTGACTGGGCCATTTTACGCCGTGCATTGCATAATGATTACACTTATAGCCTTGGAGCTATCGTTGCACGCCGCTTGCACACTAATAGGACTAGGGGTAATATTCATGGCAGTATTTATGCTTCTCGCTTAGCGACACGTTTTAATGTTAACATACGCCCTCATGGTTATCGATTGCCCAGAGTTTACTTAGATCACCAGTCCATGATTGACCACCATTTTATTGATGATTCCGAGCCCCCTCACAACATTCGTTATAACTTAGTTTTTAGCGAGAATACTCGTGATATTATTCCGTTGCCTGCACCTGCTTTGTTTGATTCTTATGCCAGGAACGGATATACCGTGATGCCACCGGACATCGCCGATTATCGGAGTGCCTTAGCGGCGGCAGAGGAGGAGCCCCAAGACTGGGACGCTCGGGTGCCGTTTCCTCAGGAGTTTCACATGGGCCCGGATGGCTACTATGGATGGCCGTAGACCAAGCTAGGCAAAAGCCTAAGCTTGGGGGAGTACGTATTTCTCACCGACATTACATTCATGTTCACACATTTTACTCCAGTTGTCGGTGTTCATACTTTTTCATTGTATAATCCATGTTAGTTTTATTTTCTCGCCTTCTTTTTGTGTGTTTGAAAAACTTTGAGAAAATCGAAAAACATTCCTCATTTATTTTCAGTTTATCTTTCTAGTTTAATTAGCTGTAGCTTCGTGATAGTAAAAGAAAACCCAAAAAGATTTCCCATTTCTTCTTTTGCTTGTTGGGAGTTTTCCCGTGTAAATAGTTTTCTTCTCTCGTTTTTTTGTTTTCTTCTTTAATTTGCTTTCTTCAGAAAACTAAAAACTCCAAAAATATTTCAGTATGTTTCTCTGAAATTCTTTTCTTTTCTTTCGTTGAGTCATTGTAAGGAGAAGACCACGATGAAAATGATGAGTGACTCTCATATGCATTATTGTTGATTTAACAAAGAGCCCATATTACCTTGTCTTCTCCTTTGAATAAAATGCTTGCAGATTCCAGCTTAGTCCACGGCACACTTGCACTATTATTATTTTTATATCATTCGGTCGTGCAAGTGAAAGGCAATAATGACGATGATTTGATGAAGTGACTGTGGCAAGGAAAAGCGGGTATGAACTCAATTTGTTCTTTATTTTGTAAATATGTTTAACCCAGTATCCATGATTCAACATATTATGATTAAACATGTTTGTGATGACAATTAGAGATTATAGTTGCTCATACCATGCCTAAGTAGCTAGGAGTGGATAATGATTTATCTTGAGTGTCAACATGCATTAAAATGTTCATGATGTAGTATGATGATACGGTATCCTCCTCTGAATGTTTCAAGTGGCTTGACTTGGCACATGTTCACGCATGTAGTTGAATCAAAACCAACATAGCCTCCACGATATTTATGTTCATGGTGTTTATATCCTACTCATGCTAGTATTCAATGTTGATTATTCATAATGCATGGTTATGACCGTTTTCGCTCTCTAGCTGGTCGCTTCTCAACCTATTTGCTAGCTTCCGCCTGTACTAAGCGGGAATGCTGCTTGTGCATCAAAACCCTTTAAACCAAAGTTATTCCAGATGAGTCCACTATATCTACCTATATGCGGTATTATCTTGCCGTCCTAAGTAAATTTGCATGTGCCAACTCTAATATTCAAACGAACATCTATTTTGTGTGCCCGTACCGCTCATGGAGCGACAGGGGGCGGTCAGTATCTTCCATGCTAAGCAGGTTATTCTCATGATGAGTGTTTACTCACTCGTCCTTGCATGAGAGGGGCTGGTAATCGGGATGCCCAGTCCCATCATTAAAAAAGGCAAAATAATAAAACAAACTCCCCCGGAAAGTTGTTAGTATGGAGGGCACCCGAGGATTTGGCTTGCCATGGCTTGTGATTGATGGTGGAGGGGGAGTAAACTTTACTTTACCGCCTGGGAACCGCCGCTAATGTGTTTAGCATGGAAGATATTGAAAACTCTTGGTCGTGACGTTGACAGGAAAGGCATACCTCCCAAAATTTATTTACCTCTGATTTAAGCTTCGAGCTCTGGCACCTCTGCAAATCCATGCTTCCCTTTGCGAAGGGCCTATCTATTTACTTTTATGTTATTTTACTTTTATTGTTGAGTCATCACCTTCTCAAACAAGCACTGGACCTGAGAGCACTATTGTCATTCTCATGCATTGTGTATAGTTAATGTTGTGTGCATCATGACTGGATCTCTTCTACCATGAATTACAATGTTTAGTCGCTGCTTGAACTTTGGAGGTGCTCTGCATTTATGTTTTGCGGTCTCAGAAAGGGCTAGCGAGATACCATGTTATCATATTATATCATGATTGTTTTGACAAAGTGTTGGCATTTGAGATATTTTATTATTGCCCGCTAGTTGATTATGCCATCGATATGAGTGAATATAAATTCTAAGAGTTATCATTTGCGTGGTTAGTCATAATCTTTGCTGAAAACTTGGACACTACTTAAGCATATATATAGACACAAGAACAAAAGAGTTTGTAAAAGTTTTTCTTTATCACTTTCAGTTTGTCAACTGAATTGCTTGAGGACAAGCAATGAGTTAAGCTTGGGGGAGTTGATACGTCTCCGTCGTATCTACTTTTCCAAACACTTTTGCTCTTATTTTGGCCTCTAATTTGCATGATTTGAATGGAACTAACCCGGACTGACGCTGTTTTCAGCAGAATTGCCATGATGTTGTTTTTGTGCAGAAAATCAAAGTTCTTGGAATTGGATGAAACTTTCTGGAGATTTTTTATTGAATATATAAAAAATATTGGCATGAAGAACTACTGGAGGGGGGCCACCCAATGCCCACGTGGCTCCGTTTGACCTATTTCCAACGCTATAAATTCAGTTTTCCAGAGAAAAAAATAAGAGAGGAAGTTTTATTGTGTTTCACGATACGGAGCCGCCGCCACCTCCTGTTCTTCATCGGGAGGCCAGATCTGGAGTCCGTTCAGGGCTCCGGAGAGGGGGATCTTCCGACATCGTCATCATCAACCATCCTTCATCACCAATTTCATGATGCTCACCGCCGGAAGTGAGTAATTCCTTCGTAGGCTTGCTGGACGGTGATGAGTTGGATGAGATTCATCATGTAATCGAGTTAGTTTTGTTAGGGCTTGATCCCTAGTACCCACTATGTACTGAGATTGATGTTGCTATGACTTTGCTATGCTTAATGCTTGTCACTAGGGCCCGAGTGCCATGATTCCAGATCTGAACCCTTTATGTTTTCATCAATATATTTGTGTTCTTGATCTGATCTTGCAAGTTGTATGCACCTGCTACGTGTTATGATCCGCATACCCCAAGGTGACAATAATTGGGATTCTTTCCGGTGATTGCGGTAGTTTGAGGAGTTCATGTATTCACTAAGTGTTAATGCTTTGTTCCGGTTCTCTATTAAAAGGAGGCCTTAATATCCCTTAGTTTCCTATTGGACCCCGCTGCCACGGGAGGGTAGGACAAAAGATGTCATGCAAGTTCTTATCGCAAGCACGTATGACTATATACGGAATACATGCCTACATTACATTGATGAATTGGAACTAGTTCTGTGTCGCCCTAGGTTATAACTGTTACATGATGAATGTTATCCAATGAATATCACCGATCCAATGCCTACGAGCTTTTCATATATTGAATCTTGCTAAGTTACTACTGTTGCTGCTGCTATTACAATTACTACTGCTACTGCTGTTACCGTTACTGCTACTGTTACTATTATTGCTACTGCCATCAAACTATCATACTACTGTGCTACTGATCACTCTGCTGCAGATATTTAGTTTCCAGGTGTGGTTGAATTGACAACTCAACTGCTAATACTTGCGAATATTCTTTGGCTCCCCTTGTGTCGAATCAATAAATTTGGGTTGAATACTCTACCCTCGAAAACTGTTGCGATCCCCTATACTTGTGGGTTATAAAGGAGTTGTTTGAGTGTTGGGAAGACTATCATTTGAAGCACCAGAGCAAGGAGTTCATCAACAACACTCCGTCTATTACCTTTTGGAGAGTGGTGTCTCCTAGATTGGTTAGGTGTTACTTGGGAGCCTCCGACATGATGTGGAGTTGAACCAAGGAGTTTGTAAGGGCAAGGAGATTGCCTACTTCGTGAAGATCTACCCCGAGTGAGGCTAGTCCTTCGTGGACGTCAGCCATGGTGGAATCGACAAGGTTTCTTCTTCGTGGACCCTTCATGGGTGGAGCCCTCCGTGGACTCGCGCAGTGATGTCTACTACACAACTTGTTCTTGTAGACTCGTGTTGGGCTCCAAGCGCAGAGGTTTGTAGGACAGTAGCAATTTTCCCTCAAGTGGATGACCTAAGGTTTATCAATCCGTGGGAGGTGTAGGTTGAAGATGGTATCTCTCAAGCAACCCTGCAACCAAATACAAGAAATCTCTTGTGTCCCCAACACACCCAATACAATGGTAAATTGTATAGGTGCACTAGTTCGGCGAAGAGATGGTGATAAAAGTGTAGTATGGATAGTAGATATAGGTTTTTGTAATCTGAAAATGTAAAAACAGCAAGGTAGCAAGAAGTAAACGGGCATAAAAACGGTATTGCAATGCTTAGAAACAAGGCATAGGGTTCATACTTTCACTAGTGCGATCTCCCAACATTGTTGACATAGTTGAATCATATGTAAATCCCTCACGTGCGACAAAGAGTTCACTCCAAAGTCACAAATAGTGGAGAACAAATGAAGAGATTGTTGTAGGGTACGAAACCACATCAAAGTTATCCTTCCCGATCAATCTTATGAGCCATCCCCATTAATTGTCACGAACAACCCTAGAGTTCGTACTAGAATAACACCTTAAGATACATATCAACCAAAACCCTAATGTCACCCAGGCACTCCAATGTCACCACAAGTACCCACGGGTTTGATTATACGATATGCATCACAGAATCTCAGATTCATCTATTCAAACCAACACAAAGAACTTCAAAGAGTGCCCCAAAGTTTCTACCGGAAAGTCAAGACGAAAACGTGTGCCAACCCTTATGCATAAATCCCCAAGGTCACGGAACCCGCAAGTTGATCACCAAAACATACATCAAGTGACTCAAGTGAATATCCCATTGTCACCACAGATATCCATATGCAAGACATACATCAAGTGTTTTCAAATCCTTAAAGACTCAATCCGATAAGAAAACTTCAAAGGGAAAACTCAATTCATCACAAGAAGATAGAGAGGGGAAAACTCCATATGATTCATCTATATCAACAAAGCTCGCGATACATCAAGATCGTGCCATCTCAAGAACACGAGAGAGAGAGATCAAACACATAGCTACTGGTACAAACCCTCAGCCCCGAGGTTGAACTACTCCCTCCTCGTCATGGAGACCGCCGGGATGATGAAGATGGCCTCCGGTGATGCCTTTCCCCCTCCGGCAGGGTGCCGGAAAAGGGCTGTAGATGGGATCTCTCTGGTACGGAGGCTTGCGGCGGCATAAAAACTCATCTAGGTTAACTTTCGGGGGTTTCTGAATATATATGATTTTTCAGCGTTGGAATCACGCGAAACGAAGCCACGTGGGCCCCACGAGGTACCAGGGCACGCCGGGGGGGGGGGGGGTGGCGCGCCCTGGTGCCTCGTGGGCACTGGGTGGCCCCCTCCAATGGGTCTTGGTGCCAATATTTTTTATTTGTCCAATAAAAAATCTCCAAAAAGTTTCAGCTCATTTGGAAAACATTCATTTCTGCACAAAAAACAACACCACGGTAGTTCTGCTGAAAACCGCGTTAACTTTCGGGGGTTTCTGAATATATATGATTTTTCAGCGTTGGAATCACGTGAAACGGAGCCACGTGGGCCCCACGAGGTACCAGGGCGCGCCTGGGGGGTGGCGCGCTCTGGTGCCTCGTGGGCACTGGGTGGCCCCCCTCCAGTGGGTCTTGGTTCCAATATTTCTTATTTGCTCCATAAAAAATCTCCAAAAAGTTTCATCCAATTCCAAGAACTTTTATTTCTGCAGAAAAAACAACACCATGGCAATTCTGCTAAAAACAGCGTTAGTCCGGGTTAGTTCCAATCAAATCATACCAAAACCATATAGAATTGTTATAAACATGGCATGAATACTTCATAAATTATAGATACGTTGGAGACGTATCAGCATCCCCAAGCTTAATTCTTGCTCGTCCTCGAGTAGGTAAATGATAAAAGAAATAATTTATGAAGTGTGAATGCTAGCATAGTGCATAAGTTTGATCAATGATAATTTCAATCACTTTTCCTAGCATCATAACAGCAACATTTTCTCATAAAACTCAACATGATAAAGTAGCAATTAAAAACAAAATTTTTGATGTGGAATGCTACCTATCATAATCATCATATATTCTTTTCTTTTATAGCATGGACATTGGACTTGAATGATTCAAAGCAAGATCATTTTTATAACAGCAATATTTATTATCATAAAACTTCTCATGAGCAAGTAACAATTCATCACAATAATGGAGTATAAGGCATAAACTTTCTTGGAAACTAACAAACTATTCTAGTCAACAATGCAATTGCAATTCATCATATTTTCAGGAAGGGTCTCATGTAGGAACTTTTTAGCAAGTCCACATACTCAACCATCATTTAGTCTTCTATGATTGCTAACACCCACGACATATATATGGAGCAAAAGTTTCAGCCAGACACATAGAAAGATAGGGGCTTGTGATTTCGCCTCCCAACTTATTCACCTCAAGGGTGATGTCAACAATAATAACTCATGATCACTCATATCCAACTGGATATATGTGCCTAGATCTTTCCCCACCACATGATGCTTGCAAAAGAGAAAAATAAAAAGGAAGTAGAGGAGAACACTATTGACTCTTGCATAAAAAGTAAATACATAAAAGTAAATGCATAAAAGTAAAAGATAGGCCCTTCGCAGAAGGAAGCAGAGGTTGTCATGCGCTTTTTATTTTTGGATGCACAAGCCCTTAATGCAAAGGAACATCATGTTATATTGCCCCTTGTGATAGCAACCTTTATTATGCAGACTGTCTCTTTTATTTCTTTACCATCACAAGTTCGTACAACGCTTATTTACCTTACAATAAAAGATCATACATATTTTAGGAGCAATTTTTATTGCTTTTTGCACCGATGACAACTTACTTGAAGGATCTTATTCAATCCATAGGTAGATATGGTGGACACTCATGGGAAGAAACTGGGTTTAAGGGTTTTGGATGCACAAGTAGTATCTCTACTTGGTGCGGATTTTTGGCTAGCAAAGATATTGGGCAAGCACCACATGTTGGAGGATCTATAACAATATAACTTCTATGTGAATATGAACAAACATAATTCATTACGTTGTCTTCCTTGTCCAACGTCAACACTTTGACATAAAATACTTAATGGGGGCTCACAATCATAAAAGATGTCCAAGATAGTATATTTGCATGTGAATATTCTCTTCCCTTATTAACTTTTTCATGAATTGCATCATTGACTAATGCTATGCTTGTTAAGCTCCAATAAATTTTACCACTTATACTTTTCTTTATGTGATGTCATTACTTTCCATAAGATTAGCATATGATCTCTTTCATTATTTTCATTGCAAGGAATCACACTTATCATATCAAATGATCTATATGAAAGTTTTTATTATATCCCTCTCGAATATTCATCTTGGGACCAAATTCATATCTTGTGCAAATTACCATTACTATTATTAACTCTCAAAAAGATATAAGTGAAGCATGAGAATTAATGACAAACTACTCCAAAATATATAAGCGAAGGTTAATGAGTAGTGAAACAATTAAGTAGCTATGTAAGGACTCTCTCTCAAAAAAAAGTTTCAGATCTTATTATTTTATTCAAACAGCAATAAAAACAAAATAAAATGACATTCCAAGAATAGCACATATCATGTGAAGAAGCAAAAACTTAGACTCAACCAAAACTGACCGATAGTTGTTGAAGAAGAAAGGTGGGATGCCTACCGGGGCATCCCCAAGCTTAGTTGCTTGAGACTTCTTAGAATAAATACTTGGGATGCCTTGGGCATCCCCTAGCTTGAGCTTTTGTGTCTCCTTAATTCCTCTCATATCACGGTTTCTCTAAATCTTAAAACTTCATCCACACAAAACTCAACAAGAACTCGTGAGATAAGTTAGTATAAATCAACTCAAAACTTTAACATTCTATACTGTAGCAAATCGCAAAAATTATAATTAAACATTGCATACTAAATGCCTATTCATATTTAATACTCCTATCCTCAAATAGAAACATTAAACACGCAAACATATGCAAACAATGCAACTATAACAGCAATCTGCCAAAACAGAACAGTCTGTAAAGAGTGAATAAGAATCCATACTTCCCTAAGTCAAAAAATTATGAAAAATTACCACGTGACAGATAACTCATGCATGCTTTCTTTGTAAAAATTTCAGATTTTGATCATGTTCTGACTATTCAGGGATATTCTGTACATAACAGAAAACTTTCTGTTTTCAAACAGCAACTCATGAACTTGCAAACTGAGCATGGTAAAGGCTATCATTAGCATTTTATTGAACTAAAAGACACAAAATATGATTATTGATAGCAGAAAACAAATATCAACAGAAGAAAATGACGCTCTAAGCAAAACTCATATTATGTGACGAATAAAAATATAGCTCCAAGTCAGGTTACTGATAGTGTTGAAGACGAAAGAGGGGATGCCTTCCGGGGCATCCCCAAGCTTAGACGCTTGAGTCTTCCTTGAATTTTACCTTGGAGTGCCTTGGTCATCCCCAAGCTTAGGGTCTTGCCACTCCTTATTCTCCTCATATCGATATCTCACCCAAAACTTGAAGACTTCAATCACACAAAACTTAACGAAACTTCGTGAGAACGGTTAGTATGATAAAGAATAAACCATCACTTAGGTACTGTCCAAGACAAGATTCACAATTGTTCCCATATAATTCCTACTGTATTCTATCATTTCCACAATTTATATCTCATAATATAAGCTATGGAAACATTAAAACAAGCAAACTATGCATAGAAAATAGAATCTGTCAAAAACAGAACAGTCTGTAATGATCTGAGCAACTACCATACTTCTGGAACTCTAAAAATTCTGAAAAATTAGGACAACGTCAACAATTTGCATATAAATACTGTATAAAAATTTCAGAATTTTTTGACGCTCCAGTAAAATCTGGGAAATTAAACACTGGAGGCAAAAGTTTCTGTTTTTGCACAGAATTGAATCAACGAGTATCCACACTATCCCAAAGGTTTTACTTGGCACTTTATTGAAAGAAAACATATAAAACATGATTACTACAGTAGATTAATCATGTGAACACACAAAAACAGTAGGTATAAATATTGGGTTGTGTCCCAACAAGCGCTTTTCTTTAAAGCCTTTTAGCTAGGCATGATAATTTTGAATGATGCACTCATAGAAGTAAAAGATTGATACATAACGGGGGCATCATGAATCATAAGTTCCTCTCTTATAATAATTTTCAGTAGCATCATGAATGAGTTCAGAAATATAACTATCAAATAAAGCATTCTTTTCCTGACCTACAAGCATAGAATTTTTATTACTCTCCACACAAGCAATTTTCTTCTCATTCATAATAGTGGGAGTATCATATGAAACTCGAATGCTATAAATCGTTTCCACATTAAAAGAGTGATGTTCAGTAAAAGGATTTTCATAATTATAACAAGTATAATAATAATCATCACTATTTTTCATAACATAAGTATCATCACAATAATCATCATAGATAGGAGGCATGAAATCATCATAACAAATTTGATCATTCAAAGTAGGGGGACTAAAAAGATCATCTTCATTAAGCATAGTATCCCCAAGCTTGGGACAAATATTAATTGCAGAAAATATATTCTCAAAAATTTCATTCTCATCAAACATAGCATCCCCAAGCTTGTTGGTTCGCATATCATTGGCATTATCACTATTTTCATCAATAGTATGAATAGCACCAATAGTAAAACAATTATTATCATCATAATTTTCCAAATTGGCACCATAAAGATTTTCAAGATTATAAGAAGTATCATTATCTTCCCAATCATAATCATCATAATGAGTAATAGGCATAACAAAATCATCCTCAATAGTTCCTTCGGACATTGTGCCATAAGACAAAGAAGCAATATCATCATCAAGTGTATCATCTTCCACAATTGTTTTTGATTCATTCTCATGAGGCACAACAATAATAGGAGCATTATTTGGGAGAGATGCCCTTTTACCTCTACTTTTCCTTCTTTTCTTTTTCTTCTTCACCACCTCATGTGTGGGTTTAATCAATTTTTCCATGCACTTTATTGAAGAGATTGGTTGAGTAAAAAGCTCCTCCTCGTTACCTGATTCATCATAAGAAAAAATAGGAGGATATTGGGAAACCTCTTCCCTTTCATTAGTATTCTCTTCGTCTTCTATTTGTTTTCTTGTCTTTAAATAATTGGCAATATAAGGATTTTCAATGCAATTTACCGCACAATACATGCAAATTTCCTCTAGATCAAAATCGAGAAATCTCTTGAGATTATATTCTGGAATATCCCTAGTTATACGTTTCATTTCTTCATACCCCAGAAGCAGACTAAGTTCATTATGATGCGCAAGGGTAATCAAGTTATCACAATTTTTGGACACGATTCGATCATGAAACAATTTGCATTGGAGATTTAAATGACCACGTTCATTGCAAAGTTCACAAGGATGGCGAGAAAAATTAAATCTTTCAGCACAATCATCTAGCCTCTCTTGCAACCCTTTAGTTTCTAAATACTTATGCCTCTTACAAAATCTATTTTCCTTTTTTGGTATGCATTTGCACTCCCAATTCACTCCACAAAAATTGACATCCTTATAGGAGACATCATTATCATGACTAGTGCAATCATCATTAGTATTATGGACATTCAAAGAATTCATACAAGCAACATTGCAATCATGCTCATCATTCATGGATTTTATGCCAAACATTTTATTGAATTCTTCTATCAATTGAGCACAATCATCAAAATCCTTATTTTCAAGAAAGACATGATAAAGACGAATAATATGAGGCAACCTCAATTCCGTTTTTTTGTAGTTTTCTTTTTATAAAACCAAACTAGTGATAAACAAGAAACTAAAAGATTCGATTGCAAGATCTAAAGATATACCTTCAAGCACTCACCTCCCCGGCAACGGCGCCAGAAAAGAGCTTGATGTCTACTACACAACTTGTTCTTGTAGACTCGTGTTGGGCCTCCAAGCGCAGAGGTTTGTAGGACATTAGCAATTTTCCCCCAAGTGGATGACCTAAGGTTTATCAATCCGTGGGAGGCGTAGGTTGAAGATGGTATCTCTCAAGCAACCCTGCAACCAAATACAAGAAATCTCTTGTGTCCCCAACACACCCAATACAATGGTAAATTGTATAGGTGCACTAGTTCGGCGAAGAGATGGTGATAAAAGTCTAGTATGGATAGTAGATATAGGTTTTTGTAATCTGAAAATATAAAAACAGCAAGGTAGCAAGAAGTAAACGGGCATAAAAACGGTATTGCAATGCTTAGAAACAAGGCCTAGGGTTCATACTTTCACTAGTGCGATCTCCCAACATTGTTGACATAGTTGAATCATATGCAAATCCCTCACGTGCGACAAAGAATTCACTCCAAAGTCACAAATAGCGGAGAACAAATGAAGAGATTGTTGTAGGGTATGAAATGACCTCAAAGTTATCCTTCCCGATCAATCTTATGAGCCATCCCCATTAATTGTCACGAACAGCCCTAGAGTTCGTACTAGAATAACACCTTAAGATACACATCAACCAAAACTCTAATGTCACCTAGGCACTCCAATGTCACCACGAGTACCCACGGGTTTGATTATACGATATGCATCACACAATCTCAGATTCATCTATTCAAACCAACACAAAAAACTTCAAAGAGTGCCCCAAAGTTTCTACCGGAAAGTCAAGACGAAAACGTGTGCCAACCCTTATGCATAAATCCCCAAGGTCACGGAACCCGCAAGTTGATCACCAAAACATACATCAAGTGACTCAAGTGAATATCCCATTGTCACCACAGATATCCATATGCAAGACATACATCAAGTGTTCTCAAATCCTTAAAGACTCAATCCGATAAGAAAACTTCAAAGGGAAAACTCAATTCATCACAAAAAGATAGAGTGGGGAAAACTCCATATGATTCATCTATATCAACAAAGCTCGCGATACATCAAGATCGTGCCATCTCAAGAACACGAGAGAGAGAGAGAGAGATCAAAAACATAGCAACTGGTACAAACCCTCAGCCCCGAGGGTGAACTACTCCCTCCTCGTCATGGAGACCGCCGGGATGATGAAGATGGCCTCCGGTGATGCCTTTCCCCCTCCGGCAGGGTGCCAGAAAAGGGCTGTAGATGGGATCTCTCTGGTACAGAGGCTTGCGGCGGCGTAAAAACTCATCTAGGTTAACTTTCGGGGGTTTCTGAATATATATGATTTTTCAGCGTTGGAATCACGCGAAACGGAGCCACGTGGGCCCCACGAGGTACCAGGGCGCGCCTGGGGGGGGGGGGGGTGGCACGCCCTGGTACCTCGTGGGCACTGGGTGGCCCCCCTCCAGTGGGTCTTGGTGCCAATATTTTTTATTTGTCCAATAAAAAATCTCCAAAAAGTTTCAGCTCATTTGGAAAATTTTCATTTATGCACAAAAAACAACACCATGGTAGTTCTGCTGAAAACAACGTCAGTCCGGGTTAGTTCTAATCAAATCGTACCAAAACCATATAGAATTGTTATAAATATGGCATGAATACTTCATAAATTGTAGATACGTTGGAGACGTATCACGCAGCCGTTACCCTTCGTGGGTTGAAGTCTCCATCAACGTGGTGGTACGATAGCACCACCTATCGGAACCACGCCAAAAACCACTGTGTCTTCATTGCGTTTGAAATCTCCGATCCCCTCCTTTACTTACATATGCAATTGTTTACTTTCCACTGCTATACTCTTAGAATTGCACGTGTAGGGTGATGCTTGACTAGTTTTCTTACTAAAATCCGCCTATAACTAAAATAGGGAAAAGGTTAGGTTTTTATTTGGTTAAGTAGTCTAATCACCCCCCTCTAGACATACTTTCGATCCTACAAGTTGTATCAGAGCTTTGGTCTCCGTAAGCCTTCATTTCCATTGCTTTGGTGATCATAGCCTTGGTTTCACAACCTAGGAGAGTATGGCGTCTAGTGAGGGTAACTATCACCGTAGAGGTCCATATTTTGATGGTACAAACTTTGCTAGTTGGAAACATAAGATGAAAATGCATATTCTTGGTCATAACCCCGCCGTTTGGGCTGTTGTTCGTGTTGGCTTGCAAGGTGACTTCTTTGAGGATGGCAAGGAACCGGATCGTGAAGCAACCCCAGAAGAATTGAAGATGTTGCAATACAATGCTCAAGCTTGTGACATTCTATTCAACGGTTTGTGTCCCGAAGAATTCAACAAAATTAGCCACCTCGAGAATGCAAAGGAAATTTGGGATACTTTGGTTGATATGCATGAAGGTACCGAGTCCGTCAAGGAATCTAAGTTGGATGTGCTTCAAAGTCAACTTGACAAGTTCAAGATGAAGGATGGTGAAGGAGTTGCTGTGATGTACTCTAGGCTTGCTCTCATCACAAATGAGATTGCCGGCTTAGGAAGTGAAGAGATGACCGACAAATTCATCATCAAGAAGATACTTAAAGCTTTGGATGGAAAATATGATACCGTTTGCACATTGATTCAAATGATGCCAAATTACAAAGATCTCAAGCCCACGGAAGTCATTGGAAGGATTGTTGCTCATGAAATGTCACTCAAGGACAAAGAGGAGGTACACAACAAATCAAGTGGTGCTTACAAAGCCTCAACCGATGCTCCAACAACTCCAAGTGACAAGCTAGTATCCAATGAAGAGATAAGCCTAATGGTGAAAAGGTTCAACAAGTTCTACAAGAACAAAGGGAAAGAAAGAAGCTCTAGCTCAAGACACTATGAGAGAAGATCATCAAGTCATGACCGTAATTGCTACAATTGTGGAAAGCCCGGACACTACTCCAATGAGTGTACGGCTCCCTACAAGAAAAGAGACGAATCACCAAGAGGAAGACATAGAAGAGATGAATCACCTCATAAGGAGAGAAGGAGTAGAGATGATCGTTATGAACGAAGACACTCTCGAAGAAGCAAGGATTCAGAGAGGAAGGACAAGTCATCCAAGAGCTACACAAGAAGAAGACATCAAGCTCATGTTGGTGAATGGGTTTCCGGCTCCGACTCCGACAACCACTCCGAGAGAAGTTATCACTCCAACTCCGACTATAGTCAAGATGAAGGTGTTGCCGGACTTGCACTTGTGTCATCCAACTCCTATGATCTATTTGACTCACCAAATGAAGGAATTGGAAGATGCTTCATGGCAAAAGGCCCCAAGGTATCACACTCTGAGTATCTTGATTTCAATAGTGATGAAGATGATTTGCTTGGTGATGATGATTCACTTGTTGATAAGGATAGTGATGTGAGCTATAATGAAAATGCTAGTAATTATGATAGTCAAGAGGAAACGAGTAACAATGCTATGAAGGAGATTGAGCGTCTAACTAAAGAACTAAATACTCTTAAGTTAGCTCATGAAACAACTCAAGAGGATCATAGAGAACTTCTAAGAACTCATGAGAAGCTACGCTTCGAGAAGCTAAATTTAGAGCAAGAGCATGAGTTTCTTAAAGCTATCAATGACGATCTTCCAAAGAAGAGTTCTTCATATCTTGCCAAACGTTTACTCTTGTCTACCTTTATGCCACAAGTTAAACCTAAGCAAACTAGCAACAAGGATAAAAAGGGTTCTACCTCTAGTAGTAACAATAACAATGCTAAATCCAATGTTGTTGCTTCTAGTAGTTCTATTGATTCCACTAATGATTCTCTTAGCCAAGTTACACTTGAGCAAGAAAATATGCTATTGAAAGGGATTGTAGAAAATGGTGTCTACAAGAGTCTTGCCAGGAGTAAGCAATTTGAGGAAATTGTACGCAAGCAAGGAAGGCACCGGAAGAACCAAGGTGTTGGTTTTGAACGAAAGTTCAATGCCAATGGAGTTGAGTGGGAAGAAGATCAATACCCCAAGACGAAGTTTGTTCCTCAACAAGAGAAGTATGATCCTACTTCCTTTAAGGGAACACAAGCTCAAGAATATCTTCTGCCACAAGACCACAAGCTAAAAGGCAAGGACAAGCTTCAAGAAGAGATTGATTCATTTGAAGAAGCTCCTCAAGCCATGGTCAAGTGGGTTCCCAAAACTTCATCAAGTACTACTTCATCAAGTGCTACTACAACTCCAAGGATTCCCGTCAAATTGATGTGGGTCCAAAAGAAGAAGAACTAGAGAGTTCTTGAGGGTGACTCCGCCAACAAACTTCACTCATATTCTTTATGGCAAGAACTTGTGCAACCAACTTCCACATTTTGCACTAGTTCATGGAGTCACAAACCCTCTTGTTGGTAAGGCAAGTGACAAGGTATTCAATGCATTCATGGACATCATCCTATGTGTATTTTACTCTATGTCTATGAGTATCCTTGTATGTTCCTTGTGTGGGACTAACCCATGTAGGTATTGAAAGCACAAAACTCCAAAGAATTGCTCCCAACTCTTGATGGTCTACATCAACATTGAGCATCCACATCTTCAACATCTACATGAAGTCGTCATCGACAAAACCCAAGGTTAGTTCATCCCTCTTAGGGGGGATATCACATCTAGGGGGAGCTTTGCTCTAAACAATTGAGCTAAAGCAACTCTAATGGTGTGAACACATCAATGCTTTATGTAAAAGTAGCAACCTCACTTGTGCTTAAACGATGAGTATGACCTATGATCAAATGTTCTCATTTGGCTCCTAAGTCAATATACTCATATATAGATGACCTAGTCATCGCCATTGCTTGATAGATGCTAGAATTGGTTGGGCACGTTTGACACATATTTCATTTTCTATCTTATTGTGTGAGCATGTTGATTTGCATGTTTTCATCATTCGAGGACATCCATTTGTTGTTTTGATTGTCTTGGTTTTTCTGGCCAAGTGGATGTACAAGAATGCCTAAGTACCTTCTCTAGCTATCTATGCTTTCTTGTCTCAAATTCTATTCTTGCTGCATCACAAAAATTGAACAAGTCATTTTCGGACCCTCCGGGTGAGGAGCACTCGGAGCCACCGATCTGAAAGGGCTGAACCTCCAAAACCTTCTATCTGATTTCGGCCGAACCAATTCACTCAAACTCGGTCCAACTGAAATCACTTAGATTGATCTAGGTTTTCCATCTCGGTGCAACCGAGTTGAACCAGTTCGGAGCCACCGATGTGCTAATCTGCGTGCAGTTACACATATCGGTGCCACCGAGTTGTCCAACATTGAGCCACCGATAGCGTACGGGTATATATATCGCGCGGGCTCGAACGGTTGAAATTTCTCGACTCTTTCGCTCCCGCACCCCGTTGCTGTCGTCGCCCTCGTCTCCGGACTTTGTTGTCGTCTCCAGCGCGCCCTCGCCGCTAGATTCCGTCGCTGTCAACGGCAATCTGCCCCGCCGTTGCCGCCGTAGAGAATCTCCACTGAGTTAGGGTGAGATTCGATCCCTCTCGTGCTCCATTTTTCTGATTCAATGCATGATAGGAACGCCATTATTCTTGCCACAGATTGCAATGCTTATTCCACCAGAAGAATTCCGTAGATTAGATTCGAGCGAAATTTTTAGGTTTATGTTTCCGCCGAACGCATCTCAGACCGACTGATTAGAAATTTTCGGTCCCACCGATTTGGCCTCAGGCCATAGCGCTAGTACGTCTCGGTGCCACCGAGTTGTACGAATCGGTGAGACCGAAAGTAAAGTCTCAGTGAAACCCTAGCATCTCGGAGACACCGAAACCCATCTCGGTCTGACCGAAATGGAGTGCAAGGTTTTTGTAGAGTGCTTTGGTATCACCGAGATGATCAACTCGGTCCATCCGAAATGCCTTCTGTGAAAACTTGAAACTAAGAATTGAACTCAATTTTCATGAAAAACTTCTGCTTTTTGTGATGACTCATCTACTCTGCCCATACCCATCTATTCACAGGGCCAGCTCAGCAAGATGTCAGATGATAGCGACAGCCAGAACAGGTCAGAGCAGCATGCAGAACTCAGTGAAGGATCTAGCCCTGCTGAAAGTTTCTATGAGGGAGAGAGGAGCTCTCCAGATCTTCCTAAGGCTGCAACTAGAACAAGGAAGAAGAGAACCTCAGACAGTGAGGATGAAGATTTTGTTGCTAGTGAAGCAGCAACAAAGAAGAAGAGAGTGGTGCTTGCTAAGGAGTATAGCTCCAAGCCTACTTCTGTCAAAGAGAGAACTGTTGTGAGGAAAGTTCCTAAGCAAACAGTGCAATTCACACTTGAAGAGCCAAGTGACACAGAACCAGCTGCAGGAGCAAAGAAGAAGAGAGCTAGGAAGACTACAGCTCATGTGCTTGGAAGACCCTCCATGAGGAATAATTCAGAGGAGGAGGAAGAGTCAGCAGCTAATGCACCCCCAGCAAAAGCTCAGAAGCTCATGACAGATGCAATCAGGACTGCTGCCCCCACCAAGTCCAAACCAAAGGCTCCAGCACCCAAGAGGTCTACAAGGAATATTTCTGCTGCTGAGAAGAACAAGGCCCCAGTGTCTGAGGCAAATGTTGATGAAGAGCCACTAGTGCTCAGGAAATTGAAACCCAAGATTCCAGACCATGATGATGCACACCCAGTTGCAGAAAATATGATGCTAAGGAAAGACAAAGGACTGCGTCAGTGGAGACTGTTAGATCCTTATGCTGCAAGGAGGAAAACATCATGTGACCATTGCTTTCACACACGAGAACAACAAGACTTTTATGCAACTATTCTGTTGGATAAGAAGCCCATTGTTAGTGACATGAGATGGGTGGATTGGGAATACATTGATGAAAATGAGGATTATTTCCCCCATGTTCATGAGAGCTTCAGGATTGCAGGTGTTGATGACTTTGTTGGAAAGAAGTTGATGAAGTGGAATGATGAAATGGTCATGCAATTCTACTCTACAACTCATTTCTATCCAGATGGCCGAATTGTGTGGATGACTGAGGGTATCAAGTACCAGTCAACCATCTCTGAGTGGGCAAGTCTTCTTGGTGCTCCCAAGGAAGAGGATGATGACTATGATATCTATGCCAAGCTCAAGATGGATCACAACTCCATGGCCAACATGTACACAGCAATACCCCAGAAGGACATCGAGACACATAAGCTTGGATCAGTGAAGCATCTGCTGCCAGGACTGGCTACCACTAACACTATCTTGCGGTACACTCTATTACCCAAGTCAGGCGATGATAAGATGATTCGTGGCCACTCCATCAACCTGCTACATTTGTTTGACACACCTCAGAAATTTAAGGTGATGAGTTTGATTGTGGAAACTATCAAGAGGACTGTAGCTGATCAGAAGAGATCGTGCGGATATGCTCCACACATCCAGATGTTGATCAATTCCAAGGTTGGAACCAGTACTTATCTTCTTGATCGTGAGCATCTTCCACTGCGTCCAGAGTTTGAGAATAATGTTATTGTGATGGATCCTTCGTATCCCACTTCTGCTCAAGCCCAACAGAAGATTCGAGAAGCCAAAGAAGCCAAAGCAACCAAGGAGGCAACAACTCCCAATGCTCCAGTTGCAAATCTCAAGTCTAAGTCTGACCAAATGACATATCTGCTAGAAGCCACCCTGAGGATTGAGCGAAGTCAGGCCAACCTCACCCAGCACCAGGCTAGCTTAGAGCAGATAATCGAGACAAAGTTTCATGATCTAGATGTCAAGGTCACTGAGATTCAGACTACAGTGGAGAAGCTGTAGAGCGATGTTGATGCTGTCAGGACAGCCCCTTCTGATGATAGTGGAGATGACAGACCTACCACCGAGAGATTTCAGACTGTGCCCAGAGCAGCCAGATCTGCTGCAATGCCAGTTGTGGATCCGAGGACCACAGTCTCTGCACCTGCTGCTACTGCTACAGTGCCACCTCCGGTCTCCACTCCACCAGCCCAGTAGACATCAGTAGAAGCCTTCACGGACGCTCTTCTTTCGACGCCATCTACGCACACCGGAGCTGCCAGCAGGAGATCGCCTTTAGGAGCTTCCGAGGAACGTGCTTAGAGAGCCGCATTAGTCCTATACCTATTCTATCTTTTTGGTACTTGTTGCCAAAGGGGGAGAATTTGTATAGATCTTAGCTTCGAGAGAGAGAGTTTCGCTTTGCTTTGCCCGTTGGATTTCTCTCGAGTTCTTTTGCTACTATTTTGTTTGGTACTTTGTTTGATGTGTGCGCTTGATACTATGTCTGTGAGTACTATGCTTCGTTATGATTGTGAGCTACTTCATGTGATTGATCATACTATGCCTCTTGTGATGACTAATGCTTATCTTTATCATTATCTTGTATGATCACTTACTTGTGTGGTGATGCCTGCTTACCATTTCACTCATATCATTTTGCGCGCTCCACCAAGATGTATGTGACATGGAAGAGTGACCCATGAGCCTAATCGATTGTGCATTTGCATTCAAACGCAAATTTTCAATAATGCACAAATTTAGGGGGAGCTCTTGCTTATCACATACTTCTCAAAGCAACAACGTATTCCATTCATTTAATCAGTTGTCGAAGCTTTGATCTATATGTTGTCATCAATTACCAAAAAGGGGGAGATTGAAAGCACATTTGCTCCCTTGGTGGTTTTGGTAATTCATAACAACATATATCTCATTGAACTAATGTCCATTCAAGTTAAAGATTTCAGGATGTTCAATGATTGGCATGGCATGGACTAGAGATGTGGACCCCTCAAAATGCTAAGGACAAGGATTGGCAAAATTTCAAGACTCTACATTTTTGGTTTAGTGATCCAAGATCACATTGAGTCCATAGGAAAGCCAATACTATTAAAAGGGGATGAGGTGTTGCTTAATGGTCTTTTTGCTCAAGTGCTTAGTGATAGTACTCCTAATCCCTCAACCACTCTCTCTATCCAAATATGTCCAAAACCCACATTCCAACTCGGCCCCACCGAAATTTCCTATCCGGAGCCACCGAGTTCACCTAGACTTAGCCACTGCCAAAACCCTAACAAATCGGATCCACCGATATGGATCTCGGTCTCACCGAGATGGCCTTGCCAACTCTCTGTGATCATTTGCACCTACTTCGGTCTCACCGAGTTTTGCAAATCGGTCTCACCGAGATGGCTTGCCAAGTCTCTGTTGCCTTATTGCTTCACTTCGGTCCTACCGAGTTGATGCAATCGGTGCCACCGGGAAGAGGTTTGCCCTAGCCATTGCACTTCGGTCCATCCGAGTTGTTCCTATCGGTCCCACCGAGATTCCTAACGTTCATATCTTTTACACAGTTTGGTGCTACCGAGATTTTGGTTTTGGTGCCACCAAGTTGGGTCAAAAGTGTGTAACAGTTGGATTTTGTGTGGAGGCTATATATACCCCTCCACCACTTCCTTCTCAGTTGAGAGAGCTATCAAAACATGCCTACACTTCTACTAGACACTTTCTGAGAGAGAACCACCTACTCATGTGTTGAGATCAAGCTATTCCATTCCTACCATTTGAACCTTGATTTCTAGCCTTTCCCAAGTTGCTTTCCACTCAAATCCTTCTTCCACCATAGCCATATCTGTGAGGAGTTGTTTGAGTGTTGGGAAGACTATCATTTGAAGCACAAGATCAAGGAGTTCATCAACAACACACCGTCTATTACCTTTTGGAGAGTGGTGTCTCCTAGATTGGTTGGTGTTACTTGGGAGCCTCCGACATGATGTGGAGTTGAACCAAGGAGTTTGTAAGGGCAAGGAGATCGCCTACTTCGTGAAGATCTACCCCGAGTGAGGCTAGTCCTTCGTGGACGTAAGCCATGGTGGAATAGACAAGGTTGCTTCGTCGTGGACCCTTCGTGGGTGGAGCCCTCCGTGGACTCGCGCAGCCGTTACCCTTCGTGGGTTGATGTCTCCATCAACGTGGACGTACGATAGCATCACCTATCAGAACCACGCCAAAAACCACCGTGTCTTCATTGTGTTTGAAATCTCCGATCCCCTCCTTTACTTACATATGCAATTGTTTACTTTCCGCTGCTATACTCTTAGAATTGCATGTGTTGGGTGATGCTTGACTAGTGTTCTTGCTAAAATCTGCTCACAACTAAAATTGGGAAAAGGTTTGGTTTTTATTTGGTCAAGTAGTCTAATCACCCCCCTCTAGACATACTTTCGATCCTACAGTATGAAAGATGCAACGAATGTCACTCTACCGAGTTAAAACTGTCTCGTCATAAGTGCCATTTCTACAAATTAGAAGTAGTACAAGCTAGAAAACAATGCAAGATGCAACCTATATCACACTCCCAAGTTAAATGTGGCTTATGATAAGTGATTGTTGCAGGTTACACAATAGTAGCACTTTGATGTAAGAACATGGCGTGATAGACAAATATTGTATGTTCTAGAAACAGGAACACGTGTCGTATTCACAAGTATAATGTGTAAACTAAGCAGATGCAATTCAACAAAATTAGAAGCAATACAAGCTAGACATCATACGTAACATGCAACCACATATAACAGTGCCAAGTTAGAGCGAGCACCTGTGATGGTTGGGTAGGGGAGATGTGCTCATCATCAACACAACTACGTTGACTGTCTATGCATGTGTTGTCTTGCAAATCCTGTTTGAAGGATAGCGGAGTAGAATCTGTAGAGACCCTCCGTTTCAGTTGGTCGGAAGGAGCACCATCATCCACTGCCTTGCTAATTTCCTTCCGCTTTATTGATTTTGCATTGTCAAGTCAAACAACAAGAAAAAGGAATAAAAATCACTCTTCAGAACTCATTCATGCATGATACTGATGAACACTACTTGGATGTAAGGCAAACACATGATACAAGGATGGAATATGTACGAAAAACAGGACGACATGGCATATTCACACCTATTTGTGTAAACTAAGCAGAAGCCATTTCAACAAATTAGAAGCAATGCAAGGTAGACACCACATGAAAGATGCAACCAATATGACTCTACCAAGTTAAAAGCGTCTCATAATAAATGGTGTTTCAACAAATTAGACACGGTACATGCTATAAATCATATGCAAGATGCAACAAATATCAAGCGGCATATACTAAAGGTGTCTCGTCATAAGTGATTGATGCGGGATACACAAGAACAGTAGTTTTATGTAAGGACATGGTTAATAGACAGATGTAGTATGTACCAAAAACAGGAAGGCATGTCACATTAACAGGTATAATGTGTAAACTAAGCAGAATAGCAGATGCAATTTAACCAAATTAGAAGAATTACAAGCTAGACACCATATGCAACATGCAACCACATATCACACTACCAAGTTAGAGCAAGCACCTGCGATGGTGGTGTAGGGGAAATGCGGTCAACAACTACAGAGCTACGTTGACTATCTTCATCTAGCCTTGCTGTTTGTTGAGAATCATGTGGGGAGGATGACACTGCACTCTTTAAAAGAGTAGCGCGTCTCACACTTACCCACCTGTCTGACTGTCTCATCATAAGTGATTGATGAAGGATACACAAGAACATTAGTTTGATGTAAGAACATGGTTAATAGACATATGCAATATGTACCAAAAACAGGAAGGCATGTCATATTCACAATATATGGCTAAGCAGATGCAATTTAACCAATTTAGAAGCAATATACAAGATAGATGCAACCACATATGACACCATGAAGTTAAAGCAAGCACCTGCGATGCTGGTATATGGCGAATGGGGTCATCAACTACAGAGCTACATTGACAGTCTTCATCGAATGACACTACACTCTTCTTTAGAGCATCAAACCGCGCCTTTCCAATCCTCGATGCAGACTGGAGCGACAGCTGTGTTTTCTTTTTAGAATAATGTGGTTGAGATTCTGAAATACCCATGCGTAATAAAACAATAGTGAGAGAGTATGGGTGTAGTTTGTGCACAAGTAGTGCAGTGTAAAAGTATCAGATAGCTGGTGGGTTAAAAACAAATGACGGCAGACATATGATAGCTCTACAACATGCATGGCACACGAAATTAGATTCTAGGCTTTTGAAATATGAGCACAGGGATGGCAGGGAAGTGCAGGTAATCCTCCAGCAAACCACCACATGTGGTCCTATGAAAATAACAATCGACTGAAAACAAATAGGTCAGTCAATTTTTTCTACACCGTCTGATCTACAAGGAACGGGCAGATGGCCTTCATCTACCTCCCGCCAGTCACTGTTGATGTTCTTCCTCAAACCGCCAGCGACCACCGGCCCAGACCCTGCCTCCGCCGCCCCGCCCTCCCCTCGACCTCACCCCACCGCCGTTCTTGGCAGCACCCCCGGCCATCCCTTTAAGCCCGGCGGACCTCCAGATCGGGCGCCAACAGCTCCTGTGCCACACACACCTCTAAGATAGACACTGAGGCACTGATTCTCCGGCGAACAGGCGGACTAGGTGCTCCGCGCGCCTCCGCGGGTGGTGCTTCCTTTAATTGGGAATCAACTGACACTGAATTGAAATCCAGGCAGGCGACGAACCTCTAGCTAAAGTGAAATAGTAAATGGGGGGAAACCTTGTGCATCGTGAGTTACTTGGAACATCTAGTATCAGGAAGAATGTGCAGTAAGAAGTGGTCAACTAGTTTCCTTCGTGGGATGAATATCGTGCGAGCAGACATGTAAGATTTGCAAGAATAAGGGAAGAGGAGTACCAATATTGGCTTGCCATGCTGTGTCCTCCTTATGATTTTTCGACGATCTTCTTGTGGTTCGCTGGAAATCAGATGTTGTGGAGGACGGTGGAGCCTTGGACGCACCCATGGCCAAGTTGTTGAGTGTGGTGCGGTGGCTCTCTGTCGGCGGCGGAGAAGCAGATCCGAGGCGGTGAATGATGGCATAGCGGGAATAGCTCTGGTGCGGTGGACGGTTGCGACGTTGGAGCAGCAGCGGTGAGGCGCAGGATGGAGGGTTGGAAGTGGCTCGGGTACGATGCACGTCCGCGTTGTGGAGGTAGCTCTGCCTCGGCTTCAACTGCTAAGTCCTGGAGGGCGCTGCGGTTGAGGTTGCGGTGGACGATGACGTCGGGGTATCGGCTCCGGCGTGATGGAGGAGGGCGGCGGTGGATTGGTGCGATGGGGTGGCGGACGGAGGAGGCTGGGGTTTCGCGGCTGGTGGAGAGGGAGTTTTGGCGCCCACGGAGTATGAATGGGGAATCGGACGGGGGAGGGGGGGGAAGCGAAGGGGAACCATGTTTCCGGGACGCGCTTGTTTGAAATTTGGGGAAAGTTAGAAACTTTGTCCCCATCTAAAATTTCGGACACGCAGCGGGTCGAGGGTAGGACGGTAATCTCACGTGTCCAAAATAGTGGGCGGGAGTGATTTCGGCCGAGCGCATCGGCGTTTAGGCGCCCGCGATATATGAATGTTTTTCGGAGGCGGTTGCGTGGCGTCTCAGTGAAGTTACAAACCTACCCCGGTTTAGACTTTTGGACGTAGGGCCGATAGGCTTCACATGTCAGAGTTACGACGGTAATTTTCTTCTACCAAACATTGGTCTCGCGCAGTTTCGGGCGAGGAGAGGCTCTTTTAGCGCTTCGTTCAAAATTTTGAACCAGAAGCATTCACGTTTACAGTACTCTTGAACTATTAGGATTGACCTTAATAGACCTCGTTAAATTTGACCTTGTATGATTGAAAACCTCATTAAATTATGCGCTTCTTTTGAAATTTTGACTCATGAAAATCCTATAACTACTATTGTTTTGGAATGGAGGTGGTAAATTTGAATGTATTTTGTACACGACTATATGTTATTATGTACAAAAGCAAAGTAAAGATTGATGCACCCTTAATTTAGGTATGATTTACAAATGGCATGATCTCGAATTGAAATAATTGAATGCACTTCATGTTAAATTCGAATAGTATTTGAAACCACCTTAAGTTGATTTCAAACGTATGCTAGTTCCTAGCTAGCTATTTAGAATGTTCACTATGTATCTTTTGTATGTATAATGTGCTTTACACACACAACATAAACTATAATCACGTTTATATTTGAATTGTTAAAGCCATGCATTGCCTGGATTTCAAAATACTGACTCTATGGATCAATTATGTCGAATAATACCATACACATGCTCAAATTCGACATAATTGATCGTTCCATACGCGAATCGCAAATATCATGGTCCCATCCAAATATGATACAATTTTATATTTTAAATTGATGTGTACATCAGTCTTTTACGCGTACCCTCCTCACACACGTGTTATCTTTCTCTCTCACACATACGCGCACACACTGTATATCCATCGGCCTTCTCTCTCGCACATCCTCACACTCTCTCCTGAGGTGTCTCTCGCACACACGCTGTCTATATATTTCACCCTCCCTCCCTCTATCTCACAACTATCTATGACTCCTTTCACTAGTCTCTGTCACAAGAACTCTTTCACACGCATAGGCACGCACGATCTACATCGACCCTTTTCTCTATACATATACCTGCCTACGTGTCTCCCGGACGCTTAGGCCTATATCGCACGCATTGTCGATCTCCACCTCTCTTACTAGTTGACGAATATGATTCCAGCAGAGCATTCACTAGGATATCCCTTACAGCTAGGTTGGATGCATGGTAATAAGAGACAAGGATTTACCTTAGTTCGGGCCCTTGTGATCCAGGAAATACCCTACCCCCGGTCATGTATATTTGTGACTAGGGTGTGTACAGAGTACACTACGTGAATACCAAGGGATTCTGTGTATGCATGCTATCAACAGACTAGGCCCCGGGGTTGTATAAACATACCTGGGGCCTAGGTTACAATTCCTAGCCGGCTTTGTCGGTAGACACAAAGTCCTTCACGGCTCTGGTTTCTTTGTCTTTTGCGACTAGTCCTCCAGGGGTCTCCGTATAATGTGTCACGAGCGGACCAATGTGGCGCAGGACGGAACCGACCCGGGGACTCACCTCGGCCCACCAGACCTTGCTCACACACCCCTACCCCTAGGTCTTGGTATCTTGTCACACCCACACATGCATACCAGACACACGCACCCCACACACTATTTCTGCTCATGTCTCTCTCCCCTTCTCCCTTGCATACGCACACTCAAGACCATCTCTCGTCGAGACATGTCTTATTTGTCTCTATCTCTCTAGACCTCTCTCATTTCTCATGCTATCTATCTCTCATCGCACACACCCCCCCTCTATCCACGCCTCTCTCGAATACGTACACATACCCTCTCCAGGCCCTGCCAAATACGTAAACTACACATTCACACATGTTGCTTATTATCATGTGCTCCGTTGATCTAAAAAGCCCTCTGTTCACGTTTACTTCGCATACAAGATTCCTTTTGAATTAGAACTATGCAAAGTGTGGCCAAAATTTATTTTATAAAATGTACATCTATATAATATTGCAAAGTTATATGGAGTACGAAAGTTAATTGCATGGTGCATCCAATGATATTTATTCCGCATTGTGAATGTTTACATTTTTATACTATGAAGTTAGTCATAATAAAGAGAAACGAAGAGCATCTCTCTCTCTCCCCATCGCCCCCCTATCGGAGATGGGGCTTCGGGGACCCAAAGTTTCGAACACTAGGGTGAGCTCGTTCCTACCGCCTCGTCCCCTACCACAGCACAACTACGACGAAGCTACGGCGAGAGGGCACGAGCGGGGGCAGGTCGGAGACATAGCGGTTTACCCAGGTTCGGGCCACCTTGCAGTGTAAAATCCTACTCCTGCTTGGTTGGGATTGCACTAGCGTGAGAGTACAAGGTTTGGGGCGGAAGAGTCGATCCTCTCTACAGCGGCACCCTGCCCTCCTTTTATATCTACCTTGGTCCTCTTCCCCCGAAAACATTGGCAGGAAGGGTTGCCACACAACGACAAGTTTGAAGGGGGACAGGGGCGCAGTTTATCCTGAGAAAAGGTGGTCTTCGTCTGCAAAGCGATTATCCATGACGCGCCGGTGGGCTCGGGGATGACCTCCGCCCTGCGCGTCCACCGTCTTGTCCTTCTTTCACCGATCGGGCAACCTTTGGGGGTTGCTTTGGGAAACGGACCGCTGGACTTGCTCCCTTAGCACAAAAGGGGAAATCCTCTCTATCCGCACCTGCTGGCGCGGCCTCTGTCGCCATTCGTCGCCGCACGCATCACCCACATGGTGGGCATGAGACCGCGCGATCGAACCGAACAGCACTTGCCTTGCATGTCTTCGGGAGGGTGACTCGGGAGGCAGCCTCGGGAGGCCGCCTCGCGAGAGAGTCTCGCGAGGCTCTTGGCGAAGTCATGGCTGAGTCTTGCTTGCCCGCACCCTGAGGAGGGGTCCTCAGGAGACCAGGGCCTCATGAGGGGTCTTGCTCGAGGTGCCCGCTGGTGGGCCACCTATTGGGCCCCCGCCAGGCACTGCGTTCTGGGCCGCAGGCAGACGGGCCAAGATACCCTGGGTTCCACGGGCCTGACAGTAGCCCTCGGGCCCGCGGCGCGCATGTTCCCGCCTACTCGGGGGCGAAACGACGCGGGCCCCAACTGCCTGTGGGCCAGGCGCGACGCGTGGTGCACGATGTGATGGGGGACGCCCCCACTTCTCCCATGATGCCTTGGTAACTGCCTGTACTGACATAAAGCCTGCCCGCGCACGGTGCGAGAGCATCATTGCCTTCCTTCGCGCATCCTGTCTCCTCGTGCCTTCCTTCTTGCGCACAACTTCCTCTTCCTCTCCTGAAGCTTCGCCGCCCCAGATCTTGGCCGTGCCACCATGGCGCCCCCTGGCAGGAAGGGAAAGGCGACGGAGGCGATGGTCGTGTAGGTGGTGCCGGAGCCTGCTCTGGGTAGGTCCACGACCGTCAATGCCGAGGGGCTTAGCAAGGTGCTTCCGATGACCGCAGCTGCCTCCAACGAGTGGGGGGGCACTCGGATCTAGCCGACTTCACGCCCGACCGCCGACCTCGACGCTACCTCAGCCGTCCTCTTCCTTCATACACTCTTCGCCGGTCTGCTGCCGCCATTCTCCGATTTCTTCAACGCCATTATTTCGCACTACCAGGTCCACGCGCTGCATCTCGAGCCAAACTCCGTTCTTCTTCTTTCCGCATTCGCCTTCTTATGCGAGGCCTTCCTAGGTGTGACACCCTCGGTGGCGCTCTTTCACCACTTTTTCAGCCTGAGGCTGTCAGCGGCGGATCAACGCTCCAGGTGCGCCTCGTTCCGCATCATAGAAGAGACGGCTGGCGATGGTATCGACATGAGGCTCACCAAGGAGATAGAGGGCTACAGGCGGCAATGGGTGTTAGTGGATGCGGCCCAATTCAGCCCGCTGCTGCAGCTACCGAGGGCTCGGGCAGCGAGAAGCTCCGGATGGGGGCATGAGAGGCTCGCCGACCCGAGGCTGGCGCGGGTGTGGAGGAGGTTGGCCGAGCTGAGGGCCACGAAAGTAACAGTGGTCACAGTCGTGAGGGAGTTCCTTCATCGGCGCATCGCTCCTGAGGGTGTCCCGGATTAGGGGGTACTCGGGCCGCCGGCCTATCTCTCGTGGGCCGGACTAGTGGGCCGCTCTTTACTCGTCATTGGAAGGCCGGATTGTGGGCGACCCCGTGCACCAGAAGGAAACCTCCGAAGACTTGGCGTCTCCTCCAAGGAATAATTGGCGTGACCAGCATGTTTATCCCCTGATGGTAACCGACCATATGTAACCCTAGGTCCTTCTGGTGTCTATATAAACCAGAGGGTTTAGTTCATAGAGATATATAATCATCATAACCATCTAGGGTTTAGCCCATCTGATCTCGAGGTAGATCAACTCTGTAACCTTCATACAATCACATCAATACAATCCAGCAGGACGTAGGGTTTTACCTCTTCGAGAGGGCCCGAACCTGGGTAAATCGTTGTCTCAATGTTCCCTGTTACTCATTGATTCCTAGACCCACAGTTCGGACCCCCTACCTGAGATCTGCCGGTTTTGGTACCGACATTGGTGCTTTCATTGAGAGCTCCGCCGCTGGGTCACCAAGGATCAATGGCTCGCCTTGTCATCAGCAATGGCATCCGTAGCGGGGACATCTTCGTCCCCGGTCAGCTTTTTGCATTCGGCAGCATCGTACTGCATGCCAACCCAACCGGTCACCTTGACCAGGTCACTGGCTTCGTCCCTGAGCAGGAAATCAGGTTCGGCAACCTGGAGTACGTCGCCGACTCCCGGGGCGATCTGGTCTTTACTGGGTTCTCGGCTTTACCCGAGGAGCCTAACAATCCCGAGGCCTTGACCTCGGATTCTCTCCCCGTCCCTGTCTCTGGGTCGGGCCTCAGTTCGGATCTGGCCTTGAGTTCAGATCCGACCCCGGCGCCAGAAAACCAAGGGTCACCCTTGGCCGAACACACTCCCAGTATTGGCGCGCCGGAGCTCAACTCCGATGACTGCCCGAACATGAATCTGGTGGGCCTCTCATTTTTAAGCGAGATGTTAGATCGGATCCAGAAGATGAATATTGCGGATGGCCCATCCTCAGACCAGGAGCAGGTCAGACACGTGGCCAACCGCGGGGAATTTTGCGTCCCACCCACCACCCACTTGGTAGCCACTGTCGAAGATTTAACCAACATGCTGGACTACGCCTCCGAGGAGGCTGACGACATGGATGAGGATATCGACGTCCCGCCTTATACGGCTCCCTCCCTTGCCACCTCCAACACCGGAAAGTGGACCGCCACCTCCACCTATGATGTTTATATGGTCGATACCCCCAAGAAGAATGGTGACACAACCAAGAAGGATGGCGACGGCCCGACAAAGAACCACCCAGACGCCGACGACGGCGAGCCAGAGGGCGAGGACAGGGCAAGGAAAACAACACAGACACGAACGGTACCGGAGATAACGAGACTCCGGACAACATGGGGGAGCTCGGCGATAACACCCCTGTCGTGGGAATGAGTCTGACAGTAGAAGGTAGGGGTACGTAAGGAGAGGGTAGAGTCCTAGCTACGGTGAGGGTGTACACACAGATGTATGAGTTCAGGCCCCTCTCATGGAGGTAATTGCCCTACGTCTCAGGTGCTCGGGAGCTCTTTGTCGAGTGAAATATAGGTGTCGTTACAGGGGATGCGAACTAACCCTTATGCCAGAGGGGAGGGGTGGCTTATATAGAGTGCGCTGCCCCTCATAAGTGACCAGCGTTTAAGGGTCAGATCGTGGTTATAAAGACGTACGTTACTGGTAACGTACAACATAAATGCTATTAAGGGTCTTGATGAACACCTGCCCGTTAGCCTCCCTGGGGTGACTTCTGGGCTTCTGTGGTCGACTGTCTTCTGATCCTTCCGAGTGAAAGGTAAGCGTCGAGTGAAAGGTACCTCCGAGTGTATATTGTTGAGTGACTTGTATGTCTTGGCGATTTCAGTCGGAGACTTCCTTGTAGCTCTTAAGCTTTCTGGGGCAGTGTCCTTAGGTAGGGCATGTAGGTCAGGCCTATGACCCTACCCTAGGTACATATCCCCATCATTAGCCCCCGAATGGATCGGGGTTCGAGTGTAAAAAGTGTCAATGCAGGTTCTGACAAGACACAAAAATTCCGAGTGCATTTTGAGGCTTCTTAGAAATCTGCGTCGATTGGAACCTTTATCGTTCACCCTGATCGATTCTGTCTTGAAGTATATCCGAGTGAAACTGAGCTCGAAATCAGGTTCGAGTGGTCTGCAGAGTCTTCTGATGTGACGGTTCGCTCCGTCGGGTCCGGATTTTACGGGATTCGAAAATTGGATAACCGCGCGCCGAGCGGAGATGACGCAACCGCAAAGGCAAGTGGTCGCACGACGCCTCGATTACCGCGCTGCCAAAATCGCCACGCGGTGCGCCTCCTCTGAATTCGGGATACTCAGAGATCTGGCGGGCCCGCAGGTCAGTGACCCACACGGGCGGATATAAGGGGCGACGACGCCGGTGCTGGTACAGTATTCTTCCCCCAAATATGCTCTTCTCCTCCTCCTCCTCTGCTCAGCTCCGCTCCCACGACCGCCGCCGCCATGACGAAGGGCAAGACGGAGAAGCTCGAGCGCACCAAGAAGGGAGGAGCCAAGGCGAAGAAGCCGTCGGGCGCCCGGTCGACGGTGCTGCCGGGGTGGATCCAGGGGGATTTCCTCCAATCGACGGTCACGGCGGAGGATGTGCAAAATCTTGTCATCGACGGGTTGATAACTGCGGGGTCCTGGAGATTGCCGAAGGGGGAGACCGAGCCGGAGCCACGCGACGGTGAGCGAGTTCTGCTTCTCACCCACGTCGAGCGAGGTTTCTCCGTGCCACCCCACCCGTTCATCCGTAGTTTCCTGAACTATTTCGGAGCGCAGGTCCACCATTTTCCTCCGAATGCGATTGCCTATCTTTCCTGTTTCATAACCCTGTGCGAATGCTTCTTGGGCTGTCCTCCGCATTGGGGTTTGTTCAAACACATATTCTCTGTCAGATCTCAATCCATCAAGAAAGCCAATCCCAGTGATAGCAAAACCAATGTAATCCAACTGTGTGATGGCTTAGGGATCCAAAAGAGAGGTAGGAGTGCATTCCCCTCTATGACCTTTCCTGATTCTGTCCGGGGTTGGCAGTCGACATGGTTCTATTGCAAGGATGTTGCATCACCAAATATGTCGACTGGACTTCCTCCTTTCACCTTGGATCGACCTACCACCCCCAAACCACTGTACGTGACAAAGGTAGAGAAAATCCAGGTAGGGATCCTAGTGAACGCTGTATCTGATCTGATCCGCGGCGGAGTGACTGGCTTGGATCTCCTTGAAACGTTTCTCAGTCGACGGATCCAGCCTCTCCAAGCCCGGGATCACACCATGTGGCATTACTCGGGCCCTGAGGATACCACTCGGATTCATCCTGAAGAAGTTTCCGACGAGACCGTTTCTCAGTGGCTCAGGAGCATCACCGGAGCCTGTGATAATCCCGAGGGAGCCAAGCGAATTCCACCCTTTTCTGCTTTGAACCCACCAAAGAACCTGGTGAGTTATACCTCTGTCGATTGTTTTAATATTTGTCGAGTAACTGGATCTTCAGTCAACTGACTTTGAAGCTTGTATCTTGCAGGAATTTACAAACATGTACTCGCCCGTGCCAAACGGAGAACAGCCTGACGAAGAAGAAGGGAGCGTAGATGACAGCGCAGATGGCGATTATGCCAACGACAGCGAGAGCAGCGATGACGACCTGGAGGAAGGCGAGGTGGAAGCTCAGGTCCCTCTGCTCACCGGGCGTCGCACCAAGCAGCAAGAAGACCCAGAGGTTGCTCCGAGCAAAACTGTGGCGTCGAGCACAAGGAACCCAAAGCGTGACCATGCCGCAACATCAGGGTCGACTGAAAAAGCTGCGAAACAACTCAAGCCGGACGCGCCAAAACCTCGGAAGGCCCTGCCTCGTATCAAAATTGCTGTGCCTGTTGCCTCAACGTGAGTGTTTATTTTCCCGCAATTGTGATTGTGGCACTTCATGTCTCTGCTGACCGAGTGGAGTTTATCCGCCAGAGCTGCTACCTCTGTGACGTCGCCCCAGCGAAATGATGGGGACCATATGGAAGTGGACACTCCTGATGCGGCCACCTCCCAACGAGGTATAACAAACCCACACTCTACTCTGTTTTTTGAAGAATAATCGTCGAGTGACTTGATTAAAATTGCCGATTGATAGCTGACGAAGTCATCGAACTGGAAGATGACGAGGAGCTGCAGCTAGGAACGCAAGATGAAGCTGTGCCTCTGGAGGCTCCACACGTACGCACTCGGAGAACATTGTCAGGACAGACGCCCCATGTGTCGACTGCTGCGACACCTCCAGCCCTTGTGGCCCCGCTGTCGAGTGCTCCGCCAGCCACTTCAATTCTGGTGGCTTCAGCACCTATTGGACAATCTGAAGCACCTCCTGCTGCCTCAGTTACAGCACCGACTCATTCGATGCCCGCATACCCTTTGTATCACGTCCCGGAGGACCAAACTGGAGCTGCCAAGGAAGCCATGATTCAGGCTGGGCAGATGATGCTGCGAACAAAGGAGGCGTATGAAGCCAGCAAGTTAGCCTATGATGCCAGCTCAGCGCTTCAAGCCAACGTCCGAGTAAGTGCTATTGTAAGTTCATTTCCGATTGAATTCCTGTCCATCTTGATTTTACACCCACTGGGTGTTTTCTTCGCAAGTATATCAGGTAGTTTCTGGTCCAGTGGGGGCACGCTGAGTGCACCCACTGGGTGTAGTCCCCGAGACCGCTGTCGAATGACGAAGGCATCGACAGGGGTCTTAGAGTTGATTTGAAAGTTGCTTGTCACTCGACAGGACGGGCCTGGTCGAGTGATAGTATGTCCAGTGGGGGCACGCTGAGTGCACCCACTAGGTGTAGTCCCCGAGACCGCCGTCGAGTGCTTGCATCGGCGGGGGTCTGATAGAGACAATGTTCGCTTGTTTGTTTCTTTGTTTATACTCTGACAGGCCAGACCTGGTCGAGTGTTTTTGTATCCAGTGGGGGCACGCTGAGTGCACCCACTGGGTGTAGTCCCCGAGACCGCCGTCGAGTGCTTGCATCGGCGGGGGTCTGATAGAGACAATGTTCGCTTGTTTGTTTCTTTGTTTATACTCTGACAGGCCAGACCTGGTCGAGTGTTTTTGTATCCAGTGGGGGCACGCTGAGTGCACCCACTGGGTGTAGTCCCCGAGACTACTGTCGATCGTTGACGATGGGCAGTAGTCTTAAGAACCATTCTGCAGGTTTCATGGACATCATTTCCATCAACCATGATATGACGCTGTATAGGGTTGTGGGGTGGGGCGGCGGGCCGCCTTTCAGTCGACTGCACTTGTACTTTTCCACTCGGGAGTAGAGAAATATCCATGTCGACTGAACCCCTTCTTTGCTGATTTCAGAAAGCCTGTGGGCTCGGGACCAAGTACGTCGAGCTGGAGAAGGAAAAGAATCGACTTCTGCTGGATCTGGAGCTGACGAACAACAACCTGGACCGTGCACAGACCGAATTGAAGACTTTGGGAGGTAATCCTTGTCAACCAATTGCATTATCACTTTCATCTTCCGTCCTTTGAACCGAGTGAATCCACTTGAACAGACGTACGTGATGAGAACCGTCGTCTCCGAGCGCGACTCAACAATGTTATTTCTCTGGATACCATGAAGAAGGCGCTCGAGGACAATTACAAATCACTTGCTGATGCTCAGAAGGAAGCGAAGGAGAAAACTGAAGCTGCTGAGAAGAAACTTGCTGCAGCCAGTAAACTGGAACAAGAGAACGCCAAACTCAAGCAGGAACGATCCGACTGGATCAAAAAACTTGAAGTGCAGACCAAGGGAAAGAGTGCTCTGGAAAAACACTTAGGAGACTTTGCGAAGAAAATGTTCAGCATGCTTGAAGGTGACTTTCTTCTGTCGAATGAATTTCTTTGATTTCCTCAGCACGGCATTGTGATCACCTTTTCCCTTTCTCTTCATGCAGAATTCTGTCAAGACTTTGAGAAGGAAACTGAAGAGATCGAGCCCAATCTGGACCCCACGAAGTCACTCGTCGGAGACGCCGTGGCCATGGATATGTTTCGACTCAAAGCTCGTCTTAAGAGTGTCCAAGGATATGTCACTCGGCTGAAGGCTGCGTTCGAGAAGGTCGACAAGGAGTTGTGGCCTGAAGATTCTCTCCAGACTGACCTCGAGTCTATGATGACTCGCCTCAATGAAATCCCCAGTCGAGTGCAGGCGTGGAAGAAATCCGCTGCTCGTTGTGGTGCTGATGTGGCACTTTCACTTGTCAGGGTTCATTGCAAGGAGGCCAGGGAGGACAAACTGAAGGCTCTCCGAGTGATCAACACAATGAAACTTCAGTTTGAAGATTTCATGGAGACTTTCATCGAAGCAGCCACTCGGATCGCCGACGGAATTGACCTGGACACCTTTGTCGAGCCCTCAAGCCCTACTGGAGCTTGAACAAGTGCTTTGCTTTCAGTTAAAACTTTATTTGCCTCGGTATGCCGAGTGATGGTGTAACCGATTAAAATTTCGTTCAGGCCTTAAGCCTGAGAACTTCCCTTTGCGCGAACAAGTTTTTGCTGCGCTAGAGATTCTAGTCTTACTCGCATTTTGCTTTCCGACATTTTGCTTGGCTGAATTTAGGACTTAGGCGAAGACTGGTTCGCAGCTAAGTTCCGAGTGTTAGGAATACCTTACACTCGGAAGGATTTTTTAACTTAGGTGAAAACTGGTTCACAGCTAAGGCTCCGAGCAAGAGGGTTGCTCTTCACTCGGAGAAGTTTTCTGAACTTTGGCGAAGACTGGTTCGCGGCTAAGTCTCCGAGTGTATTGAATGTTATACACTCGGAAAGGTTTTTAACTTAGGCGAAACGGATTCGCAGCTAAGCCCCCGAGCAAGAGGGTTGCTCTTCACTTGGAGAAGTTTTCTGAACTTAGGCGAAGACTGGTTCGCGGCTAAGTCTCCGAGTGTATTGAATGTTATACACTCGGAAGGGTTTTTAACTTAGGCGAAACGGATTCGCAGCTAAGCCCGCGAGCAAGAGGGTTGCTCTTCACTCGGAGAAGTTTTCTGAACTTAGGCGAAGACTGGTTCGCGGCTAAGTCTCCGAGTGTATTGAATGTTATACACTCGGAAGGGTTTTTAACTTAGGCGAAACGGATTCGCAGCTAAGCCCCCGAGCAAGAGGGTTTCTCTTCACTCGGAGAAGTTTTCTGAACTTAGGCGAAGACTGGTTCGCGGCTAAGTCTCCGAGTGTATTGAATGTTATACACTCGGAAAGGTTTTTAACTTAGGAGAAACTGATTCGCAGCTAAGCCCCCGAGCAAGAGGGTTGCTCTTCACTCGGAGAAGTTTTCTGAACTTAGGCGAAGACTGGTTCGCGGCTAAGTCTCCGAGTGTATTGAATGTTATACACTCGGAAGGGTTTTTAACTTAGGCGAAACGGATTCGCAGCTAAGCCCCCGAGCAAGAGGATTGCTCTTCACTAGGAGAAGTTTTCTGGACTTAGGCGAAGACTGGTTCGCGGCTAAGTCTCCGAGTGTATTGAATGTTATACACTCGGAAGGGTTTTTAACTTAGGCGAAACGGGTTCGCAGCTAAGTCTCCGAGTGTATTGAATGTTATACACTCGGAAGGGTTTTTAACTTAGGCGAAATGGGTTCGCAGCTAAGCCCCTGAGCAAGAGGGTTGCTCTTCACTCGGAGAAGTCTTTGAATGCGATCGGAATCGACAATAGACTGCGGAAGTCATAACTTAACAAACGACATCGTCTGGAGCACTCTTATTACATCAAAACAACTCAGTTGTCAAGTATAAAAGCGTCGAAGCAAATCCGCGTTCCAGGCGCGTGGCTCATCAATATTCTTCTTCAAGTTGAAAAGATGGTACGCTCCGTTGTTCAGTACCTTGGTGATGACGAATGGGCCTTCCCACGCTGGGGCCAACTTGTGGGGCCGCTGCTGATCCACTCGGAGCACCAGATCACCTTCGTGGAATGAACGGCTCTTGACGTGTCTCGCATGGAAGCGGCGAAGGTCTTGTTGATATACAGTCGACCGGATCAGGGCCATCTCTCGTTCTTCCTCTAGGAGATCCACACCATCTTGTCTAGCTTGCTCAGCTTCGTCTTCAGAGTATAGATCCACTCGGGGGGAATTGTGAAGGACGTCACTTGGCAAAACGGCTTCAGCTCCATACACAAGGAAGAAAGGAGTGTGTCCAGTCGACCGGTTCGGAGTCGTCCTCAAGCCCCACAGAACAGACGGCAATTCAGTGACCCAAGCTCCAGCAGCATGATCGAGATCTCGCATGAGTCGAGGCTTCAGTCCTTGGAGGATAAGGCCGTTCGCTCGCTCAGCTTGACCGTTAGACTGGGGGTGTGCAACGGACGCGTAGTCCACCCGAGTGCCTTGAGAGGAGCAAAAGTATCTAAACTCTTCCGAATCAAAATTAGAGCCGTTGTCTGTAATGATACTGTGGGGGACTCCATACCGGAATGTTATCTCTTTCATGAATTTGATAGCAGTGCGGGCGTTCAGCTTCTTGATGGGTTTAGCTTCAATCCACTTAGTGAACTTGTCGACTGCAACCAGTAAGTGAGTGAATCCACTCTGGCATGTTCTAAGGGGTCCAACCATATCCAAGCCCCATACAGCAAACGGCCAGACGAGTGGAATTGTCTTCAAGGCAGATGCAGGTTTGTGTGACAGGTTTGAATAGAACTGGCATCCTTCGCAGTGATCGATTATCTTTAGCCATCTCATTGGCGTGTGGCCAGAAGAAACCCGCTCGGTAAGCTTTGGCGACAATCGTCCTAGAGGACGCATGATGGCCACAAGTTCCCGAGTGAATCTCCTCCAAAATCAGTCGACCTTCTTCAGGAGAAATACACCGCTGAGTCACGCCAGTCACACTTTCTCTGTAGAGTTGTCCGTCCATAACAGTAAAAGCCTTGGATCTGCGGACTATCTGTCGAGCTTCATCTTCATCATCTGGGAGTTCTCTCCTAAGAATGTACGCAATATAGGGTACAGTCCTGTCGGGCGTGATCACTAGAATCTCCATGACCAGATGAATGACAGCTGGGACATCGACTTTAGTCGGATCAGAGGCGTTTTTTGCCTGCGGGGGCTCTTCAGTGAAGGGATCTTCCTGCATCGAAGGAAAATGAAGGTGCTCGAGAAATACATTGCTGGGGACAGGCTTCCGAGTGGATCCAATCTTTGCCAGCTCATCAGCTGCTTGATTCTTCACTCGGGGAACATGATGGAGTTCCAAACCTTCGAATTTCTTCTCGAGTTTCCTTACTGCATTGCAGTATCTAGTCATAGCGGGGTTCCTGACATCCCACTCTTTCATCACTTGATTGACCACCAAATCAGAGTCGCCATATACCATCAGGCGCCGGACGCCGAGTGAAATGGCCATACGCAACCCATACAAGAGTGCTTCATATTCAGCTTCATTGTTGGAGGAATCAAAGTGAATCTGCAAGACGTAACTGAGTTTGTCGCCTTTTGGGGACACCAGTACTACGCCAGCACCAGACCCATTCAGCATCTTCGAGCCATCAAAGAACATAGTCCAGTGTGCCGAGTAAACTTGGACCGGCTGCTGCTGTTCAGTCCACTCGGCTAGGAAATCGGCGAGGGCTTGAGACTTGATTGCTTTCTTTGCTTCAAACTTGATGTCAAAATAGAGGAGCTCAATAGCCCATTTGGCCACTCGACCAGATGCATATCGATTGTGGAGAATTTCAGACAATGGAGCATCACTGACGACTGAAATTGAGTGATCTTGAAAATAATGTGCCACCTTCTTAGCTGACAGATATATACCGTACACGAGCTTTTGGTAATGTGGATATCTTTGCTTTGAAGGAGTCAACACTTCAGAGACGTAATAAACAGGACGCTGGACTTTGTAAGCTTTACCTTCCTCTTCCCTCTCGACAATGAGAACTGTACTGACGACCTGATTAGTAGCCGCTATGTACAATAGCAATGGCTCCTTACTGTGCGGAGCAGCAAGCACCGGCTGGGTGGAAAGCAGAGCTTTGAGCTCGACAAACGCTGCTTCAGCTTCAGGAGTCCACTCGAATGTATCAGACTTCTTCATCAGTCGGTATAAAGGCAATGCCTTTTCACATAGACAAGAAATGAATGGACTCAATGCTGCCAAGCAACCTGTGAGCTTCTGGACATCGTGCACACGCTCAGGGCTTTTCATTCGGGTGATGGCACCGATCTTTTCAGGATTAACGTCGATTCCCTTTTCAGAAACGAGAAAACCGAGTAATTTACCGCCAGGAACACCGAAAGTGCACTTAGTCGGATTTAGCTTGATATCATATCTCCTCAGATTGGCGAATGTTTCAGCTAAGTCAGACAACAGGTCGGAACCTTTGCGCTTCAACATTCCGAGGAATCTGATCGAGTAAACATTTTTGAATCATGCGCATGAAAGTAGCGCCAGCGTTTTTCAAACCAAAAGGCATGGTGATATAACAGAAACACCCAAAAGAGTCGAACACGCCGAGAAGTGACTCGGCGGGCTCGATGGCCGCAATCTGCGGGGACGAAGCCTGGCGGGCCGCCGCATGTCGCACCCAATGCTGTAGCCGCGAATGACCGGATCGCTTGCGGCGATGAACAGCATGGAGGGCCGACACGTACGGAGTCGACGGTTGAAGGAGAAGAACACCGCAGGAGCTTGCGTAGAAGTGCGTCGCCCCGCGACTCGGGAGCGCCTCAACGTCCAGAGGCGCCTCCCGGAGCCATGCCGAATCGTCGGCGATGAAGGTGAGCGCTCCGAGACGGATCTCGTGGCCCAGGAACAAATCACCGCCGGAAGACATGACGAAGGAAAACAAATGCAACCTCGCCGGAAGTCGCTTAGACGCCTGCCCCACGGTGGGCGCCAACTATCGTGGGAACGAGTTTGATAGTAGAAGGTAGGGGTACGTAAGGAGAGGGCAGAGTCCTAGCTACGGCGAGGGTGTACACACACATGTATGAGTTCAGGCCCCTCTCGTGGAGGTAATAGCCCTACGTCTCAGGTGCTCGGGAGCTCTTTGTCGAGTGAAATATAGGTGTCGTTACAGGGGATGCGAACTAACCCTTATGCCAGAGGGGAGGGGTGGCTTATATAGAGTGCGCTGCCCCTCATAAGTGACCAGCGTTTAAGGGTCAGATCGTGGTTATAAAGACGTACGTTACTGGTAACGTACAACATAAATGCTATTAAGGGTCTTGATGAACGCCTGCCCATTAGCCTCCCTGGGGTGACTTCTAGGCTTCTGTGGTCGACTGTCTTCTGATCCTTCCGAGTGAAAGGTAAGCGTCGAGTGAAAGGTACCTCCGAGTGTATATTGTCGAGTGACTTGTATGTCTTGGCGATTTCAGTCGGAGACTTCCTTGTAGCTCTTAAGCTTTCTGGGGCAGTGTCCTTAGGTAGGGCATGTAGGTCAGGCCTATGACCCTACCCTAGGTACATATCCCCATCAACCCCCGAACAGCACCATGACGCCCCTGAAGGGCACGAGGACCAGGGCGATCCTGAGGACCCCGAGGATTTTGAGGACAGTAACTACCTCCCTCCGTCCGAAGAGGAGGATAGCCTCGGACCCGAGGATTTTGCCGTCCCAGAAGACCCCCTGGACCAGGAGAGATTCAGGAAGCAGCTTATAGCCACCGCCCGAAGCTTGAAGAGGAAGCAACAACAGCTAAAAGCCGAACAGGATACGCTCAACGACAGATGGACGATGGTCTTAGCAGCTGAAGAAGGCCTGGACGACCAACGCCAGGGTCAATACAAGAGTTACCCATGGCGGCGCTTGCTCCCGGAATTCGAGGACGAGGCCCTTGAGCCCATGCCTGCCAGACGAACTTACGCAAGCCAGCCCGACCGCCCCCCTCGAGGACGGGATAGGACGGCTGGGGAAACCGAACACTCACCCGCGCCCCCTCGAGGATGGGGTAGGACGGTTGGAGAAACCGAACACCCACCCGCTCCCCCTCGCCGGGCGGGCAAAGACCCGGTTCAACCGGATGACCCACGCGATCTGCGGCACGACCTAAACGCCAGAGGGACACAGTCAAGATCCATCTATGGATCCAGAGGTTACGCACCCGCTGGACGGGACAGATACCAAGCCTGGCGCGACAGGAACGATAGAGCTCGGGAGCAGCACCGTGCCCGGATGACAACTGATCTCCGACACGACGTAGCCCGGGTCAGGGGCGCCGCACACCTGATGTGTTTCATAGATGAGGTGATGCAGCATCAGTTCCCCAAAGGGTTTAAACCCGTAAACATAGAACAATATGATGGGACAACTGACCCAGCAGTGTGGATCGAAGATTTTCTTCTCCACATTCACATGGCCCGAGGAGATGACCTCCACGCCATTAAATATCTACCATTGAAGCTCAAAGGACCAGCGAGGCATTGGTTGAACATCCTACCCGAAAACTCCATCGGGAGCTGGGAGGAGCTCGAGGATGCATTCCGAGCTAACTTTCAAGGCACCTATGTTCGGCCGCCGGACGCCGACGACTTGAGCCACGTGGTCCAACAGCCCGGGGAGTCAGCTCGGCAATTCTGGAACCGGTTCTTGACTAAGAAGAACCAAATTGTCGACTGTCCGGATGCCGAAGCAATCGCCGCATTTAAGCACAGTATTCGGGACGAGTGGCTCGCCCGCCAGCTCGGCCAGGATAAGCCGAGAACAATGTTGGCTCTCACCTCCCTAATGACCCGCTTTTGCGCGGGTGAAGATAGTTGGTTAGCTCATCAAAGCAACCATCCTGAAGACCTCGGCACTTCAGAAGCCCGGGACGGGAATGGGAAGCCCCGGCACAACAAGAATAATAAGCGTCGGCACACTAACAACGGCAGTGAAAGCCGATGACGCAGCGGTAAACGCCGGGTTCAGCGGCTCGAAGTCAGGACCGCAGAAGAAGCCTTCTAAAGGAAACCGGGACGGTCCGTCCGCAGTAGACAGAATCTTGGACAGGCCCTGCCAGATCCACGGTACCTCGGATAAGCCCGCCAACCACACCAACCGCAACTGTTGGGTAATCAAACAGGCCGGCAAGATCACAGCCGAGGAGCAGAGCAAGGGTCCACGCAGCGAGGATGACGATGAACCTCGCGGGCCGAACAGTGGAGGCCAAAAGCAGTTCCCTCCAGAGGTAAAAACCGTGAATATGATTTACGTCATGCACATACCAAAGAAGGAGCGGAAACGCGCACTCCGGGATGTCTACGCCCTAGATCCTGTAGCCCCGAAATTCAACCCGTGGTCGGCTTGCCCGATCACTTTCGACCGTCGAGACCATCCGACCAGTATCCGTCATGGAGGAACATCGGCTCTGGTGCTCGACCCCATCGTGGACGGATTTCACCTCACCAGAGTCCTTATGGATGGAGGCAGTAGCCTCAACCTGATTTACTCAGATACAGTGAGGAAAATGGGGATCGACCCGTCAAGGATTAAACCCAGTAACACCACCTTTAAAGGTGTAATCCCAGGCATCGAAGCACGCTGCTCGGGATCCATAACATTGGAAGTAGTCTTCGGTTCGCCCGATAACTTCCACAGCGAGGACTTGATCTTCGATATCGTCCCCTTCCACAGCGGTTATCACGCACTCCTTGGCCGGACAGCATTCGCCCACTTTAACGCCGTCCCACACTACACAAACTTGAAGCTCAAGATGCCAGGACCAAAGGGCGTTATTACCGTCAATGGCAATACCGAACGCTCGCTCCGAACAGAGGAACACACGGCCACTCTAGCCGCCAAAGAAGCGTCGCAGGCCCGGTCTACCCCCAAGGCACTGGACGCACACAAACGCGCCCGAGCTACGGCCTCGGCCCCGGAGCACTCCCGTGCTCACCCTAAATAGGGATACGTGCCCCACAGCACGTCCTACCCAGCCGCGAAATACGTGCCTCGAGTGCACAACTTCGCGCTCGAGATCCCATGGGCAGCTGTGGGGACACATGACACAAAGGCCAAGAGCTCAGTTCGACCGAGCCATGGCCAATAGATGTTGTTGGATTAACATCAATTACAGGCACCATCTAGGGTCTGATCAGCGTTAAGCTGACATAGTGCGGCTATCTCTCAAAACCCTTTCTCAAGGGCTCGTCCGCCGAACATTACTACTTCTGCCGAGCACACAGTCTACAACTTCACTCACACGGAAGCTTCATAAAGAGCAAAGGCGCAGACGTGCATCAGGGCATAGTAGGGATGTCAAACCACTCATGAAGGCCCTGTGTAAACCTTTCCTCTAATGTATTTATTTCTTACAGTATCTATCAAAATTACTTCGGTAGTTCGGATTGTACGGTTGGATGTCACAAATTCAAAGGAAATAAAGACCAATTTCTCTTTGGTAATTGTGCAGTCATTCGGGTCGCATATTCCTTTCCGCTCTTTAGGCCAAAGTAAACTATTATGATACGTTCCTTTTTGTGGCCGGCTAATAGACCGGGGGCTTGCATCTTCATCTAGCCCTAAACATCAGTCCGGCACCAATTTTATTACATGTGCTCGGCATCACGGATATTGCATTATATGAATTAGTTCCGAATTGTGTCTTTGGTCAATAGTTGGGTTGCCCGGCTCCTGTGTTTACCCTCTTATGTTCTGCATTGTTCGGCTAGGAGGGTAAAGGGAGAACCACTGCGATTGTGCTTCTAGCTAGCCTGGTTAAGTATCTCAGTGGAGAAAGCCGAAAACTGACCGTCATAGTAGGCGAGAACTACTCAGCGATTCGATGACTAGTGTTAAACTAAAAATCGTTGGAGGTTATCCCGTGTTAAACAAAGGGTTCTCTGTCATAGGAACCACGTGATGATGGTGTTAACCGTGGCTCGTCCGGATATCACAAACACTGGGGGCTAGTCACCAGCCCCCGCAGTTAAGCTCCTATGGCTAAGTGAAAGCACTAAAACCGCATAGTCTGATTGCCTGGTTTTCGGTACATATAACGGCCTCCGGGCACCGAGACGTCGGCTAAGGGTTCAGGTATTACGAGAAAACACCCCATGCAGTATCTGCAAGGGGTCTGAAGCCGACGACTGGTAACTTTCAGTTTAAAAACGGCCGCACATGAGTCAAAATTAACATAAGCAGGCACTATATTCACAGCCAACAACTTGCATTGCAAACACAACAAAAGTTTTCAACTCCTCGGATACAAGGAAAATAATCTACTCATAAATTACATCTTTTGAGCATTGGGCCTCTATAGCCCGAGCACCATCCATCACGATGGGAAAGTACTGCTCGGGGCGCCTATGCTCCTTCCCTGGCGGCGGAGGTCCAGTGACCACCTCGGCTGGCTTTATCTTCGGCCAATGCACCATTGTTTTGCCGAAGTCCATCCGAGCCCCCTCAATGCACACGGAGGGCTTCCAGGCATCAATCCGGGGAGTGGCGTCGTTCAGCCTCTGCACCAAACCGAAGTAGCTACTCGGCAGCGGCTCCGCAGGCCATAGCTTGACGCAGAGGTCCTTCATCGCCGGCTCCGCCATCCGATGCAACTCCATCGGCTGCTTCATCTGGTTGTTGAGGAGGGGAGGGTGTTCGGGCGCTTGAAATTGCGCCCAAAATAGCCTCTGCTTGGCGCGACCCTCCTGGGCGGCAAAGAACCTGGCCGCGTCAGCCGCACTCCTTGGGAGGTCCACAAAGGCGCCTGGGAAATGCCACACTCGCGTGAGCAAGGCGAACCTGTTACCACCAAAGACACTTTGCAGCAAATACGGCTTACCATCCGCAATGAGCTTCACTTGGCAGAGTTCTTCCTGGTGTCCGCGCGCCTCCGTCCGCGCTTCCTTGGCCACCGACCCCAATGAGGTTAGCTCGGCGACGTGCTCTTTATTCTTCTGCTCAAGGGCCTCACACTTCGTGACGGCATCCGTGAGCTCTTGTTGCACTTCAGCCACTCTGGCTGCGTGCTTCGGACTAGCGGTTTTCACCGTAGCCAGTTCGGCAGCTGCCTATTCGGCTGTCGACCTCTGCTCCGCCGCTTCTAGCTGTGCCGTCCTCAGCGCGGCCCTGAGGTTCTCGACCTCCTCGGCGGCAGCTGTAGTCATATTAGTTGATTCCGTTTAAGCTAATTTAAACCTTGCTTAACAAAAATGAAATGGCTGTAACAAACACTGCAGTTCAGACTTGCCTTGCGCTTCATCGAACCTCTTGTTCACTAGGCTGAGGTCGTCCTCGGAGCTCTTGAGCTTCCGATTCAGCTCAGCCAACTCCTCAGCGTTGGCGGCTGCTGCCGAAGACGACGCCTGCGCATCACTCTACACAAATTAGGATCCGAGATATCGGTTTTCAATCCTCTGACCGGCTTTGTTCAAGCCAGTCAGAGTCTCGGGGGCTACTGTGTATGAGGCTATACATTTATACAAAAGAACTTTTCTAAGGGAGAAGCATTACTTCGCTCACCTTGAAGCCCGTGAGAAGGCCACTGAAGGCGTCCTTCAGTCCGTTATCCACAGACCGAAGACTTTGCGACACCGCGCCCATAAGGGCACGGTGCTCGTCAGCGATAGAGGAGCTGGTTAAAGCATCCTACATCTCATCCGGCCACCCACTCGACGCCCGCTCTGGGGCGGGCGGGGTTGGTGGGGGCACTTCGGCTTCTTCCCTCTCGAAGACCGGAGTGCCCGACTCCAGACGCCTTGACGACTCCGGAGCTGCCCTCGGAGAGAGCTCGGATCGTCCGGGCTCCTCCTCTTCGTTTACCAGAGGGGCCCTCCCCTCCTGGTCTTCGGCGGCCGAGGTATTCACCTCGGCCATGATGGTGTCGCTCCCTCCTCCTGTGTGCGGCACGGGAAGGGTCCTCCTCGACAGGACCTCCTTGGCCTCCTCGACGATTAGGGGAGGCGAGGCGCACGATTCGGTCCCGCTCTCCGCCAGCGCGGCCGATGGAGATTCCCCCCACCGAGACTCGGTCGGTGGGGAGGTCGCGCAGCGGGCTGCGATGTTAGAAGTAAAAAGGCGATCAATATCAAACTCAGTTCGGCCAAAAACACCTACGCGGATGTGTACCTTTGGGCTTGCGGTTTGGCCCGGGGGATCCTTCGAGGAACCTCTTCAGAGGCCTCGGAGTCCTCGGCAGAAGCCGAGCTATTGTCGGACAGGGCCACCTTGGCCCTGCATGGTCTCTTGGGGGAGGGGCGAAGCGGCTCCTCCTCGGCATCCTCGGACGCCGCCCTCTTCTTTGATCGGGGGGAATCACCTTCCTCCCCTTCCCCTCCCTGCTCCTTCTCCTCCTCTTGTGCGGAGGGAGCATGGGTGTCCCCGGATCTAGTGTCCGGGGGTCCTCGGGAACGGAGGCCCTCTCTGGCCTCCCTCTTCTTGTCCTTCTTCTCCTTCCTCTCCGGCGCCTCGTATGGCTCCACGGCCAACATGGCCGTCAGCAGGGGTGTCCTGGGCCCCTCTGGCAATAGGGCCGGGCTTTCGATCCGCTTGGCCTTCTTCAGCCAGCTCTGCGGATGGGAAGTGAGAAAATTGAGTACCTTATCGAAAGGGAACAATTCGGATATAAGAACAAAACTAGTCATACCTCCCGCGGGGGGTTTGCGGCGTCAAGGCCGATGTCTTCCTCCACGGCCGGCCAGTCCTTCTGCGGCTTGAACAACACCTTCCACAGTTGAGCGTGGGAGGTGCGAAAGAAGCTACGCATGGTGGCCGGGTCTTCGGGCTTGTAGGCCCACATGGGGGAAGCCCTGTCCTGGATTGGGAGGATTCGGCGGCAGAGCATGATTTGGATCACGTTGGGTAGCTCGATGCCTTGCTCTATCATCTAGGCGATCCGGCTCTGCAGCAGCGCCACCTCCTTGTTCGACCCCCAGTCGAGGCCTTTCTTGGTCCATGAGACCAGCCTCGTGGGGGGTCCGGATCGGAAAGCCGGAATCGCCCCCCAATCCGTGCTCCTTGGCTCTGTGATGTAGAACCATTCCTTCTGCCAGATCTTGATGGTCTCGATGAAGGTGCCCTCTGGCCACTCCACCCGGGGAAGTTTGCTGACCATCGCTCCCCCACAGTCCGCCTGCTGGCCATCAACTATCTTCGGCTTGATGTTGAAGATCTTCAGCCACAGGCCGAAGTGTGGTCGGACCCGAAGAAAGGCCTCGCAGATGATGATGAAGGTCGAGATATGCAGGAAGAAATTGGGGGCTAGATCGTGGAAGTTGAGCCCGTAGCAAAACACGAGGCCCCTGACGAAGGGATGGAGTGGAAAACCCAAACCTCGGATGAAATGGAGTAGGAACACCACCCTCTCGCCCTGCCGTGGCGTGGGGATGACCTGGCCCGCCTCTGGAGCGCGGTGAGCAATGTCGGCTGGTAGATAGCCCGCGCTCTTCAGCTCCAAGATGGAGCTCTCGGTGACGATGGACGCCTCCCACTTGCCCTTGGACCCAGAGCCGGCCATTGCTGGATTGAACGGGTGGCTGGGAAGGATCTTGGAAGAGAAAACGAATCTGGGCGCTGGAGCTCAGGAGATTGGGAGGGCAATGGCGAAGGGAGAGATGAGAGCGTGCGAAGGAAACGAAGGCCGCTCCCCTTTTATGGGCTGTAAAACCCACGGTCCCTTTACTGCGCCGCAGTCCTCGCCATTTCCCCATGTAACCGTGCCATTATGCGCGCGTGGGATGAGGCAGATTATTGATCATATCCCATAAAAACAGGGCATGGTCTCCATACCGATGGGACGTGCCAATGAAAAAACTGCCTCAAACCGCGAATCGGGTTTTTCATAAACCAACTCGCAGTCGTGGCGCGTTGTGACCCTTCGGTAAAAAGATGTCAGAGGGGGGTACTGTTCACACCGAAGTGACTAGCCTTCGGGGCTAAGTTATTGGTACACCTCGGCGACCGAAGCATATTTCGGGGCGTGTGCGGCTAGGCAATGCTTGAGAACTCGACTCGGAGGAAATGCAGGCCAGTCACTAGTATCGGGGAAGGAAGGGAACTGGTCCACAAAGCCGATGGTGTTCAACATCTACCTCGGCTTCGAAGACTAGTTCAGGGGCTACTGAGGGTGTCCCGGATTAGGGGGTACTCGGGCCGCCAGCCTATCTCTCGTGGGCCGGACTAGTCGGCCGCTCTTTACTCGTCATTGGAAGGCCGGATTGTGGGCGAGCCCGTGCACTAGAAGGAAACCTCCGAAGATTTGGTGTCTCCTCCAAGGAATAATTGGCGTGACCGGCATGTTTATCCCCTGATGGTAACCGACCATATGTAACCCTAGGTCCTTCTGGTGTCTATATAAACCAGAGGGTTTAGTTCGTAGAGATATAGAATCATCATAACCATCTAGGGTTTAGCCCATCTGATCTCGAGGTAGATCAACTCTGTAACCTTCATACAATCTGAAAGCACATTTGCTCCCTTGGTGGTTTTGGTAATTCATAACAACATATATCTCATTGAACTAATGTCCATTCAAGTTAAAGATTTCAGGATGTTCAATGATTGGCATGGCATGGACTAGAGACGTGGACCCCTCAAAATGCTAAGGACAAGGATTGGCAAAAGACCAAGACTCTACTTTTTTGGTTTAGTGATCCAAGATCACATTGAGTCCATAGGAAAGCCAATACTATTAAAAGGGGATGAGGTGTTGCTTAATGGTCTTTTGGCTCAAGTGCTTAGTGACAGTACTCCAAAACCCTCAACCACTCTCTCTACCCAAATATGTCCAAAACCCACATTCCAACTCGGCCCCACAAAAATTTCCTATCCTGAGCCACCGAGTTCACCTAGACTTAGCCACTGCCAAAACCCTAACAAATCGGATCCACCGATATGGATCTCGGTCCCACCGAGATGGCCTTGCCAACTCTCTGCGATCATTTGCACCTACTTCGGTCTCACCGAGTTTTGCAAATCGGTCTCACCAAGATGGCTTGCCAACTCTCTGTTGCCTTATTGCTTCACTTCGGTCCTACCGAGTTGATGCAATCGGTGCCACCGAGATGAGGTTTGCCCTAGCCATTGCACTTCGGTCCATCCGAGTTGTTCGTATCGGTCCCACCGAGATTCCTAAAGTTCATATCTTTTACACAGTTCGGTGCTACCGAGATTATGGTTTTAGTGCCACCGAGATTATGGTTTTAGCTCAAGACTCTACATTTTTGGTTTAGTGATCCAAGATCACATTGAGTCCATAGGAAAGCCAATACTATTAAAAGGGGATGAGGTGTTGCTTAATGGTCTTTTTGCTCAAGTGCTTAGTGACAGTACTCCTAAACCCTCAACCACTCTCTCTACCCAAATATGTCCAGAACCTACAGTCCAACTCGGCCCCACCGATATTTCCTATCCAGCCCCACCGAGTTCATCCAAGACTTAGCCACTGCCAAACCCTAACAAATCGGATCCACCGAAATGGATCTCGGTCCCACCGAGATGGCCTTGCCAACTCTCGGTAATCGGTTGCATTCACTTCGGTCTCACCAAGTTATGCAAATCGGTCTCACCGAGATGGCATGCCAAGTCTCTGTTGCCTTATTGCTTCACTTCGGTCCAACCGAGTTGATGCAATCGGTGCCACCGAGATGAGGATTTCCCTAAGCCATTGCACTTCGGTCCATCCGAGTTGTCTATATCGGTCCCACCGAGATTCCTAACGTTCATATCTTTTACACAGTTCGGTGCTACCAAGATGATTGTTTCGGTGCCACCGAGTTGGGTCAAAAGTGTGTAACGGTTGGATTTTGTGCGGAGGCTATATATACCCTCCACCACCTCCTTCTCAGTAAGGAGAGCCATCAGAACGTGCCTACACTTCCACCATACATTTTCTGAGAGAGAACCACCTACTCATGTGTTGAGATCAAGATATTCCATTCCTACCATTTGAACCTTGATCTCTAGCCTTTCCCAAGTTGCTTTCCACTCAAATCCTTCTTCCACCATAGCCAAATCTGTGAGGAGTTGTTTGAGTGCTGGGAAGACTATCATTTGAAGCACAAGAGCAAGGAGTTCATCAACAACACACCGTCTATTACCTTTTGGAGAGTGGTGTCTCCTAGATTGGTTAGGTGTTACTTGGGAGGCTCCAACTTGATGTGGAGTTGAACCAAGCAGTTTGTAAGGGCAAGGAGATCGCCTACTTCGTGAAGATCTACCCCGAGTGAGGCTAGTCCTTCGTGGACGTAAGCCATGGTGGAATAGACAAGGTTGCTTCTTCGTGGACCCTTCGTGGGTGGAGCCCTCCGTGGACTCGTGCAGCCGTTACCCTTCGTGGGTTGAAGTCTCCATCAACGTGGACGTACGATAGCACCACCTATCGGAACCACGCCAAAAACCACCGTATCTTCATTGCGTTTGAAATCTCCAATCCCCTCTCTACTTACATATGCAATTGCTTATATTCCGCTGCTATACTCTTAGAATTGCATGTGTAGGGTGATGCTTGACATGTACTATTGCAAAAATCTGCCCACAACTAAAATCGGGAAAAGGTTAGGTTTTATTTGGTCAAGTAGTCTAATCACCCCCCCTCTAGACATACTTTCGATCCTACAAGTGGTATCAGAGCTTTGGTCTCCATAAACCTTGATTTCCATTGCTTTGGTGATCATAGCCTTGGTTTCACAACCTAGGAGAGTATGGCGTCTAGTGAGGGTAACTATCACCGTAGAGGTCCATATTTTGATGATACAAACTTTGCTAGTTGGAAACATAAGATGAAAATGCATATTCTTGGTCATAACCCCGCCGTTTGGGCTATTGTTGGTGTTGGCTTGCAAGGTGACTTCTTTGAGGATGGCAAGGAACCGGATCGTGAGGCAACCCCGGAAGAATTGAAGATGTTGCAATACAATGCTCAAGCTTGTGACATTCTATTCAACGGTCTATGTCCCAAAGAATTCAACAAAATCAGCCGCCTCGAGAATGCAAAGGAAATTTGGGATACTTTGGTTGATATGCATGAGGGTACCGAGTCCGTCAAGGAATCTAAGTTGGATGTGCTTCAAAGTCAACTTGACAAGTTCAAGATGAAGGCTGGTGAAGGAGTCGCTGAGATGTACTCTAGGCTTGCTCTCATCACAAATGAGATTGCCGGCTTAGGAAGTGAAGAGATGACCGACAAATTCATCATCAAGAAGATACTTAGAGCTTTGGATGGAAAATATGATACCGTCTGCACATTGATCCAAATGATGCCAAATTACAAAGATCTCAAGCTCACGGAAGTCATTGGAAGGATCGTTGCTCATGAAATGTCACTCAAGGATAAAGAGGAGCTGCACAACAAGTCAAGTGGTGCTTACAAAGCCTCAACCGATGCTCCAACAACTACAAGTGACAAGCTAGTATCCAATGAAGAGATTAGCCTAATGGTGAAAAGGTTCAACAAGTTCTACAAGAACAAAGGGAAGGAAAGAAGCTCTAGCTCAAGACATTATGAGAGAAGATCATCAAGTCGTGATCGTAATTGCTACAATTGTGGAAAGCCTGGACACTACTCCAATGAGTGTACGGCTCCCTACAAGAAAAGAGACGAATCACCAAGAGGAAGACATAGAAGAGAAGAATCACCTCGTAAAGAGAGGAGTAGAGATGACTATTATGAACGAAGACACTCTCGAAGAAGCAAGGATTCAGAGAGGAAGGACAAGTCATCAAGGAGCTACACAAGAAGAAGACATCAAGCTCATGTTGGTGAATGGGTTTCCGGCTCCGACTCCGACAACCACTCCGAGAGAAGTTATCACTCCAACTCCGACTATAGTCAAGATGAAGGTGTTGCCGGTCTTGCACTTGTGTCATCCAACTCCTACGATCTATTTGACTCACCAAATGAAGTAATTGGAAGATGCTTCATGGCAAAAGGCCCTAAGGTATCACACCCCGAGTATCTTGATTTCAATAGTGATGAAGATGATTTGCTTGGTGATGATGATTTACTTGTTGATAGGGCTAGTGATGTGAGCTATAATGAAAATGCTAGTTATCATGATAGTCAAGAGGAAACGAGTGACAATGCGATGAAGGAGATTGAGCGTCTAACTAAAGAACTAAATGCTCTTAAGTTAGCTCATGAAACAACTCAAGAGGATCATAGAGAACTTCTAAGAACTCATGAGAAACTACGCTTCGAGAAGCTAAATTTAGAGCAAGAGCATGAGTTTCTTAAAGCTATCAATTACGATCTTCGAAAGAAGAGTTCTTCATATCTTGCCAAACGTTTACTCTTGTCTACCTTTATGCCACAAGTTAAATCTAAGCAAACTAGCAACAAGGGCAAAAATGGTTCTACCTCTAGTAGTAACAATAACAATGCTAAATCCAATATTGTTGCTTCTAGTAGTTCTATTGATTCCACTAACGATTCTCTTAGCCAAGTTACACTTGAGCAAGAAAATATGCTATTGAAAGGAATTATAGAAAAAGGTGTCTACAAGAATCTTGCCTGGAGTAAGCAATTTGAGGAAATTGTACGCAAGCAAGGAAGGCATCGGAAGAACCAAGGTGTTGGTTTTGAACGAAAGTTCAATGCCGATGGAGTTGAGTGGGAAGAAGGTCAATACCCCAAGACAAAGTTTGTTCCTCAACAAGAAAAGTATGATCCTACTTCCTTCAAGGGAACACAAGCTCAAGAAGATCTTCCACCACAAGACCATAAGCTAAAAGGCAAGGACAAGCTTCAAGAAGAGATTGATTCATTTGAAGAAGCTCCTCAAGCCATGGTCAAGTGGGTTCCCAAGGCTTCATCAAGTTCTACTTCATCAAGTGCTACTACAACTCCAAGGATTCCCATCAAGTTGATGTGGGTCCAAAAGAAGAAGAACTAGAGAGTTCTTGAGGGTGACTCCGCCAACAAACTTCATTCATATTCTTTATGGCACGGACTTGTGCAATCAACTTCCACATTTTGCACTAGTTCATGGAGTCACAAACCCTCTTGTTGGTAAGACAAGGGACAAGGTATTCAATGCATTCATGGACATCATCATATGTGTATTTCACTCTATGTCTATGGATATCCTTGTATGTTCCTTGTGTGGGACTAACCCATGTAGGTATTGAAAGCACAAAACTCCAAAGGATTGCTCCCAACTCTTGATGGTCTACATCAACATTGAGCATCCACATCTTCAACATCTACATGAAGTCATCATCGACAAAACCCAAGGTTAGTTCATCCCTCTTAGGGGGGATATCACATCTAGGGGGAGTTTTGCTCTAAGCAATTGAGCTAAAGCAACTCTAATGGTGTGAACACATCAATGCTTTATGTAAAAGTGGTAACCCCACTTGTGCTTAAATGATGAGTATGACCTATGATCAAATGTTCTCATTTGGCTCCTAAGTCAATATACTCATATATAGATGACCTAGTCATCGCCATTGCTTGATAGATGCTAGAATTGGTTGTGCATGTTTGACACATATTTCATTTGCTATCTTATTGTGTGAGCATGTTGGATTGCATGTTTTCATCATTCGAGGACATCCATTTGTTGTTTTGATTGTCTTGGTTTTTCTGGCCAAGTGGATGTACAAGAATGCCTAAGTACCTTCTCTAGCTATCTATGCTTTCTTGTCTCAAATTCTATTCTTGCTGCATCACAAAAATTGAACAAGTCTTTTTTGGACCCTCCGGGTGAGGAGCAGTCGGAGCCACCGATCTGAAAGGGCTGAACCTCCAAAACCATCTAGTTGATTTCAGCCGAACCAACTCACTCAAACTCGGTCGAACCGAAATCACTTAGACTGATCTAGGTTTTCATCTCGGTGCTACCGATTAGACCAACTCGGTCGGACCGAGTTGCTGTAACTGCAAGCAGTTGCACGTCTCGGTGCTACCGATTTGTTCCACTCGGTGCCATCGACAGCACATGGGTATATATATCCAGCGGCCCGTGCGGTTGAAAATTTCTTCAAACGTTACGCGCCCGCGTCCCATTGCTGCCGCCCCCTTGGTCTTCGAATCGTCGCCGTCATCTCCAGCGCGCCCTCGCCGCAGGACTCCGTCGCCGTCAGCGGTAATCTCCACCGCCGTTGCCGCCGTAGAGGATCTTCACCAAGTTAGGGTGAGATTCGATCTCCTCGTGCCTCGTTTTACTCCGATTCAATGCACAAGGATAATGCCATGTATCTTGCCACAAATGCAATACTCTTTCCACCAGATTAGTTCGTAAGAACCAGATTCGAGCAAAAAATTTAGGGTTAGGTTTCTGCCGAACGCATCTCAGACCGACCGAATAGAAATTTTCGGTACCACCGATTTGGTCTCTGGCCATAGCACTAGTACATCTCGGTGCCACCGAGTTGTGCGAATCGGTGAGACCAAAAGTAACATCTCAGTGAAACCCTAGCATCTCGGAGCCACCGAAACCCATATCGGTCTGACCGAAATGGCGTGTAATGTCTCTGTAGCGTGCTTCGGTGTCACCGAGATTATCAACTCGGTCCATCCGATATGCATTCTGTGAAAACCTAGAACTAAAGTTTGAACTCATTTTTATGAAAAACAATCTGCTTTTTGTGATGACTCATCTACTCTGCACATACCTATCTATTCACAGGGTCAGCTCAGCAAGATGTCTAGTGACAGTGACAGTGACAGTCAGAACAGATCTGAACAGCAGGCCGAAATGAGTGAAGGGTCAAGCCCAGCTGAAAGTTTCTATGAGGGAGAGAGGAGCTCTCAAGATCTTCCTAAAGCTACAACCAGAACAAGGAAGAAGAAAACCTCAGACAGTGAGGATGAGGACTTTGTTGCAAGTGAAGCTGCAACCAAGAAAAAGAGAGTAGTGCTTGCTAAGGAGTACAGCACAAAGCCTACTTCTGTCAAAGAAAGAACTGCTGTGAGGAAAGTGCCTCAGCAGACTATGCAAAAGCCTAGTGACACAGAGGCAGCTGAAGGAACCAAGAAGAAGAGAGTAAGGAAATCTTTTGCCCGTGTGATTGGCAGACCATCTATGATGATTGATGAGGAAGAAGAAGAGGAGGATGAGCCAGCAGCCACTGCACCTCCAGTCAAAGCTCAGAAGCTCATGTCTGATGCAATCAAGACTGCTGCACCCTCCAAGTCAAAGCGAAAGGTGTCTGCACCCAAGAGGTCAACCAGGAACATATCAGCTGCAGAGAAGAACAAGGCCCCAGTGCCTGAGTCAACTGTTGATGAAGAGCCTCTAGTGCTCAGAAAATTGAAGCCCAAGATTCCAGACCATGACAATGCACACCCAGTAGCAGAAAACATGATGCTAAGAAAGGATAAAGGACTGCGTCAGTGGAGACAGTCAGATCCTTATGCTATAAGGAGAAGGACATCATGTGATTATCGTTTTCACACTCGAGAGTAACAGGAATTTTATGAGACAGTTTTGCTTGACAAGAAGCCCATAGTCAGTGACATGAAGTGGGTGGACTGGGAATACATAGATGAGAATGAGGATTATTTTCCCCATGTCCATGAGAGTTTCAGGATTGCAGGAGTTGATGAGTTTGTTGGACAGAAATTGACCAAGTGGAATGATGAGATGATCATGCAATTTTACTCTACTGCTCATTTCTATCCAGATGGCAGAATAGTGTGGATGACTGAGGGCATAAGGTACCAGTCAACCATCTCTGAGTGGGCAAATCTTCTTGGTGCACCCAAGGAAGAGGATGATGATATTGACATATATGCCAAGCTCAAGATGGATCACAACTCCATGGCCAACATGTACACTACAATTCCTCAGAAGGATATAGAGACACACAAACTTGGATCAGTGAAGCATTTGCTACCAGGACTGGCCACCTCGAACACAATCTTGCGGTACACCTTTTTACCCAAGTCAGGCGATGATAAGATGATTCATGGCCACTCCATCAATTTGCTGCATTTGTTTGATACACCTCAGAAATTCAAGGTGATGAGCCTGATAGTAGAGACTATCAAGAGGACTACAGCAGATCAGAAGAGATCATGTGGATATGCTCCACACATTCAGTTGTTGATCAACTCTAAGGTTGGAACCAACACATACCTTCTCGATCGAGAGCATTTGCCACTCCGTCCATATTTTGAGGACAATGCCATAGTGATGGATCCTTCGCATCCCACTTCTGCACAAACTCAAGAGGAAATCAGCAAAGCTAAAGAAGCAAAGACAGCTCAGGAGGCATCAGCTCCCAATGCTCAAATTGCCAATCTCAAGACACCCAAAGATCAAATGCAATATCTGCTTGAAGCCACTCTGAGGATTGAGCGAAGTTTGGCCAACCGCACCCAGACCCAGGCTAGTTTTGAGCGGATCATTGAGACAAAGTTTCATGATTTGGATGTCAAAGTTACTGAGATTCAGACTTCAGTTGAACAACTGCTAGGTGATGTTGATGCTGTCAAGCTAGCCAGATCAGATGACAGTGGAGATGATGGACAAACTACAGAGCAATTTCAGTCAGTGCCTAGGGCAGCCCGGTCAGCTGCAGTTCCAGTCGTGGATCCACGGACCATAGTGTCTGCACCAGCCGCTACTGCCACTGTGCCACCGCAGGTCTCAACTCCACCAGTCCAGCAGACGTCAGCAAAAGCATTCGCGGACGCTCTCCTCTCCACGCCATCTACGCACACCGGAGCTGCCAGCAGGAGATCGCCTTCGGAGGACCGTGCCTAGAGTGTCGACTAGTGCTATACTTATTTGAACTTTTTGGTACTTGTTGCCAAAGGGGGAGAATCTGTATAGATCATAGGCTTCGAGAGAGAGAGAGAGAGAGAGAGAGTAGCTTCGAGAGAGAGAGTTCTTGTTTTTGATTTGCTTCGGTTTCTTTTGATACTTATTTGCTTGGTCGTTGATACTTTGTTCGATTTGTCATATGCTTGCTTGCTACAATACTTTGTGTGATATTCTATCAGTTATGCCTGTGATGATCATATTATGCTTATTGTGATGATTCATGTTTATCTCTACCATTATCTTGAATGATCAATTACTTGTGTTGGTGATGCGTGCTCACTTTCTACTCTTATCATTTTGCGCGCTCCACCAAGATGTATGTGACATGGAAGAGTAACCCGTGAACCTAATCGATTGTGCATTTGCATTCAAACGCAAATTTTTATTAATGCACAAATTTAGGGGGAGCTCTTGCTTATCACATACTTCTCAAAGCGACAATGTATTTCATTCATTTAATCATTTGTCGAAGCTTTGATCTATATGTTGTCATCAATTACCAAAAAGGGGGAGATTGAAAGCACATTTGCTCCCTTGGTGGTTTTGGTAATTCATAACAACATATATCTCATTGAACTAATGTCCATTCAAGTTAAAGATTTCAGGATGTTCAATGACTGGCATGGCATGGACTAGAGACGTGGACCCCTCAAAATGCTAAGGACAAGGATTGGCAAAAGCTCAAGACTCTACATTTTTGGTTTAGTGATCCAAGATCACATTGAGTCCATAGGAAAGCCAATAATGTTAAAAGGGGGTGAGGTGTTGCCTAATGGTCTTTTTTGCTCAAGTGCTTAGTGACAGTACTCCTAAACCCTCAACCACTCTCTCTACCCAAATATGTCCAGAACCTACAGTCCAACTCGGCCCCACCGATATTTCCTATCCGGCCCCACCGAGTTCATCCAAGACTTAGCCACTGCCAAACCCTAACAAATCGGATCCACCGAAATGGATCTCGGTCCCACCGAGATGGCCTTGCCAACTCTCTGTAATTGGTTGCATTCACTTCGGTCTCACCGAGTTATGCAAATCGGGTCTCACCGAGATGGCTTGCCAAGTCTCTGTTGCCTTATTGCTTCACTTCGGTCCAACCGAGTTGATGCAATCGGTGCCACCGAGATGAGGATTGCCCTAAGCCATTGCACTTCGGTCCATCCGAGTTGTCCATATCGGTCCCACCGAGATTCCTAACGTTCATATCTTTTACACTGTTCGGTGCTACCGAGATGATTGTTTCGGTGCCACCGAGTTGGGTCAAAAGTGTGTAATGGTTGGATTTTGTGTGGAGGCTATATATACCCCTCCACCACCTCCTTCTCAGTAAGGAGAGCCATCAGAACGTGCCTACACTTCCACCATACATTTTCTGAGAGAGAACCACCTACTCATGTGTTGAGATCAAGATATTCCATTCCTACCATTTGAACCTTGATCTCTAGCCTTTCCCAAGTTGCTTTCCACTCAAATCCTTCTTCCACCATAGCCAAATCTGTGAGGAGTTGTTTGAGTGCTGGGAAGACTATCATTTGAAGCACAAGAGCAAGGAGTTCATCAACAACACACCGTCTATTACCTTTTGGAGAGTGGTGTCTCCTAGATTGGTTAGGTGTCACTTGGGAGCCTCCAACCTGATGTGGAGTTGAACCAAGCAGTTTGTAAGGGCAAGGAGATCGCCTACTTCGTGAAGATCTACCCCGAGTGAGGCTAGTCCTTCGTGGACGTAAGCCATGGTGGAATAGACAAGGTTGCTTCTTCGTGGACCCTTCGTGGGTGGAGCCCTCCGTGGGCTCGCGCAGCCGTTACCCTTCGTGGGTTGAAGTCTCCATCAACGTGGACGTACGATAGCACCACCAATCGGAACCACGCCAAAAACCACCGTGTCTTCATTGCGTTTGAAATCTCCAATCCCCTCTCTAATTACATATGCAATTGCTTATATTCCGCTGCTATACTCTTAGAATTGCATGTGTAGGGTGATGCTTGACATGTACTATTGCTAAAATCTCCCCACAACTAAAATTGGGAAAAGGTTAGGTTTTATTTGGTCAAGTAGTCTAATCACCCCCCTCTAGACATACTTTCGATCCTACACAATCACATCAATATAATCCAGCATGACGTGGGGTTTTACCTCTTCGAGAGGGCCCGAACCAGGGTAAATCGCTGTCTCTATGTTCCCTGTTACTCATTGATTCCTAGACCCACAGTTCGGACCCCCTACCCGAGATCTGCCGGTTTTGCTACCGATAGCTCCCCTCCAGCGACACTCCCGCCCGATGTGGGCCTTCACCGGCCCGGAGGACCCGATGCGGCTGAGTGCGGACAGCTTGCTGCCGGAGGTGCTGAACGAGGTGCTCCACACCCTGACCGACGAGGAGGTAGACGAGCCACCCAGGGACGGGCTGCCCCTGTATCGCTTCAAGAACAAGGTGGCGCTGGCCGGCGCGATGCCGCGCTTTGACCAGTGGGGGCCGCTCCCAGAGGGCCTCGAGGGGCCTCGGGACAACCCTTTGTTGGTGGTCCCTGGCTCGGGGGACCATGGCGACGCCAGGGCCGCGGAGGGCGTCGTGGAGGACGGCGACGGCTCATCCCGGTGGACTCACCGCCAACTCGTCCGCGGGCCCGGGGGCAATAACAACCTTGCCCCGCCTGGGGCCACGCCCGCAGTGCTTGACACAACGGGGGCGAGGGGAACCCCCGCGCGGTGGCCACGGAGCCACGAACCACTGGGGGCGGCGCCGAGGGCGAATCCCATGGTCCCCCCGCAAAGGAGGCCGGTGCTAAAGTCGGGGCCACCGAGCCCCCGGGCCCTCCCCCGGGAACTGATCGCGAGAAGGGGCCCCGTGAGGACGGCGGTGGCAGCGCTTTGCTGTGGCCGCTGAAGAAGAGGAAGTGGGTCGCCAAAGATGAGTAAGCGTCCGCCTTCCCTTCCCTTGCATCCGGCGAGCCGCGTATGCCTGAGTCTTTGCTCTACACAGGACCTCCCCGAGCAGGAAGAAGAAGAAGAAGAGGACCCCTAGCTTGGCGAGGGCCGCACCGCCGGTCACCGGGGCCGAGGGGCATGAGGAAAATATGTGCCGTCTCGACACTGGGGCTGGGCTTGTGAAGGCAGAGGGGCGGGTGGCCCCTCCTGAGCCGCAGGAGGATGTGGCTCGGGAGGTCCAAGCGGGCGAGCCTCAGGAGGCATCCTCAGGAGGCTGCTCCGTGGTCCCTGGGGCGCCCAGTGTAGGGGTGGACGTCGTGATGGTAGAGGCGGAGACACCAGCTCTCCCGCCGTGTACCGCAGGTGGCGGAGGCGCCGCGGTGGGCCCGCGTAACTTGCCGGTGCGCGGAGCTTCCGCCGGAGGGGCGCCGACCCCGTGGAGCGCGCCGCCACGGCAAGACGAGGAGGAGGCCCCTGCGAGCCCTCCGCTCCTGCATAGCGGCGCCGAACCCTCCCGAGCCGCGATGGCAGAGGACGACGAAGAGCCAAACCCAGACTAGGCCCTGGCGCTGGTGAGCATGCAGGATCGCAAGTATGTCTAGATGGGGGGGTGATTAGACTACTTGACCAAATAAAGTCTATCCTTTTCCCAATTTTAATTGTGGGCAGATTTTAGCAAGAACACAAGTCAAGCATCACCCTACACATGCAATTCTAAGAGTATAGCAGCGGAAAGTAAACAATTGCATATGTAAGTAAAGGAGGGGATCGGAGATTTCAAACGCAATGAAGACACGGTGGTTTTTGGCGTGGTTCCGATAGGTGGTGCTATCGTACGTCCACGTTGATGGAGACTTCAAAGTACGAAGGGTAACGGCTGCGCGAGTCCACGGAGGGCTCCACCCACGAAGGGTCCACGAAGAAGCAACCTTGTCTATTCCACCATGGCTTACGTCCACGAAGGAATAGGCTCACTCGGGGTAGATCTTCATGAAGTAGGCGATCTCCTTGCCCTTACAAACTCCTTGGTTCAACTCCACATCATGTCGGAGGCTCCCAAGTGACACCTAACCAATCTAGGAGACACCACTCTCCAAAAGGTAATAGACGGTGTGTTGTTGATGAACTCCTTGCTCTTGTACTTCAAATGATAGTCTTCCCAACACTCAAACAACTCCTCATAGATTTGGCTATGGTGGAAGAAGGATTTGAGTGGAAAGCAACTTGGGAAAGGCTAGAAATCAAGATTCAAATGGTAGGAATGGAATAGCTTGATCTCAACACATGAGTAGGTGGTTCTCTCTCAGAAAATGTATGGTGGAAGTGTAGGCACGTTCTGATGGCTTTCCTTACTAAGAAGGAGGTGGTGGAGGGGTATATATAGTCTCCACACAAAATCCAACCGTTACACACTTTTGACCCAACTCGGTGGCACTAAAACCATAATCTCGGTAGCACCGAACTGTGTAAAAGATATGAACTTTAGGAATCTCGGTGGGACCGATACGAACAACTCGGATGGACCGAAGTGCAATGGCTAGGGCAAACCTCATCTCGGTGGCACCGATTGCATCAACTCGGTAGGACCGAAGTGAAGCAATAAGGCAATAGAGAGTTGGCAAGCCATCTTGGTGAGACCGATTTGCAAAACTCGGTGAGACCGAAGTAGGTGCAAATGATCGCAGAGAGTTGGCAAGGCCATCTCGGTGGGACCGAGATCCATATCGGTGGATCCGATTTGTTAGGGTTTTGGCAGTGGCTAAGTCTAGGTGAACTCGGTGGCTCAGGATAGGAAATTTTTGTGGGGCCGAGTTGGAATGTGGGTTTTGGACATATTTGGGTAGAGAGAGTGGTTGAGGGTTTTGGAGTACTGTCACTAAGCACTTGAGCCAAAAGACCATTAAGCAACACCTCATCCCCTTTTAATAGTATTGGCTTTCCTATGGACTCAATGTGATCTTGGATCACTAAACCAAAAAGTAGAGTCTTGGTCTTTTGCCAATCCTTGTCCTTAGCATTTTGAGGGGTCCACGTCTCTAGTCCATGCCATGCCAATCATTGAACATCCTGAAATCTTTAACTTGAATGGACATTAGTTCAATGAGATATATGTTGTTATGAACTACCAAAACCACCAAGGGAGCAAATGTGCTTTCAATCTCCCCATTTTTGGTAATTGATGACAACATATAGATCAAAGCTTCGACAATTGATTAAATGAATGGAATACGTCAGCGCTTTGAGAAGTATGTGATAAGCAAGAGCTCCCCCTAAATTTGTGCATTATTAAAAATTTGCATTTGAATGCAAATGCACAATCGATTAGGCTCATGGGTCACTCTTCCATGTCACATACAACTTGGTGGAGCACGCAAAATGATATGAGAGGAATAGAAAGCACGCATCACCAACACAAGTAAGTGATCATACAAGATAATGATAAAGATAAGCATTGATCATCACAAGATGCATAGTATGATCAATCACATGAAGTAGCTCAGAATCATAACGAAGCATAGTATCAAGCACACACATAGAAACAAAGTACCAACAAGCAAATTGTGGCAAAAGAACTCGAGAGAAATCCAATGGGCAAAGCAAAGCGAAACTCTCTCTCTCTCTCGAAGCTAAGATCTATACAAATTCTCCCCCTTTGGCAACAAGTACCAAAAAGATCGAATAGGTATAGGACTAATCGGCACTCTAAGCACGGTCCTCCGAAGCTCCTGAAGGTGACCTCCTGCTGGCAGCTCCGGTGTGCGTAGATGGCATTGAGAGAAGAGCGTCTGCGAAGGCTTCTGTAGAAGTTTGCTGGGCTGGTGGAGTGGATACCGGCGGTGGCACTGTGGCAGCAGCAGCAGGTGCAGAGACTGTGGTTCTTGGATCCACAACTGGCACTGCAGCAGATCTGGCTGCCCTAGGCACTGTCTGAAAACACTCTGTGGTAGGTCTGTCATCTCCACTGTCATCTGACGGGGCTGTCTTGACAGCATCAACATTACTCTGCAGCTACTCCACGGTAGTCTGGATCTCTGTGACCTTGACATCTAGATCATGAAATTTTGTCTCTATTATCCACTCTAAGCTAGCCTGGTGCTGGGTGAGGTTGGCCAGACTTCGCTCAATCCTCAGGGTGGCATCTAGCAGATATGACATTTGGTCAGACTTAGACTTGAGATTTGCAATTGGAGCATTGGGAGATGTTGCCTGCTGGGCTGCTTTTGCTTCTTTGGCTTTGCGGATCTTCTCCTGAGCTTGTGCAGAAGTGGGATGTGAAGGATCCATCACGATTACATTGTCTTCAAACTCTGGATGCAATGGCAAATGCTCTCGATCAAGAAGGTATATGCTTGTTCCAACCTTAGAGTTTATCAACATCTGAATATGTGGAGCATATCCGCACGATCTCTTCTGATCAGCTGCAGTCCTCTTGATAGTTTTCACAATCAAATGCATCACCTTAAATTTCTGAGGAGTGTCAAACAAATGCAGCAAGTTGATGGAGTGGCCTCGTATCATCTTATCATCGCCTGACTTGGGTAATAGAGTATACCGCAAGATAGTGTTAGTGGTGGCCAGTCCTGGCAGCAGATGCTTCACTGATCCAAGTTTATGAGTCTCAATGTCTTTCTGAGGAATTGCAGTGTACATGTTGGACATGGAGTTGTGATCCATCCTGAGCTTAGCATAGATATCATAGTCATCATCCTCTTCCTTGGGAGCACCAAGAAGACTTGCCCACTCAGAGATGGTTGACTGGTACCTGATACCCTCAGTCATCCACACAATTCGGCCATTTGGATTGAAATGAGCTGTGGAGTAGAATTGCATGACCATTTCATCATTCCACTTGGTCAATTTCTGTCCGACAAAGTCATCAACACCTGCAATCCTGAAGCTCTCATGGACATGGTGAAAATAATCTTCATTCTCATCGATGTATTCCCAATCCACCCATCTCATGTCGCTAACAATGGGCTTCTTGTCAAGCAGTACTGTCTCATAGAAATCTTGTTGTTCACGAGTGTGAAAGCGATAGTCACACGCTGTCTTCCTCCTTGTAGCATAAGGATCTGACTGTCTCCACTGACGCAGTCCTTTATCTTTCCTCAGCATCATATTTTCTGCAATTGGGTGTGCATCATCATGGTCTGGAATCTTGGGTTTCAGTTTCCTGAGCACTAGTGGCTCTTCATCAACATTTGCCTTAGGCACTGGGGCCTTGTTCTTCTCAGCAGCTGATATGTTCCTGGTGGATCTCTTTGGTGCTGACACCTTTGGCTTGGACTTGGGGGCAGCAGTCTTGATTGCATCAGACATAAGCTTTTGAGACTTGGCTGGAGGTGCATCAGCAGTAGGTTCCTCCTCCTCCTCATCTGTCCTCATGGAGGGCCTTCCAAGCACTTGAGTTGTAGTCTTCCTAGCTCTCTTCTTCTTTCCACCTACAGCTGGTTCAGAGTCACTTGGCTCTTCAAGAGTGAATTGCATAGTCTGCTTTGGAACTTTCCTCACAGCAGTCCTCTCTTTGGCAGATGATGGTTTGATGCTGTACTCCTTAGCAAGCACGACTCTCTTTTTCTTTGTTGCTGCTTCGCTGGCAACAAAGTCCTCATCCTCACTGTTTGAGGTTCTCTTCTTCCTTGTTCTAGTGGCAGCCTTAGGAAGATCTAGAGAGCTCCTCTCTCCCTCATAGAAACTCTCTGCAGGGCTTGACCCTTCACTTAGTTCTGCATGCTGCTCTGACCTGTTCTGGCTATCGCTGGAATCTGACATCTTGCTGAGCTGACCCTGTGAATAGTTGGGTATGGGCAGAGTAGATGAGTCATCACAAAAAGCAGAGGTTTTTCATAAAAAATGAGTTCAATTCTTAGTTTCAAGTTTTCACAGAAGGCATTTCGGATGGACCGAGTTGATCATCTCGGTGATACCAAAGCACTCTACAAAAACCTTGCACTCCATTTCGGTCAGACCGAGATGGGTTTCGGTGTCTCCGAGATGCTAGGGTTTCACTGAGACTTTACTTTCAGTCTCACCGATTTGTACAACTCAGTGGCAACGAGACGTACTAGCGCTATGGCCTGAGGCCAAATCGGTGGGACCGAAAATTTCTAATCAGTCGGTCTGAGATGCGTTCAACGGAAACTTAAACCTAAAATTTTTACTCGCATCTAAACTACGAAATTTTTCTGGTGGAATAAGCATTGCAATCCGTGGTAAGAATAATGGCAATCCTGTCGTGCATTGAATCAGAAAAAGGAAGCACGAAAGGGATCGAATATCACCCTAACTCGGTGGAGATTCTCTATGGCGGCAACGGCGGGGCAGATTGCCGTTGACGGCGACGGAGTCCGGTGGCGAGGGCGCGCTGGAGACGACGGCGAAGTCCGAAGACGAGGGCGACGGCAGCAACGGGGTGCGGGAACGAGTGGGGTCGAGAAATTTCAACCGTTCGGTCCGCGCAATATAGATACCCGTACGCTGTCGGTAGCGCCGAGTTGGACAACTCGGTGGCACCGATATGTGTAACTGCACGCAGGTCAGCACATCGGTGGCTTCGAAATGGTTCAACTCGGTAGCACCGAGATGGAAAACCTAGATCAATCTAAGTGATTTCGGTTAGACCGAGTTTGAGTGAATTGGTTCAGCCGAAATCAGATAGAAGGTTTTGGAGGTTCAGCCCTTTCAGATCGGTGGCTCCGAGTGCTCCTCACCCGGAGGGTCCGCAAATGACTTGTTCAATTTTTGTGATGCAGCAAGAATAGAATTTGAGACAAGAAAGCGTAGATAGCTAGAGAAGATACTTAGGCATTCTTGTACATCCACTTGGCCAGAAAAACTAGACAATCAAAACAACAAATGGATGTCCTCGAATGATGAAAACAAGCAAACCAACATGCTCACACAATAAGATAGCAAATGAAATATGTGTCAAACATGCACAACCAATTCTAGCATCTATCAAGCAATGGCGATGACTAGGTCATCTATATATGAGTATATTGACTTAGGAGCCAAATGAGAACATTTGATCATAGGTCATACTCATCGTTTAAGCACAAGTGGGGTTGCCACTTTTACATAAAGCATTGATGTGTTCACACCATTAGAGTTGCTTTAGCTCAATTGTTTAGAGCAAAGCTCCCCCTAGATGTGATATCCCCCCTAGGAGGGATGAACTAACCTTGGGTTTTGTCGATGATGACTTCATGTAGATGCTGAAAATGTGGATGCTCAATGTTGAAGTAGACCATCAAGAGTTGGGAGCAATCCTTTGGAGTTTTGTGCTTTCAATACCTACATGGGTTAGTCCCACACAAGGAACATACAAGGATATCCATAGACATAGAGTGAAATACACATATGATGATGTCCATGAATGCATTGAATACCTTGTTCCTTATCTTACCAACAAGAGGGTTTGTGACTCCATGAACTAGTGCAAAATGTGGAAGTTGGTTGCACAAGTTCTTGCCATAAAGTATATGAGTGAAGTTTGTTGGCGGAGTCACCCGCAAGAACTCTCTAGTTCTTCTTCTTTTGGACCCACATCACCTTGATGGGAATCCTTGGAGTTGTAGTAGCACTTGATGAAGTAGAACTTGATGAAGTCTTGGGAACCCACTTGACCATGGCTTGAGGAGCTTCTTCAAATGAACCAATCTCTTCTTGAAGCTTGTCCTTGCCTTTTAGCTTGTGGTCTTGTGGCGGAAGATCTTCTTGAGCTTGTGTTCCCTTGAAGTAAGTAGGATCATACTTCTCTTGTTGAGGAACAAACTTCGTCTTGGGGTATTGATCTTCTTCCCACTCAACTCCATTGGCATTGAACTTTCGTTCAAAACCAACACCTTGGTTCTTCCGGTGCCTTCCTTGCTTGCGTACAATTTCCTCAAATTGCTTACTCCCGGCAAGACTCTTGTAGACACCTATTTCTATAATTCCTTTCAATAGCATATTTTCTTGCTCAAGTGTAACTTGGCTAAGAGAATCATTAGTGGAATCAATAGAACTACTAGAAGCAATAACATTGGATTTAGCATTGTTATTGTTACTACTAGAGGTAAAACCCTTTTTACCCTTGTTGCTAGTTTGCTTAGGTTTAACTTGTGGCATAAAGGTAGACAAGAGTAAACATTTGGCAAGATATGAAGAACTCTTCTTTCGAAGATCGTCATTGATAGCTTTAAGAAACTCATGCTCTTGCTCTAAATTTAGCTTCTCGAAGCGTAGCTTCTCATGAGTTCTTAGAAGTTCTCTATGATCCTCTTGAGTTGTTTCATGAGCTAACTTAAGAGCATTTAGTTCTTTAGTTAGACGCTCAATCTCCTTCATAGCATTGTCACTCGTTTCCTCTTGACTATCATGATTACTAGCATTTTCATTATAGCTCACATCACTATCCTTGTCAACAAGTAAATCATCATCACCAAGCAAATCATCTTCATCACTATTGAAATCAAGATACTCGGGGTGTGATACCTTGGGGCCTTTTGCCATGAAGCATCTTCCAATTCCTTCATTTGGTGAGTCAAATAGATCATAGGAGTTGGATGACACAAGTGCAAGTCGGGCAACACCTTCATCTTGACTATAGTCGGAATTGGAGTGATAACTTCTCTCGGAGTGGTTGTCGGAGTCGGAGCTGGAAACCCATTCACGAACATGAGCTTGATGTCTTCTTCTTGTGTAGCTCTTGGATGACTTATCCTTCCTCTCCGAATCCTTGCTTCTTCGAGAGTGTCTTCGTTCATAGAGATCATCTCTACTCCTTCTCTCCTTATGAGGTGATTCATCTCTTCTATGTCTTCCTTTTGGTGATTCGTCTCTTTTCTTGTAGGGAGCCGTACACTCATTGGAGTAGTGTCCGGGCTTCCCACAATTGTAACAATTACGGTCACGACTTGATGATCTTCTCTCACAGTGTCTTGAGCTAGAACTTCTTTCTTTCCCTTTGTTCTTGTAGAACTTGTTAAACCTTTTCACCATTAGGCTTATCTCTTCATTGGATACTAGCTTGTCACTTGGAGTTGTTGGAGCATCGGTTGAGGCTTTGTAAGCACCACTTGATTTGTTGTGCAGCTCCTCTTTGTCCTTGAGTGACATTTCATGAGCAACAATCCTTCCAATGACTTCCGTGGGCTTGAGATCTTTGTAATTTGGCATCATTTGGATCAATGTGCAGACGGTATCATATTTTCCATCCAAAGCTCTAAGTATCTTCTTGAGGATGAATTTGTCGGTCATCTCTTCACTTCCTAAGCCGGCAATCTCATTTGTGATGAGAGCAAGCCTAGAGTACATCTCAGCGACTCCTTCACCATCCTTCATCTTGAACTTGTCAAGTTGACTTTGAAGCACATCCAACTTAGATTCCTTGACGGACTCGGTACCCTCATGCATATCAACCAAAGTATCCCAAATTTCCTTTGCATTCTCGAGGCGGCTGATTTTGTTGAATTCTTCGGGACACAAACCGTTGAATAGAATGTCACAAGCTTGAGCATTGTATTGCAACATCTTCAATTCTTCCAGGGTTGCTTCACGATCTGGTTCCTTGCCATCCTCAAAGAAGTCACCTTGCAAGCCAACACGAACAACAGCCCAAACGGCGGGGTTACGACCAAGAATATGCATTTTCATCTTATGTTTCCAACTAGCAAAGTTTGTACCATCAAAATATGGACTTCTACGGTGATAATTACCCTCACTAGACGCCATACTCTCCTAGGTTGTGAAACCAAGGCTATGATCACCAAACAATGGAAATCAAGGCTTACGGAGACCAAAGCTCTAACACCACTTGTAGGATCGAAATTATGTCTATAGGGGGGGGGGGTGATTAGACTACTTGACCAAATAAAGTCTATCCTTTTCCCAATTTTAATTGTGGGCAGATTTTAGCAAGAACACAAGTCAAGCATCACCCTACACATGCAATTCTAAGAGTATAGTAGCGGAAAGTAAACAATTGAATATGTAAGCAAAGGATGGGATCGGAGATTTCAAACGCAATGAAGACATGGTGGTTTTTGGTGTGGTTTCGATAGGTGGTACTATCGTACGTCCACGTTGATGGAGACTTCAACCCATGAAGGGTAACGGCTGCGCGAGTCCACGGAGGGCTCCACCCACGAAGGGTCCACGAAGAAGCAACCTTGTCTATTCCACCATGGCTTACATCCACGAAGGACTTGTAGGGGAACGAAGCAGAAAACAAAAAATTTCCGACCTACGCACCAGCCCAGGATCACTATGGAGACTGCATACAAGGTTTCGATCTTTTCGTTACCGACTCGTAGCGCAGCGGAAGTAGAGTCGATGACGATCGGCGGTGCAGATCCCTGCAGCTAGGATTTACAACCTCCCAACCGCGAGGATGTACTCCCACATCTGCCTCTCGAACAGCCTTCTGGGAGGCGGTCGGACAGTCCCTCGGACGGTGTCGCGGACAGCCCTTCGGGAGGACCCTCGAAACTCGGACGGTCACTCGGACAGCCTTTCGGGAGGACCCTCGAAACTCGGACGGTCACTCGGACAGCCCTTCAGGAGGCACTCTCGAACTAAGACCGAAACTACGATCTCTCTACAGAGTTGCACACATACGGTGTCATCTATCCGGCAGGGCTTCGCCGTCCAGAACTAGTTCCTGCCGGAACCCAGACAGCCTTTCGGCTCTACGAAACTATTTCGAGGGATGGAGGGAGAGAGAGAGCCAGACGAGCATGGCATGTGTATGAGAAGAGCAAGGGATGAGTGTGGAGTGCACCCCTCCACCTCTATTTATAGGAAAGCCAAGGGGTAAAGTTGGCATTCAAAAATACCAAAAGTACCCCCACTTTATGTCTTACATAAAAAGAATAAAGCAAAAAGGGATGGCATGTGGAGCTCCAAGGAGCTCCACCTCCTTTGGCCGGCCACCCCTTGGGGGCCCCCCATGAGGGGCTTCCTTGGCCCCCAAGCTCTTCTAGAAGCCTTTTGGGAAATATCCCAAAAGGTGGCTTTCCATAAAGTAATCCAAAAAGCACTTTCACTATTCACAAAGACATTTTTCTGCGTCCGCTAAATCCCAAATTATTTCTGTGTGCCTAGAACAATTCCAGTACCCAGTAAAACAATTTTGAACGCATTCCGAAACAATTCCGGAACAATGTTTTTCTTCTGCAAAAAGCTACCATAGCGGTTCCGGCTGTTCCGGAACATTTACGTTTTTTCCTCCGGAAAAATCCCAGAAGTTTCCAGAACGATTCTGGCACCCTCAAAGAATTTCCAGACATGTGCCGAAAACAATTTTACTTAATGGTATACCCTGAAACAACTTTTCAGTTTTACCGGAACTATTCCGGTGTCCTCTCCGGAACGTTTCCGTTGCGTCCGAAACTTTTCCGGTGATTTTCTCTCAGACTCCCCGTCTAGTATTCAGCAGATAGATGACCCTTAAGCATGTGACCCTATAGGTTCGGTGAAGTATAGAGATGACCCGGAACACTTTCCGATCAATGATCAACATCGGAGCCGGGGACACCCATATTGACCCCTATACCCACACGAATGAATATTCGAGTGAACCTCTAGTTGTCGTGTGCTATTCCTGTTGCTTCGTGATATGTTACAAATACCCGAGGTGAGAATCATAGGCATCCCCGTGGATCAACACTTGTCCACAATGCCAGTTAACTCGTTACCGGTTTTGTTCTCTTTTCTCGTTTCCGTGTTTCGGCATCCCTGTGATCAAATCACAATGTGTCTGGCCAGATGATGGTGGATACCGTAACATCGAGAGGGCCCAGAGATATCTCTCCATCGTCGGAGGAGCAAATCCCAATCTTGAGCTATCAAGTTACTTGACATACTTTCCCATGAACCCGTAAGCCGCCGTAATAGCCACCCAGTTACGGATGACGTTTAACAAACCCCAAAGTTCATGAATCAAGCCTGAAGAAACTCAATACTCTCATGGTCTAAGGAATTATGCAAACGTTAACTTCTCCGTGTTATTAACCATTAACTTGTGACGAATGTATCTCATAGCATAACATCAATTCGGGTCGATTCAACACAAGTGTTCTCCTAACATTGTGCCCTCAAAATTGCCGGCATAGACATGCCCATGATCAGGAAAACAGGACCATCATGCCACACTTGAGCTAGTCTTAGAGGCATGACTAGGAATACATTTTACCTTTTATTATTCCACACGTGCATATGAGTCTTCCTCCGAGCCTCGTGGTTATTGTAGACTCGAGAACCATAGCAGTTATAGCATGGAACATAAACATAATTATGATCATGGAGATAAACAATAACATTTATTATTTCCTCCAGGGCATATCTCCTATAGGACTAGCCTCACTCGGGGTAGATCTTCACGAAGTAGGCGATCTCCTTGCCCTTACAAACTCCTTGGTTCAACTCCACATCATGTCAGAGGCTCCCAAGTGACACCTAACCAATCTAGGAGACACCACTCTCCAAAAGGTAATAGACGGCGTGTTGTTGATGAACTCCTTGCTCTTGTGCTTCAAATGATAGTCTTCCCAGCACTCAAACAACTCCTCACAGATTTGGCTATGGTGGAAGAAGGATTTGAGTGGAAAGTAACTTGGGAAAGGCTAGAAATCAAGATTCAAATAGTAGGAATGGAATAGCTTGATCTCAACACATGAGTAGGTGGTTTTCTCTCAGAAAATGTATGGTGGAAGTGTAGGCACGTTCTGATGGCTTTCCTTACTAAGAAGGAGGTGGTGGAGGGGTATATATAGCCTCCACACAAAATCCATCCGTTACACACTTTTGACCCAACTCGGTGGCACCGAAATCATAATCTCGGTAGCACCGAACTGTGTAAAAGATATGAACTTTAGGAATCTCGGTGGGACCGATACGAACAACTCGGATGGACCGAAGTGCAATGGCTAGGGCAAACCTCATCTTGGTGGCACCGATTGCATCAACTCGGTAGGACCGAAGTGAAGCAATAAGGCAACAGAGAGTTGGCAAGCCATCTCGGTGAGACCGATTTGCAAAACTTGGTGAGACCGAAGTAGGTGCAAATGATCACAGAGAGTTGGCAAGGCCATCTCAGTGGGACCGAGATCCATATCGGTGGATCCGATTTGTTAGGGTTTTGGCAGTAGCTAAGTCTAGGTGAACTCGGTGGCTCCGGATAGGAAATTTCGGTGGGGCCGAGTTGGAATGTGGGTTTTGGACATATTTGGGTAGAGAGAGTGGTTGAGGGTTTTGGAGTACTGTCACTAAGCACTTGAGCAAAAAGACCATTAAGCAACACCTCATCCCCTTTTAATAGTATTGGCTTTCCTATGGACTCAATGTGATCTTGGATCACTAAACCGAAAAAGTAGAGTCTTGATCTTTTGCCAATCCTTGTCCTTAGCATTTTGAGGAGTCCACGTCTCTAGTCCATGCCATGCCAATCATTGAACATCCTGAAATCTTTAACTTGAATGGACATTAGTTCAATGAGATATATGTTGTTATATATTACCAAAACCACCAAGGGAGCAAATGTGCTTTCGGAGCAGCCGGACCATGATCAGGCGCGGGGCCTTGGAGAATGCCACGACCGTGCTAGGCCAGCTTGGAGCAGAGCTTCAGGCTGTAGAGGCGCGCCTTGCTGAAGAGCGCCTACGCCTGGCCCAAGGGTGGCATCAACTTGAGGTTGCTGTCAAGCTGGGCCGGCACCAGAACAAGGCTACTCGCGTGAGAGGCGAGAAGGCCGCCACCGAGGCGAAGGAGGCCAATGAGCGCGTTTTTCGAGAGGCCGAGGCGGCAGATAGGCGGCGCGAGGCGGTGGAGGCCCACGGGAAGGAGCTCCAAGATCAGAACACTACGCTGGAACGGCAGCTTCAGGCGCGAAGAGATGCCATCTCCGCCCGCGAAGAGGAATTGGCGGCCCGTGAGGCGGACCTTGGGATCCGCGAGCGGGAGCTTGCGCAGACGGCGTCTGCGCAGGACCTGGAGCACGAAAGGCTGGAGGTGCTGGAACACGAGGTAGCTGCCGCTCAGGGCTCCTACGCCCAGCGCCTGGACAAGGCCAGTGCCAATCTGGCGGCCAAGGAGAAGAAGATCCAGGAGGACGCCGACAGGAGGGTTGCGCAGAACCGCAAGGCGCTTGCCGAGGAGCACAACAAGAAACTGAAGCTGCATGAGGACCGCTTCAAGGCGATGCGCGAGGAGCTCCAACATGAGATCGCATGCCTTAAGGAGGTGCTGACCGAAGCGGAAACCCGGCGAGAGACCGCGCTGAAGGCCCAGGCCAACACCGAGGCCGAGCTGGTCTCCCTCCAGCTGCAGGTGGGGGGCGTCACCTGCATTGTTGAGCAGGCCAGAGACGAGGCGGACCGGGCGCGAGGGCGGCAGCTCGAACGCTCCAAGATGTTTCGCTCCCTCGAGCTTCGTGCCCGCAGCGCCCGGGGCTCGATTTGCAAGGAGAATCTCAGCAGCCCCCTCAAGACCCATGACGCCAGCTACCTCGACTTCTTTACCAAGCTCGTGGAGCGGCTCGAGGCCGGCGCCAAGAAGGTGGACGAAATCATCGAGGGGGAGTGCCATGATCTCCTCACGCAGGCGGCGACACACATATTCAGCCACCTTCTCCATGCCGACCCCAACTTCGATTTCGACAGGGTGATGGCTCCTGTTCCCGAGGAGCTCCGTGATGGCCTTGGGGAGGCGGTGGAGGACCACGTGGACGCGCTGCTCGCGAAGTTCTACGGCAGCAGTGAGAGCTCCGGTGGAGCTGAGGAGGGTGAAGACGATGGCGATGATAGCGGCGATGACGGCGGCGCGTCCTATTAGGCCTTTCTCTTTCATTATCCTGCATACAATTAACGTGACCCCGTGGGGGCGTGAAGACAATGCCTTTTTTGCATTTAAATACTTTATGATTTGCTGTGATGTATGCTTGTGCCCTCATGAAGCTTCCTCTCGAGGCATGTTCTCTCTTTTTGCTCGCCTTGTGTGCTCTATGTCGTCAGGGCCTAGCCCCTGAGCGGGTTACAGCCGCCGCTGGTATGCTAGGACTCATGCCTGAGCAAGACCAGGAGGTGTAGGGCACCGAGGGCGGTAAGAGCTCCCGAGGCGCGATGCTCAGGTAGCCCCCCTTTGACGTGCAAGCGGCTCACGGAAGGAGAAACGATAGCGCTCGGCGAGGTTGCTAGAAGAGGAATCTTGGGAGATGGCGAGGGTGGCTCGAGAGGTAGTTAGACTTAGCTTTGCGGAGGGTAGCGTCCGGTGAGCCGCCACTTGTAGGGTGCGCCTTGCGAGGTTTTTGCTCACGAGATCTCCTGCTGAGATGGCCGTCGTAGGTTGGCTCCCGAGGCAGGGCCCGTGAAGCTTCCTGAGGCTCAAGGTCCACCTCACGAGGCGTCCTCGCGAGGCCTTCCAGGTGACCTGTTCCTAAGATAACTGCATGTAGAAAGCCCCACAACAGGGGAGCAGCGTACGCTCGCCGGCTCGCTCATGGGCGTTACGCGTGGAGATAGGACACCAAGGACCTTGGTGGGGTGGCGTGCACGGGAGCAGGCCCGCGAGCCAGAGCCCGATTGCTTGGGTTTTTCAGCGCTGCTGGGACTAACCCGAGCACATGCACCATGTCTAGCCCCCACTCGTGTGAGGCTCATGAGGGAGGTCGTGAGTGTGCATGGCTCGTGAGGCAAAGATATGACGAAACACACCATGTATGGAAATTGAAGCTTTACTGATGCAAGATAATGGATTCCATTACACAACCAAAAAGGGATGCGGCTGCCGTGTGCAGCACGGGTTAGCTTGAGGTTGGTGCAGCCCGTGGGGCACCCTTAGTTACACACCCAAAAGAGAAAAAGAAGGGCTGCCGTGTCCGGCACGGGTCAGCTTGAGGTTGGTACAGTCCGTGGGGCGCCCTCAGTTGATTGTTCCGCCAGCGCGGAGCATCGGGCTTCCACCGGGGTGTGGGTATGATCGCGGCTCGATCGTTCCGCCAGCGCGGAGCATGGGGCTTCCACTTGGGCGTGGGCGGGAGCTCTCGCGTGCCTGCCAGGCGAACTCATTGAGAGTCTCCGGGGCGTGTACAGCCCCATTTTGTTCGTACGCGTGAGGGTCACGGGTAGAACTTATGGAGGTGTTGGATGTTCCAGGCGTTAGGCACAGGAACTCCGTCCTCCGTCTCCAGCCGGGCGGCGCCGGACCTGGAGACATGAGCAACCCTGAAAGGGCCTTCCCACATGGGTGAGAGCTTGTGGAGTCCCTCCCCGTTCGAGGCCTCGACGCGAGGCGCATCAGCCTCTGGAAGGTGGCGCTGGCGTTCCATAGGCCGAAGGGCATGAGGGCGTAGCCGGTGGTGGAGTCCGCGCCCTGGCAGGCGCGCGATAGCAGAAAGGGGTCCTGATGGCAGGCCTTGCTGAGGCTCGTGAAGTCGACGCACATACGTTCCTTGCCGCCCTTCTTGGGGACAACGACTAGGTTGGCGAGCCATTCGGGATGGCGCACCTCACGGACGACTCCAACTTCTTGTAGCTTGTGCACTTCTTGAACAATGAACTCTTGCTTCTCAGGTGCCTGGTGCCGTGCTTTTTACTTGACGGGGCGTGCATTGGGGCACACCGCTAAGTGGTGCTCGATCACCTCCCTCGGTACATCGGACAAATCAGATGCATTCCAGGCAAAAACATCCGAGTTTGCCCGAAGGAAGGCGACGAGCGCGCCTTCCTGTGCAGGAGAAAGGCAGGTGCTGATGGTGAAGGCAGGGCCTGAGCCGCTGCCATCAACCGACACCTTCTTCGTCTCGGCGCGGTCCTGAGAGAACAGCTGCTTCTTCTTCGCGGGCGCGGCCTCAGAAGGCTCGACCGCGTCCTCATCAGCTGGACGGGCGGTTGCGGCAGCCTTGTAGGCGTCCTCAAGGGAGCAGATCACGTCCTTCTCATCGCAAGAGACGGTGATGATGCCGCTGCAGCCAGGCATCTTGAGGACGCTGTAGGCATGGTGAGACACCGCCATGAACTTGGCGAGCGCGGGGTAGCCCAAGATGGCGTTGTAGGGCAGGCCGAGGTGGGCGACGTCGAAGTCGATGAGCTCACTGTGGTAGTTCTTGCGGGTGCCGAAGGTGACGGGGAGGCGCACCTGCCCCAGAGGCAGCGTGGTGCCATCGGTCATGCCTGAGAAGGGCCTCGTTGGCATGAGCTGCTCGTAAGGCACCTAGAGCTGCTCGAAGGTCTCGATGGAGAGAACGTTAAGGCCGGCGCCTCCGTCGATGAGGGTCTTGGTGACCACGATGTTGCTGATGGTGGGAGTGCACAGCATGGGGAGCGCGCCCGCTGTGGCCGTGGACTTGGGGTGGTCCTTGGAGTCGAAGGTGATGGCGTACTGCGACCACTTAAGGGGCCGAGCGTCCTCAGGCTTCGGGAGGGCATCGTTCACCTCATGAGAGAACTGCTTGAAGTGGCGGTTGGATGCGGGAGCCTGAGCTCCGCCGAGGATGCAGGCAACCGCGCGAGGCTCCTGGTAGCCCCCAGCACCCTCATCAGTCTGGTTGACGTTGTTCCTCTGGGGTGGCAGCGAGGGAAGAGCAGTATTGTCCTGAGGGTTTGCCTCACAAGGCTGATCGCGCCAGGTGGCCTCACGAGGCTGGTCGCGCCAGCCTTGGCGGAAATTGCCATTGCCATTGCGGCTGTCCCATCGGTTGCCGCCACGGCCGGTGCAGCGGTCATTGCGGTCGCCTCGGCGGCCCAGTCGCTCGTCGCGGAGCAGCTTGAGCTCCTGGCAGTCTTCAGTGCTGTGGGAGTGCAAGTTGTGGTAGACACAGAGCGGCCGGCCGTCCTTACTGGGCTCATCACGGTCACGGCCGCACTTCTGCTCGGGCTTCGCCGCAAGCACGGCAGGGCCCTTGTGCTTGACGTCCTTTCTCTTGGCCTTGGCGGCGTCGGGCGCCGCATTGGGGTCGTTGTGGATGAAGAGGCGACCTTCTTCAGCCTTGGCGCACTTGTCGGCGAGGTCGAACAACTCAAGCACCAAGTCTAGCTCGACGTTGATGGCGAGCTTCTCGTGCATCTTGACGTCCGCGACGCTAGTGGAGAACGCGGAGATGACGGCCGCGTCGGAGGCACGCGGGATCTTGTTGCGCACCTGGCTGAAGCGCTGGATGTACTTGCGGAGGGTCTCGTCCGGGCATTGCCGCACGTGCTGCAGGTCGTTGATCGTGAGGGAGCAGTCGTGTGTGCCCTTGAAGTTGGCGATGAACTGGTTGCAGAGCTCGCCCCACAATGAGATCGACGCCTCAGGGAGATTCATGAGCCAAGAGCGCGGGCTGTCCTTGAGGGCCATGGGGAACAAGTTCACCATGACCTTGTTGTCGTCGTTCGCCGCCTCGACGCTCAGTGCATAGAGCTGAAGGAACTCCACGGGGTTGAGGGTGTTGTCGTAGCGCGGAGGCAGGTCCGGCTTGAACTTGGTGGGCCACACCACCTGACACAGCTCGCGGGTGAAGGCGCGGCAACCCACGCCGCTTGAGGGAACACCGCCGGCGAGGGCAGCATGGTTCTGGCGCCCGGCCACCGCGACCTCCTGGACGGCCTGGTCTTGGCATCGGCGCTGCTGCTCGAGGAGCACACGCGCATCAGGGGGCGTGCGGCGGACGATCTGGCAGCTAGCCTCGTCCCGGACCGGCGAGGACGCACAGCGGGGTGGCTCACGTGCCCGCACATTGCGCTGGTGCCCGGCGAGCTCGTTGCGCAGAGGAGGTGGCGCGGGAGCGCCATGAGCGACGTCCCCAGCGTGAGACGGCTGAGGGCGGAGCGAGTTGGAAGGCGCCGGAGCGTCCCCAGCGGCGTTGACGAGCTCGGTGATGCGACCAAGCCAGGCGTTGTAGCCGGTGTCGGCTGGACGATAGCGGAGCAGCTCACGCGCCATGAGCAGGGTGGCCTACGCGTTCGGGGGTCCGCGGTAGGCGTGGGAGGAGGAAGCCGTGGTGGTGCGGCCTTCTGCCTGCATGGAGGGGTGCAGGGAGGAGTCCTACTGCTCGTGGGCGTCAGGGTCGGTTGCAGCAGCGGCCTCGACGTTTCGGCGGCGGTTGCCGCGGCCCACCAGCTCCGTCTAAGCCACACGGCCTGCCCTACATTCAGCGCGCTCGCGGCGAGCGTCGGCCATGAGGCTGGTGGAGTGGAGGACGGAGTGGAAGAATAGTAGCGCACCCCTACCTGGCGCGCCAAATGTCGGAGATGGGGCTCCGGGGACCCAAAGGTTCGAACACTGGGGTGAGCTCGTTCCTACCGCCTCGTCCCCTACCACAGCACAACTATGGCGAAGCTACGGCGAGAGCGCGTGAGCGGGGGCAGGCCGAAGACACAACGGTTTACCCAGGTTCGGGCCACCTTGCGGTGTAAAACCCTACTCCTGCTTGGTGGGATTGCACTAGCGCGAGAGTACAAGGTTTGGGGCGGAAGAGGTGATCCTCTCTACAGCGGCACCCTGCCCTCCTTTTATATCTGCCTTGGTCCTCTTCCCATGAAAACATTGGCGGGAAGGGCTGCCACACAATGGCAAGTTTGAAGGGGGACAGGGGCGCAGTCTATCCTGACAAAAGGTGGTCTTCATCTGCAAAGCGATTATCCATGACGCGCCGGTGGGCTTGGGGATGAACTCCGCCCTGCGCGTCCACCATCTTGGTCTTCTTTCACCGATTGGGCAACCTTTGGGGGTTGCTTTGGGAAACGGACCACTGGCCTTGCTCCCATAGCACAAAAGGGGAAATCCTCTCTATCCGCGCCTGCTGGCGCGGCCTCTGTGGCCATTCGTCGCCGCGCGCGTCACCCACGTGGTGGGCATGAGACCGCGCGACCGAGCCGAACAGCACTTGCCTTGCATGTCTTCGGGGGGGGGGGTGCCTCGGTGTAGGATCGAAAGTATGTCTAGAGGGGGGTGATTAGATTACTTGACCAATTAAAACCTAACCTTTTCCCAATTTTAGTTGTGGGCAGATTTTAGCAATAGTACATGTCAAGCATCACCCTACACATGCAATTCTTAGAGTATAGCAGCGGAATATAAGCAATTGCATATCTAAGTAGAGAGGGGATTGGAGATTTCAAACGCAATGAAGACACGGTGGTTTTTGGCGTGGTTCCGATAGGTGGTGCCATCGTACGTCCACATTGATGGAGACTTCAACCCACGAAGGGTAACGGCTGCGCGAGTCCACGGAGGGCTCCACCCACGAAGGGTCCACGAAGAAGCAACCTTGTCTATTCCACCATGGCCTACGTCCACGAAGGACTAGCCTCACTCGGGGTAGATCTTCATGAAGTAGGCGATCTCCTTGCCCTTACAAACTCCTTGGTTCAACTCCACATCAGGTTGGAGGCTCCCAAGTGACACCTAACCAATCTAGGAGACACCACTCTCCAAAAGGTAATAGACGGTGTGTTGTTGATGAACTCCTTGCTCTTGTGCTTCAAATGATAGTCTTCCCAACACTCAAACAACTCCTCACAGATTTGGCTATGGTGGAAGAGGGATTTGAGTGGAAAGTAACTTGGATAGGCTAGAAATCAAGATTCAAATGGTAGGAATGGAATAGCTTGATCTCAATACATGAGTAGGTGGTTCTCTCTCATAAAATGTATGGTGGAAGTGTAGGCACGTTCTGATGGCTCTCCTTACTGAGAAGGAGGTGGTGGAGCGGTATATATAGCCTCCACACAAAATCCAACCGTTACACACTTTTGACCCAACTCGGTGGCACCGAAACAATCATCTCGGTAGCACCGAACTGTGTAAAAGATATGAACTTTAGGAATCTCGGTGGGACCGATACGAACAACTCGGATGGACCGAAGTGCAATGGCTTAGGGCAATCCTCATCTCGGTGGCACCGATTGCATCAACTCGGTAGGACCGAAGTGAAGCAATAAGGCAACAGAGACTTGGCAAGCCATCTAGGTGAGACCGATTTGCATAACTTGGTGAGACCGAAGTGAATGCAACCGATTACAAAGAGTTGGCAAGGCCATCTCGGTGAGACCGAGATCCATTTCAGTGGATCCGATTTGTTAGGGTTTGGCAGTGGCTAAGTCTTGGATGAACTCGGTGGGGCCGGATAGGAAATATCGGTGGGGCCGAGTTGGACTGTAGGTTCTGGACATATTTGGGTAGAGAGAGTGGTTGAGGGTTTAGGAATACTGTCACTAAGCACTTGAGCAAAAGGACCATTAAGCAACACCTCATCCCCTTTTAATAGTATTGGCTTTCCTATGGACTCAATGTGATCTTGGATCACTAAACCAAAAATGTAGAGTCTTGATCTTTTGCCAATCCTTGTCCTTAGCATTTTGAGGGGTCCACGTCTCTAGTCCATGCCATGCCAATCATTGAACATCCTGAAATCTTAATCTTGAATGGACATTAGTTCAATGAGATATATGTTGTTATGAATTACCAAAACAACCAAGGGAGCAAATGTGCTTTCAATCTCCCCCTTTTTGGTAATTGATGACAACATATAGATCAAAGCTTCGACAAATGATTAAATGAATGAAATATATTGTCGCTTTGAGAAGTATGTGATAAGCAAGAGCTCCCCCTTAATTTGTGCATTATAAAAAATTTGCGTTTGAATGCAAATGCACAATCGATTAGGCTCATGGGTTACTCTTCCATGTCACATACATCTTGGTGGAGCGCGCAAAATGATATGATTGAAAAGATAAGCACGCATCACCAACATAGGTAATTGATCATACAAGATAATGATAGAGATAAACATAGATCATCATAATAGGCATAATATGATCATCACAGGCATAAGTAAACATCAAAGTACTGTAGCAAGCACACATATAACAAAGTATCAACGAGCAATCAAGCAAATAAGTAGCAAAAGAACTCTCGAGAGAAAAACCAACAAAACACTCTTTCTCTCGAAGCCTATGATCTATACAAATTCTCCCCTTTGGCAACAAGTACCAAAAAGTTCTAATAAGTATAGGACTAAACGGCTCTCTAGGCACGGTCCTCCGAAGCTCCTGAAGGCGACCTCCTGCTAGCGGCTCCGGTGTGCGTAGATGGCGTTGAGATGAGAGCGTCCGCGAATGCTTCTGCTGATGTCTGCTGGACTGGCGGAGTGGAAACTGGCAGTGGCACTGAGGCAGTAGCGGCTGGTGCAGACATTGTGGTCCTTGGATCCACGACTGGTACTGCAGCAGACCTGGCTGCTCTGGGCACTATCTGAAAACGCTCTGTAGTTGGTCCATCATCTCCACTGTCATCTGATCTGGCTAGCTTGACAGCATCAACATCACCTTGCAGCTGTTCCGCTGTGGTCTGAATTTCTGTTACCTTGACATCCAAATCATGAAATTTTGTCTCAATGATCCGCTCAAAACTAGCCTGGGTCTGGGTGAGGTTGGCCAAACTTCGCTCAATCCTCAAAGTGGCTTCAAGCAGATATTGCATTTGATCCTTGGGTGTCTTGAGGTCGGCTATTGGAGCATTTGAAGCTGATGCCTCCTGAGCTGCCTTTGCTTCTTTAGCTTTGCGGATTTCCTCTTGAGCTTGTGCAGAAGTGGGATGCGAAGGATCCATCACTATGACATTGTCCTCAAAATCTGGACGCAAGGGCAAATGCTCTCGATCAAGAAGGTATGTGCCGGTTCCAACCTTAGAGTTGATCAACAACTGCATGTGTGGAGCATATCCACATGATCTCTTCTGATCTGCTGCAGTCCTCTTGATAGTCTCTACTATCAGGCTCATCACCTTGAACTTCTGAGGTGTATCAAACAAATGCAGCAAATTGATGGAGTGGCCACGAATCATCTTATCATCGCCTGACTTGGGTAACAAGGTGTACCGCAAGATTGTGTTCGAGGTGGCCAGTCCTGGTAGCAAATGCTTCACTGATCCAAGTTTTTGTGTCTCTATATCCTTCTGAGGAATTGCAGTATACATGTTGGCCATGGAGTTGTGATCCATCTTGAGCTTGGCATATATGTCAATATCATCATCCTCTTCCTTGGGTGCACCAAGAAGATTTGCCCACTCAGAGATGGTTGACTGGTACCTTATGCCCCCAGTCATCCACACTATTCTGCCATCTGGATAGAAATGAGCAGTAGAGTAAAATTGCATGATCATCTCATCGTTCCACTTGGTCAATTTCTGTCCAACAAACTCATCAACTCCTGCAATCCTGAAACTCTCATGGACATGGGGGAAATAATCCTCATTCTCATCGATGTATTCCCAGTCCACCCACTTCATGTCACTGACTATGGGCTTGTTGTCAAGCAAAACTGTCTCATAAAAGTCCTATTGCTCTCGAGTGTGAAAGCGATAATCACATGCCGTCCTTCTCCTTATAGCATAAGGATCTGACTGTCTCCACTGACGCAGTCCTTTATCCTTTCTTAGCATCATGTTTTCTGCTACTGGGTGTGCATTGTCATGGTCTGGAATCTTGGGCTTCAATTTTCTGAGCACTAGAGGCTCTTCATCAATAGTTGACTCAGGCACTGGGGCCTTGTTCTTCTCTGCAGCAGAAATGTTCCTGGTTGACCTTTTGGGTGCTGACACCTTTGGCTTGGACTTGGAGGGTGCAGCAGTCTTGATTGCATCAGACATGAGCTTCTGAGGTTTTGCAGGGGGTGCATTTGCTGGCTCATCCTCCTCTTCTTCTTCCTCATCAATCATCATGGTAGGTCTGCCAATCACACGGGCAAAAGATTTCCTTACTCTCTTCTTCTTGGTTTCTGCAGCTGGTTCTGTGTTGCTGGGTTATTCAAGAGTAAACTGCACAGTCTGTTTTGGCACTTTCCTCACTGCAGTTCTTTCTTTGGTGGATGAAGGTTTGGTGCTGTACTCCTTAGCAAGCACAACTCTTTTCTTCTTTGATGCAGCTTCACTTGCAACAAAGTCCTCATCTTCACTGTCTGAGGTTTTCTTCTTCCTTGTTCTGGTTGCAGCTTTAGGAAGATCTGGAGAGCTCCTCTCTCCCTCATAGAAACTTTCAGCTGGGCTTGACCCTTCACTCATTTCTGCCTGCTGTTCAGATCTGTTCTGACTGGCACTGCCACCAGACATCTTGCTAAGCTGACCCTGTGAATAGATAGGTATGGGCAGAGTAGATGAGTCATCACAAAAAGGAGATTATTTTTCATAAAAATGAGTTCAAATTTTGTTCTAGGTTTTCACAGAATGCATATCGGATGGACCGAGTTGATAATCTCGGTGACACCGAAGCACACTACAGAGACATTACACGCCATTTCGGTCAGACCGATATGGGTTTCGGTGGCTCCGAGATGCTAGGGTTTCACTGAGATGTTACTTTCGGTCTCACCGATTCGCACAACTCGGTGGCACCGAGATGTACTAGTGCTATGGCCAGAGACCAAATCAGTGGTACCGAAAATTACTATTCGGTCGGTTCGAGATGCGTTCGGCGGAAACTTAACCCTAAATTTTTTGCTCGAATCTGGTTCTTACGAACTAATCTGGTGGAAAGAGTATTGCATTCGTGGCAAGATACATGGCAGTCCAATCGTGCATAGAATCGGAAATGGAAGCACGAGAGGGATCGAATCTCACCCTAACTTGGTGGAGATCCTCTACAGCGGCAACGGCGGAGGAGATTCCCGTTGACGGCGACGGAATCCGGTGGCGAGGGAGCGCTGGAGACGACGGCGACGATCTGGAGACCAAGGGGGCGGCAGCAATGGGGCGCGGGCACGTAACGTTTGAAGAAATTTTCAACCGCACGGACCGCTGGATATATATACCCATGTGCTGTCGGTGGCACCGAGTGGAACAAATCGGTAGCACCGAGACGTGCAACTGCTTGCAGTTACAGCAAGTCGGTCCGACCGAGTTGGTCTAATCGGTAGCACCGAGATGAAAACCTAGATCAGTCTAAGTGATTTCGGTTCGACCGAGTTTGAGTGAGTTGGTTCAGCCGAAATCAATTAGAAGGTTTTGGAGGTTCAGCCCTTTCAGATCGGTGGCTCCGAGTGCTCCTCACCCGGAGGGTCCGAAAATGACTTGTTCAACTTTTGTGATGCAGCAAGAATAGAATTTGAGACAAGAAAGCATAGATAGCTAGAGAAGGTACTTAGGCATTCTTGTACATCCACTTGGCCAGAAAAACCAAGACAATCAAAACAACAAATGGATGTCCTCGAATGATGAAAACATGCAATCCAACATGCTCACACAATAAGATAGCAAATGAAATATGTGTCAAACATGCACAACCAATTCTAGCATCTATCAAGCAATGGCGATGACTAGGTCATCTATATATGAGTATATTGACTTAGGAGCCAAATGAGAACATTTGATCATAGGTCATACTCATCGTTTAAGCACAAGTGGGGTTGCCACTTTTATATAAATCATTAATTTTTTCACACCATTAGAGTTGCTTTAGCTCAATTGCTTAGAATAAAGCTCCCCCTAGATGTGATATCCCCCCTAAGAGGGATGAACTAACCTTGGGTTTTGTCGATGATGACTTCATGTAGATGTTGAAGATGTGGATGCTCAATGTTGATGTAGACCATCAAGAGTTGGGAGCAATCCTTTGGAGTTTTGTGCTTTCAATACCTACATGGGTTAGTCCCACACAAGGAACATACAAGGATATCCATAGACATAGAGTGAAATACACATATGATGATGTCCATGAATGCATTGAATACCTTGTCCCTTGTCTTACCAACAAGAGGGTTTGTGACTCCATGAACTAGTGCAAAATGTGGAAGTTGGTTGCACAAGTCCTTGCCATAAATAATATCAGTGAAGTTTGTTGGTGGAGTCACCCTCAAGAACTCTCTAGTTCTTCTTCGTTTGGACCCACATCAACTTGATGGGAATCCTTGGAGTTGTAGTAGCACTTGATGAAGTAGAACTTGATGAAGTCTTGGGAACCCACTTGACCATGGCATGAGGAGCTTCTTCAAATGAATCAATCTCTTCTTGAAGCTTGTCCTTGCCTTTTAGCTTGTGGTCTTGTGGTGGAAGATCTTCTTGAGCTTGTGTTTCCTTGAAGGAAGTAGGATCATACTTCTCTTGTTGAGGAACAAACTTCGTCTTGGGGTATTAACCTTCTTCCCACTCAACTCCATCGGCGTTGAACTTTCGTTCAAAACCAACACCTTGGTTCTTCCGGTGCCTTCCTTGCTTGCGAACGATTTCCTCAAATTGCTTACTCCCGGCAAGACTCTTGTAGACACCTTTTTCTATAATTCCTTTCAATAGCATATTTTCTTGCTCAAGTGTAACTTGGCTAAGAGAATCATTAGTGTAATCAATAGAACTACTAGAAGTAACAACATTGGATTTAGCATTGTTATTGTTACTACTAGAGGTAGAACCATTTTTACCCTTGTTGCTAGTTTGCTTAGATTTAACTTGTGGCATAAAGGTAGACAAGAGTAAACGTTTGGCAAGATATGAAGAACTCTTCTTTTGAAGATCGTCATTGATAGCTTTAAGAAACTCATGCTCTTGCTCTAAATTTAGCTTCTCGAAGCGTAGCTTCTCATGAGTTCTTAGAAGTTCTCTATGATCCTCTTGAGTTGTTTCATGAGCTAACTTAAGAGCATTTAGTTCTTTATTTAGACACTCAATCTCCTTCATAGCATTGTCACTCGTTTCCTCTTGACTATCATAATTACTAGCATTTTCATTATAGCTCACATTACTATCCTTGTCAACAAGTAAATCATCATCACCAAGCAAATCATCTTCATCACTATTGAAATCAAGATACTCGGGCTGTGATACCTTAGGGCCTTTTGCCATGAAGCATCTTCCAATTCCTTCATTTGGTGAGTCAAATAGATCATAGGAGTTGGATGACACAAGTGCAAGTCATGCGACACCTTCATCTTGACTATAGTCGGAGTTGGAGTGATAACTTCTCTCGGAGTAGTTGTCGGAGTCGGAGCCGGAAACCCATTCACCAACATGAGCTTGATGTCTTCTTCTTGTGTAGCTCTTGGATGACTTGTCTTTCCTCTCCGAATCCTTGCTTCTTCGAGAGTGTCTTCGTTCATAATAATCATCTCTACTCCTTCTCTCCTTATGAGGTGATTCGTCTCTTCTATGTCTTCCTCTTGGTGATTCGTCTCTTTTCTTGTAGGGATCCGTACACTCATTGGAGTAGTGTCTGGGCTTTCCACAATTGTAGCAATTACGGTCATGACTTGATGATCTTCTCTCATAATGTCTTGAGCTAGAGCTTCTTTCTTTGACTTTGTTCTTGTAGAACTTGTTGAACCTTTTCACCATTAGGCTAATCTCTTCATTGGATACTAGCTTGTCACTTGGGGTTGTTGGAGCATCGGTTGAGACTTTGTAAGCACCACTTGATTTGTTGTGCAGCTCCTCTTTGTCCTTGAGAGACATTTCATGAGCGACAATCCTTCCAATGACTTCCGTGGGCTTGAGATCTTTGTAATTTGGCATCATTTGGATCAATGTGCAGACGGTATCATATTTTCAATCCAAATCTCTAAGTATCTTCTTGATGATGAATTTGTAGGTCATCTCTTCACTTCCTAAGCCGGCAATCCCATTTGTGATGAGAGCAAGCCTAGAGTACATCTCAGTGACTCCTTCACCATCCTTCATCTTGAACTTGTCAAGTTGACTTTGAAGCACATCCAACTTAGATTTCTTGACAGATTCGGTACCCTCATGCATATCAACCAAAGTATCCCAAATTTCCTTTGCATTCTCGAGGCGGCTGATTTTGTTGAATTCTTCGGGACATAGACCGTTGAATAGAATATCACAAGCTTGAGCATTGTATTGCAACATCTTCAATTCTTCTGGGGTTGCTTCACGATCTGGTTCCTTGCCATCCTCAAAGAAGTCACCTTGCAAGCCAACACGAACAACAGCCCAAATAGCGGGGTTATGACCAAGAATATGCATTTTCATCTTATGTTTCCAACTAGCAAAGTTTGTACCATCAAAATATGGACCTCTACGGTGATAGTTACCCTCACTAGACGCCATACTCTCCTAGGTTGTGAAACCAAGGCTATGATCACCAAAGCAATGGAAATCAAGGCTTACGGAGACCAAAGCTCTGATACCACTTGTAGGATCGAAAGTATGTCTAGAGGGGGGGGGTGATTAGACTACTTGACCAATTAAAACCTAACCTTTTCCCAATTTTAGTTGTGGGCAGATTTTAGCAATAGTACATGTCAAGCATCACCCAACACATGCAATTCTAAGAGTATAGCAGCGGAATATAAGCAATTGCATATGTAAGTAGAGAGGGGATTGGAGATTTCAAACGCAATGAAGACACGGTGGTTTTTGGCGAGGTTCCGATAGGTGGTGCTATCGTGCGTCCACGTTGATGGAGACTTCAACCCACGAAGGGTAACGGCTGCGCGAGTCCACGGAGGGCTCCACCCACGAAGGGTCCACGAAGAAGCAACATTGTCTATTCCACCATGGCTTACATCCACGAAGGACTAGCCTCACTCGGGGTAGATCTTCACGAAGTAGGCAATCTCCTTGCCCTTACAAACTCCTTGGTTCAACTCCACATCAGGTTGGAGGCTCCCAAGTGACACCTAACCAATCTAGGAGACACCATTCTCCAAAAGGTAATAGACGGTGTGTTGTTGATGAATTCCTTGCTCTTGTGCTTCAAATGATAGTCTTCCCAGCACTCAAACAACTCCTCAAAGATTTGGCTATGGTAGAAGAGGGATTTGAGTGGAAAGCAACTTGGGATAAGCTAGAAATCAAGATTCAAATGGTAGGAATGGAATAGCTTGATCTCAACACATGAGTAGGTGGTTCTCTCTCAGAAAATGTATGGTGGAAGTGTAGGCACGTTCTGATGGCTCTCCTTACTGAGAAGGAGGTGGTGGAGGGGTATATATAGCCTCCACACAAAATCCAACCGTTACACACTTTTGACCCAACTCGGTGGCACCGAAACAATCATCTCGGTAGCACCGAACTGTGTAAAAGATATGAACTTTAGGAATTTCGGTGGGACCGATACGAACAACTCGGATGGACCGAAGTGCAATGGCTTAGGGCAATCCTCATCTCGGTGGCACCGATTGCATCAACTCGGTAGGACCAAAGTGAAGCAATAAGGCAACAGAGACTTGGCAAGCCATCTCGGTGAGACCGATTTTCATAACTCGGTGAGACCGAAGTGAATGCAACCGATTACAGAGAGTTGGCAAGGCCATCTCGGTGAGACCGAAGTGAATGCAACCGATTACAGAGAGTTGGCAAGGCCATCTCGGTGAGACCGAGATCCATTTCGGTGGATCCGATTTGTTAGGGTTTGGCAGTGGCTAAGTCTTGGATGAACTCGGTGGGGCCGGATAGGAAATATCGGTGGGGCCGAGTTGGACTGTAGGTTCTGGACATATTTGGGTAGAGAGAGTGGTTGAGGGTTTAGGAATACTGTCAAGCACTTGAGCAAAAGGACCATTAAGCAACACCTCATCCCCTTTTAATAGTATTGGCTTTCCTATGGACTCAATGTGATCTTGGGTCACTAAACTAAAAATGTAGAGTCTTGATATTTTGCCAATCCTTGTCCTTAGCATTTTGAGGGGTCCACGTCTCTAGTCCATGCCATGCCAATCATTGAACATCCTGAAATCTTAATCTTGAATGGACATTAGTTCAATGAGATATATGTTGTTATGAATTACCAAAACCACCAAGGGAGCAAATGTGCTTTCACTCGGGAGGCCGCCTTGCGAGAGAGTCTCGCGAGGCTCTTGGCGAAGTCGTGGCTGAATCTTGCTTGCCCACTCCCTGAGGAGGGGTCCTCAGGAGACCAGGGCCTCATGAGGGGTCTTGCTCGAGGTGCCCGCTGGTGGGCCACCTATTGGGCCCCCGCCAGGCGTTATGTTCTGGGCCGCTGGTTCCACGGGCCCGACACCCCCCTTTCTACGCCTCTTTCACGTACGCACACAAACTATCTCTAGGCCCTCTAAAAGTACGCCCCGTCACATTCACGCATGTTCCATCTCTCTCTCGCGAGATATAAACCGACGATCACTGTATTTGAAGCGAAAGCACGATACGATCACTGGACTTCACAATACACTCACTACAGTCACCATATATGTTTTGTGGTTGTTATACAGTCACAGGCTCACCGTAGAGCTCTGTATTTGCTGAAGACACGATTAGTTGACCAGTTAAACAGTCCACGTGGCGCATCTAGTGTTGCATCATCAGCGCTCATTATCTCACTACCATAGGGCCCACCTGTCAGCGGGTATAAGAATGTAAACAAACGAAAATAAAATATTGCACGGTGGTTATCACTAGTACTAGAAGAGATTCGAAGTGGCGCGGACAAGGTCGCCTTGTATTGGTATGCTGTGCTGGTTGACTGGTTCTTTTAATACACAGGATCTAGTGTGGTGATTATACACACACGCACGCATGCACACGAACTGCATGCATGCAACACTCACACGCACACACGCACGCATGCATGCACACACACGCAGACACGCACGCACGCATGCATGAATGCACTCACCACACGACCAGCACACACGCTCACGCTCAAGTGCTCAACCTACACGTGCATGCACACACATCAGGCCCTGACACACACATACACAGCCAGGTGGTTCGCGCGCAAGGGTTCGAGTTTTGTCGCGCCTGCATAAATTTCTGTTTATCTTATCTCTTTCCTTTGCCAACTGACAGGTGGGACCCACAAGGAACGTGCCAAATTTAACCAGTCAACATAGTGCCACGTAGACTATTTGGCCGGTCAACAGAGTGCAATACGATGCTGAACGGTGAGCGAGTGACCGTATAATCACCGTCAAATGTATATAGTGACCCTAATGAGCATATTCTGAAGTCCGGTGACCGTGTTATGCTTTCGCTTCAAATACAGTGACCGCCAGTGTATTTATCTCTTCTCTCGCTCTCTCCGTGGAGCCGACTAGGCCAACCTCCCATGCATAAATTGGCGCACGCCACCCCAATATTGTTGTACTGGTTTTGTAAGAGCGAACAAGCATTCACGTCTACCGTATAAACTCTATATATGAGTTACAAATGCTATGATGACGAATACAAATATTTGAATCCACTTTATGCCGAATTTCTCTCTGTAGGCCCTCAAAAATACGTCCCTGCACGTTCTCGCATGTTATATCTAACAACTATGCAATACAGTATTACTATACTCTAACACAATAAATCATATGTATTTTAGGTTTTAGATCTCATATTGTTACTTCAATTATTCATGTTGCATACATTAAAATTGCGTTGAAATGTATGGCTAGTATCATCTAGTGAGCTGAAAGGTCCTACTACACACACACATGACACAAAAAAAAGGGCCCACTACACATTCAATCATTTCACATCTTTCTCTCGGTCTCTCTGTCAAACTGACTATGCCAAATTACCCTGCCTACCGCGCGGGAAAAGACCCGGACTCGCCTGTTTAATCGGGTTTGTATCGATGGATCGCACAAAACAGCAAAACCAAGTGGTACAAGAGTAGTATAGGACTGCCACATAGTACTAGTATAGTACAGTACAGTACAAGTTACAGTTCATTGGGCCGCCGTGTCTTGTACTCCTTTGTCGTAAGAGTGGAGTGCTCGCTTTCATAAATGTTCTACTCCCTTTCGCCGACATGTGGGACATCCAGCATCCGGGTCCATGTGCCATGCACCAAATAACAGTGCAGAGCAGCAGGGGCGACGCAGTAGTAATGAGCAATGAGGCGTCAAATCACAAAGCTGCAGCTTTCCCACAGTATAAGTTGGAGGGACGAAGCAACCATCATTTCACTCCTCGCTGAAGTTGCTTCTGCCATTGCTCTGCCTCATGTAGTCATGTGGGACGCGGATCGGCTTGGTACATCACTGACACATGGGACCACATGTTAGCAAACCGTGAGGCCAACCTCCCCTGCCTTCCTCGCGGCAAAAGCACCTCCTCTTTAACCAAGTGGTACGCTTAAGGGCATCCACAATGTGTAGCCAAATGGTAAAATAGCTTTTGGCATCGATGGGAACCATTGTGGAGGGTCCTGCGAAAGCCAAAAAAAGAGGGAACCGGAACTCGGTGGTGCGCCGATGCCAAATTGATTGAAGGAATAAAAAAATGCAACCTCTCTCCTCTTTCTCCCTTCATTGGATGCATGCATAGAGCACATAGCCTACTCCCTTCTACTATCACAAATCACAAAGCAATGAGGCGTCAAATCACAAAGTCACGGGCGAAGCAACCATAATTTCACTCTTCGCTGAATCCGCTTCTCCATCGTCTTCTTCCAGAAACGACTTTTCCTGCAGTAAACTGGACGGACGAAGCTATTGTGCTACATTTAATAATATAGGAAATCCTGCATCTACTTCAACCTAGGAGTATTTTAAAAATGCATCTGTCTTTCCTATGACATCAAACACACAATCCTAATCCTATACTCCAATCCAAGCCATTCCCATCCAAAGAGAACAATCCTATATTTTTGCGATTCCTGCGTTTTGAGGATCCCGCAAATCAAATAGGCCAAGGTGATTCCGGTTGGTGGAGTGGTGGAGCCCAATGGTAACATCTCGTTTGATCGTGACTATGTTTCAAATTTAGCTCGGACATCCACGGCTACGCAACATTCACCAACTAGTACCAGTTACTCAATGGTTACAAATATAGTACTAGTACTTATTAGTGACAAGACCAAACGTACATAGAGTATTATATGATTTAAAAATTCTCGCATGTGCATCAATAGGCCGGTGAAAGCCTAGATAAGCGCTACTACTGTACTACTTGTTTGATGGTGTGTGCGAGACATGCCGGGCACGTCCTAGCACCTTCCTCACCAAGAAGCTTCTCCATGAACGTAGCGCCGGCAGGGTGATGACATGACGCCGGTCCACATTCATGTGGAAGCTGAAGTCACAGCCTCCTCGTTGATGCAACTGCCAGCGATTCGCCTCCTGGACTATCTTCCTCACAACGCTGTCGTGGACGACCGTCTCGCACTCTATTTCGTTGGGACGTAGATCGATGAGTGGAGTCAGCCCCAAACAGCACGCCGGCATTTCCATTGGTTGCACAGGCTGGACAGGTCCCCGACATGGAAGAGGCTTTCCGACAGTAAACCGGTGCCCGTGTAAGGGTACACGGTCACGTTCGAGTCCCCTTGCGGCAGCTCGAGCTCGAATGACGTGGTCACATCGCATCCAACGGTCACGGTGACACGACATTTTCTGTCTCCTACGGACTTCCTGGATGCAAAGAAGGCGGTTGTCTCAGCCTCCAGGCGGCACTTCCGAACGACATGACCGTTGTCTGCCTCAATGGTGCACTACGTCGAACGCACTTCGCCGGAGGGGAAGGAAGTCAAATAGAAAGTATATGATTAGCGCGATGATTGCGGCCGGAGGGGCGAAGAGGATGCCTTTTTATGGGATTTAGTAGAAAACTCTGCGTCATTATAATCGGGATTTCCATCGATTTATCCTGCGAAGGCAAGGAACCAAGTGTTATCTTCACAAAATTTTTTTATACGCGCGCGCGTCGGAGCGCATGATTTCCGACCGGCTGGGCTTGTCCTAATTAAGTAAGTTCATCAGGGTGTATTATTGATAATTAAGGAAAGGGCGGGCCCCACCCAAGTGAAAATCAGGGGGGGCGATTAATTGGGGATGGAAAGGTCCATGCGCATTCACCAGGCGAGGATTAAATGGAAAGTAAAGTGGGGAAACGTGCATGCAACCATGTGCTGCTTGTATCGTCAAAGGAGGAGGTGGGGCCACTGTAAATACATGGAAACGGCTGCAGTTATTAATTCAGAAAGAAATAGACTTGGTCGGAAGTTGATTGAGGTTGCGAGAAGGGGATCCGCGCGTTGTCACGCGCGATCGCGGAAGAGTCTTTTCGGATACGAATCCCACCTACAGGATCTAAAAAAACAAATCCCACAGACCGAACGGGTGGGGAGGTCCGGATGTCTATGACGTCAAACTCCGAAACTTTGGTCCCATCCCACCCCACAACTCTCCAGGTTCCAGCCGTTCAGCTTTGCAAACTCCGCACAGTCAAAACCGATTGGCCGGTTGTCGCCGGTACCACTATTCACACCGGAACCTTCGCTGCTTGGCCTATGCCAGCTACTTGCCGGTCGGTCACCCCTGCCCCAAAACCCCACCTCCCAGCCCATTCTCCCACCTTTTGATCCCCTAGCCTGCATCAGCCGTCCCCTAATTCGTCGGATAGCCATGGTGCGCAGCAAGATCATGTACTACAAGATGTTGATGCCGGAGCGCCGCGCAGAAATAGCGGCGGCGGTATGCGCCACAGACCTCCGTTCCCAAGCTCGCTTTGCGGCGGGCCAATCCCTGAGTCCTCTGGAGCCGAGCTCCGAGGAGGAAGTCGATCCAATGTTCATGGCGGAGGTCGCGGCGCAGAAGCCCCCCGCGGTGAAGGAGACGATGGATGTCGACTTCGTGCCGGCGTCCGGGTCCCCCATGGTGCAGGCGGACCAGCGGTTCAACCTGGCGATCCTAAAGAAGCACTAGGCGGCGGAGGCTCAACTCGACGGGGAGCGCGCGGATGCCGCTGCCATCGAGGCCCTCCTGCAGGCAGAACCGGATGTCGTGGTCATGAACCGGGCGGCGGAGGCTCAACTTGAACCAGAGCGCGCGGATGCCGCTGCCATCGAGGCCCTCCTACAGGCGGAACGGGATGTCGTGGTCGTGAACCGGGCGGCGGAGGCTCAACTCGACGCAGAGCACGCGGATGCTGCTGCCATCGAGGCCCTCCTGCAGGCGGAACCAGATGTCGTGGTCGTGAACTGGGAGGCGGAGGCTCAACTCGACGTGGAGCGCGCGGATGCGGCTGCCATCGAGGCCCTCCTGCAGGCGGAACTGGACGTCATGGACTTGAACTGGGCGGCGGAGTCTCAACTTGACGTGGAGCACGCGGATGCCGCTGCCATTGAGGCCCTCCTGTAGGCGGAACCGAACGTCATGGATGTGAATCGGGCAGTGCTCGCGTCCGTGCAGAGCGCCATCACGCTCCGCGTGAACGAGTAGCTGGAGGCCGAGGACAACGACGCCGCGGAGACACATGTCGGCAGCTCCAGCTGGTTCGCGCCGTCAGCCAAAGACGACGAGGCCAGCTCGTTTTGTGAGCAGTGATAGTTTTTCTTTATGTTGTTGTTTTTAGGGATCATTTGTTGTGTAAAAATATATTTATATTTAATAAATCAGCCATATAAACATACTGTATCGACGAAAATTAGGTGTCAGCGATTGGATGGCTGAGTTTGGTTTGATCACATGCGGTTTCTCCCTCCATCCAGGTGTATAAGTCACCTTACGAAAATTTTGGCCGAACCACGCGCGTGGAGGAAATGGCGATGGCGGGGCGGGCTAGTTTGGCCCATGGTCGGATTGCTGACATGCGTTCTCACATGCCAGTGAAATGCCAAGCCAGTTAGCATTGAGCAGCGGGGTAGATCGACCGTGTGCTGGTCTGATGCGAACGCGACAGGCATGCTGTGATTGTTCCTTTTCCTCGTTTTAAACTTGTGAAGATAACCCCCGATATTCTACGCCAGCTACTTGCCCTCCCTTTCCTTAATTATCAATAATACACCCAGATGAACTTACTTAATTAGGACAAGCCCAGCCGGTCGGAAATCGTGCGCTCCAACGCGCGTGCGCGCGCGTTAGCCATTCCAAAAAAAAGAAGTATGGAAGTTCAAAAGGAACTGACGGTGTACATCTCACTTGTCGCGTTCGCGTTGAAACCCTGACACGGTCGGTCCGGCACATCGCTCACCGAATGGAACGCGCTTTGTCTTGCGTTTTCGCTCGCTTGCGGGATCACAGTTGAGAGCAAACCGACGGTAGGCAAACTTTCCCCCTCCATCTCCCCATCCCCCGCCCGCGTCGGCTGAATTTAGAAGAGAGAGACGATTGATGTAAAAAACACACTAGAAGAGAGAGACGAGGAGGGAGAGATTGTAGCACAGATTCCAAGAAATTTGTTGACAGTGTGAGCTGGGCCATGTGTTAATAAGCACTCCATACTCTAGTGCAGAGGCCTCCGTCCTGGTTTATTGGTCCCCTTCATATTTTGTGTCAAATTTTGACCTTAGATTTAACTAAAATAATATTAATGCATGTCACTGAAAATAATATCATTGGAAACTACGTTCAAATATGAATCGAACGATATAATTTTTGATGACATGCATTAAAAAATTGAGTTGAAATTATGGTCAAAATTTGGCATGAAAAACAAAGGTAGTAATACTACTAGTACTAGTACTCCTACTGTTATTGGACTGGCTAGACGTGGCAAAATCCTAGTAGCAAGAGCATGCGCGAGAACAAACATTCACATGTTTGAATACAAATTGGAAACCATTTTCTGTTTGAATACAAATTTATATACGTGCTTGTACATGGTATATTGTAAGTTGAAAAGAGAAACGAAGATTGAATGCCCTTTACATATGATTTGCAAATGCTATGATCACCAGTTCAAATATCTGAATCCACTTTAGGTTGAATTCTAATATTTGAAACTTTTTTTAGGTTGGATTCAAGTACCAAGTGTCTTCTTATGCATAATGTGTCTCACACACCCAACATAGAGTGTTGTCATGTTTTTTTCTTTGACGCACGCTCTCTCTGTATTGCACACCCACTCGATCTCTCTCGGTTTCATCTCAGGGTCTCTCTCTCTCTCTCTCGCACACACACACACACACACGCATAGCACCTCTCTTCCTCTTTGTGCATGTCACACATGATCGACCTCTTGAGGTATCGGGATTGTATCTCGCTCATCAGGTCACTCTTCGACACACGCCTAGGTCACTCTACCATGCATTAATTGTAACCAAGCCTTTCATCTATATTTTTTAAGCATACATTCATCTTTCTCAACACCCCTATGTACATCGGTCGATCGATTGATCTCCAGACCCACCCTAGTCCTATTTCAATCGATCTACAGCTAGATGGTACATGACCGACTAGCATACACACAAACACCCCCCACTCTCCACCTCACACGATCATTTGTATCATAGACACACACCAAAACCTTGATTTGCACGACACACACTCGATCTCACCACATCTATCGATCTCGTCAAGATGTGTCGGGTCATGAACTGAAGGGGTTTGTCACTAGTAAGATGGGGAGCGACACGTAGTGGACGGCTCACAAAACTGACCTAGGTAACTATTTTTCCAAGCAACTTACATAGTATAGTTACTACAGCCGGAACATGGTAAGTTGGACACCTAAATGCGAGCACGGAGCGGGCACACCCCAATTATTCCTTCAAACAGCCGGGCACCTCAATTAGCACACCTCAAATACATACAAAGACAGGCAACACACATTGTCCGGCTACTTAATCAAGCATTACGCTTCATGAGTTGAAAAGGAAATGGTAGTACACTAATTATACTGGTACATATGCTAGTATGAATAACTATTGTACATGTGGGCTACTAGGCTGGATATAGGTGAGGTGCCAACTTCATACTATATGCTTTCGGTCTTACGCTCTACAAGTGTTACGGTTTACAGGTTTAAAATGAAAAGGCGGTGCACTGATAGCACCCCTGTCGCGTTCACGTCGCACCCCCAGACGGTCGGTCCGGCATGCTCTTCTGGCCCAAGGGAACGTGGGTCATCTTGCTTTGTCACTGAAATGTGGGATCGCATGTGAGCAAAGGGCATCTGCGACGTTGCCACGCCCGCAGCTGACTACCCTGGCCCACAAAAAACCCTTGTCCCTCGCCCACGTGCGTCCCCCCCCGGCACCAGCTGCCCGCATTCATGTCGTCCGTCTGCAGGCCGCCATTAAGCAGGCTCGCCGCCCGAGGTATGAACTCCGGTAACTCATTGACGCACCCGGACGCTTGGCCTCACCGGTGTGCGCTACTTAAAGGCGGTAACACCCAGCTAAACTCCACACCAGAGCACATCCTCCTCCTTGGCACCACATCCACCACGACCGCGAGCAGGAACGCTCTGCGGGAGAGCTTGTCTTTGGAGATGAAGCTCAAGGTCGCTGCCCTTGCTCAACCCGCCGCTCGCAACGCAATGCCGGCGTAGCCGGACGCGGACGCGGCCGCACAAGCGCCGGCCGCGCCGGTGGCCGAGGACAAGAGCACCGCCAGCCACACGTTCTACGCATCGCCGTCCAACTTTCGGGGGCGCATATGGCACGTGAACAGCAACGGACCGTCCACGTCCATCATCGACCTCACGTCCACCGGCACCGCCGAGGTCGCGGACTCCTCCGAGGATGAGTAGGGCAAGGGAGGCGGCAGGCATGGTGTCCCAAGTGGGTCGGTCCGTCTCTCGTGTTCTACTCTTCCTCGCCAGAGACCGCACATTTACTTCACAGGTCTTGAACCCCGCCGCCGTTCATGGAGACGGCAGATGCAGGACGTGGTCGCCGATGCGGAATACAAAGGAAAGTGGACGTACGCCGTCGCTGTAGGATAGGTTTAGGGTCGTGTTTCTTTTCTTTTTTTTGTCCTAAAAGTTCGAAATGTAATGAAAATCTACCGTGTTTGCATGAATCTCGTCCGGTTATATGAACTTTCACAATAAAAACATATGTTGTATGAAAATATATTGAATAATAATTCTAATCGTTTTTACTTCGTATTGTGGTTGTCATTATTTTTGTATGTATAAACTTGGTCAAAGTTTAGAAAGTTTGACCCGAGACAAAGCTAATATGCGAAGTAAATAAATACAGAGGGTTTACATACACAATTTCTCTTAGGCCCTCCAAAATTACGTCCACTACACATTCACGCATTTCACGTCTTTCTTTCGCTCTGTCTGTCAAACCAACTAAGCCAAACTCCCAGCATATCGCGCGGGAAAAGACCCGCCCGCGCCGTTTTAGTCGGGATTTGTATCGATGGATCGCGCCACGCACCAAAACCAAGTGTTACACTCTACAAGTTCACAAGGAAAAAGGCGGTACACTTACAGCACGCCTATCGCGGTCGCATTGCACCCCTCACATGGTCAGTCCTGCACACCGCTCTCCCAAAGGGAACGCGCTTTGGCTTGCCTCTTCACTGACACATGGGACCGCAATTGGAGAAACCGACCATTCGCCAAACTCCCTCGCCCACCGCGCGAAAATTCCCCCCAAATCCCAAATTCAACTCCCCTTCGGCCAACTAGCCAATAATATTCCCCAAAACTAGCCCTCCCCGCTGCGCCGATATGTCGGCGCCGCGGTTCTTCAAGGGGACGCATGGCGATCCTCTCGATCCCACAGTACGCTCTCGTAAACTGTCGTCCTCCAGCCGCGCCGCCACCGCTAGCGATGTTCTTGTGGAGACGCACGGCGGTCAGCTTCTCCCACGGTACGCACATTCTAGACTGAGGCCCCGTGCATGTCGGAGTAGCGCTGGATGTTAGCTGATAGACGCTGTTAATCTCACTGCTTGTCGAAATAGTTTACACTCAATATGCTCTGCTTAAAAAGCTACCTTGCCTTGTTCTGCACTCAATCTGCTTTGCTAAGATGGCATGCCACGCCTGATTAGTTGCTAAAATATCCTACCATATTTTAGGACCATGTATGTATTGTGAAGTAGATTGCCATGGTCTAGTAGCCAATCTGTTAGGAGAAATAGCTCGACACCGTTTTACACTCAATCTTTGTTGCTGAGATGGCCTTCGATGGCTGTGTGCTCGGCCTCATTGATTGCTGAAATAGCCTGCCATAATTTAGCACTCAATCTGTTTGCTGAATCAGCTTTACATATATTTCGTTACTTAGATCTGCTTGTCCAAATATCTTGTCATAGCTTTAGACATCGAACTAGGTATTTTTTCTGGACTTTATAGTGAAACATATATGTTTTTCCTGTAATATCTAGTACCAGAACTAATTTGTATGTCTGACAGATGGACATGACTTGGATAACTTCTGCTCGACGATTCTCCCCTGCATATGTCAAGGGGAATCAAAACTTCATGAACTTTATCAGAGCTGAGTACGGTGGTTCGAAAGCAGATGTGCGCTGCCCGTGTAGCAGTTGTATGAATTCAGTTTCAAGACCCCAGTCAACTGTGCAAAATCATCTACACTTTTATGGGATGTCAGTCACATATACTAGGTGGGTTCATCATGGTGAAGCTGTGAACGTCAATGTCACTGACTATGTGGAAGCAGCAGATCACCATCTTGATCTGCCTGATGCTCAGGAGGAAGAGGAGGAGGTGGAGGTGGCGGCGGAGCCAGTGATTTTGACCAAGATTGAAACAATGCTACGAAATGCTCGTGCATTTCGAGAACTTACACCTGTACAAGAAAAAGGGTGGGCCCGCATGTTGGACCAATGCAACATGGCAGTCACCGCAGGTTGTAAGTTGCCAGTATTCTCAGCTATGGTCAGCTTTCTTCAGGTGAAGACATCTCAGCGGATGACCAACAAATCATTCGATGCGATGATGGCTGCTTTCCTCGATTCTTACCCAGCTGTGTCGGAGCTGCCACACACCTACAGTAAAATGAAGAATTTCCTCCGTGCGGTTGGAATTGGATATGATATGATCCATGTTTGCGAGAATAATTGTGTTCTGTTCTAGAAGGATTATGCCAACTTAAGTGAATGCCCAAAATGCAAATCATCAAGATGGAAAGATGGCGATGCTGTGAAGAGGATTCCTCATAAGGTTCTGAGACATTTTCCAATTATACCAAGCTTGCAGAGGTTGTTTCATGATGCTCAAACAAGAGAGGATGTACTGTGGCATTCTAGGAACCAGGAGCACAGAGCTTGGAATGTAATGAGCCATCCATCTCATGGTAGTGATTGGACAAGCTTCAATATGAAAGACGAAGAGTTTGCTGCTGAGCCGAGAAACATTAGACTTGGCTTAGCTACAGATGGATTCAACCCATTTGGCCACCAGAGCACGACATATAGCATGTGGCCAGTGCTTGTTATCCCTTACAACATGCCGCCAAATGTCTACACCAAAAAATCAAACTACATCATGGTCTTGCTCATCCCAGGTCCAAAAAGTCCTGGAAAGGATTTTGATTTATTCATGGAGCCTATTGTGGAGGAACTTCAAAAGCTATGGAGGGGTGTTCTCACTCGAGACCTATATAGCAGCCCACCAGCTAATTTCATTCTGCGTGCTGTTATAATTTGGTGCATCCATGATTATTTGGCTTTGGGCACTATGTCAGGGTGAATGACACATGGTTACAATGCATGTGTTCGCTGTGACAAAAATCCACTGTCATACCCAATACTTAGCAAGGTCTGTTACATTGGACACCGCCGTTTCCTTGACAAGGACAAGCTGTGTCTTAGAAAATACCGAAAACCTGTGTTCAATGCAAGTCATGAAAACCGTGATGCACCAGAAAGGCTCACCAGCGATGAGTTGCAGGAGGAATTGGAGAAGGTCAGGCATATTACACCAGGAAACCATCCCGATGATGGTAGTGGGAAAAGGAAGTGTGGCAAGGCAAAAGAGAGATTATTGTTTACCCGCAGGTCCACTTTGTGGGACTTGGAGTATTGGAAGGATTTGGATCTGAGGCATAATCTTGATGTGATGCACATCAAGAAAAATATATGTGACAGCATTATCGGCACACTTCTTAATATTGAAGGCAAGACAAAAGATAACTTAAAATCTAGGATTGATTTGGCACACCTGGCTATCAGATCTGATTTGCAGGTGAAAGACAATGGTGAATCACGGGATATGGCACTAGCTGTGTACGTCTTGGACAAGCAAAAGAGAAAAGAATTCTGCAAGATCCTGTTACGTGTGAGATTCCCACATGGATTTGCTTCCAACCCTGAAAGGAGAATCAGTGCAGATGGAACCAAGGTACAAGGGTTGAAAACTCATGACTTCCACGTCCTACTTCAAAGGGTTTTACCTGTTCTCCTTAGAGGATTGGGCCGCCCTGACTTATACAGAGCAATTGCAGAGTTGGGACAAATCTTCAGGGAACTCTGCAGTAGAAATATCAGGATAGATGCTGTGAATCGTCTTAAAGAGAGGATACCAACTATCCTATGCGACCTTGAGATGATATATCCTCCAGCCTTCTTTGATGTGATGGTGCATTTGGCTGTTCATCTACCTGATGAGGCATTACTTAGAGGTCCAGTACAGTATGGATGGATGTACCCTATTGAAAGGCGGCTAGGCACTTTCAAGGGCTATGTTAGGAACAGAGCTAGACCTGAGGGTTCCATTGCAGAGGCCTACATTGCTACAAAAGCGTTGACATTCTGCTCAAGATACATTGAAACAGCTGATCAGCCTAGCAAAAAGGTGGGCGAAAAAAATCCTGAGCTCAATGTTTTCGATCCAGCTGTTCGAGTAACAGGGAAGAGTCGACAAGATGACAAACCTAAAGATTTGGACAAAATGGTTTGGTATGTGTTGAATAACTGTCATGAGATTCTACCTTATATCGAATAAGTGATAAGTACTGCAGCTTATACATCGTAATCTACTAAACTTGCAGCACATTCTTATATATTTAGATGTTTGACGCGATCACTATGTTCTGCAGCGTGTATGAAGAGGAGTTACTAGCGCAAAATCCAAGAAACATTGACAAACGGGTTAGGGAAGGATTTGCAAAATGGTTGAAGAGCCGTGTAAGCTTTTGAATTACACTGTCAGTTTTTTTAATATATAGAGTACATAAGATGATCAGCTAGTCTATTTTCTAACCCTAGGTTAAGGAGATGCGGGAGGAGGGGCAGGCAGTTAGTGATACCCTTTACACACTAGCAATGGGTCCTGATACTCGGGTAAGACATTATGCATCTTGCGTTGTTGGAGATGTGCGCTACAACACCCTTGCACGCGATGAAGGCAGGAAGACCCAAAACAGTGCCGTCATGAGCACGGATACGCACAAGAAAGTGACAACTGAAATGTATGCTAACATAAAAGACATTGTTGAGTTGCAGTATATCTCCAGTTTCGAGGTTCATCGGTGTGTGGTTCTGTTTTGTTGTCATTGGTATAACCAGTTTACCAGGATCTCAAAACCCAAAGCTGATGATTATTTCAAATCCATCAATGTCAAGGCGGCGTACCGCACCGACGAGCCTTACATTTTGGCAAATCAAGCAACACAGATATTTTTCTTGGAAGACACATATGCACGTAGCCAAGACTGGAGAATATTGCAAAAGTTTGAGCAGAGGAATTCGTTTAATGAAGTTGGACAACAAGATGATACTTACACTGCTGTTGATGTAGAGGATTCCATAGATGTTTATGATATGTTTGCGGACCATCACATCAATAAGGCTGGAGAAAAGATTGCCTGTCACGCTGTGGAAGTAGATGAGTTGATCAATAAGAAGCCAATGTTCGAGGAGATTGATGCTGAAGAAGAAGATGACACGTGGGGGGAATTATGATTCAGACTGACACACATGGTGAACATGTTAACACTGCTGCTGCGGATGATGATTAGATTGCTTTTGTCGTATTTGCCTGTGAGAAGACGACTTATTATCTACTATGTTAAATTGTGTTTGCTATGACAACTGAAACCTGATGAAGTAGTTGTTCAGTGAGAACATCACTTATTATGTATGTTGATTTGTGTTTGGTGATTGTATGACGACTGAAACATGATGACATTGTTGTTTAGTAGTACTCATATTTTGCTGTGAAACTTGTATTTGATGATTGTACCACCGCAAATGTAGTTGATGGCAGATTGCTTGATGCCCAGCCTGCTAAATAGGTTTCATTCATTACTAGTTTCAGCAAAGTGCTCATGTCAGAGCCACTGAATACATCACGAGTGCTACATACACTGCAAATAAAGAGACAATCATCCTGCAGAGCACAACGATCTTGCCCATTATCTTCACAAGCTCTTTCATCTCCTCATTGCTGCCAAGGCTATTCACCAGCTGTTGATTGGCCATGATCTGATGAACTGCATCGTCTTTAACATTCTGCTTTGCATCTTCCTCTTCTGCCGTTCCTTCAGTTACTTGTCCAACACCCCAGCCTGCTGGTATTGGGATTCGTCGGCTAACCAAATAATCCGTGTAGTTCCATTCCCCCACATCTGCAACTTCCCAGAAATACAAATCACAAGAATCATCCCTTTTCCACATGAATCAAATTCGAAGATCATCAACCAAACTCTTAAAAAATAAAATTCAGCAACTGAAAGCAGGCGAACAACTTGACCATATTACCCCATGATTTGGGCATTTGTAGAAGACTCGGCCATGGTTGACGGTTGTAGTTGAGATGCGATGGATGACTCTGCGTGATTTGCAGCAGTGGCACCACACCAACGGCAGCGGGGTGCGATGAGCAACCGGCTGCGGTGAGTGTGCCGGCGGGGCTGTGATGAGACCCATAGGCGGTGGTATGGGTGGCGACTTCGCGCACATCTGGTTGTTGGCTCGATTCCCTGCTGAAGAGCAGGTGGACGAGCCAGCGGACATGGTTGCTGCGGCTGGAGCTTCTGAAGCTAGGCAGAGTAACTAGAGAAGAGGAGAAGCAAACGTTGGATATGTCAGTTTCATTACTTCCAGAGTAGTATAACACTATATATAGTCTAGGTTTGGATTCGAACCAATTACAACAGCACATCTCTCTTTTTTCTAACAGTCAGGAACGTCTCTTTACTGCCGGACTAGCTTGTTTTGTATGCCTTCTCAAGTCTTTGATTTTCGGGAATGTTATCTGGCGAACGTTCCCTGGGAGGAGGATGGCAAATGAACGCATTTTCCTGGCAGTTTTAGTTGCGACGCAAGATCAAACGGTGGCAGTTTCGGGAATGTTATCTGGCGAACGAGCCCAGTTTTTCTTTTCTTATGAAAAACGTATGCAACGTGGTGTCGGCTTAGTCAACAAACGATTCTGCCAACGTTAACCGTTAGATTGACACCCAACGTCTGTCGTGTTTCTTCAGTCTCTTCTTCCTCCAGCCGCCAAAACCAAACCAGCGCCGGCGGGACCGCCTGCTCCTGCCTCCCATGGCTGGCTGTGCTGCCGCGCACGCATCGCTGCCCCATCGCACCCTAAAACTATGGCAGGCCATCCATCTACCCCACACACCTCCTGTTATTCTCCAGCGAAGTCAGCCCCACCCCGCACTCGAACCAGTCAACCCTCGTACTCCCCTCCGCCTGCGACTACACTGCCGCATCTTCCACGGCTCCTGGTCGTTCCCGTCCGAGGCCTCGCCGTCGTCCTCCGCCTTGGTTCGCTCGCCACGGTGCTGCCGTCTGGCATTGTCAACATGGTCAACAACCGAGAGGAATCAGGAGATGACTATACATGGAGAGGATGACAGTAGGGACCCACGAGGGTCATTGCAGTACGCAAGCAAGTGCCTCCTTATTACAATCCAAAAAAATGCTTCCTCCTAATGGTTTGACATCTGGGTCCCACGACATTGTCAACATAGTCAATAAGCGAGAGAATTGCCCAACGAGCGGCTGACACCAGGGACCCAGCAGCTCGCACAGTTGTTTTTTTGTTTTTGAGACGGAGCAGGGTATCAACTGGGATGTGCGGGGGCTGTAGCCCGTCTAGCACAGGTTTTTCTTTTCTGTTTACCACATGACCAGCCCAGTTGGTTTTTTTCTCTTTCTGAAAATGGCTAGCCTAGTTCAATTTTTTTTGAAGAATACCCAACCGAGGCCTACTTGCTTTTCTCAGCAGTGCTGGGCTGCAAATCTTTCAAGACGAGGAGGGATGTATTCGGGGTTTGCCCAGAAAATGGGCTATAAGTAGTAAGAAATGGGCTGTAAATTTTAAGAACAACACAACAAACCGGCAATAGCCACTCAAAAAAAAATTCAAACCGGCAATTAGTTTCAAATTACGGTTTTCTGGGATTTCGAGATTTTAAATTTCATTGATTTTTCAGCGGGGAAAATTTCGCTGGATTTAAATTAATATAAATTACCTTTTCAAATTAGTTTGAATCTGACTCCAAATTTTGGGATTAAAAACAGTTCGGACCCCACCGTAATATGCAAAACTTTGTTGAATTTTTTAACCGTGGCTAGAATATGGGCTTAAAAAAATCCTTAAGAATTAGCAAATGGGCTATAAATTATTAAAAATAATGGCAAATGGGCTGTATGTTGTTTGCCACAGATTTAGAGGCTGACTTGTGGGCTTACTATATTGATGCATACGTAGGGCTATGTGAACTTATTAGTCAACAAACAAGGAGTTCTCAAAAAAAAGTCAACAAACGATTCTAGCGCCAGTGACAGTTGGATAACATCCAACGGCCGTGCTGCTTCTTCAATCTCTGATCTTCTTGCTCCAGCCGCTTAAACCAGCGCCGGCGGGACCGCTTGCTGCCACCTCCCGCGGCCGGCTGTGCTGCCGCACAGCCCTCACCGCCCCCTCCTACTACCGCACCGCTGGCCAAGCCATCCCTCTACTCACCCACACCTCATGTTATTCTTCGGCGACACATGCCTCACACCACAGCCGAACCAGTCAACCCTCGTACTCCCCTCAGCGTGGGCATCCACTACTGTGGCTTCGCCGGCTCCGGGTCGTTCCCTTCCCGGGCCTCGCCGTCAAACACCGCATTGGTGCTCTCGGCACGGCATCGTCAACGCGGTCAACGAACGACAGCCATCGGAAGAGGACTGGATGTGGAGAGGCAGACAGCTGGGACCCACGAGGTCTATGGTCGCACGCCACGAAAAATGATTCCTCCCCCTGACAGCTTGGACCCACCAGCTACATCTTCGCACGGAAAGAAGTGCCTCCTTATTACACGCAAAAAAAATGACTCGCCCCCCTGACATCCGGGACCCACTAGCTATATCTTCGCACGCAAGGAAGCACCTCCTTATTACGCAAAATATAAATGATTCCTCCCCCAGACAGGTGGGACCCACCAGCTATATCTTCACACAGAAGGAAGTGCCTCCTTATTAAGCGAAAGAAAGATTCCTCCCAATGACAACTGGGTCCCACCGGATTTGGAGGCTGACTTGTGGGCCTACTAACTTAATGCGTACGCAGGGCTTTGTCAACTTAGTCAACAAACGATTGTAGCAGCGGTGACCGTTGGATGTTAATCCAACGGCCGTGCTGCTTCTTCAATCTCTAATCTTCTTGCTCCAGTCGCCCAAACCAGCGCCGGCGGTACCGCCTGCTTCTGCCTCCCGTGGCCGGCTGTGCTGCCACGCAGGCCTCATCGCCCTACCCTACTTCCACCGCTGGCCAGGCCTTCCCTCTACTCAACCACATCCCCTGTTATTCTCCGGCGATGGCAGCCTCGCACCGCAGCCGAACCAGTCAATCATCGTACTCCCCTCCGCGTGGGCATCCACTGCCGCGTCTTCCCCGGCTCCATGTCGTTCCCTTCCTAGGCCTCACCATCATCCACCGCCTTGGTGCTCTCGGCGCGGCGTAGTCAACGTGGTCAATGAACGGTAGCCATCGGAAGAGGACTGTACGCGGTGAGGCTGACAGCTGGACCCACCAGATACATCTTCGCACGCAAGGAAGTGCCTCCTTATTATGCGTAAAATATTGATTCCCCCCTTACAGCTGGGACCCACCTGCTATGTCTTCGCACGCAAGGAAGTGCCTCCTTATCCTCCCTGACAGCTGGGACCCACCCGGTCGAAGCATACGTAGCGTTGTCTGTCTGGTCGCGAACATGTACGTACATACTGGTCGATCGGTCTTTCTGCAATGATGAACCGTGGGCATGTAAGGAGAGGCATGTGTCGTAGTAGAGCCCTCAACGTAGCAGTTCAAGCAGCCCCGTCAAAATCGTGTACACCTACGTACAGCCTCACAGCACAAAATACGGCCACGTATGTACATATACGGGCGGGGTCTCGAACGCGTACTCGCGCATATGTACGGCCAGCGCTCATGTACATGGAGAGAGGCAACGGACGGCAGAAACGACCTCATGTTCATTGGCAGCCAACCGGCTGGGTCGGAATGGAGGAAACATCGTCGTGTTCATCGGGAGCCAAGCGACTGGGTCGGAACGCGTCCTGTTCATCGGGAGCCAACCGGCTTGGACGGAACAGCCGTAATGGGGTCCTGTTCATCGGCCCCCCACCAGCTAGGTGTCTGGCATACCGCAAAACGGAGGAAATGACCTTCTGTTCTAGCGCCTACGGTCGAAACGGGGTCCTGTTCATCGGCTGGGGATCTGGCGTACCGCAAAATGGAGGAAACGGACTTCTGTTCGAGCGCCTACGGTCGAAACGGGGTCATGTTGATTGGGAGGTCTCTGGCGTACCGCAAAACGGAGGAAACAGACTTCTCCCCAACTGCCTACGGTCGAAACGGGGGTCCTGTTCATCGGGAGGGGTGTGGCGTACCGCAAAACGGGACTCCACGGGCTACTGTTCATCCACGGTCGACCTCCTGATACGTCTCCAACGTATCTATAATTTTTGATTGTTCCATGCTATTATAGTATCAATCTTTGATGTTTTTATATGCAATTATATATCATTTTATGGGACTAACCTATTAACCTAGTGCCTAGTGCCAGTTGCTGTTTTCTGCTTCTTTTTGGCTTTTCAGAGAAATAGTACCAAATGAAGTCCAAATGCCATGAAACTTTTTGGAGATTTTTTTCTGTACAAAGAACACTTGGAAGCTTCGGGAGGAGGCCAGAAGCCTTACGAGGGCTCCACAAGGCACTAGGGCGTGCCCTAGGGGGGCGTCATGCTGCCTTGTGGGGACCACGTGACTCCGTTTGACCTAATTCCACTTCTATAAATTCACAAATATTGGGAAACCCCTAGAGAGCCAGAAGAAATAACCTTTCTGCAGCCGCAAGCCTCTGTTCTTCCGCAATCCCATCTGGAGGCCTTTTCCGGTACTCTACCGGAGGGGAATCGATCACGGAGGGCTTCTACATCAACCTTGCTGCCCTTCCGATGATGTGTGAGTAGTTTACCATAGACCTACGGGTCCATAGCTAGTAGCTAGATGGCTTCTTCTCTCTCTTTGATCTTCAATACAATGTTCTCCTTGATGTTCTTGGAGTTCTATCCGATGTACAACCCCTATCTCCCAGGCTACGACCTATCGCATTGCCTTCGATGAGTCTATATCAGGCGATGAGCCACCGGCCACCGCCGACGTGGCACACCTGGGGCCACCCCTGGGTCACTGCCAGTGGGCCCCTGGCCCTGGTTGACCACATTGACCGTCGTCGACGTGCTGACTAGGCACGTTGTGCCACTGACATGCGGGCCCCCGCGTTTAATTAAGCTAATTTGAATTTAAAATTAATCTAATAGCTAATTAGGCACTGGCAGATGGGGCCCACCCTCTAATTAGTCTCTGATTAATTTAATTAATCTCTGTTTAGCCCACTGTGTATGACATGTGGGACCCATCTGTCAGGTTTGACCTGGACCAGCTGGTGTTGACTGATGACATCATCCCAACATCATGCTGACATCATAAGCGATTACTGTTCTGGATAATGCGAATTTATTAATTAAATTAAATCCAGGATTTTCAGAAAATGGGTTAAATCTTTGAAAAATCGTAGAAAATAAACCGTAGCTCGGATCAAAAAGTTTTCTACATGAAAGTTGATCAGAAAATTGAGACGAATCTAAATATGTGGTGAAAATGCTTGACCATCACTCCTATCTAGATGAACATGGAACCTTCCCCTCCGATTCATCTGTCTGACAGATGCCTAACGCCGGGAAAATATCCTCAGATATTTTCCCACTCCGTCCCTAACGTGTAGCATTGCATTAGGTCACCACCAGCACTGCATATTGCCGCGCCATGCATTGTGTTGCATTTTTTGCTTGTATTTATCTGTTTCCTCCCCCTCTTCTTCTCTGGTAGACCCAGAGACCGACGCTGCTGCCGTGTACGACTACGCCTCTGACGACCAGCCTTTTCCAGCAGAGCTTCCAGGCAGGCAAACCCCCTTGAACATGCCTATATCACCTATTCATTCTCCCTCCTGCTTCCATTAGAATTGCTACAATTGTTGTTTCGAAATACCTATTCTGATGCATAGCCTGTTTTGTAACTGTTGTTGATACTTTACCTGCTATCCTAAAATGCTTAGTATAGGTTGGTTAGTGAACCATCTGTGGCCCCTCATCCTTGTCCCTATTGCCCCGCTTTGTTATTGGTACCTCGATCAAGGTGATCGATGGGCTGAAACCGACACATCACCGCACACCCCTAAGTTGTACGACTCTGCAGAGCTACCATCGAGTGCCGAGGGTGATACCTCTTACCTCACTCCTGATGTTGCCTCTGTAGTATAGCTAGTCGGTAGTGGGATTACCGAGGGTGATTCCTCTTCCACCACCTCCGATCAAGCCCCTGTCGTGCAACCCCTCAAGTGTGGACCCATCGAGGGTGATTCCTCCGGGTTCACCTTGACAGATAGATCGAGTGGGAATCCAACGAGGGTGATTCCTCAGGTTCCTCCTTGATGTTATGGACACACGGATACCATGTATTTATTTCAGTCTCTGATTAAAGTCGGGTCGGCCCCAAGGGGTACCCGCGAGAAATGTGATGACGGGTTGACCACGAGGGTACCCGCGGTATAATTACGAGGCGCGGCCGGGTAGGCAGATTGCCTCAGGAGAGGGAGGAGAGGAATTGGGCCTGGCCCTTGCCGCAAGTCCTCGAGACGGGGCGATGGGACCACAGATCGTGGATTGCTGATTGTCACCGCGAGCTCCCAATACACTAAGGGTTAGGATATGTGATCTGAGTAGGCCTCTGGCCTTTTTGCACTAACCATCACGCGGGAATAGTATGGGCACTCGGCGTCGTATGTATCAGCCGAAGTTCTTCAGACATCAGTAGTTGAGCGGCACACGCCCAGCTGGACCGTGAAAGCATGCGTGTGTATACAGGGGCTAGGTTTGGTCCAGGCCGTCCTCGCAACGCACGGGAGTGCAAAGGGCGATGGGCCCAAGACCCCTGAGCGCTTAGGGTGTAGAGGGGCATGCTGGCCTCTCTGTTGAACCTAGGTAGGACTACGACGTGTCAATCAGCCGAGGCCAGGCATGGACCAAGTAAGTGTGTCCGGCCAAAGTTAATCGAGCGTGTTGGGTAAGTTGGTGCACCCCTGCAGGGAAGTATATCTATTCGAATAGC